>OZ012661.1:58155220-58901515 GCA_963942545.1 Oxycera nigricornis
GTTACAAAAATCGGAGCGCGCGAACGATGTGACAAACAACAGCTGTACTAAGCTACTAAATAACATACACGTATATTTTAAATAACGGCCACATCTGCCTAATTCTGACGCACCTGGTGGTCTTCTGTGAAACTATGAGCCCTATAGCTCCAAAGGTAACAGGCCCAATCATCATTTCAACCGGTAACACTAATATATAAAAGATGACAACAAGCGCGCAGAGGGCGGTAAGCTATGTGCTTAGCGCGTACTGCAGACGTTGCCGGAAAATCGAGAATTTGACGTTATAAATTTTTTTTCCAGCTATATAACTAGTAAAATACGGTTTTTGAATATATAAAGGTTCGTTTCGAGCTATAAAAAAATAGTTTTTTGAAACGGTTACTGTGGTGTTACCCCTTAAAACAAGATATGGCATACGTTTTTCGAAAATAACAGGAGAAAAACTTTCAGCTAGACCTGAGTTCGTTGAACCGTTCAAACGAAACTTGCATACGAAAATGCAAGATATGCTATGCCGGAGCAAATATACAATGCAGACGAAAGTAGCCTATTTTGAAAGCTTCTTCCAGACAAAACTTTCGTAGCTTCATTTGAAAAAACTGCATGTGTAAGAAAAAACGAGAAGCAGCGGCAAACATTTTTGGCATGCGCAAATGAAACTGGTAACCATAAACTAAAGCCGCTTGTCATTGGCCATGCCAAAAATCCACGAGCATTTAAAAAATTTGCTTGTCTTTGATTTACAAAAATTCTAAAAGAGCATGAATGACTGCAGCAATATTTAAAGATTGGTTTTTTAACCACTTTGTTCCAGATGTGAGCATTTATATTAACCTTATTTCTTAGAATAAATTGATTTTTATCTTGTCTTTAATAGGTACAGAAGTTTCAAAAAAATGGAGTATTCCAATAAAAGCCATTCTCTTCTTGGATAACGCTCCAGCTCATCCACCCAAAAGTGAGTTAAAGACAGCAGGTGGAAGCATTTCAACAATATTCATGCCACCAAATGTCACACCCTTGATCCAACCAATGGATCAGAATGCTATAAGGTCAACTAAACTTTTCTACAGGAAAAATCTTTTGTCAAAAATATTGGCAAAAGGTGGTAACGTTGAAGAAATTTTGAAAAATCTGACTATTAAGGATGCTATTTTGAACCTCGCCCACGCATGGAATCAGGTTGACACGAAGACTATTACTAAATGCTGGAATCCGTTACTCAGAGATTTGGAAGATGTAGCTGTTGAGGATAATGATGGTTTGCCCCTAAATATTTAATGTGGAATAAAGTTTAATTTTTAAATTATTGGACGCTTTTGTACTGCAGTATCTATAAACATACTATTTATATATAAAGTGAACAACCCCGTAAGCGTGAACTGCCCCTGTTATTTACAGAGAAACCATTCATATTTTATTCACGTTTGAAGGAGAAATAGAAAAACATAACCTCACAGAGCAATAGTCTATATATATATATATATATATATATATATATATATATATATATATATATATATATATATATATATATGTATATATGTATATATATATATATATATAGGGTGTCCAGAAATTGCCGCACAGGCTCCTCACCACGTGATTTTTTGGACAATTTTAAGCAAAAAATATTACGATTTTTTTTTCGATTTCTTAACCGTTTAGCTGCCACAGGCGTTTTAAAATTTTGAAAAAGATGCCGTTCTTAAATTAGTAAAAACGCAATATCTTCACAGTTATGATAGATACAACACTCAAACAAACAATGAAACGCAGAAAATAGTTTTTTGCAACTATTTGAAGCTATTTTGTGATTTTTTGGACAATTTTAAGCAAAAAATATTAAGATTTTTTTTTTCGATTTCTTAACCGTTTAGCTGCCACAGGCGTTTTAAAATTTTGAAAAAGATGCCGTTCTTAAATTAGTAAAAACGCAATATCTTCACAGTTATGATAGATACAACACTCAAACAAACAATGAAACGCAGAAAATAGTTTTTTGCAACTATTTGAAGCTATTTTGTGAATATGAAGGGAGCATATTGGGAGCGACAGTTCTCGAAAGTCGAAGAAATGTTTTTTTTTCTATACGAAAATTTTGCATTTTTCCTTATTTTCCTTTAATTTTCACGTTCATAATGCAAAATCTTTTTTCAAAAATTAAATCTCTGTTGTGTTATTGTTAAAAAGTTAGAACATCATTTTATCCTTATTTGCCAATTTCTAATAGTTACACGCCTGCAAATTCTAAAACAAAAATTCAAAAAAGTGCCTAATATGCCTACTAACAAAAACCGAGCAGGTAGAGCCTTCTCAGACAACTCTTGTAAACGGTGTTTGTGATTAATTAGTGCTTGAGCTGATTATAAGCAGCCATGAAACCTTTGAAAATAAGTTTTTAATTGATTTGAAAGCATTGACATTCGGATATAATCAATGGGCTAGAAAATTCACATCCATAAATTAGGATGGGGCAACGCTTGGTCGCCATACGATGATAACAAGAAGAAAGCAGTATTTTACGAGACAAATACCTTTTTGTAGAATTATTTAACAGTTTTTATTGATTGGCTACTATCGATCAGAAATGGAGTACTCAGCCAATGAATACTTCGACATGATTCTTGTGCTTTAAGCATGTGAAACAAATAGTCAGCGTGCATCCTTCGAGTATAGAAGACGATTCCCTAACAGACGACATCCAGATGCCAACGTCTTCCGGAGACTTGAAATTCGAGGACGAGAAACAGGGAGACTTGCTGAAGGTGCGCGATCGGACGTGGGCCGACCTAGGTCTTCAAGAACACCTGCCGTCGAAGAAGCCGTATTCAATTTCGTTGTGCAAGACCCAACTTGTAGCACAACGGGAATAGCAAGAGAATTGGGGCTTAGAAAGTCAACAGTGCAAATTATTTTGCGTAGTTTACCTTACCACTTTTCGAACGTGCAAAAATTACATACAGAGGATTACGCAAAGCGAGTGGATTTTTGTGAATGGCTACAGAGAAAAAATCTACGAAGCCCGAACTTTGAAAAAAAAAATATTGTTTACGGACGAATGCCTCTTCACCCAGGAAGGAATATTCAACTGCCACAACTCCCATTGGTGGAGCGAAGCCAATCCGTATATGGTACGTGAAGGACATCACCAAGTTCGATGGAGACTTAACGTTTGGGCAGGTATTATTGGAGATCAACTTATAGGGCCATATATTCCCCCGGATCGCTTAACTGGCCAAAGCTACAAAAATTTTTTGAAGTATATATTACCAACATTATTGGAGAGCCTACCACTTTCAAGGAAAATGAGGATGTGGTTTCAACATGATGGAGCGCCTCCACATAATTTCGGAGAGGTTACAACTTTGCTGCAATTCCAGGATCGCTGGCTAGGGCGTTATGGTCCCGTGCGGTGGCCTGCAAGATCTCCGGATTTAAACCCGTTAGATTAATTTCTGTGGAGACATTTAAAAGAAATTGTTTACAAGGAGACTCCTGACACCTTGGAACAACTTTCTTCGAAAATTACCTATGCCAGCGCCCAAATAACAAGCGAGATGTTGTCACGTTCGATACGGAGCTTAAAAAAGAGAAGCAGGTCTTGCTTGACAATGGAAGGAAGCCACTTTGAACATATGCTGTAAATAATTTTAATAAAAACATTTCAAATACATATTTGTTTTATTGTTCATTCAAAAGATTGTGATTGAAAGCACTTTCGTGTAGGGACAGCCGAATACTTCAATTCAGAACGCAAATTTTATTTTAGACGCGAATTTTTGGTAAAAACTGTATGCATTTATAATCCCTTTTCAATGAAAGTTTGATAGTTTAGAGTAAAATGATGTTCTAACACAACAAAGATTTAATTTTTGAAAAAAGATGGAGCCTGTGCGGCAATTTCTGGACACCCTGTATATGTATGTATATATATATACATATATGTATATACATATATGTGTGTGTATGTATAAATATACATATATGTTCATGACCGAACATTGTATGGGATGTACATTGAACTCAATAATTGTGGTTCAATGCACATCAATTTGATTAAGTTAACAATTGTATCGTTTCCACGTACATTGAACTTAGCCAATTGAAATAATGCATTTACAATGACATCAAATTTTCCTCGATTGCACTAAGTTCGATATTCAGTATTCAAGTCATCAAATATTCTGCTAGCTTCTAAGAATTGTAAAAAATGTTTAATCGACCTAATCAATGTTTTGTAAATAGTATATAAGCCGCTTTTGGTTCAATAAAATTCATTCCCAATTGGAGCCTCACCAGGGTTATTATCCGAATCCTCTCCTCTCCAATCCGCTTCACCTACAACCATTGGTGTAAGAAAATTTCCTTTATATTGCAAGATCGTCGTCTGGAGTGGACGGCCTTTAAACAATACACTTACTTGTCCATTAGAGTTTGCTAAGGACTTGAGGATAATAAGGTTGCTGTAACTTAAAAGTAACATATGTATATATATATATATATAACATATATACATATATATATATATATATATATATATATATATATATATATAGTGTCATGTTACGATATTATCTTTTGTTTCATGAGAAATAATAGTGCCGCAGGTTTTCAGAAATTGTTGGAAAATAAATGCATTTACCTTCATTGCGATAAATGTGAAAATAGCAATCGAAAACAGAATCGTTTTAATTTCGAGGATAAGTGAAAATTTAAAATCGGTGAGGTGGGTCTTGCTTAAAAGAGTATGCAAGTAGTAGACTTTTTGATGACAGATATTGAGAAACACCTTTCGTTTATTGAACAAGTGGTTTTATATGATGATTCTTCATCTTATCCTCGTGTCAAATCGGTAAAGTAGGGTATAGGAGCTGCCAAATTTCTATTTCATATACAATAAAAAAAATTGTAGCTGTTCTCTTTTTTGCAGCTCTAGGATATATTTTTTGACCTCGGAACTAAGAGACTAGACTGTATTCGAACGATTTAAATCCCACCGAGCATCTGTGGCATGGAATGAAACGAAAAATAGCATAAGCATAGCAAAGTTGAATCAGGTGTTGGATGTAAAGTGCAATAATAAAAGATATCGATACACAGATATTTAAATAAAGCATCGAAATGTTATTTATTTCAAGAAATAACAATGTGAAATTTCCACATAGCTCAGCATCAAATAACATAAATCCAAAAAAATGAGCTTTCTGAAATAGGTCAAAAACATTTAATTCCACCGATATATTTTGTTTATATATTGTGGTTTAGTTGTTTGATTGTAAGAAATGGATTTGAAATTTATTAATAATATTCTAAATAACGATTTTTCAAGAAATGCTTTTTTAGATAGCGGCTGAAATTTTAAAAATTTGGATCCGCATCTAACAGATATATTGTAATTTTTCCCGATATATCAAACATCGTTATTGATACATTTCAAATACGTCTATACAGTAAAAAGTGGTTATTAAGTTAATAATTTACGATGATAAAACTATAAATCTATCAATTAAGTATCAAATTTAGCCTTTCGTCAAAAATGAACAAAAGTCATTAAAAAAATCAATTCGATTTCATTTTTCCTTCACGCACAACTGCGTCACTTTGCTCGCCTTTTTTTTATTCGAAATATAAGCTACAAACAAAACATACCTGGCGGTGAATGTAGCATTTCTGATAAACTCTTGCGGCCAAGGTGTTTGATATGTAAAAACCAGAAGCGTATGAGCAACAAGAATAACCAATAGTGCTTGTAAAATTATGCGAAAACGACTAAAATTTTAGAAAGTTACAAAGGATTAAAGTTATGCTATTTTACTTACCCGTATAACTTTCTATAACAAGCCCAATAGGTGCCACTACCCAAAAAAATAATGAAATAAATCGCTCCAGGTATAGATGGACGGAGCACAGCGACCAAAAACAAAAAAGCGAGAGACACGAAGGGGCCTGTAAAAGTTTAATATTGATCAATAATAAAATACTTTCAGAATTGCAAATAGGTTAAAATTTTCTTTTTAAAAAAAATTGAAACGATTTCAACGTGGTATTAATAAACGAATAGTTGAAACCCACCTATATGGGAACACATATGTGTTCAATTTTATATGTTCGTTGCTTCAACGCGTATGGTGAGCAAATTTTTCAAATTTATTTTCTCTGGCTTCACCTGCATACAAGTTTTATTACAGATTTTATTTATATTTAAAAGTTAAGTGACTACACTGTGAAATTAATGTACACAGCCAAAACTCTAAAGAATGTACACCTATAATAAGCCAGGGTTTGTTTGGCAATTCCGTAAGGGACCGTAACAATATTAATATAATATTTTAATATAAATACCTGTATGCATTAGCTTTCCAGTGAAGTTATCCTTTTTTTCTTTTTCATCTTTGGATCGTGATCTTCCTTCTTCGATTTCATTATCGAATGGGTATTCTTCCAATTTAACAGTAAAAGATATGCTAAGTAATTTTTTAAAGATTATGTATAAAATTATGGACGAAGAAAAAGTTATCACTTCTGGCACAACCCATTCGACTATAGCTGCAGATCTATTTTATAAACAAAAAAGGTTTGATTTTCCAAAAATTATAATATATTTTTTTTACTCTAGGTCAATGAGATTTATGAAACCAATATGCCTTAACAAAATTTCTGTAAAGGTACACTTCCCGATATATCCATATCCTGATATTATTATTGTTATTTGAAGGCCTATGTGTAGCAACACAATAAGTGAAGACAATGTAATCCATAAAAGGAAATATGCACCCACAGAACCTAAAATAAAATAACCATAGTCTTCTATTTTCTATCGAAAGACTAAGAAATATTACCTTGCATATTTTTACTATTAGCATTAGGGATAAATGGTGAGATAAAAAACATTAATAGATACACAAAGGAAATTCCGACTGGCCGCATAATGGAGCCTATAAAGAAAAGAATTAATTGGTTAAATATGATTAAATTTTACAGAATACTACTAAGCATTCCAGAATTTTGCAAACAACACACATACAATGCCGTAGTCTATTTAACGCAAACCCTTGATTTCAAAGGCAGGAACATTTTCCACCTTGTAGCACCTATAAGAGACAGAATACTGTTTTTTATCCCAAGAATGCCCATTTGTTGTTGCCAAATGCAATCACTGTGGGAGAAAGTCTCCTGGTAAATATGTTTCACGTCTGTTTTTCAGTCTTATTCAAACCCCTGATTGATGAAACGTAATTAATCTCGGCTTTTAGTACATCATCGATTGTACAATAAGCCTGTTAACCCTCCTGTATTTTTTCGTGTTCTTTGGCAACACCCTGTATCGTATTTATTAATCTAAATTTATTTTTAAAAAATCGAAAATTTTGAAAGCTTGCAAGTCGGAAACTTAAGCTTATAAATGTTTGAAATTTTTTCCACGTATGTAAGAGCATTTCACCTATCACATGCACTTTACAAAATTAAAATTGGACTATTATGGCGGCTTCAGCAATTTTTGCTAAACTTGGTAATAAAACTCTAAAACTGTGCTGGGCGGCTGCGCATTCAGTCGTAGGAGCCATGCTTCCATCAACAGAGAGTTTTTTAAAATAAATTTAGATTGCACAATTATTATCGGCAATCTACTGGAATTATTTTGATGAAAACTTGTTTGCTATTTTATGATATTGTAAAGATTTTTTAGGCGAAGTATGAATGTCCTAAGTGCATTTTAAGTGATAAAAAATTAAATAAAAGAAGGATTTTTTCCTATGTTTTTAATATTTATTGCAAGTTGCGACAAGGGTCAAATGTTTTAAGATTTTTAACCAATCATGTCTGATAGAAAATTTTATTGCGCAACTTTTATTGTCACACAACTTTGACCTAAAATGAACCGTTTTAAAGTTAGGAGTGACAAACGTAGAAAAAAAATGACTTATTTTATTTTTTATTATAAATTTTTTTAATGTTCCCAACTTTTTTGAGAGGGAGCATAAGTCAATTATTGTTATACGAGTTATTCCCCAACTTTTCCCGCAAAAATCAATGTGCTCCCTTTCAACGGCCAACTGAAAATAGATCCGCCCTGGTCTAATGGGAGTCATGCGCTCAGTTGTGGATACTGGTTACCGAACACATCGATATGCCGTGGTCATCGGAAAACATTTTGTTCTAGGTGATCCTGAGGACCACCGTTTCTACCTGATGGAACCAACGGGAACACCAGTGCTTCAAAACTATCTCAAATGGCGAAGTCTGTAAAAGGTAGGTAGGAAAAATCGAATGCCCATAAAAGTGCTGATAGCACGAGATTCTGTGTTGGCTATCGAAAGCTAAACGAGGTAGCGAAAAACAACAGCTATACACTCCTAAGAATTGATAACATCATGGACACCCTGGCAGGAGAGCTTTGATTCTCTAAGAAAGACGTGGTTTTTGTCAAGTTGAGATAGCCAAAAATTACCAGGAAAAAACAGTGGTGACTGGGTTGTGGCAATTCCCCAGCAACTTTTGAGCGACAAATGAAGTGTTTTTACGGGGTCTCAGCTGGAAAAGGTGTAACATTTTTCTGTATGTCATCCTAGTCATGGGCAAAAGCTTCATCGAGCAAGAACAGAACCTACGGGCGGTGTTCTCCAGTATCCGAGCGGCAAATTTGAAAATAAAACCAAATAAATGTGTCTTGTTTGACAAAGAAGTCACGGTAGAGGTAATTTCATTCGCAGTCGTTAAAACGGATCCAGACAAATTTGAAGCTGTGGAAAATTGACCAATTTTGAAAGAACGTTATGAGCTATAAAGCTTCCTAGGCCTAGCCACGTAATACCGGCGATTCGTGAAGGACATCGCAGAAATCAACAAACCATTGCATCCGCTGACGGAAAAACACCATTGGTTTTTTCTGACTAATAAGGAAAAATGACGGTCTCGACCTCAGAGATTTGGATGAAATTTGGCACGAAAGTAGAAGACGTCAAGGTTATTCGATCCTTAAAATATTAGACCGCAACACCCCCCCCCCCGTTTTTGAAAAAAAAACACATCTAAATTTTTTAGCGTCGCTTGTGGATTATTAAGGTTTTCTGTCAGAAGCAGTGCAGTGTAGGGAGCAGCGCGACTGGCTCGCGATCATGAGGTCGTGTGTTCGATCCCCATTCAATATTGTTTTTTTTAAACTGAGGACGTAATTAGTTTAAGGCGAATCAGCAATGTTTGACTACAAATACGTTTATTTTTAGAAATCAGCAAGTTGTTTGTTCATTTAGATACGTAAATTATACTAAAAATCTATTGTTGAACGGATGGATTATTAAAAATTGTTTTAATCGAAGCAAAATCATAGTTAATGGTAGGATCATCCCTTATTTCTAGAATCAATCCTGCGTCCTCTTCGTGTCTCATAGCCAACTCGACAAAAAGCAATAAACTAAATGCTATGGTGTTGAGTAATTGTGGTATATAGTAGATATCAGCGACGTAATTGTTTTATAATTTCGGATTGCTGTGCTCGAAGCGAAACTCACACTAGTTATCTAACCAACCAAGAAATCACACTAAAGACTACCTCTTGTTTATATTCACACATGCATCCTTTTCTTAAAATGTAGGAACTTCCTATCACCTTTTAATTGTAAGTTAATAACGATGGTTGTCACCGTTCTCTATTTTTCTTATTGCTCCCCAATTACCCAATTTGGCAGTGAGAAAAGGAGACAAAAACGACTGGATTCTAGGAACAATGGACTATATATAAATGTATTAGTAGTTGAACATTACTGATTTACCTTGAACTAATTACATACACAATTTTTCAAAAAGAAAACAATGGCGACCGGGGATCGAACACACGACCTCATGATCGTGAGCTAGCCGCGCTACTTCCTACACTGCACCGCTTTTTTCATATCCAAAAACTTACGAATCTATAAGCGACGCTTAAAACTTTAGAAGCGTTTTTCTTAAAGACAGGATGGTGTTGGGGTCTAATATTTTAAGGATCGAATATCCTTGATGTCTTCTACTTATGTGCCAAATTTCATCCAAATCTGAGAGTTCGAAACCGTGGCCTCTGCTTGTAAGAAGTGCGAAACCTCGTTTGAGCGACTGAAAAGCGAACTTTTTTGTTTTCTCTGTTACAACTGTAATTCCTGTAACGTTCACTACTGCACCGCAGTCGATCCTGCCCACGGTTTGGACAGTCCCACCCGGCTTAAACTTGCAAGGAGGGGTGTGGGAATATTTTTCAAAAGGGCGCCACTCGTTTCTGCGCCGGGACTGCCCTGTCCGCGAATCCGGAAACGGGAACAGGATTCGCGACGACCCGAAACCACTGACCAACTGAGGGATTCCAAGAAAATGGATTGCAAACAAGGGACCGACGCGACGTTCGCCACTTCACACAAATCACCAATCTAATTAAGGCACTATTTTATTCTTTTTTTTTAAATCTACCTATCTATCCCTATCTATATATACTTAATTCTACTTACAACTTTGTTTCTTCTTCTTATCCTATCGCTGCGGCTCCGGATTCATCTGCAACTTACCGATTGTGTGCCGCTTGCTTTCTGTCGTCCTCTTCTCCTTCCACAACGCGTAAGTTTGTTTTCAAGCTTCAGCGATTTACTCCATCTACCAAATTCTCCGCTTTATTCTTCACCGCGATCAGCCCCAAAAAGGCCCAGAACCGCACCGTCCAAGACTCCGCACCAAAATTCCCGTCAGCTGTTCTGCCCACGATATTTAAGGGATCCCCTAATCCCGTTATCGCTGCATAGGCGGTCAACGGCCCGCCGAGTTTGCTGACCTCATCGAAGCTTTCCTAACTTTGGGACCGGTTTTGCTCGACGCCCGTCAGCTGGCGATTTAAACTTCGTGGTCTGTGACGTTGACTGTAATGCATTTTGCTGTTGATGATACTTAAATTACGCAGCCTTCGCGCGCACGATCAGGAACACTCTCCATAAAAACCTTTCTACCTACTTAGCTATCTAATATACATCTCCTCTATATTTATATAATTCAAACCTCTAGCCTAAATTGACCTACTCGTACGTAACATCCCTTTATCGCGAACTACGTTCAGAAATAACTTTAAGGCAATTTTGTCACAAGACGTTTGCGGTATTATATGTTTTAATAACTGATCACTGGCGGGAGTTATTGCATCCCGAAGAGGTATCTGTCTTAATGTTGCCTGAGTTTCCCAGAAGTGAATAGGCTTTTTCGCGAAATGTTTATTTGACTCAAAAAGTGCATTTTTCATGTGACTTATATTCCTTTGGGATGCAATAACTCCCGCCAGTGTACAATGATTAAAACAAACATTTAATTTTGAACATAGTTCGCGATAATAAAAAAAAGCAAAGCAATTGTGCCGCTCGAAAGATGATCCTCTCTTTTCGGGTGTCGTTTTTGGCTTGTCACTTTTTTAGTATTGACATCACGTGAAAGAAGTATATGCACAAGTCGCTGCAAATTCTATTCTACCAAGTTTACCATACACAACTTCTTGATGAGAGCCATGGTTTTTGAGATATGAGAGTGTCCCACTTTTTCTTATTTTCAAGATAGCTTCAGAGGATTGGAGCTGCGACCCCAGAAACTTGAACTTAAGCTAACTGTTGAACTACCATTTGACTGAACTAAAGGATACTTTTGTAAATCATTTGGAATAATTGCATATTCAAAAATGTTGTGTACATCCATTTGGAGAATACATTTTTTCTAAAGAATGTTTCGATCGTTGATCAAATTGCAATTGAATGTTCGTTGATCTTCTCGACAATAGTCATTTCGAGCTCAATATATGTATTATTTAAATTTTTCATATTGTTCTTGAACTATATTCAATTACAAATTGTACAAGCATGTCTGAAATTAATTTTTTAAATTGTTTATGAAAATCGAAATGAACACTGGTGTCTCTTATAAGAACTGTCAGTCGTTGATGATCTTTATGGTTCGATCTTCTAATGGTGCTAAATTATAATCAATATTAAGTTGACGGTCTTGCTCGTTTGGTGATTATAAATAGTTTCCTGATTCGCTCGGGTTCCAAGATTTTCTACTTTGAAAATGTTTCATGGTTTTTCTCAGAATCGTTCAGATTTTCTGTGTAACCATTTATAACAAAAAGACTATTAATATTAATAGATTTTCCGGGTGACTGTGAATTATGGTTAGTTACTCTCTGATTTTTAATTACGAGTAATGGATTGCGAAATCTTCTTGTTCTTTTTCTCCCCCGTTCTAAAATATTTTATTGAATTTGCTTATTATTGGATTTTAACGATACTAGATTCTGGTAGTAAACTTCATCCCACTTTCTTTTACGCTATTGTTTTTCAAGCATATATTAGCTAATTTTCTTTTTTGTTTCAATTCACCCTGACTGACTAAATAATTATTTTATAATCTGTGAGAAAGAACTCTATTACGGTTTTTGTGAAAATAATAATTTATACTCTTATGGGGTTACATCACCAGCGCGTGCCCTTTTTTCCTCGCAACGAATTAAGCGTTTTAAGGGTTCATTCAACATATGATTAGGTATTCAAAGAAAATATTTTTTTTTATTTGAAAACACAAACTGGTGGCGTGGCAGAAGTTTGAACGCGAACGCAGTATTTTTCGAGGAGGTTCTTTGTGGGCAATATAACAATTTTTTAATAGCATCTAGGACAAAATAAATTTTATTTCATTATTTCATTAGTTTTTTAGGACAATATTCCATATAATTATAAAATTTTGATTTTTTTCCAAAACACGAATTTGAAAAGAGAAAGATGTTTTCGATAAAAAAACCATCCTTCAATTGTTCATACAATTTTTAACCATTTCCTTCTTTTTTCGAACTTATTCGATCTCCGCGATTAAGCGAAGCTTTGTGTGACATTAGAAAGTGTTAAGCTTCCTTTTCAGCACATGTATGAAAAAAATCACTGCTAGGACACATCTTATAGCGTTTATCAATTTACATACCGCAAAATAGATTTCGTCTGAAAATCAAAAAGACACTACGAAAATGTATTAATGAGTTGCATTGTGTACTACTTATTTATCATGAGAAACGAGGAAGTATCCGTAGTTAAGACACAACCCACCGATCATCCCAGCTATCCTAAGTCCTGGTTCTGATGAAAATACATAGTCGCAATTTCGTGACACATATTTTCCAACAACTTAACTGCATAGTCATCCTTATCTACCATTTTTTATAATAAACATGACCATGAGTCACAACTTATCTGTTTTCTGCCTCATAAACGAAAATGCATTGGCGCATTTTCGAAGTCACATATGCATATCATCTTTAATGGCCTTTTCTCACTAATGACCTTTACCCTTGTCTTGTCCGTCGTTTTTCTAAGTTAATATAATACTTGTAAACATAGAATGTATGGAGAACATATAAATAGAAGACTTAGAGTGTAAGACAGTCAGTCATAATTTGCGTGTGAAATAAGCGAACTATATACTATTTTGATCAAAAAGTTCCCGTAATAACCACCGTGTGGCGCTTCCATCGTTCGATTTGAGTTCTGTTGTTGTTGTTAAGTTGGTACATCTGTTGTTGATATTCCCTCTAAATATTAGCATCATAGCTTGACATTTGCAAAAGTTACGTAGCCAAGAGTACATCTATCTCTGTGTGTGTTGGCGATTTTTCACAATTTTAGAAATGGATTTAAATTTGCAACAACGAACTTGTATTAAATTTTGCGCAAAAAACGGATTTAATGGTTCGCGAACGTTGGAAATGTTATAGAAGTATTTCGGCAACGATTCTCTAAAGAAAACGGTCGTTTACCAGTGGCAGGAGCGGTTCAAAAGTGGTCGTGAGTCAATCGATGATGATGAACGCATTGACAGACCATCGACATCGAAAACTGACGAAAACATTGACAAAGTAAAATAAATGTTGGTCAATAACCGCAAATTAACCATCAGAGAGATAGCTGAGGACATGAACATTGCCTATGGATTCGTCAAACACATTGTGGTTAATAATATGGGTTTCCGTCGTGTAGCAGCAAAGTTGGTACCAAAACACCTTAATTTCATGCAAAAATGAGACCGTGTAGACGTAGCAAAAGACTTTATTGGCGAGGCTGATTCCGATCCCACATTCATCAAAAGGATCATTATTGGAGACAAGACGTGGGTTTATGAGTACGACACGCAATCCAGACATCAGGCAAGTGAATGGCGTTCACCAAAAGAGCCGAGACCAAAAAAACCACGTCGTTTTCAGTCAAAAAAGAAGGCAATGCTCACGGTTTTTATAGATTACAACGGTGTAGTGCATCATGAATTTTTGCATAAGGCCAGACAGTCAACAAAAAGTATTATTTGGGCGTTATGAGACGTTTGCGCGAAGCAATTCGCCGGAAGAGACCAGAACTGTGGGCAGAAAACTCGTTGATTTTGCACCATGATAAGGCATCGAATACGAATACGATTTTTTCTTGCAATTTAACTTCCGTCATTAGATGCAAATATGTCCGAAAAAAGAATTACTTTCCCATATTCAAAAATAGGACATTCTGAAATAGATGCACAATTTACAGTGTTAGTTTTTATATGTCCTTGAGAGCTCGAAAACGATGAACTCTTGACGTTGTCAACGAAATCAGTCACTTTAAATAAAACTCTTTATTAAAATTACCGAATTATCAACATGATAATCGATTCGTTATAAATTTATACACATATACATTATTTTTATGAATTAAAATTACCTTATTCGATTACAATAAATAATTTTGCTTAGATGTTTGTTTCATAGAGTTTTGATATGCTTACATTAACATTATCAACACTTATATTATATAAAATGTTATTTATGAACCGATGACTTTTGAAGTATTCTCCACTATGGGCCGGGAATACGATACAGGGAACCCACAAAATCGATGCAAATATGACTATAATGCGATCAACATTTCCGAAAAAAATCAAACTAGGATTTATCTGAGCCAACGCCACACGATTGTGTAGGGAAAGCTGAAAGGATTAATCTAACTTTGATATTTTTTCGATTTTTGACTTGACTTAGTTATTCGTAATTTATGAATAAGCTCCAAACATTTTTGTATAAATAGGCACTTTCAGAAAACGCTATAAAAAGAAATCAGAATTTATTCAACCGTCTACAGTGTTGTTGGTTGCAGTGGCAGACCTCTTTATCCAAAGATGGCTTACTTAGGCCACAATAGACGCATTGTGATACCACAAAATATTAGGACGGTACTAGAACCTAGCTGTGGGCTATGCAGCTATGTTTCAATTAGCGACTTCCGTGAGACTATCCAGGAAGGGTGAGCCTAGAGTTAACATGCGTTACTTGGATAGTGCTGGTCATTCGCACACACAATGTTGGATCGTTCCCTCCTCTTCTTTCGATCTGCAGCTTCGGCAAAAATCGTTGAAAGGAACACCCAATCTTTCTGCATGTCTGCAAATCAGACAGTGCCCCATCAGTACAGATATGATGAAACTTAAGGTTTCGCGGCTCGTGTTGAGGAGCTGTTTGGTGCGTTTTAAGCTTAGTGCATGCTAAGTTTGCCTGGTTGTCCTACATGATTCTACCAGAAGCAAGGCCCTATTTGTAGCTTCTATATAATGCTGTTTGGATCCTAGCTTTATGGAAGCTAAAGGATGGCCGTCTTGGGGTGTTGATGTATTATCCTGTTTCTTAGTACTGGCTCTTGCTAGGGCATCTGCCTCGCAATTTCCAGGTATATCACTATGCCCCGGTACCTGCCAATGGACCACTTCTAAGTGAAACGACATCACGTGCAGTTTTGTGCGGCATTCCATTACAATTTTGGATGAGGTATACACACTCCGTTGTATTGTGGAGTGACCAATGTTTCCCTTATGCCAGAATCGTAGAGCTTTCAACCGAACCGCAGAGCACTTGGTTTTCTGTCTCGTAAGTATCTCTGTCGGAAGCCAATTTAATAGCGCCTTCGTCGGGGTAGTGCGTAGAGCCCGGTGATTGCAATAGCTGCAATTGTTCTGACATTGTTTAGCAGGTTTACTTCGCGCTTACGTCGAAGGTTATATCCCATCTCAACTGTTCGCAATCTCCAGTGCGACCTCTTTGCAAAAGAGGGAGAACGTTGAGGATACCAGCTTTTACATCAAAACCGTTTTTCCGTCATGTAATGTATGTACATTAATGCGAGAGACTTTCATGCTACAAAATCGAGTTTATCACAATGAAATTTCTCTAAAATGAAATTTTGCAGACGGATTCGCTTTAACGAAGTTTTACTGTATTTGAATCCAATAACTGAAATTTAAGTTGTTTTATCACTATCAAATTTGTATTTTGTTGAGAACTTCTAAATTGGTTAAAGACTTATTCCACATACACCAAATAGTCTTTACTTCGAATCAAGAACTCGTTGCGAAATAAGTTTTGGCTGCGATTGTTATCTAAGAAATCACCAAACCACGCCGAAGATTAGTTTTGTTATATATTTGCACATGTAACCACTCCCATTGTTCTGTTTATATGCACGATGAGTTCCACCTTCGTTTATTGTTCTTTACCACAAACAGCGCTTAGAAAATGAAACAAATCACGCTTGATTATAAGGTAAATACAGGACATTGATTCTAAGGACAGTGTTATATACTTGCACATATATTATATACTAGTACGGACACTCTGAGCTGTTAAAATAAACATGAGCCAAACGATGCAAAAATAACGGCTCCATCAGAGAGTGCGCTTTGGTTTTCGTTTTTCAACTCGCCCGGGAAAGAACGAGTGAAAACTCGCAACGAAATTTCTCCATATGAAATTGGGCAACTGTATTGTGGCGAGAGCGCAATTGTGTCAGCAATGCATGTACGTATACACGCCGCGACCGAATATTTGTAACGATGCAAATTAGAACACTTATACGCAAGCACAGTTTGACACAACGTGTTGTTTAACAGATTTGCGGCAATGTGGTCCTAGTGTCTGTGCTACTTATTATCTATGCTATGCTTCTAGCTCCGATAGCCATACTTCGGTATCTTGTTTACTTTAAATTAATTCTTTCGATGAAAAATGGCGGTTCTTTAAGTGCCAAGCTCCCAGGGATGTAGGGTAGATTGCCTCCTCGTGGTGCATCCTGGGTAACGCTAAATGATCTACCACAGCACGACTTTCGATTGTTTTTGGACAACTCTCTCGTCTTAACGACTATATTTATTTAGGAATTCATCTTACAGACTAATATAGCCCAATTACAAGACGAATTAAACAAAAAAGAAAGAAAAATATAGTAAAGTAAAACTAATTACATAAAATACGTTTTACATTTTGTTTGTAGATGTAGAGTGAGTACGGAAACGGACCAAGTTGCAGACTATTGTGGTTACGAGGAAGCCGCAACATCGGGGAATGGTACAAAATCTCAATTCTAGCATATGAAACTGTAAATATAATGGCAGATCTGGCAGGGCGTTCTGTAAAACGATACTCTAACCAATCAGAGAGGTTAGAGTTTAATTGATGATGCTGAAGCCGAAATAGAAAACATTCATCTAAAAGGAGTCTGCGGGATTGCAAAGTAAAAATTGGCAGCAAAGAAAGGCGCTCTTCATATGGCATATATGTAATATTAAATTTAAAGATGAGGAAACGAGTGAATTTCTGCTGTACTGATTCAATCAAAGAATCCAAATATTGATAGTGTGGTGACCATACTTGCGAGCAATATTCAAGGATTGGTCTAACGCGGCTAGTGTAAAGGTTGACCGAGGAAGAAATGTCAGTAAACATATGAGAGTGTCTGAACATGAACTTGGAGACCCGAGAGGCACGTGCGAAGAGGATTCAAGCCAGGAGAGTAATGGCCCAAACAGGCCAAAGTAAGCTAGCTTCAGAAGTAGAACATTTAGGTTGACAATGTCAAATGCCTTACTGAAGTCAATATACACTACATCAACTTGGGCACGACTGTCGAGAGTCTGTGCAACAGTTTGGGTAAGTTCAAGGAGATTCGTATTGGTTGACCGGTTTGGAACGAATCCGTGTTGGAATGGTGACAGCCTACAATTAAGAGCTTCGTTTATTTTATTGTAGACAATGCGTTCAAGCAGTTTGGGAAAACATGAAAGTAAAGAAATCGAACGATAATTGGATGCATTGGAAGAGGATCCAGATTTTAGTACAGGGAAAATGTTAGCCAACTTCCACATATTGGGGAAGATACTGGAGGATAAACTGGCATTAAAAATATTAGAAAGTGGAACGCATAATGACGAGGATAAGGATTTAATAAATGCATTTGGAAGCCCGTCTGGCCCAGGGCCTACGCTGGAATCTAAAGAATTAATTAATATTTGAATTTCAGCTGTGTCAGTGGAAATACAATCAAGAATAGGTGGAAAACAAAAAGGAGTATTGAAAGAAATTGGGAGAGTGGAAGCAGGATATATTGACGAAAAAAATTCAGCGAATATCTCGCAGATTGTTTCAGGAGTCGAACCTTGTTTATTGTCCCAGAAAACAGTATTAGGAATATTGAACGAAGACTTAAGGGAATTGACATAAGACCAAAACGGCTTCGTTTGGTTAGAATGCAGCGAATTTTCGAAGTAGTTACGCATAGCTCTTTTAATTTCTAGTTTGGCTGAAGCACTATGGTTTGAAAAGGCAGTATAATTTTCCAAAGTTTTATTGGATTTGTAAAGCCTCAAAGCTTGGTTTTTTAATTTTAAGATTGCCTTAACATCACCGGTCAACCAAGGAGGATCAGTAACCGTGGTACGACTATGGTAGGGAGGGAAGCGAGAGATAAGGTCGTAGAGAAACTCATAGAATTTAACGAGAGAGTCTTCACAGCCAAGACTGTCAAAAAAAGATGCCCAGTTAATCAATTTGAGTTCTTCCGACAAAGCAATGTAATTCGATTTCCAAAAGATAAATTTAAGTTGTCTGCGCCTATTTTGAGCTTTGGGCCAATAAAAGGACAGTTCGAGCAGCAGAGGTGGATGATGGGGGTCCAAGGGAACATAGGGGAGAGGAGCAGTGGTTAAAGTTAAGTTATCAGGAACAATATTTGATAGAACAAGGTCAAGAAGTCGACCGTTCAAGTTAAATGCATGGTTGAATTGGCAAAAAACCGACAATGAGAGAAAATTGGTCAGAAGGTTAGATGATCGATTAGAAGAGATGATTTCAATCTGAGGAAAAATGTGCCAATCAATAGAGGAAAGATTGAAATCACCGCAGATGATAGCACGAGACGACGGGTTAAGGGAGAGGTAAAATGAGGTTACAGACTCAAAGAAAGATTCATAGAGCTCAAGAGGAGAGCCACAAGGGATATAGGTGCAGGATATATACAATGGAGAGGAAGGGTCAGCAAATACTTTGACGACAACACATTCTATCATAGGAGGAGAGAGAAAGTCTTCACAGAGAGCGCTGGAAAGACAATTCTTCACAGCTATTAAGACTCCACCACCATCATTTTTAATAGATAGGTGAAGAATGCGGTCGTTACGATTTGTGATAAAATTAGGCAAAAGTTCAGAGTTAAAGATGCCAGAGTGTAGCCAGGTTTCTGTCAAACAAATGATAGAGTCATTTGCCAACTGGCACGATAGATTATGATGCTGCAACTTCGTTCGTAAGCCACGCACGTTTTGATAATAAATACAATTTTTTTTATTTATTTTAGGACTTGAAGCACTTAAAGATGATGACGTGAAATTTGTTGAGGAAGATGGAGAAACAAGCGCTGAGATTGGCGAATACGTGGCTGGTGAAAATTCCTTGAACGACGGACGGTAAATGCTTCGACTAGTATTCCACTTGGCCAGAAGTCACTTTTAAGTAGTGACTTGTATTCGGGAGGCACAGCAATTTTGAAGGAAGCAATGACCTTATTTGCAATATTGTCCTTCGTAAGTTTTTTGCAATTAAGGAAGGAGAGTGAAATTCCAAGTCTGGTAGTAATATACGTTATAACGTCATTGCGAGAGGTGACGTTTGCCAGCCGAGAGACAAAGATTTGTAGCGGTGGCGCAACGACATGCAATGTCGGATTAGTAAAAGGTATCGACTCCAAACACTGTTGCTCAGCGGTAAGAGTAACGTGCGGTGCAGACCGAGGTGCAGCAGTATCCACAACGTGTAATGCAGGGCTCGGTGTCAATGATGGCTGCAGCTGTAGTGGCGCGAGTGGAGTTTCAAGCGAATCACACAAAACGTGAGCAGAAGATAAAGGCCCGGTTGCCGTAAGTGGAGTTGTTGGCTTAATCCGTGAAGGTTTTGATACAGCAACTGAAGTAGATGCGTTAGATGAAGCTGTAGGTGGTATCAATATCGCACTAGAAGCCGTTGAGGAAGAAGTATCACTACTTGGTGCTGGGCGTTCTAACGAGGTTAGATTAAATGACGCATCTATATCGTTCATTCGCGAATTCAGCGAAGCAAGTGAAGCGGAGTGCTCGTGTAAAATTTTTATAACGTCCGTTAGTGTAGTGTTTTTGCATGCATCACAACGATAAAATACGTTGTTTGGATGCTTGGCAATAATTTCAACCAACAATGAGTTGACGTTGATGCACTTAGCGTGGAAAGCTTTGCCGCAGTAACCATCACAGAAGATAAATTTGGATCGAGTATATTCAGAAAGGTTGTGCATGTGAGACCAAAAGGAGGCGAATTAAGAGCCATGACGTAAGAGGGATTGAAGTTTAAGCGAAGCACTAGAAAGATTGTCTGTAGATAGGTTTCAAAACCGGATAGTCAATAACACAACCGAACTAGTATCGACTGGAGGGTTAGAAGTTTAATCGAAGCACTAGAAAAATTGTCTGTGGATAGGCTTCAAAACCGGATAGTCAATAACACAACCGAACTAGTATCGACTGCTAATACGAGGTTATACTGATGAACTTGAAAATCCGTTAACCCTTTATGTGGTTATTCGGAAAAACAAAGAAACAAAGGGAGCACCAGTGATGAAAACTTTTTCACTTTTTCCACTTTAGAAATTTAGCTGAAGCACACACTGAGTGAAGTCAATCCATGGAGGGATACAATACAGTATCCTTCAATACAGCAGGTAAACCGAGAGCTTGTATATTTGTAAAGGAAGGCTTGGAGTCTTTAACCTTGTATAATTTCAGTGACCAGGACACCGTTGCCATAGCAGTGGAAAGGCAGTCCAAACCACTTTGGACTGTCTCCTGCCATATGGCGCTAAGTTTAAAAAGACGGCGGACAACAAGCGGTGGAAGTAGTTTAAGGAAAAAACAAACTGTAAGTAGAGTTAAGTGTATGTAGATAGAAGTAGATAGCTAGGGTTATAGGAAAAAAGAATAAATTAGTTCAGTGATTATCAAGTGTTGTTATTGTGTGAAGTGGCGAAGCGGGAATCGCGTCTCCGGCATTTGGGTCCTTTGTTCCAGATTCCCTTCGTTGGTGGTTTTGGGACGTCGCGGATCCTATTCCCGTTTCAGGGTTCGCGGACAGGGCAGTCTCGGTGCAGAAACGGTCGGCCAACCTTTAGCTTCCATAAAGCAAGGATTTAAGCAGCACTACGTGGAGGCTGCGAACAGGGCCTGGCTGCTCGAAGAAAGCTGTGGCACAAGCAGGCAAACTTGGCACGCACTGTGCTCCAAACGCACCAAGCGGCTCCTCAATATAAGCCGTGAAGCCCTAAGTTCTGTCGTTTCCGTACTGACGGGACACTGTCTGATCGGTAGACACGCAGAAAGATTGGGTGTCCCTTTCAATGATTTCTGCCGAAGTTGCAGATCAGAGGAAGAAACTATTAAACACTTTCTGTGCGAATGTCCGGCGCTGTCCAGGAAGCGCATGCAAACTTTGGGCACGCCCTTCCTAGACAATCTCACGGAAGTAGCTGATTTGGACATTGGCTGCATAGCCGGCTTTATTCGAGAATCTGGATGGTTCTAGTCATCCCGCAGGTTCTAGTGCCGCCCTTATATTCTGTGGTATCACAATGGGCCTCTCGTGGCCTAAGTGAGCCACCTTTGGATAAAAAGGGGCTGCGACTACAACTGACCAACCAAGTGCCATCAATCTGAGTTTTGCAATCACTTCTCAACACAGATATACTATGGTGTTATGAAAATTAACTATCAGGGCAACTACTAGCGCATTACACCAGCATCGAACGACTAAACACACGATCGGTAGGCGAGCATGATGTTTATGAAGCTGCTTTGTCGCGTTGCTAATAATTCTAGAAACATTTTTCTGAAATTCGCTGTTTTTATACATTAATGAAAACACCTTTAAATGTATATAAGATCAATTCTATTTTGTGGGAATTTGCTCTGTAAAATCAAGGTTTTCCTTTTTTATTCACTATTTACATATCTTACAAGCTAATTACAAACATAAAATCTTACCTGTAAAAACAAGGAAACGACAATTAAAGTTTATTATCTAAATTGACAATTTCACTATTCTCTATCAAATTATTATCAGTTTAATTCTAATTTAACCTCTCCCAACAAATGAACTTCGTCTGCACGTCGTCTCTCTCTAGAACAAATCCGCAAAGCATATCGGCCGCGCGTATAGATTTCGAGTTTACCGACAGAGCGCGGTAAAATTTAAACTAAGGAAAATATATTTTTCTTACGTCTCCTCTCTTTGGAAGAAAATTTGCACAAATTTTTCTTAAATTAAAATTAATTTTCTTCTTTACCTCTTCTTTCTTCTTATTCTGGATAAGGAGTGAGTTTTGTAATATGAAAAAGGTTTGATTCTTTCTTTTTGTGTCCAGTGTTCACTTTATAAATTGAGTTTGATATTTTTTCAACGATTTGATTAGGATCAATTTTCAATTCATCTAATTTTCTTCTATTCAGTTTGTTACCATTGTCCACATACACCCAATCTCCTTCGTTGAACTGATGGTTTATTCTGTTTTTGTCAAAAAGGTCCTTATTGTAGTTATGGATTTTTATTGTGTTTTTCAATGCTTTTTCTCTGTCAAGTAACCAATTTTCTTTTGTTGAATTTTTCCTCAGTTCTTGTCGTAGAACTGATACTTCTGTACCGTATAATAGGTACTTTGGTGTGAAACCTGTAACAGAGTGTTCCGTCTCATTGTATTTTTTCACGACCTCTTGTGCTATTGTCGTCCATGCAATCTTTTTCTCTGTTTCATTTATTTTACATCGAATTTTGTTGATTAGTGTCTGATTTAATCTTTCATTTAATCCGTTAGAAAAGGCAGCATCAACTGCTGTAAATACTATTGGTATGTTTTTTCACTAAGAAACTTCTTAAATTCTTCAGAATTTATACCTGGATATTGGTCGGAGAGAAGCGTCTCAATTTCATCAATTTTCGTAATTCCATTTACTAATTTCACGAAATCATTCGCATTCTGAGTTTTTGAAGTTATGATAAACGCATATCGGGTGAAATGATCCACCAGCAGATGTAGATATTTTTTTGTTGATCTGAAACCACCAAAGCCGCCAATCGTATCGATGGAGATTATCTCGTAAGGCTTCGTCGCTGGGCACAGTTGTGAAAGCAAACCAAATTTTTCACGGCCTCTAGTCTTATTTTTAATGCAAATTTCACAGCTTCTACAAATTTTCTTTATGTTTTTCGTTAAATTTATGGCTGTGTAGTGCGGACCGACTTTTTTGCATTTGATTTACTCCAATGTGACAAAAGCTTTCATGTATGTTCTTCAGAAGGCTGATGCTTAATTCTTCTGAAAGGATTATTTTTTCTCTCTTTCTTACTTTTTTAAAGTATACGGCATTTCTCTCAATCGGGCTATTTTTCTTTTTTTGAATTTCTTCATTTTCTCTTTGGTCTGATTGTATGTCTCTCAAACTTATTAAGTTTACAATTTTTAATTGATCTTCATTACTCTTTTCTGGATCTAGTACAGGATTTCTACGTAAGCAATCCGCCTCTACATTTTCTTTTCCAGGATTGTATTCTATAGTGAATAATAAGCTAAGTCACCCAGTTCTTCATCTGGTCTCGCTTTTAGGTTTAAGTTTTCCAGCGGTTTATGGTCTGAACGAACTTTGAATTTCTTTCCAATTAACCAGTATTGCCAATATCTAATCGCTTCTTTTATAGCTAAACATTCCATATATATGTTTCTTTTTCTTTTGACATTCATTAAGTTTTTTCGAGAAATATGCTACTGGTTTTCTCTTTCCATATGGTTGTATTTGTTTAAAAACTGCACCAATACCTTCTTAAGATGCATCAGTGTAAATTTCAATTGGTAGTTTAGCATCGAAAATTTCCAGTACTGGTTGAGAGCATAACATTTCTTTTATTCTTTCAAACGTTTCTTGGCATTCTTCGGACCAATCAAATCTTTTATTCTTTCTCAGTAAGTTGTGTAATGGATTTAATAAAATTGCAATTTTTGGAATGTATTCATGATAGAAATTGATCTTTCCCAGAAATTGTCTTATGTTTTTCTGCGTTTTTGGCACTGGGAAGTTTTTGATTGATACTTAATGGTCTGTTAATGGTTTTATGCTATTATTCTGGATTATGTGTCCAAGGTATTTTGCAAAATCAGCTGCAATATTACATTTTGTAAATTTCAATCTAAATCACTCTTTTTTTATTGCATCAAAAATCTGCGTTATATGTCCAATATGTTGTTTAAAAGTATTGGAAAATATCAGTATGACGTCGATATAGTTCACCGAACAATCTGTTAATCTGTATTTTTTCAGAACATTACTCAATATTCTCTGGAAGATCATCAAGGTGATCTATCTTTAAGTGCTCATTAAAATTTACTTTATATTCTGAACTTTCTTTTTCTTTATTATCTCTTGTAGAAATTTCAGGATCAAATTTTTTTTCCTCTCTTCTCTCCAATTCTGGAGTGAATTTTTGAGTTATTTCTAGATTTTCATCTTGAATTAATTTAAACTTTTTTATCATGTCCAAACCAATTAGAAATTCATAACTGAATTTTTTTTTCACTCATAATGTATACATCAGTACTTTCTTCTATGTTAAAATTTTTTATTTTTAAATTAGTCAAACCACTTGTTCTCTTAACACCATTAATAGTAATTATTTTTGACTCACTCAATTTCTCATTTTTTATTTTCATGAATTTTGAGTTTATCAAAGATACATTTGAGCCAGAATCATATACGCCTTGTAATTCTAATGTATCATTTAGCTTTAGTTTGACTTTTATTAATGGTGTTACTGTACGTTTTTTTTATCTGAGTCAATCAATTCAGATTCAATAAGAGACATGTTTGTTTGCCTGCTGGTCAGCTGCCCGTCATCTTTTTTATTGAACCAGCATCTTGATTCCTGGTGGTAACGTTCACCTTTTTCTAATTTCTCACAAATTTTACATGGTTTTCTCTCATTATTCTTTACTTTACCTTCAAAGTGTTTATTAGGTTTTTTTCAGTATTCGTTTTAACCAAGTGTTCTAATTTTCCAATATCATTAAACAAATCTTTTGTCTTTTCTAGTTCATCTCTGCTTAATCTATCTGCTATATAGTTTGGCAAACCAGCGGCAATAACATCTATCAGGGTTTCTTGATCTATGGAGATTCTTACTTCCAACATTAACTTCTGTTTTCTTACTGCATAATCTAGCAATGAACCAGATTGGTACCTGAACGAGAGAGCGTATCTGCTATTTGTCTATCCTTTATTTGCATATGTAGAGCAGAAGTCTTTATGAGCATAGCTGAATACCAATCCAAGCATGATTTTTTTAAAAAATCTTTCAAAATTTCTATTTTTTCTCTATCTTCATTTATTTCCAACCTTTGACATTCATTCTCAAAATTTGTCAGCCACCGATGTGCATTAGTCTTTCCGTCAAAATTGTCAATTACAAATTTTTCTGACAATTTTCTTAAACTCGGTCTATCTTTTACCTGTTGTAGACTTAATACCTGTTGCAACATTTGAGTAAGTGTATCATTAGTCATCTGACTTTCATTTGCACTAGCAGGTGATGCAATTGTCTCCGGGATTTCCTCTAATAATTGTCCTTCGAAAACAACATTTCCATCACCATCCCAGTATGTTTTTTTATATCTTCCGTAATGCTGAAACATACGTTTCTACTTTGGTGTCTTCTCTTTAAAGTATTCTTTACGCTTACAAAAATTGGAGATGCAGTTATTGATTTGTGCAGTGCTGCTGCTTGCAGCTCCGTAGGTATTTTATAATGTAAGCTGTCATCTGTGCTTATTGAGGTTAGAGCTATATAGTTTAATTTTTCATCCTCCGTAGCTTTTACCACAAATTTGATTTTTATCTTCTCCTTTTCTATCAGTAGAATTGTCATTTTATAAGATCAATTCTATTTTGTGGGAATTTGACAGTAAATAAACGATGTTTTGTTGCTCTGTAAAAACAAGGTTTTCCTTTTTTTCACTGTTTACATATCTTACAAGCTAATTACAAACATAAAATCTTACCTGTAAAAACAAGGAAACGACAATTAAAGTTTATTATCCAAATTGACAATTTCCCTATTCCCTATCAAATTATTATCAGTTTAATTCTAACTTAACCTCTCCCAACAAATGAACTTCGTTTGCACGTCGACTCTCTCTAGAACAAATCCGCAAAGCATATCGGCCGCGCGTATAGATTTCGAGTTTACCGACAGAGCACGGTAAAATTTAAAAAAAGGAAAATATATTTTTCTTACATGTATTGTGATATATATATATATATATATATATATATATATATATATATATATATCACAAATACTTGAGAAAAAAAGTTACTTTAGATTATCTCGTCAAAACAACTTACGGCGGTCTAAGTTGTTGCGAACACATCGCAGAAAATTTGTTTGGCCTACTCCTTTGTCTTCCTCCCCTAAGAAAGCGTAATTCTGCCGGCTAGACTCAGCGCGTGGATGAGGGTTCGTTGATGGGAAGGACTAGGCCCGTCTCGATTTATACTGTAGTTCAAATGAAAAGGCGATGGTACCAGAATTGGGCGAAGATACTGAGTCTGAAAAAACTATTTCTCTATATAACGAAGGGTAATAATAAAAGATACAACCAAATTTAAGGGATATTTCCCTAAAGGTGTTTAATCACAAATCAGATAATATAAAATAAGTATAAAATGACAATGATAGGTAAATTAAAACTAACAACAACAACAAACGAAAAAATAACGTGCATCGTATTATACGTTTAATTAGAAATAAAAGATTTGATAAATAATAGAGGATAAACAAATTTTTTTTCAGGGGAAGGGTTTACAGTAGCTCCACGTATTCATTTATTTCCTTGCATGGAAGTCCTTCCCTGACTGTGTTTTCAACGGGTTGCTATAGAGTAGCAATGATTGTCATACTCATGTTGTCCGACACCCTTATGCAAGCAATGATCCATAATTGGATTATCAATATACTCCAAATGGCATATGCCAGAACTGCAGTCGCGGTGGTCATATGACCGTCTTAGGAAAGCCGTCCTGTCGGTCCAATTTTGCACAACTTTTCCAGCCTAGCCTTATTTCGCTAATATCGCATCGAATGTTGGCTTCCATGTCATTAATGACTGCTGGTTTATCAGCATATACAAGTGACTACCCCCCACAAAACGTGTCAAATGGAGTCAAACCACAATACCTGGGCGGGCAGGTCACATGTCCATTTTTTGCTATAATTCGTTCACCAAAGGTTCGGCCCGATTAAGTAATGTTTTCACCCGCTGTAAGGCGTGTTGCGTCATCATGTTGTAGCCATTTGTCCCTCCGACTCAGATTGGCATTGATGTTGAGAATCAAAAAATTACGAATCATTCGTCGGTAGCGATCGCCATTAAGGTATCATTCTAGTATAAACGTGTAACAAAAGTGCTATTTGTATGATTTTTTTAAGATCCTCATTATTGATATAGGTTTGAATCTTTTTGGGTTTAATAAATACACATTTGAGTTGTACAAAAAAATATTTATATGTCATATATATATTTATAAAATGGCAGCATAAATATTTTAAATATCTCTACATCAACGGTACGCAAGGTTTAGAGATAAGGAATCATCTGAAACACTGAAACAATTCAAAATTCCTTTGTCGCTAGATATGACACAAACCTTTAAATAATTAGTTTTGCAAAACAAAAAAATTGCGACGTTTCAAACATAAGCGTTCCAAAAACAATTTTTTCGGTCATTTTTCGTTTGTAAAAAAATATAAAAATGAAAAATATTAATATATTATAAATTTTAACGATAACTTTAAAATTTCGAGAAGACCGGTTGAATCGCTTTTGAGAAAAGTTGCGCACCATGTGTAAAAAAGTGGTTTTGAGAAAAGCGCGTTTAATTTTTTTACCGTAAAATAATTAAAGCAAGACTAACGAATATCTATCAAGAAACATTTCAGGGTCAAATTTTTCTTTTGAAATACCAAATAGATATCTATATAGATATTCTATTATGTAAACAAGGATAGCTGTGTATCGAATACATAGCTATGAATCAGCGAAAAGGAGGAAACAGCTTAGTGTACATATAAGTATTGCAGCATGCCGTGCACGTAGATGCGCTCCAATAATATTGAAATAAATATAGTTAGAATAATTCGATCGCTATACGTCAAAAAACAAAATCGATTTTTTAATGTTACACACTAGAATGATCTTTTAACGATAACGTTGGATCTGTGTTCAGATTTGAAAAAGAAAGTACGGATCATGCCGCCGGTGTGCACATTGTACTCTACAGTTATATTTTCGGGATGTAATGGGATTTCCAAAGTCTGTTGAGGATTATCCTCTCACCAAGAACGGCAATTTACGAACCAATAAGCCAGAAATGAGCCTCATGGCTGAAAATGATTTGAAGGTAAAATGTGGTTCACTTTCAACTCACTCTTGACCCATTCATCGAACGTACGACGCAAACGATGGCTTCAATTGCTGCACTAGTTGAATTTTATAGGACTTTAGATCTTTCCTCAAAATTTTCCACTAGTGGACAGACAGAAACCATAAAAAAATTTGGATGCACAGTCACACTACGATCTACAACAGCGATAGATTTCCCGGAACGCACGTGTTAGATGTGTTAGATGAACATTGCCCAGTAGACTATACGTATCATATTGCATATTGCTCAGATGGACAAAGGTAAACGAGCACCATAATTGGACGAAGTGCTCTATAAGTTTGGCGCACAGGACGCGAATTTCGGAAATAAGTTTTCACTATTTCGAGATGTTATTCGGCTGTAAGTCTTTGAAGTTGAAGTGAAACATAATGTCAAAATGACACTGAAATGTGACACCTACAATGACAGATATCACTATCCGAAGACCTTAAAAAAACACCCTATATATACGCAAGAAATCATTCGATTCATTTACTGAATTTCTGATTAATAGACGTCAATAAAACCATTAACACGTCTCTTGAAACCCAATCTTCGTCGATTTAGCGCCACACGCTGACACCACTAAAATCTCCACAAAGTAGGAAGGCGATTTTTACGATAAATTCGACGGGCACTTTACATTTTTTCACTAAATTCGATGTGTTTGTTTTTTAAATGTTAAATGTTTTCTTTTCGTCTGTTGAATTAAATTCACAACAAAATTCTGCCGTCGAAGAACCCAAAAAATGGCACTTCTCACCAAGCTGTTCGGCTTTTCCACGGCCAAAAATTGACTCTCCAATAAAAGTTTAATTTTTCTCGTCGCTTTTTTTTGAACTCCGGGTCCTCCCACCACCAAAGCCCTACTGTCTGTTTCTCCTTTTTTCGGGATACCTATACCTTGTTTTCCCTGTTTGAGACCAGGTGCCAAAGTTTTGCGAATTTCCATTTGGACACGTCTTCAAATTTTCTGTTTCTCGCTGCTATGCTGGGCGCTAATATCTCCAACTGCCTTCAAACTAAAATCTTAGCCATCAAAGTAGAAACAAGAAGAAGAAAAAGACAAAAACCGAAGCGAGGATCAAACCAACCTACCAAGATTGAGAGGCACCGATACGCTCATAAGGTCAGCGGCTGAATTTGTTGTGATACTGACATGCATCTGTATGTTACGCGCCGTTCGCAAGAAAGTATCAGTCACACATTGAACAACTTACGTTTAACTATTTTATAAATCAAGAAATTTTTCTTGCAGGTAAGAGCGGTGCAGGGTTAGGGACTGCGCATGGTCGTATTTTACGCCAAGCGAAACTTAAACCCCGGGTCGGCGTAGTTTTTTGTGAAAGAAACTTTTATAGTAGTTAGTTTTAGCTTAAATCAACAATGTGCAAATTCAAATACACAATTTTCTATAAATCAGCTAGCTGGTCATTTATATTTGTGAATTGTACTGAAACTCATTTTGAAACGGTTGGATCGCCTATCGCAATTACCCGTAAAAGTGTTGGTGTTGACTAGCTGTGGCATATGTAGATACTAGACACGTTATTGTTTAACAGGTCCATACTTTTGGATTGCTGTGGTCGAATCGAAATTTTTGCCGAATGATTGGTTAGTCTTTTGTTTTTCAAATAAAGCCTTTACTGACCCTTTGCCTCGGTGCCAAATTGAGTGGAGAGCAATAATAGACATAGACGACGATACCCATCTTTAATAGCAATATATTAGCAACTTTCGAGTAATTGGTGCAATTAATAGATACTAGCAAGTTTCTACTGAAAAAAAGAATTGCAAATATATACAACAGCTAGTCTTTTTAGTTGAATGTGATCGGGAGGTCAATTTTCGAGAATATTGTATAAAAATACAATCGATAGTTAATAACCAAATGTCATCGCCAAGTTTTGACACAATGATCCGATATGCAATCATACCGATTGCCAACTTTCTGATGAACGAGTTTTTTTTAATGCTAACAAAGTTTGTTTTCCAAATGATATTCTCAAAAAACGGTGTGCACGGTATGATTGCCAATTTTCTGATGAACGAGTTTTTTAATGCTAACAAAATTTGTTTTCTAAATGATATTCTCAAAAAACGTTGCTTTTGTAAACAATCACTAATTGTCCAAGATGAAAAAAAATTGTTACGAATGTTTCTATGATAATTACCATTTTAGGTCATATATGTGGTTATAGTTTACAAAATCCGAGAAAAAAATTGTGAATCTGAACATCTACTCCAAATTTTTTAACAAAAAGTTGTTTTACAATGCGATTCTGTAATTGAACAGCTTTTTTATGGTGTCATGTTTGGTTATTGCTCTGGTAGCTCTTCACCTAATTTGACACTAAGCTAAAGAGACCACAATGACTTTATTTGAAGAATAAATGGCTATCAAAAGCTATGAAACTACTAAACAATTACGTCTCTAGTATCTAATATATGCCACAGTTACCCAAAACCATCACATTTATGGCAAGTTACGATTGGCCACCATCGTTTATTGCTTTTCGCCAAATTGGCATCGAGACACGATGAAAACGCAGGGTTGATTCTAAGAACAAACTATGATTTTGCTTCGATCACAACAGTTTTAAATAATCCAACCGTTTCAACATGAGTTATTAGAACAGTTCACAAATATTGCTTGCTGATTTATGTAAAAACATGTTTTTGAATAGGCACATTAATTTTTAATTTTTTGCGATTGATTTTGAATGAAAATGAAAACTTTGCAAACATTTATCAAACTGGATGAAATTTTCAATACCTCAATAAAATTTCATTCAATCGTTTATCAGTAATAAATAACAGTTCATTAGAATACACTCCACTTTCTTCAAGCAATTCAAAACTTCTTGCAATTAGATCGGTACCGGAGACTTGAGATTTAACAAACGGTTGCAAAGTTTGACGAAAGATCTGTGAAATCCAATGTAGCAGTTAGTGAGCGTGTCAGTAGCATCGCATTTTAAGGCACATGAAGTCTTTCCTCAGCTAATATTCTTTAGAGTTAGAAATTATTGAAAAGAGAATCAACTGAAGGGTTCGTTGTAACAAGGAAAATTTCACAATATTGAAAGATTATGTTCAGAAACCAAAACCGTCTGATATCACTAACTTTAATAAAAATATTGTGTGTATTGCCAACTAGACGGAAATAAAATCGTAAATAATATTTTCTCGGTATAAATAATATAGTTTTCTCGGCATAACGTTATATGCAAGGTAGGCTGTAGTGTATTCCCAGTTCCAAACCTGGAACTAGCCAATACACAACTATGTGTGATGTCCCAAACAAGCTTTTGTGATGTCCCACACAAATTTCAGTAAGCTCTCTAATAAGCACATTCTCGAACCCGCGTGTCAATCAAAATTTATCGTGAGAAACTCTTAGTAGAGCATTGAACTCAGAGTAAACAAAAGTACAATTGGGTCAATGCAGTGCAAGCAATATTGCAAGCGACGAATTCCGTGGGAACCTATTTGAATCGAGTTCGATTGGTTATGGTAAGTAGATTTAAAACTAGAGTAGGAATTTTATAGAATAAGCAAATTTAATGTACAAAGAAAATTGTGAATAAAAGGAAGGAACGAGGCTAGCACTCGATCAGAATTGTTCCATAGCCAGACGAAGCTGCTAGTTTTAATCAGCAACCCTTGCCTTCATATCGGCAAAGTGATTGAAAGGAACGTTTAAGCAAAGTCTGCCTTGGAAAGTTCGGCAGACTACAAGTTGCCTTAAATTTCGGCAATTACGATTATTAGAAATATCGGCCGCCTGTTCTTTTGAACTGCGCCACACATGTGGCAATCTTCGGAATGCCGGTAGGTCCTCTTCACATATATATTGTTATCCTTTCTGAGTATAACTTCTTTCTAGTGAGAAGAAGATTATAACTTTAGAGGATTATAAAAGAAGACGCTCATCACTTGGCCTGCACGATGAGACAACAATAATCTCATCGCATACTTTACATACGTTATGTACATTACATGGCGATCCTGCCATCTCATTACATACGTTACATGGCGATCCTGCCATCTCGTTACATACATTACAAGGCCCTGATTGTCGAATAGGAAAATTATGTGACCATAAGTCACTGAATTATTGAAAACGATTTTAAAAAATATTTTCAGTTCAACATTTCATTAAAATTGTCAGCAGCTTGCATCTCGAAAAAAAGTGTACCTCTCTCCAAGACCCGTTGAATTGCCTGTAATAGAGCTTAACATCGTTAAAATATTCATACTTGCTAATTATTTAGTGTAAATTACGAAATAAAAAAAATACTTACATAAAATTATAAGTCCAGGCCATACAATCCTTTGCAGAAGATAAATCATGTACCTTGCCATATTTGAGTGAATTTCTGGAAGAAAATAGAAAGTTTGAAGAAATACATTTATAACAGACTTGCGAAGCAAAATGTGTAGCTTGAAAATCTAGCACAAAAATATGTTAGAAGCTAAATAATATTGAATGTTACGGGTATATGAGTCGTGACATGAATAGTTTCATATTTTGAAATAAATTACTACCAAGCATGGGCTATTCGCACATAACTTAACCGAAAACTCTATTGACCATTGAAATTTACATAACCACACTATTATATTCAATATTACATCCGGAGGAATACAGGTTTCAAAAAAACAGCAATCAAAAACACGCACAAGATTAAATAAAAAATTCGACAAATGATTCCTTTTATGCGACTATGATTTTATTTTAATTAATGTAAATGCGCATTTCGACCGACACATCCGGTCTTCATCAGTACACAATACTCTTTAATATTTTACTTAACTTATATATATACAATAGTCACTTAAGTGATGTCATTACATTATTAATATTACATCCATCATTCAGCCTCCGATCTTTAGGTACTTTTCTTATCTCGATTGCTTCCACTATATCCAACTTATTAATCCTATCTACCTCTTTGCTCACCTTCATATGTTCTAGCTTGATGTCATGGCCCTCTTTTATTATGTGCTCAGCAACCGCTGAATTTATGTATGTTTTTCTACCTTTCTTGTATAATTCCGCTTCTTTCGTGTGTTCTTCAAACCTCACAATTTTACCACATTCGGGGCAAGTAATCTTATATACACCGCCTTTTTCTTCATTTAGTTTCTTATCCTTTTCGCTTATCATCAACGATTTTAATTTTGAAATTTTACTCGTTGCAACTCCCTCAATATTATACTTCCTCAGCTGTCTTTTAATAACATTAAATAGCCCCGAATATTGAATACTGAATCTTATTTTCTCGCGCTCTCTATGTTTTTTGTTGTCCTCAAAAAATTTTGACAATTTTCTCCTTTTCTTTTTAACTTCCCAGTTCCCTATGGGAAGTTATTGTAATGGGGTCGATTTTGCGAATCCCAAATTTTGACATATCTCCACGTTTTAAGGTCTCTAGAATCCAAATCCATCGTTTTTAGAGAGATGTCTGTGAGTGTGTATGTACGTATGTGCGTATGTACGTATGTGCGTTCGGAATAATTTTTCGTCTCGATTATCTCAAGAACCAAAGATTGGATTGACGTGGGACTGGTTTTAGACGACGCGTAATTACGTAACTTAGAACTGAATGACTTTTCAGCAAAATCGGTTGGGCCGTTTTTTATTTAGGATGAAAAAACTGGAAAAAAACGACTAAAAATTGCTTATTTTTAAACTGTTGATACGCACTATTAATTCGTGCAGATACCAAATACCTTCATAGTAATGTTGTTATTATTGTACGTTTTAGCAAAATTGTGATCAAATTTGTAAAAAATGTTATTTAAAAAAAAAGATTAATTTATAAAATTCCAAACTTATATTATCAAGTTTGGGTGAATGGGAGTAAAGACGCTAATGCAGTTAATAATTGGATATTGTTATAAATAATTTAATATTGTTAATAACAATCAAATCATATTAGTTATAATCTGATATTGTATATATATAAAGTCAATTATAATTATTCAGTAACGGTCAAACATTCCTAATAACGAATGGTAATTGTAAATAATAAATAAATACTCTCAATAATAGTTGTGGATTCCGAGGCCGAGATGGAGAACGAAGTGGAGGACAAGAAGGATGACGAGGACGAAGAGGACGAGGTTGCCGAGGCTTTGGTAGAGGATGACCAGGTGGTGGAGACGTCTTCCTCTACCAAAGCTTTTATGGTTAGATAAAAAATTGATAAAAATAATAAAAGTAATTATGTTAATTTAGAATAATGATGTTTGATAATAGTAATTTTTAATAAAAGCAAATTCTAGCTTTTCATTCACCCCACTGGGAAGTTAGTCGTGTGGGCCTCAAGGGTCGCACTTAGACCACATTTTTCAATTTTTAATCATATTTTTTATACTACTCCTATCAAACCCATTCAATTTCGCGGTTTCTATAATATACTTTACTTCTTTTTTGTAGTTTTCTTCTGACAACGGTACATTCAAAAGCCTGTGTGCCATATTACTACACGCAGCTAATTTTTGACCATAAGTGTGGGCAGAGGTAGCCACGATCGTTCTTTGTGTACTCATTGGTTTTCTAAATATATCGAACTCCAATTTTCCTTGTTTACGAACGATCCATAAGTCCAAGAAAGGGATAGCACCGTTTTTCTCCTTTTCCATCGTAAACGTAATGTTTTTAAAGATTCCATTGAGTTCTTTTAGGATGTCTTCTTCTTTATTTCTAGGGACAATTGCTACTATGTCATCGACATACCTCCACCAGATCCTAGGCATCCATTCTTTTTGTTCTATTTTTCTTTCAAAAACAGCCATATAGATTTCCGCTAATACTGGCGACAGTGGGTTCCCCATCGCTAATCCTTTTGTGATCCTATAAAATTTATTATGGAACGTACAATAATTTTCCTGCATGCATAGCCCCGCTAGCTTAACATATTGCCTAACTTTCTTCCTCCATTCCATTGACTTATCAAAATTTACCAACCATTCTTCTAGTTCGTATATCGCTTGCTTTGATGGAGTGTTAGGAAACAAGGCCTGGACATCGAGCGATATTAATAATTCACTTTATTTCAACTCAACATCTCTTAGTTTGTCAATCAAATCGGAGGAATTCTTAATAGACCTATTCCCATATACGCTCCCGAGTTTCTTACACTCTGCAATAATCCATTTAGCTATTTTATACGTCGGGGAATTACTGTCCGCGATTATTTCTCGTAGCTCTTCACCGTCTTTATGAGTTTTCAGCTGGCATCTCATTCTTGGCACCGCCGGGTTAGGCATTTTAAGTGTTTTTATGTTTTTAAAGTACATAGGTACTCGCTTCTTTCAAAACTTTGTTCACTCGCTTCACACACTCTTCTATGGGGTTAGTTCTAAGCTCGTAAAACATGCTTCCTCGTAATTTCTCTTTGACTAGCTGATCATATTCGCTTATTTTCATTAATACTACTTGGTTTGTTTTATCTCCCTTCAAGTAATACACGTCTTTGTCTCTTAACTGCTTCACGATCTTCACCTCGTTTGACTTCCTTATATGTCCTGGCTTTCCTTTCTTTATAATTTTCTTCATCTCACTTCTTATATCCTCTTTTTCACTTTCATTTCATTTTTCAGTGTTTCCCGAAGCGACTAAGTCGCATCGCTAATGTCATTGTAGTTAGTTTCTGCCAAAATAATAAATAAGCGAACTAATTCTGCCGATGATGATACTTAACGAAAAATGAAGCAGCTATGTTACAAATAAATAATTACCCCCTCTCTCTTTTAAGCATGTGCTTTTATAGTGGATAGCCTTCCACCAGAGCATTTGGAATTCGAAATAAATTGAAACAAGCGCAATCAAACCAAAAAAACATAACTTATATTCTGCAGCATTAAGTGTTAAAATTTTTATCACCCAACAAAAATTGTAAATCACCACCTGCCTTTTCAACCATACAAAATATCAAACCAATGTTTGGCATATGGGATGAGCACGCAAGTACTCGTACTTTTAAATTTCAAGGTGAAAATTCTATAAAAAAATTTTGCAATTGAAATGAATCTATCAGTATATCAAACAGTAAAAAAAAGCTCTACCAAAGACCACATTAATTTTTTACCATATCAGTTTATAATTTAATTAGATAGAAAAACAGCTGCACTTTAATAACATTGGATAGTAAAGAACAATCAAAACGTGCGCAGAGGTTAATCAACAACTAAGTTGAAAAGTGTCACTTCCAGTGGTAATATGTTTTCTTAATTCAAACATTAGATGAGCATTAGATGGGGTAGTACCGGTTAGAATGCTAAAAAACAGCCTAATTTTCAATTTTTTTAAGCTCCTTTATTGTATACAAATTTTAAAATTTGCATGGGTAGAAGAATCTGAAACAAAAAAACCACACCGCATTTTAAAGAGGTATGTTTCTTACGTGGTAATCCACCACAATATTTAAAAAAAAAGATCAAGAAAAAAATGGCGATTGTTTGAATTTTTTTTTAAATCGCTTTTTTCACTTTGTTTCACTTGCCAATTTTTTTGGATTGATTTTTGGTCTACATTGTGGTGGGCTTAAATCGGTTTGGCCAATCCGGAGAATATGTGTCCGCCGTTGGAAAAACGTAATTTCGAGAAGAACGCGTTTAAAGCTTCGATTACCGAAAATATCGCTTACAAAGCGAAAAAGTCGTGCGCCTTGAAACTGCCGCAACTTCTTTATTTTTGGAAATATCTTAATAAAATTTTGAGACGTGATTTCTGAAGGTACAATAAATTGAAAAAGCAAAAATTGATTTTTCAAAATTATAACCGGTACTACCCCCTTAAAATATTTAAAATGAAATTATTAAAATCATCATATCGGCCAATTAGGTTTTTAGTACAATTTTTCAAAAGTTTTTGGATTTTTACCAAAGCATTCAAAAACAATAAAGAAGATAGCCTCTTGGTGGTCAATTCGTTTCTCATTTTCGTGACTGTAGTGTCAGCTTCAAAGAAGAGGCGCACCACTGGTACATATGTTTCCCACAAGTTGCAATACTTTTTTGATAATATGTTCAGCCTAGCATACAATATTTTCATTTCTTCTCACGACTCGACTAAATTTTGTTTAATGGAACTACTAAGGTATTGAAATAATGCGGTAATAATTTTGTTGCTTAGTTTACATCTTGGCAGCGCCCAAAGATTGAATTCACCCACCGAGCCAAATTTCGAAGTATCAATTGCGGTTGCCCCAACTTCGGATTCTTCTACATTCATCATCTCGATTCTAAATTTTTTATCGTCGATGACAAGACAGAAAATCATTAAAATTCATTTTTTAACAAAGATCTAATAGACTAGACGCTGATGAATAAAAGGAATTTCAGTGTAATTGAATAACCTTTCGAAATCGAAGATCAATTTTCCTGTCTTCTAAGAAGTTTGAACAGATGTTAGAAATGTCATTTCGAAAACTTAATTCTAGGTTTCGTGAAAACGAATGTGTATAGGACCATGCATAGTTTGTGCTAGAATGAATTCTTTGAAATGAAATTTGAAAATGACGAATTAGGTTTGTTTTTATGGAAGACTGAAAATTCCACAATAACGTCATTGCAGGAGCCAGCACACATGAATTATACATATTATAATTTCATAAACACGAAAAAATGTTGTTATTTTATATAATTTTTTGTTTCACTTGAAGTTTAGACATGAAAAAAAGGGAAATTCTTCCATAGAATTTTTTTTATTCGAAATTCGTTGCAATGAAATATCCTACTATTGAAAATATGTCTAAAGGATAAATTAATGAACTCAATTTATAATACTTTGCATTGAACCGGATTTCGTTTTAATCTATTCAATTCGTCATTTTTCACTCCCATTGTTGTCGATGGAGAGCGAGCCGGCACGCTGCCAGTGACGACTTTTCATTTTAAATGGTGCTATGACAAAATATGTTCAGATAAAGGTGTAAAATTATATGCAACTCTTATATTTATTTATTTTATTTCTTGGTTCGAGAAACGAATAAATTTGGATAAGTAATAATGGTAGGCAATCCACAACGCAAGTCACGTGAACTCCTTTCTTTGCCAATTTTTAGGGAAATTAGAAATTAGAATTTTTTTTACCATTTTTGCTTATAAGAAAATAACGTTAAATTAAGGGTTCTTTTAGGTTACGATTTTCAAAAAAAAATTAATCATTTTTTTACAATAGAAAGAAACGAGATATCATTTTGAAATTTCGTACATAGGTTAATTGGTACTTTGAGTGTAAAAATATTATTTTAAGTTTCTTTATTGATTTTTTTACCCATAACAATTTTTTAAAAAAAACATCAACAAATGACGGCGGACGTGATGATGATTGGATTATCAGGGGGTAAAAAAATGCAAAAATTACTCTTTAAGTGCCTATGACAGGTACCGGGATGATGATTTTTCATTAGAAAATAAAGTGGCGGCCATTTTAAAAAAAAAACTATTTTTAAGGGTGGAAAATTGAGTGAAAATCGGAAAATTTGATACCGAACATAATGATTCCGTTACCGGCTAAAGCCATATATGTGTACAATGACAATTAAAAATCAGAGTCATCGGTTGAGTATTTATTTTAAAATCGTGTCCGCCAGCTTAAAAAAAGTAATTGGAGAAAATTGCGTTTACATTTTTTACGATTTTTTATATAAAAAACGCTATATACCTCTACTCTGCTACGCTTGGGCTATACAAAATTCATTCCTTTTTCATACAGCTCCTGACTAGCTAATTGTGCATCTCTGCGAGCTGTTCTGATTTTTTGAAAAATTGTTACCTAAAAGACCCCTTAAATGATTGGAAAAATTAAGCCTGACTCAATGATTTATTTATAATAGCCTAGCTCTCGCTAAAGATAGCCTAATCTGGATGGCGAATTAAATGAATTAATAGTGTTTGCTTTAACGAGCTAATAATTTGTCTCTTTTCCATTCACGCTTTTGAATTAAGACAAGAGATTGATTATTATTTCTTTAAGGTACTAGTACACTAATAATTTTTCGAAAAATCAATTATTTGTTTAAATAGATTTTGATTCCTCATACACTCAATAATTACCTCCTAAAATTTTGTAAAGAAATTCGAAAAAATAAGAAAGTTGTAGCACTTCGTACGCGCGCATATTTTCGACTTTTACTACGCTACGGCACGCTCTCGCAGCTGTCGGCGCGTGTTCATCTCCACTCTCCAAAATACCGTTATTATACATCTATACTAATATATTTGGCTGTTTGCCCGGCTTTGTTTTTCATGTTTAGTATATAAGTTGACGTGTACAATATCGCTTCATATTAAAATGGGCAAAAATTCGTTTGGAAAAGGTGCAAAAAAATCTTATCCGAAAAAGAGAAGAACTCAGCAAAGATCTCACGAATTTCATGGAAATCAGTATGCTTCCGAGTAAAGTACGGAATACACAAGTGCTTCAGCAAAAAATTGAGTACCAGTAGTTTCAATATAAAACTTGAAGATGGTTTTTTCTCCTGTATTTTGTCGTTTTCCCTCGTTTTTTCGGCATTGGCGATCCGGACTGGTGTGCATTTTTGAAGGCAAAAAAGGCATTCCATACAACCATAAACCAGCTCTAAGTGAAGAGGTCCAAGAGCTCGTGACAGACGTATTTACAAAATTGACTGACGAAAATCTTTTAGAACGATGTGTGGGAAAAAACACGCAAAATAATAACGAGTATTTTAATAAAACGCTTTGGGCTATAATTCCCAAACATACGTTCGTCAGGAAGGATGTGACGAAATTAGCAACAAATATTGCATTAGCGATTTTCAATGAGGATCGTATGACACTTTTGACGATATTAGAGCTTATGGGGTGCACTATTGAACGATCAGCCTTCACTTATGTCCAAATGAAAGACGACGAGCGGATCGCAATGGCTGAAAAGGTCAGTACAGAAGCGTCAAAGGAAGCCCGTTTGACTAAACAAAATGAAGAGGAGGCTTTTATTGAATCGGGACTTCTTTTATATGGACCAGGGATAGCAGATTGATCTCTTGTAAATGATCAAACTTGTTTTTTTTTTTAAATTATAGAAGAAATAAACCGAAGAAAATTATTTTACGCGTTTTTCTCGAAACTACATTTTTCAAATCGGCACAGACTTATTCTCTGCAACTACGAATCCGATTGTTCTCATTTTTTGTATGTAGGTTTGTTTATCTATTCGACAGCGTAATCCACCAGAAAATTGCAAAAATATGTTAAATTTTTTTTTGGCTTGATAATAAAGTCGAAAAAAAAACATTAAAAAAATGTTTTTTTCATATTGTCACCATTTTTTTTAAATATTTTTTTTTATAAAATTGTGGTGGATTACGGTGTAATCAACCTTACCTTTTAACATCCCATTTTTAGTTTGTGCTTCAGATAACCCGTTTTCAAGAATAACTCTGTGCCATGAAACAATATAATTTTGAAGAAGAGAACTTTGGCGCCTTCTGTAAAATTATCATCATAAAAATAAATTTAAAAAAAAATTGTTTTAAGTTCTTCAGCTATATATGTATATCTATAAAATAAAATTTATAAAATAAAATGGCAAAATAAGCGGAAAAAAATTATTGAAATAAGTGTTAAATGTAGCTATTTATTAGTGTACTAGTACCTTAATCGAAATAAATAAGTACACGATATGAATATTCGAATAATTGCAAGAAAATAAGGTTATTTCAACCTTTCGATCACTACGCGCAACGGGCTTTCTCACACTAGATCGTGACTGTTTATCTCGTAAATCTACGACTGGATTAAGCACTGACCTAGACTATTATCCAAACAAATTATGCTTAAGGGAGAATTCCACTGTGAGGGACTGATTTTTTTATTGTATCTTCTGGAGCAAAATAGTCCAAAAATAACCAAGTTAACTGAAGTTGACGTGACGCATACGACGGACGCTTGTACGATGAATGACATCTTCACATGCTACCATTGCGACAAACGTAGTACCGTCTATATTGTTAATATTCTTGTATGCCGATTTATAATATCGTTTAACCTTACTTGGAAATTAAATCAAAATCTCAATTATTTCTGCTGAGTACACGACATTCAATCCGAAGTCAGACGAAAATTACCCAAACCAAACAGCATTTGTTCCGCATGCAACACATACGACGAAACCAAAAATTGGCCGATGATATGGACGTTTGTCGCGAATCGTGCTTAAAAGGGTATTCTCATGTGACCACTTCGAAAAATCGATATTTTTTGCATATTTCGACAGTAAAACCTATCGAAAATATGCTGTGAAAAATTCAGACCGAAATTTCTAGTATTTAATAAGTTACAACTCATAGTCGCCGACGCGCCGTAAACGACTTCTCTGCCGCGCGGCAGGTCTGCAGCTGCTACATTTCTATTGTTTTCACGGGTCTTTTATACCTGCGTACGGAGTTTCTGACGATCAACTTTAGTATATTACCTACCTGTGTATATGTGGAATAGTCTATATAATTTTTTATCCTGAATATATATAAAATCCTAGAACAAATTTAGCAGTACACTTTTGATGCTCTGAGTGTCAACATCAAACTGGAAAAAATGGATCAAAAAGGCTCGAGAAGCTCCACAAGATATCCAGCGCAAAAAGAAAGAAAAAGAAGGTTTCGAGGGAATCAGTATACTGCTGAAAATGATACCGAGTTGGCGAGCACATCAGCTGAAAAATTAAAAGACAAGAGTGACTTTGTTGTACCGAGTGACAAAGGATTCAGCTACAGCATTCTGTGTTTCTCACTAGTGTTTACCGCTTTACAATCAATTTTAAAGTGCAAGCTGTGCGATAGTGACGTAAATTTTGAAAAAATCACCGCGAGGACTAGGATTCAAGTTGTGTGTAAAGTGTTCGTGCCAAGAATTTGACATCAATTCTTCTCCTATGGTCAAAAATGCTTAACCCACTAGTGCTGCAACAAAGAAGTCGACTCTTGCATTGACCAATGCCATGATGGTTAAGCTGAATACATACTTTGGTTTGGCTATTTTGAAAAATCCAGATTCTCAAGAAGAAATGAAGAAAGCAGTGTGGGCTACATACTATCATTACATTTCAACCGATGAAAACCCCCAGCACTCGTACTGTTCAATTGCATGGTGCAAGTATTTACAACATACGGCAGAGAATACAGACGAAAACTACACACATCCCCCAGCATTTGATGAAGAAACAGCAAGTTTTTTGAAGCCAATTTACGAAGAAGTCTGATGATCTGATGCAAAGGTGCTTGGGAAAAAACACTCAGAACAACGACGAGTCGTTTAATAGTTGCATCTGGAACTTGGTTCCAAAGAATCATTTTAATGGAAAAAAAGACGCTGGAAATTGCATCGTGGACAGCTGCGTGTATGTTTAATGAAGGATTTTCACCCATCCTTAAAACAATGGAGATTTTCGGTACGCAAATTGGCCAAAACGCCTTCTCGTATGCTGAGGAGTACGATGAACGACGAATAACCTGTGCAGAGCGATCCACGTCCGAGGCATCCAAAAAGGCAAGGGCTTCCCTCAGGTCACAAAAACTGGCAGAAATGATGCATATGAAGCCACCGAGGGGTTTTGTATGGTCCAGGCATAGCAGATTAGTGTAAGTATAAATTTTCCACGAAAATTTTGTCCTTGAAACTTTCAACGCATTTTTCTCGAAACCTCATTTTCTAAAACGGTCATGGTCCTAAAACAAAAACTATTCAACCGATTGCTTTAAAATTTATATATGTTCTTCTACTCATTAATAGTTATCGTCCGTACCAAAATTACTCATTTTCGAAAATATTTTCTTATATTTTTTAAACGATTTTTAACATAAAAACAAGATTTTCGTAACTTTTTTTCTACAGTCCGCCTTTTTTTGTTTTTTTTTAAATGAAATTGATTAATTTTGGTAGGGACGATAGCGACGGACCTACTGAACAATAATCCATTCGATTTTTTTATTTCAGACAATATGAACAGCCGCTATTACCATGACCAGTGAACTGCTTTCTTTTTTGGTGTCTAATTTAATTTTAAAAAAATATTAAAAATGTAATATAAGAAGAAAAACAATTTTTTATACAGTTTAAGATACAAATGAAAACATATAAAAAATTAAAATGATTGAATTTTATTGTCTTATAAAAAAAATTCCCTAAAAAGAGGTAAAATTTGCGTTCACATGAGAATACCCCCTTAATGCAAAAAGCCATACATGTGATGACGAGCAAGCAAGCTTCTGCATGTAAATGTAGTCATTCCACGAAATGCCTGAACGAATGCATTTGTATAGTCAATTTCAGCGTACATGCAGCTTTGCGATTACTCGATACACATAAATGTATACATTTTTATAGATGCTGCGTGTCATCTGTGTGGCTTAATGATTAGAAACGCTTGGCTTTGGCGAATTGGGTATAAAGTTCGAATCAACTTGAGGATAAGAGACTTTTGAAAATGGGATTTGGTGAATTCATTCAACTATAAATGATTACCTAATCGAGTCAAATTATAGTCGAATATGTTGCTGTCCAGTTCAACTTCTTGGTTTGGAGTTCCCTTTAGTTTTAAAAAAGTGTTTTGACCATAGAATATTGCGCATGGATTTGAATTTCAATAAGTAACGCGGATTTACGCCCACAACCTATTTTTTTGTAATCCATGAGACGATAAAAATGCAATATCACGAAGGGAAAATACTAATACCATAATACATGAAACTTTTCGTGGCATACAGATAGTAATTCGAAAGGTTGTAGTTAATAACCAGTGATTCGTTGTTTGTTTTGAAGTAATTTTTATATAGTGACAAAACAAGGATATAGATAACAAAACTTAGTAGATTCGTGTTCAAATTAAGTGATGTCGGATTCATTGGGGCCACCCAATTTGTGGCCAGCGGCGCGCCGTGAAGAAACTCAAGTTATTCTCGAATGGTGGGTTTCAAGCGAAAAACACAAGTTGAATACAAACAAATGTTATTTTAAAAACGTATGTATATATTTAAAAAAATAAAATGTCGAAGATAAGAAATGCCGCAATTAAGATTTTGACATGTTACTAACTTCCCAGTACATGGAAAGTTCTTGTAATCGCCTCGAAAATCGAAATTGAAGTTTTCAACATATCTTTACGTTTTGAGGTCGTTAGAGTATATTTAAAGTGTTTTCGAAAGAAGTCTGTGTGTGTATGTGCATACGTACGTACGTTCGTGGACAGTTTTTTTCTACGAGCATAATTCGTGAATTATGCTCGTATCGACTTCGTTGACGAGTCAATCGAAGCATGTTTGCAATCTTAAGAGCTGATTGGTTTTTGGGAAACTTCGCTCGAGGGGTTTATTTTTTTGATCCGTCCAAGTTCATTTCTGTCATGTACTATATCTCGCGGGCAGTAGACTGGCTGAGAAACCAGAAAATTTCCATAAGAAATTTAAACATTTTCTCAGACGGTCAAGCTGCTATCCAATCACTATCCAGCGTGCATACCCCATCCAAAATTCCAATGGAATGCCGCTCACAACTAAACATGATATCGCTTCATTGTGAAGTGATTCTTTGCTGGGTACCGGGGCATAGTTATAAATTAAGTTTTGAATGAAACTCTTTGAATTCTAAGTTTATGAGATCGTATGATCTCGTTTAATCTAAACTTAAGACTGAATTTCTTAATTCTGTTATCCATCAGGAAACCTTCTGACGCGCAGGTCAGAGTGGACGGAAAATTCCATTACATGGTGTTTGGGTGGTCTGGTTCAAACAATCAGTTGAACAACAACGAGTTCGCACCATGTGTTGTTTGAACAAAAACGAGTTCACACCATGTGTTGTTTGAACAAGATCCTTACCAATTCAAATACAGAGTTCTTAACTCTAAATGCATGCGGCAAACATCTTGCATGGCTATTATAATAATTGGTTCTTCACGCAAACATGTTGGATTTTATGCGTGGCTGTTACTACCCCTCCCCTTAAACTGATTCGTCCCGAATCTGTTGACGATTGAAGGCAGTGTTGTTTATGATCTTTTCGATTTTATTCTCCATGTTGAACATCGTGATCTGTGTGGTAGTCGGTGTGACAATCATTGGCTTACAGATTTCGTTTACCGAGTTCGCTTCCAAACGATACTTTTCGATGTTCAAATTATGCAGATGTACCTGATGCAAATACGTAAAGTAAGCGAGGTGAATGTGCTGATGCGTTCAGTACGAATTTTTTTGGCGTTTGTGGGCTCATTAATGGGTAAACCGTGGCATTCTGTTCCTGGTTTTCTCGGAGATCGTGGCAGTTTCGTCATTTATAATGATTGTATTTTCGTCCACTCATTCGATAGGAGCGATTTGGTAGAAGGGTGTTGTCTTACATGTGGCGACGTTGCTATTGAATATCATCGAGAGGCATTTGTCGAAACGGTCGTGCTTGCAAGCTTGTATATCTTGCCTTCTTTACAGTTGAACAATGGAAATGTTTCTTTTTTACGTTCGGCAACATACTTGTCTCTTAAATCTAATATAGACTATTATTATAACACATCGTTTTTATATTTGGTATTTTGATAATACATTTAAACATATTATTCCTTATAAAACTTTTTACATTTGATGATGCAATTAATCCATTACTCGTTATAGGTAATTCATCCTTTTTTAACAGGATTAACAATGTTTAGTTGTGGTAGTGCAACCGAGCAGACAGCGTTTATTAACTGTAATATGACCCTTTGGTTTCTAAGTGAAATTGTTTGGAATAAATTTGGGAATTTTGCATTATTAGTATCATAATAACCATGTTTCATTGAGTTAAAATGACTAGTTAATTCGTTTATTTTACCAATTAACTCTCAATTTATTCCTACCTGCTGATTTTCTGCACCTATTAATCTAGATTGACGTTCGCCCAGTAAAAGAAAATCGTCATGATCTGCTGTACCAGCTATAAATTTAATAACAGAACCGATGAAGTGAATTGACCGCTTTTGCCTACCGAGTCTTAATGGTTTAAGTAATCTAGATATTGCGTTTGCGTCCGCGTCCAGTGACTCCTTTTGTTCGGATACTTCAAACATGTTTCCTAAACTATGTCCGCCCCAATTTCTTTAGAATCGGTTAGGTTATGTACTTTGAGGAAGTATAATCAAAAATGTTGCAGTGGGCGGTGGTGAGTAGTGTCATTATGGAAGAGTGAATTAACGGATGTTATCCTTGTGTACCTCCTTACCATCTACTAGTACTACAGTACCTAGATCTTTTTGCACTACTTTTTTATCGTACTTGTTCGATAATTTTTTTCCGCAACGCTTATTCGTTTTTACATAGATTATCTGTCCCTCCCTGAAGGCTCTACTAAAACGTTTTTTGTTAAGGTGTTCGTTCTGCGTCCTTTGCGCATTTGATAACAATTCCTGGGTATTGGATCTACTCGACTCAGAAATTTGTGCTCTATTATGCTCCAACGCAATCGTTTCAAGCTGGTCATTCTCACTAATTAAGTCCAGGACTAGTTTTTCAGTATGCCTGAAACGAGCTGAAGGAAAGTGTTGTAGAATTTCCTTTTGTACTTTCCCTAGAATTTCGAGTGGACAATGAACGCCATTTACTACCTTGGTATCTACTACTTTTTCCAATTTGGGACATAAGCTGTCGAAGTTAGGAAATTGAATTTCATGACGTAAGTAACCATTAAATAGCGTAATTGTTTTCAATTTTGTTCTTTCGCCCATTGTAAGAATAATTTGATTCTTGAAACAATTTATAGATGTCGGGACTGGCCTTATGGTTTGGGACGGTGAAATGTCGCTATTTGTGCAGTTCTCGCTAGAACCATTATTACCGGTAAGGTTTTGAATATATTGGCGGGACAGTGCATCCGCGACAAAATTTTCGGACCCAGGTTTGTAATGAAGTACCGGTGCAAATTCTTCTACGAAGCTTTTCCAACGATTTAGCTGCATGTTCGGATTTCGATCGGATATCGAAAATGTCAGTGGCTGATGATCGGTGTATATACTCCATAGAGATAGTTTTTCAGAGACTGTAATGCCCATACAATAGCGAGCATTTCTCGCTCGTTGGTTGCATAGTTTGCATCATTCGTTCTAACTATTGACCCAGCCGGACGTGTGTAACTTGGCCTCTTGCTTTTTCGCTGATATCTCGTAATCGTTACTGCCTAATTTCCTAAATTTTCAACGCTCGCGTTGTTCCAGTTGCTGTGCGTGTTGCCTCCGCAATTAAACATTCGGTGCTTTCCAGTGCTTGGTGATTTTAGTGAAATTTAACAAGTTCTTTGTTGCTTCCCGTGCTTGGTGATCTAGTGAATTTTGAACAAGTTCTTTGTTCGCTGGTGCTCTCTGCGTGTGGCTATTGTCCAGCGTTCAGTTAACGGCTCCCTAAAGTCCCAATTCAATTGACATAAACTTATCAATCTATTCGCTTTAATTGGATTCCGTTACCGCTATTTTTTTTTGCTCTTCTAAATTTAACTACCCTTTACATTATGGCTTTTGATTCGCCACCATTTGGCTCCTTATGTGCAATTTGCAAACAGCCTGAATCCACGCGCTATCGCTTCATCTCCTGTGACGGGTACTGTGGAAAGTGTTTTCACGCGAAGTGTATCAACACTAACGTTATTCTTGTTGACATTATTGCCAAGCTCCCCAATAACGTTTCCTATCGTTGTGATGCGTGCAAAGATACCACGCTACATGATGTGATAAAAATACTTCATCAAAATACCGCTACACTCACTGCTCTCACACAGAGAATGGATGTAATCTCTGGTGCCTCAACGCCACCATCTTCGAAAGCTGTATCTAACGATGCTATCCTCAACCATCAAGGTGCGATACCTAAATCGGCACCTGCTCTTCATCGCAAAACTTCTGCTGAATCATGGACTCGCTCATTTTCTTCCTCCTCAACACTTCAGTCTACTCCTGCGACTTCGTCGGTCCCCACACTATCAACATCAGCATCTTCCTCAACTTCAGCATCTTCTTCTTCTACATCTACATCTGATGCGTTACCATCTCTTTCCGCTGCAACAACTTTATCGGCTGCAACAACTTTATCGGCTGCAACAACTTTATCATCTGGTTGTCCAACAACATCAACGTCACTTGCTACTGTCGCAAAGCCTCCACTTGTGACGCTAAACTTAAAGGCTCCGATTGCTGCTACACCAGCTTTGCAACACTCTCCACCCACTGCTGCTTCGTCGCTTCAAGCTGTCGCTCCTCCTCTCCAAATATTTATTTCTCGGCTGGCTTACTCCACATCTAAGGATGATGTTTTGAACCACATCCACGCCAAACTTGGATTTTCTCCTACCTTCATAAACTGCAAGAAGCTTACGAAAGACAATATTCCGAACAAGTTTATTGCCTCCTTCAAAATTACGGCTCCTCCGGAATTTAATTCCCTACTTAAACCCGACTTCTGGCCAAGCGGTACACTGGTCAAAGCCTTCTCTACTCGCCGCTCTAAGGATTTTCGCCAGCCTCGTCTACACAGCTCTCAACAGTAAGTTCATCATCGTTACGTGAAGTTTCGTTGTACTATCAAAACTGTCGCGGTCTTAGAACTAAACTGCATGAATTTCTCTTATCCTCTTCCTCTGCTAATAACGATATCGTTTGCTTATCTGAAACTTGGCTCAATTCTAGCATCTATGACAAAGAGCTTTTCGCTTATCATCATGTCTTCCGACATGATCGTAATCCTTACTCTTCCTTGAAAAGTGACGGAGGTGGAGTTCTTATTGCAGCGAAGCCTTCTCTTAATGCTTCCCTCTGTACCTCTTTTTCCCCGGTCTCCTTTACATCCATTATTGAATGGATCCTCATCAAGATCAACACACAATTTAGTCCTCTTTTTGTTGGGTGTGTTTATATTCCTTGCAATTGCCCTGTTTCCATACTCGATAAGTGGCTAAATGAGTTTTCAGCTTTCATTAATTCTTGTCCTCCATCTTCCCACTTCATCATTCTCGGCGACTTCAACCTTCCTTCTATCACCTGGGATTTCAACGTATTTTCTCCTGTTACTTCTGTAGCCAGCCCTCATCTCTCGATTATATCTTCCTTTTTAGCTTCAGTATCTTTCTACCAATATAACACTATCACTAATGATAATAACAAAATTTTAGATCTTGTCCTTTCTTCCTTGCCAATAAACATGTTGAACCTTGTTAAATGTATCCATCCCTACACTAGGGTCGATCCTCATCATCCTCCACTCCTGTTGGACGTCTCCTTTAAATTTGACAAGCCCAGGATCACTCCAGTCTCTCTAAAGCCGAATTTTAGAAGAGCAAACTACCTTGCCATCGAGTCCTCCCTCAACTCATATGATTGGCATCATATACTTCACAGTCTGGATTGCGAAACTGCCTTAAATTCCTTTTACTCTGTACTTTATGACCTGATCCATCACTATGTTCCCCTAACACGTAAAGTTAAATCGAACTCGCCTCCTTGGTTCTGTCCTGCAATTGAGTCTGCACTGCGTACCAAAAATACTCTACGAAGAAAGTGGCTGAAAAGCCAACTTGTTCCAGATCGAATTAGATACTCACAGAGTAGATCCATGGTGAAACACCTTATCCGCTCTTCCTCGAATGATTACATTCAACGCCTCGAAGCATCCGTGACCAGGGACGAAACTAAAATGTTCTGGTCCTATGTTCGCTCTCTACGTAAGTCCTCTCCTGTCCCTTCCGAGTTGACTCATAACGGCCTCATTGCTCGCTCTCCTCAGGATATGGCAAACTTATTTTCTGACTTCTTCTCTTCTGTCTTTTCATCTCCTATGGCAAGTCCCCCCTTGTATTCCTATTCTACTCCTTCTTGCTTACTACCTTCTAATTTATCTATCTCTAAACCTGAGTTAGAGATCCTAATCAATGGAATTGATCCTAATGTGAATCCTGGACCAGACGGTATTCCTAACTTGTTTGTGATCTGCCTCTCTTCCTCTCTTAGCCTGCCTCTATCGATCATATTTAACAAAAGTGTCTCTGAGGGCACTTTCCCTGCTTCCTGGAAACTTTCACATACAATTCCTATCCACAAGTCTGGACTCCCTTCCTTTGCACGCAACTACCGTCCCATAGCCATGTTGTCTTGTTTTTCGAAACTGCTCGAGCGGTTCGTCTACAATTCAATAATTACTTCCATCAGACCTGTTATCACTAATGCACAACATGGGTTTGTTGCTGGTCGTTCCTCACTTACTAACCTCTTAGAATTCTCCGACTTCGCGGCCAAGTCTCTGGCCAATAAAGAGCAAATTGATTGCATTTACACGGATTTGTCTAAGGCTTTTGACTCCGTTGACCATAATATTTTAGTGCGTAAGCTGAAGAGCTTTCAAGGGTCTTTACTCAGATGGTTCTCTTCCTATCTGGTAAACCGTGAATGCATTGTCTCCTTCTGCGATCATACATCTGCTCCTTTCTATCTATCATCAGGTGTTCCGCAAGGCTCTATCCTGGGTCCTCTTCTTTTTTTACTTTTCGTCAACGATTTGCCCCAATTCATTCAGTCTCCCTGCCTCCTATACGCTGACGATTTTAAAGTCTTTAGGACAATCAACTCCATTATTGATTGTCAAACTCTTGACCAGGATCTATGTGCGTTTCAATCCTGGTGTGACCTCAATAATCTAACGATTAATGTTGACAAATGTCATAAACTTACCTTTTCCCTCAAATTCAACACTATTGTTTTTCCTTATTCCTTACACAGCAGTACTCTCAATGAAGTCGACCATTTCTGTGATCTAGGTGTCATATTCGATCGCAAACTAAAATTTGATCATCATATTGCCAACATTGTGCTTAAAGCGTCAAAGCTTTGTGGACTCTTACTAAGAAATTCCACTGCATTTCGGAGACCCGAAACTAGTATAAAACTTTTCAATTCTCTTGTACGTAACTTGGTCGAATACTGCTCCCCGATCTGGTCTCCACACAGCAAATGTGATACTAATTTGATAGAATCTATTCAACGTAAGTTTACCCGCACTCTATTCTACAAATTCAATATTCCCTATGCTCCTTACGATGATCGTCGCAAACATTTCAACCTTGCCACTTTACAACAACGTAGAATATATTTAGACGAATCTCTCCTTTGCAAGCTTTTTTTGAATATCCTCGACACTCCTCTCTGCAATGAACTTCACTTCCGTCACTCTTCTCACCCTTGTAGAAACCTTACTATTTTCGCCCCTCCCTTCACCACATCTAACCTATATTATAATTCTCCCCTGATTCGTTTACAACGAAACCATGACCTTATGCAGTTTGGTTCTTTCGGTTACTCTTTAAATACTTACAAGATCAAACTAAGAAATCTTATATTCTCCTCTTAATTTTAGTTCTCAAATTTTATAACTCATTCGCCACTGTTCTTTATTCTTACTTCCTATACTTATTTCATTAATTAATTCATTTATTCTTTAGAGTTATCTTAGTCTTAGTTTTTAGCTCATCGCTACTATGTAATTGGAACTCTTCTGTTTAGTAGCTTTGTCAACAATAAACAAACAATAGTTCTGTTCTGTAGCGCTAAGTGCTCGTGACACAAATGTAATTGGGTGTTTCTCTTGGGACAACACGGCACCAATGGTCACTGATGAAGCATCCGTTGTGAGCTCGAAAGGCTTGCTAAAGTCTGGAAAACTTAAAGTAACATCTGATGCTAAAATATGTTTTAACTTACTAAAAGCTTCCCTAGCATCCTTTGATAGAGTAATTTTCTTTTTTTTCTGATTTTCTTGAACTTACATTACCATTTTCTCTCCGTAATATTTCAGTCAAGGGCTTCGCTATTCATGCATAATCGCGTATGAAGCGTCGGTAATATCCCGACAATCCTAGGAACGATCTGAGGGCTTTGACGGAAGTTGGCTCTTTAAAATTTAGAATAGCGCTCACCTTGTTCTGGGCTGTCTTAAGTCCGTTCTCGGATACGAGAAAACCCAAAAACTAAAGTTCTGATTTGAAAAATTTACATTTTTCTAACGAAATGCGCATGTTCGCATCGAGCAGCTTTTTTATTACGATCTGTGTGTCCTTTAAATGTCTCTCAGTATCGGGGAGAAAGATTATGACATCGTCTATATAGACATGACAACGGACACCTATGTCGTCACGTAATATGTCATCAACTGCTCTCTGAAAAATACTTGGAGCGTTTTTTTAACCCAAATGGCAAATGACAATATTCGTACTTGCCATTGTTGACTGAGAAGGCAGTCTTTTTCCGATCATCTTCGGCTAACAGAATTTGATGAAAACCAGACTTCAAATCAATGGTGGAGTAATATCTTGATTTACCCAGATTTGATAATATGACGGACGTATACGGGATAGGATATCTGTCGGGAGTGGTTTTCTCATTAAGCTTCCAAAAATCTACCACGAGGCGAAGTTAGGGTTACCCAATTCATCTACACCTTTTTTACTCACTACTCATATGGGGTTGTTGTATGGTGACGAACTTTTCCTTATTAACCCATCGCGCAGCATTGACTCTACTTCTGAGTTAACAAACTTCATTGCGGTCATTTAGTACGGATAGCTTCTCGAATAAATTGGTTCGTCGGTGGTGGTTTTTATTGTAGCCACCACGTTTGTGTTATACGGTAATGCCTTGCTTGGATCCGCAAACACTTCCCGATTTTCCTTCATAATTTTTTGAAATTTATCTAGCACCTTTTTGGGAATACAATTCTGATCAATATTCTGAAGAAAATTTATTTGGTAATTAGTATCGAGAATAAGTTCTTTAATTCCATCTTTATAGCGTAGAGTGCTATTGGAAGAGTTAACAATTCCGTTAATTTTCTTCAGAAAATCGTAACCTATTATTCCATCGATATCGTTTATTATGGGAAGTATATAAGTCAGAAATTTGACCCAAAATACTTATTTGGCATTTTGATTTAATGCGAGTTTCCCCATGGATAGAGTGCACACTAAAAGCATTTTTTATCCTTGATATGCCAACTAAAAATAGAAGGTTTTTAATGTAATTCCTGTCGGCCCCTGTAACCAAAAGGAGTTTAATTTTATGTCCGTTCATCAAATCATGCTCAATATAAGGAAGGCATGCTCCCGATTCTAAAATCCTAACACCGTTGTTACTTTTTAGTTTTCCCGTTGTAAATGAATTCAACAGATGTTTTCTTGAGAAATTGTGGTTAGAAGGTTTTGAGCGGAAATTCCTATTCCTTTTAGAATTTTGCCTATATCCAGATAATGATGGATCTACTTCCATTGGTTCGACTGGAGGTTGATTTTTATTTTCCTGCTCCTTGTGGACAACTTTATATTGTGGATTTTTTCCTAAACCCTGTTCCCTATTAATATTAGAATTAGCGAACGCTGTAGCGAAATTGTACCTTTGCCTATTGGATTCCAGTTCTTGTGCGAGGGCTAACGCTGATGGTAAATCCGCTGGTTGACTCGCGAACAGGATACCCCCGACTGGCCGTTTAAGCCCAGAAACGAATATGCGCAATGCGTCGCTTCGATATTTTTCGTTCAGGGACTTTAGAACATCGCTATCGTCTCCATATTGCATGATAGCTTTAGTTGTTATGGAGGTCAGCTGTTTTTCAACCACGTCGTAAAATTCAGATATTGACAATCTACCTTGTCTAAGAGTAGACAGTTCCTGCTCCAACAAATATAATGGTCTCTTGTCGGAATATGTATGGTCTAGTCGAGCAATTATGGCCTCAAAATTGAGCGGAAAACTAACCGATGACAAGACCATATCAGCTGAACCAGTAATCTTATTGCGGATTATAGGAACAGCCTGGTAATATATATCAGAGCCAGACTATTCTTGGTATGGCTTAATCGCAGCTCTTGCAGATGAAACTCTTTGCATTCTAAGTTTATGAGATCGTATGATCTCGTTTAATCCAAACTTAAGAGTGAATTTCTTAATTCTACTATCCACCAGGAAACCTTCTGATGCGCAGGTCAGCGTGGACGGAAAATTCAATTAGATGGTGTTTGGGTGGTCTGGTTCAAACAATCAGTTGAACAACGAGTTCACACCATGTGTTGTTTGAACAACAACAAGTTCACACCATATGTTGTTTGAATAAGATCCTTACCAATTCAAATACAGAGTTCTTAACTCTAAATGCATGCGGCAAACATCTTGCATGGCTATTATAATAATTGGTTCTTCATGCAAACATGTTGCAATTTATGCGTGGCTGTTATTTATATACCGGGAAATTGCGAAGCAAATGCCCTAGCACGAGCTGCCACTGAGCTCCAAAAGCATACACTTACATCCCAAGTCGGCCAACCTCTAGCTTCCATAAAGCTAGGACTCAAGTAATACTACATGGAGGCTGCAAATAGGGCATGGCTACTTGAAGAAGCCTGTAGGACAACCAGGTAAACTTGGCACGCACTCTGCTCCAAACGCACCAAGCAGCTTCTTAACACGAGCCGCGAAACCTTGAGTTCCATCGATCCGTACTGACGGGGCACTGTCTGATTGACAGACACGCAGAAAGATTGGGTGTTCCTTTCAACGATGGTCTCTCCCAGAAGAACAAAATCTCGCTTGAATGGGCAACCAACACAATAGAGGCTCATAGAACCTCCATTCCTAAGCAAGGGGCAGCTCATAAAAGATGTAGATCTAATGAGGCGGTCCCAAATCAGCCGAGTGCCCAATTGCAGGTCAACAAAAGACCAAGATTGGTCAATCCTGTTAAAGGTAGGAGTTTGAGCGAAGCGGTCAAGGATAGCCTGGTATGGGCGGTCATTGACAGGAGTAGCAGCGAAGGAACCATCTCACCGTCAAATTGGAAGATGGTGGAAATCGCTGTTCTTCGAGTGTACAAATCCATACTGGACAGCCCTCCACCAAGTTGTCGTGACGCTGGTTGGTACCAGTGTTGTCATGCTGATAGCATGCACGGATCAACGTTCGGCGGATCTGTACAAGCAGGCTTTCGACAGTCTGGGAGAAAACTGACTCGGAGCAAAGTTAAAGGCTGTCTCCCGGGAAGACATCCCGAATCGGCCTCGATCCAGGGCATGGATACCGGCCGAGCCATTCACACCGGAGGAAATTGTTGAGTTTTTTAAGCTCAGCAATGCCGACCTTCCGGTAGATAATTGTAAGGTGGCTAAGGTTAGCGAGCCCAGCAACGGACAGCGAGAGGCCCTAATAATCCTCAACGAGGAGTCGCTAGCTCCATTGGAGTCTAAGGGTGGGGTGGTAAGCTACGGTTTCTCGGCAATCACCCTGCGAGTATATCGCAAGGATCGTACTGGGGAGGCAGTACGGGAACCGAGTAAGGAGAGTGGAAGTGAGGTGAATGTGGAAACATCAGTAGACCCGACCGTGGACCTCTCTGAGTCAGATTTTCTCTCATATGACGGAAAAAGCACCACCTACACTGCGGAGTTGGCTGGAGACCTCCTCCAATCCTTCGACTTGGTCGAGAAGGAGGAGATGTCTATATCTGACGAGGAGGCGTATAAAGCCTTGTGTCGTGATGCTGAGGTTCCTACAGATAAGCCTCCATCATTCTAAGGCGGCATCTGCCTGGCCCAAAAAGAGAGGAGCTGATACTGGCCCAGGGACCTTGGTTTGTAGGAGACCAGGTCTGTGGGCTCAACATGAAGGGATACAAGACAATATTTCTCAATACATCAGGTAAACCGAGAGCTTGCATAATAATAAAAGAAGGCTTTAATCCTGCATAATTTCAGTGACCAAGACACCGTTGCCATAGCAGTGGAATGGCAGTACAAACCCCTTTGGGCTTGACGGACGCCAATGCTCATCATCGCGTTTGGGGTAGCACCGACACAAATAAACGGGGTGAGTCACTCATAAAATTCATTCTGTTGCATGACTTAGCCCTAATTAACAAAGGTTTTGGACATCACTCTAACGAACGAGCACTTCCACCAGGCTGTCAAGACTTGCCACGTATCACAAGAGTGCTCGTTCTCCGACCATTTATACATAATGTTCGATTTGATTTTTGACCCCCCCCCCCAATAAATCCAACCTTCATCAATAAAATTAATAACTGGTCTTCTTACAAATTAAAACTGAAAGAGTTCAAACGCTCTATCAGAAAGGATAAACGCACTTCGTGGAGAAGTTTCTGTGCAGACATAGAACACTCCAAGAATGTCAGTCGTCTGCGAAAAGTCATGACGACCTCCCCCTTATTTTTGGGGTCTACCAAGGACGCGAATGGGACCTGGACTAAATCCAGCTCCGAGACGCTAGCCATTCTCATGGACACGCACTTCCCGGGTAGTGACAATGTGGCTGACAAAGCTGATCCACATACGCCCCCCAACTGCCTGTCAACCGCTGTGCTTGTATACTACAGGCTCCTACGCTGAGCAATCAGCTCATTTCAACCCTTTAAATCCCCTGGAATGGACAAAAACTCACCTGTTGAGATCCAGCAGGGAATCAATATGGCACTGCCATGGCTGAACGCCTTTTTTAAAGCATGTCTAGTCTAGTCTACATACATAAAGCGAGCAAGACATTCCACTCTTCACCGAAGGATTATAGACCTATCAGCCTCACCTCTTTTCTGCTGAAAACTGTGGAACGGCTGATAGAGATCCATCTGAGAGCTGCTTTGAAACCACTCTCCAATGCGCAGCACGCATACACAAAAGGGAGATCGGTTGAAACAGCTCTTCGCTCGCACACCAGCTAAATCGAAAAATCGCTAAGCGTTAAAGAATACACGCAGACGGTTTTTCTAGACATTGAAGTGGCTTTCAACAATGTCAGTCAATGGCAAAGCACTCGGGAAAAGCAATGTCGACGACAACCTGATAGGGTTCGTCGGACAACTGCTAAGCAGCAGGAACATCAATTCCACACTAGGAACCAGCACCCTAAGGAGAACTTGCAGAGGCACCCCACAAGGTGGGGTGCTACCATCCCTTCTATGGAACTTTTTGGTGGACAAGCTCCTATCAAAAATGGAAGCGACTGGTTGCAAAGTCGTAGTCTATGCCGACGATGTTGCAATAGCAATATCTGGCAAATTCATTAAGAGAGGGGTGAGGTGTGACAACTGTTTTTTCCATTTTTGTTTATTTTTTTTCTGAAAGTACATCTGAAGAATATTGTATTAAATTTGTAGGTTATTCGAAACAAAGCTAACGAAGTTATAGTAGGTTGAATAGCCGTACCTCTAACTTAGGTTTGCGCGCCTTTTAGCTACCTGCGCTGAGCGGCGAGCGGCAACGGTTTCGGTCTCTATTGTATTACTTTTATCCCCTATTTCCGTCTCTTCGTCTCTGCGATGTAGAATATATATTTCAGTGTAAACTTGAACGCTTAGGAGAGCAGATATGTGCGTCATTTCAGTTGTGCTCCGTTTTGTTTTTGCTTAGTTTTCTTAGTGATTTTGAATTTATCATCGAAAAAATCCCGAAACCAACTGGCAGAGAAGGACGTTCACATGGTGGCCCAAGAGTAAGCCGACCAAGAAAAAGGGTAATGCCGCAGGATCAACGGAAAAGAGAGCGTCTAATGCATCAGCGAAAAAAATCAAATTGAATGCATTGCTTGAAATCGAGGGATATCTTAAGAAACATTATCGAATTATAGACTTTCTTCTAGTTTTTTCTACTGTAGCAACTTTAGTGAAGTGTAAAACGTGTGATAGCTCAGTGGCATTTGAATCTTGTAAAAAAGAAGGTCATGGTTTCAAAATAAAAGTTACGTGTGAAAAGTGCAAAATTCTAAACTATGTTCCGTCGAGTGAAAGAATTGATGGTAATGCCTACGAAATAAATAATAGATTTGCATTCGTAATGCGAGTTTTAGGCCTAGGACATGCCGGTGTGCGAAATTTTGTGGATTGATGGACATGGCAAGAATTTTTATTTCAAAACCGTGCTACAATACTTTCATTAAAAAAATGAAAACTAACGTAAAAACTGTTGCGAATAAATATTTTGATTCTGCCATCAAAGAAGAAAAAGAAGAGACTTGTAAACAAAATAATAGCGAAGACACAGACGAAATTACAGTATCCGGTGATGGTACATGGAAAAAAAGAGGATTTAATTCGCTCTTTGGAGTATCGTCATTGATCGGCTATTGGATCGGCAAAGTTGTTGATATATTTGTCAGCAATTCGTACTGTAACTTATGTGAAAACTGGAGCAAAAAACTAGGGCCTTCAGAATATGAAGAGTGGCACGAGGAGCACGCGAACAAAAGACAATCTGAATCAAATCACAGTGGGCCATCCGGTAATATGGAAGTGAGTGCTATCGTGAAAATGTTTCAACGTTCGATAGAGTTTTTAAAAGTGGAATACCGTAATTATATTGGTGATGGCGATTCCAAAACCTACACCGGAGTTGTCAATGCGAAACCTTACGGTGATAACTTCATAATAAACAAGAGTGTATTGGACACGTCCAAAAAAGGATGGGCAAACGTTTGCGTGACTTAGTGAAATCGCACGTGGTCGATGTGAAAACGAAATCTGGTAAAACAGTTAAGAGGAAAACTCTGTCCGGTAAAGGCAAACTAACTGGCAACATGATCGACAAATTAACAGTGTATTATGGGCAAGCAATTCGAAGAAATCACGATTCTGTGGACAAAATGAGGAACGCTATATGGGCGAATTTTTATCATAATTCTTCGACTGATCAAAATCCCCAGCATGAAAAATGCGATGAATCGTGGTGCGAGTGGAAAAAGGCTGAAGCTGCAAAAACATTACGATCATTCAAGCACAGTTACTCTCCACTTCCAGCTGTTGTTTTAGACGCAATAAAGACAATATATGAAGATTTAAGCAAAGACACGCTGTTGGAACGTTGTCTGGGTGGTTTCACGCAGAACAACGAAAGCTACAACCAACTCATTTGGAAAATTAGTCCCAAATCAGTGAGTGGTACCGCAACTGTCGTTGAAATTGCAGCATATGTAGCAGCATCACTTTTTAACGAAGGCTCTACTGCTTTTCTGACCTTCACGCAAGATTTGGGCATCACTTCAGGACCAAGTGCGCATGAATGAGCGCGGGCGACAGATTCTTTGCGGGTCAGCAGAGCGGACAAAGTTTACGTCGACAGGAGCAAAAAGATGCATTAGATAACTTGGATGAGAGTGATGTACTGTATGGACCCGGCATCGACGACGACATGTACGTATTTTATAAGAAAATCCAGTTTTTTTCAACATATTTTCAATTTTTCAGTGTACAAAACTCTAAATCGATTTTCCCAAACATGTAATTTTTAAAGTCGGTGACCAGCCTACAGAAAGAACTACTGAACCGATCGTTTTGAAATTTTGTACACATATTCTACATATATAAAGCTCGCTAGTTACATTGAGGTTTAAAAAAAATTACTAACAATTTTACAATAACAAATAGGTTGATTTTTTCGTCAAAAATCGTTATTTTGGCTTCAAAATGGTGTCAAAAATTAAAAAATTGGATAATTATAACAAACTCGACGAGACTGGAGAGATAAAGTAATAAACTGAAGAAAGCATTTTGATTTTTTGGTTTCAGATGATCCAGTGATGCTGTAGGCTGGTCACCGCACAAAAACTTTTTTTCTAGGCGCCTGCGGAGATCTACAATAAATCCGTTATTTCTCTTTATTTTTGGACAAAATGTTTTCTAAATATTTATTTATTTATTTGAACAAGACTACAATATACAGATGAATTCAAAAATCTATTGTAATAAGTAAAATAAACTAAATTAAAGCAAAAAAGAGATAAGAGAAAAGTAACTTAATATAAAAAAGGGAAGAAAGAAAAAAAAGTTATTCAAGCATTGCATAGTTAGCAACTTTTAAAAGTAAATTTCGCTTAAAGAGACTAAAAGAAAGGGGCAGAGGACCAAGCTGCATAACATCAAAATCGCGCATTAATCGCACAATAGGCGAATGAAAATAAATACAGAGATCAGCCACAGGAGGATCAAAGACGATATTTAGTCTTGAGCGTCGAGTTACCGGACGAAATTTAATGACTTCAAACAAATATGTATCTAAAAGACCACGGCAAATTTTAAAAAGAAAACACTGATCAAGTTTGATTCTACGTTGATTAAGAGGAAGAAGATTAAGGAAACAAAAACGAGCAGAATAAGAGCTGTAGGAAAGACCAAATTTAAAGAATAGTAATCGGGTGAATTTTCTTTGTACTGCTTCAATAGATGCAGAGTGTAGTTTGGTACCGTGACCAAACTACATAAGCATATTCTAGAATACTTCTGACAAGAGAGCAATATAATTTAACAAATAGGGAAGGACAAGAAAAGTCAGAAGCTCTACGAAGGACAAATCCAGTAAGTCGAGAGGCACGATTAATTATATGTATCAGCAAAGTGATGATGAAAGCGAAGACAAGTGTCGAAGGTAACACCCAAATCTTTAAACACATCTACACATTTAAGGGACTCATTAGAAAGAATGTAGTCAAAGTTGGTAAGAGAATTCTTTAAGGAGTAAACCATATAAACTGTTGCGGATCAGTTTTCATTTTTTTTGTGCACATTTTTCAATTCTTCCAACTTTGGAATCTATTTAAATTTCCCTCAATACACTGCCAAATAATCGGCATTGGCAGTACTAAATCCCAATTTAGTAATCCACCACACGCGCTGTTTCTCTCGAGAGGTGAGTTCAGGTGATCGAGCGCGAATCGGTTCTCTTTGCATTCTGTCGTCCTCTGATTGGCCGAAAACATTTTGCGCATTATCAAATATGGTAATAAATGAAGCAAAAATGCTTCGACTCGTGACCGCGGTGAAGTGAGTGTGAGAGGGGTTGAGTTGATTTGAGTTGGATAGTAGAACGAATGAAAGACGGTCACGGGATCGGCGCCATGCGACCGACAGAGCTATCGGTTTTTTGTTGTTGTAAAATTGAGTTTTGAAGAGAATTGTTATAGTGTTTTGGCGTAAAATCATCGCTCGTAAATCAACCGGAGGGACGGCTCCGCGTAAGCAGTTGGCAGCGAAGGCTGCGCTACTCAGTGCATCATCGGCCGGAGGCGTCAAGAAACCACATCGTGATCGTCCGTCGCTATAAAAAGTCGACTGAGCTGCTGATTCGTAAGTTGTCTTTCCAGCGCCTTGTTTGCAAATTGCGCAGGATTTCAAAAAAACGAGTTGCGTCTTCAAAGTTCTGCTGTGATGGCTTTGCAAGAAGCCCGCGAAACATATTGGGTTGAATTGCTCGAGGATACGAATTGGGTGCTATTCCTGCCAACGTGTCACCATCATGCCGAGAAACATCCCACTTGCTCGTCATATTCGAGGCGAGCGTGCTTAACCGGATTCCACGATTAGTGTTAATTTAGGTTAATCATTGTTACAATAACAGCCTCCTTTCCGAGTCTCTTGTTTTGTCGGTATGTATTATATACGAGACTATCTAAACCAATAATTAGGAAGTTGGATGTAAACAATTGTCTTCGATTAAATGCTAACTAATTTATTGAAAATAAAGTGTAAATAATATGAAGTGAGTTTTCATGGTTTCTCCCCTCCTCAGCGTGTGCGTGATGCGGTTAGTCCGGTACTTGATGTTTCTTTTTCTATGTGATTTTGATTAGCCCACGACCCGGTGAGCTAGCCGGTTTTAAAAAAATGTTAATCTACGGTCGCCACTATGCGGCCACAGTTGGTGGGTGCTCCGCACGGGGGCCTCCTCTCGGCGGTCATCTTCCATGTTGCGTCCGAAGTGGCGGGGCACATGGAGGATGATTGGCTGGGAGGGAGGTGAGTGAATGCGGGGCACGCAACACATGGCGCCCAAACGTTTCGGCCTTTTGCCTTTCTAAATTCTAACCTCTAAATTCAAGTTTCATAGTGTTGTCGAAATTCGGAAAAGTGTCGGGTAATTCGCGTAGTTTGTTTGAATCGGGTTTGTGATTAGCTCAATCACACCCAGTAATCGCTTCCACGTTTGAAACCGTCGCAATCCCAATTTCGACACACTTCTATATAAATAAATAAAATAAATTCACTTTTAACTTGCAGTCGTCGAATAATTTGTTCGAATCGTGAATCATCTCGTTTTACGTACTTCACATTTTGTTGTGACACACAATTCAAGTGTCTAATTAAATTTTGTATCTGATTGCGTATTGTCTGTTGGTGGGGAGACCATATCTATCTTTGAAAAAAAAATATCCTTTTAAAAAATATATAATAATAATCACTTCATGTTATTCCGATTCGTTATGTGAATCGACACAATAATACTAAGTCATACTTTTGTAAAATACTTTTGTAAATACTTTTGTAAAACACTTTTGTAAAACACGTTTGTAAACACTTTTGTAAAACACTTTTGTAAAAACTTTTGTAAACACTTTTGTAAAACTTATGTAAAACTATTGTAAACCACTCACACTCCTACAATCGGTTTCGGTAGTACGCGTTTAGTATCTTCGCCGCGTTTAGTAGTTGAGCGTATCGCTCATTGGCGTATAATTGATATATTTAGCGTAGTTTTGTGGCGTTTCGCTATAAGCGAGTAATTTGGACCGCCTTTTGAGTTAGCCATAATATCGTTAGTTGTAATATAGTATCGTGTACTATAGTATCGTATAATATCGTATCTTATAATATCGTTTCGTGTAATATCCTATTCGGTAAAATAACTTAAACATTTTTATATATAATCCACGCAAACATTTAGTCGCTCTATCACCTAACTCAACACATAATAACTAACTACTAGCGTAATTTCTCTATCATTCGATTCTAAAACATGGATGTTCCGCAATCATTTTGGCCCAAAGTGGTGTCTTCTCCAGTTACGTCTCGGGAAATGAGACCATCCCTCGAATTAGGGAGTGAGTCCAATCCTTTCTCTATTAATCATCCGCTACAAGTGTCTAAAGTGGGAGGCAGTTCCTCACCTAATCAATCCGTGGTGATCCACATTCCGCCCGAACAATGTCAGGCGCCCACCCTTTTCAACAGTCCGAAACATATTGTGACTGAAAAACCTATTCACACTGCGGATTTATATATGTTGAATCAAGGTGAACACTTTCGGTATGTAAGTCTGACACAACCTGTAGGGAAGGTGCATTCTCCACCCCCTACGTATCCAGACGTTCCTTATATCCATAGTTTTCCTCCACCTGGGAGCGAAACATTAAACACCTCTGTTCGTCATAATGTACCCATCTTTAAATGGGGGATCACGTTTGATGGAACCAACTCCAGTCTCAACGCCGAGACCTTTATATTCCAAGTCGAGACTCTTGCTCGCACCTATCAGGTTTTATTTGCAGAACTCATCGCGAGTTTCCATTTGCTAGTTCGTGGACCAGCAGCTGTCTGGTATTGGAAATATCTCCAACTACATCCCCAGTCCTTTGATTGGGACGGCTTTAAGGGCGCTTTTCTGAGTCGGTATGGCTCTCTTACCTCCGATGTGGATATCCGACGACGTATTGACGTGCGGATTCAAAAACCCTCTGAAACATTCATTGAGTTCTTTGATGCTGTTGAAGGACAGACTCTTCAGCTTCGGCATCCATTACCGGACACCGACCTACAAGTCATCTTGTATCGTAACATGTCCACCCGCCTGAACGCTCACCTAGCTGGTCGCACCTTTAACAACACTCGTGAACTAGTTCAATGTTGTATTTCCGTCGAGAGTGTATGGAACATCAACTCTCGTCGTTCTTCCGATAATCCATTCAGACGTGCAGACGTATCTCATACAGTTCGACCAAAAACACGTATCCCAGTCAGGGTACCTGACATCTCTACTAGAGATGTTACCATCCAAACGGACCTCAATATCAATTTAAAACCTGTTGTAGTACCTGTTGAGCTCATACATAGCGATCCTGTTTCCGTAACGTCACCTCATATAGGGCATCCATCTATTAAATCTAAATGTCGCCTACTGTCCAATAGTCGCCTACGTCGCACATAGGGGTATTTGACCAATTTAGGCGGCCAAAAGTCAATTTTTCAAATCTTATTGTACGTAAAAAAAATTAATAGTACGAACTAAAAAACAAGTCTGGCAACATTAACTAAGCGTTCCTGCACCCGCACATACTAAATTTTCTCGAGTATTGTTAGTCGGAATTTGATCTAGCGATAGTATGTACGTTCCTGTTCTCGACACGCTAGGTTTGTTACCATTTTGAAAAGTCGTATTTATTTTTCGGAGTTTATTTTGAAAGTGTTTGTGATGGATCCTGATGAGTCAGGTAAGACACATTACATTACAATACGTTTTTGTGTATAAAGTCAGTTACTTCAATTCAATTTATAGTTTTGAATATACCCTGTTACGTAAAGATATTTTTGAGCATTTTACTAAGATAATTAAGGAATCGTTGTACTTCCGGGTTCGTCCCGGCCGTAATTTCTTAAGGTACTAGTAATTTAGATCTTTCTTTTGTAAAATAACAACAGAATAGCTGCTCTTACCCGCGATTTTTCAAATTTGGAGGTTATGAATAATTTTAGAAAAAAAAATTAAAATTATCAATTAATTTTAACGTTGGGTATAATTAACTTTTACTTGTTATAGGTTTACCGGGTGGTTCAGGGGTAAAAGTTGTAACTCGGAAGTATTTATTTGTTCAAATGCAACAACAAAAATTAGCTAGTTTCGAACAAAAACTGAATTATTTGGAAAATTATCTTTTATCGTGCGAAGAGTATACGGAGACTCAAATTAATGATTTGAAACATAAATTTTCACATTTTAAGTCAGAAATGAAACAAAGGTGGTTGAAATCCGGTAGAAAAGAAGAATCATTTTTAAAAAACAACGAGTCTTGGTTGAATGGAACGTTCGAAATTCCTGTAATGCAAAGTCGACCAGGCAGACCAAGTAAATCGTTTGAGGAATCAAGCGAGCGAACTAAAAGAAGAAAAACGGAAGACATTCGCGCTACCATAGATGACGAAGTAATGATCTATGCTGCGAAGTTAAAATTACAAACTAGTGGCAAAAGAGTTGCTTCGCAAGTGTTTAACTAGATCACAAGTTCTCCAACACGTGCGACAAAGTATAAAAAAGCATACTCTCAAACAATGCAAGATCAAATCGTACAAGTGACACCGGTACAAGCTTTGTCAATGTTTGTAGAAGCAGATTTGACTAGGCGACAATATGAAGTTATTAGGAGCACAAATAAAAAAATTTACCCATGCTATAGCGTTTTGCAAAAAGCAAAACAAGAATGTTACCCACCTAAGGATTCGTACCGTGTAACAAGTACCTGCGCCGAAACTAACCTTCAAACCCTAATTGATCATACAGTTACACGTTTATGTGAGTACCTGAATGAGGTTCTCATAACTTTGAATGCAGCTGAAAAAAATCCCTAAAAATTATTTGCAAATGGGGTTGTGATGGATCTCAACAATCACAATACAAACAAAAGTTTGAGAGTGATGCGGATTCTGACGCAAATATATTTTTGAGTTCTTTTGTGTCTCTTCAAATAGTTTGTGGCAAGGATAATAAGAAAATTGTTTGGCAAAATCCCACACCATTATCTCCCCGATTTTGTAGGCCGATAAGATTCCGTTTCCTGAAAGAAACTACGGATATCACTGAAGAAATCAGCTACGTTAAAAACGCAGCTAAATCTCTAGCCAAAACTAATGTCCACATAATTGATAATCAATTTACCTTTGAACATATTTTTATAATGACAATGGTTGATGGAAAGGTCTGCAATGCCGCCACGGGTACAAAATCTACAAATATGTGTTATATTTGTGGAGCAACTTCGAAAGATTTGAACGAACTTGATTCAAAAAAGAAAGTCGATGATAAGGCTCTTGAGTTCGGACTTTCAATCTTACATGCCAGAATACGTTTTCTTGAAAGTATTTTGCATTTGGCCTATAAACTGCCTGTTCGCAAATATCGCAAACAAAAAATTGCATCTGAAAAAGCTACAGAAAATGAGAGAAAACGCGACATCCAGGAGAGGTTTCGCGTAGAGACCGGATTGTTACTGGATAGGCCAAAAGCTGGATTCGGCAATACGAATGATGGTAACACCAGTCGAAGATTTTTTGAAAATCCACAGTTAGCAGCAGAAATAACAGGCATCAGTTGCCAGCTAATTTTCAGATTAAAGGTGATATTAGAAGCAATATCCAGTGGCTACGAAATAAATATCGAAAAATTCGAGAAATACACCTTCGACACTGCCAAACTGTATGTTGAACTTTACTCATGGCACCCAATGACTCCGACCATGCACAAGATATTAATGCATGGTGGAATTATAATAAAAAATGCATTACTGCCAATAGGTCAACTATCAGAGGAGGCCGCAGAGGCCCGAAATAAACACTTCCGGTCATATCGCCAAAATTTTGCGCGCAAATTCACAAGAGAATCTTGTAACCTAGATATATATAACAGACTACTTTTAAGTTCTGACCCCTTATTGAGCAGTATGAGACAAATAAAAAAACCAAAATTGAAGACGTTTTTACCGGAGACCATTGAACTATTAATGCCCGCTGAACCTAATCCATCTGATCCAATGGAAAGTGAGGAAGAAAATGATTCTGAAGAAGAATTATAGTTAAAAAAGTATGATATAAACTTTTTAATGAGGTGTACTTTTTCTAATAATATGTAATATATTAAGCTGTATGAAGTTATTTTTGAAATAAATGTTGTTTCTATAACAAGAACACGTAGTTACAATTAAAAAATAAATATAAAATAATAAAAATCCTAAAAATAATTTTGGCCGCCTAAATTGGTCAAATACCCCTATGTGCGTCGGTGTAAATGTACGGCACTATATTTTTATAAACTTCGTCAACTGCGTAAGGCAGTAATACATTCCATATATTCCGATGATTCTTCTGCTGATTCTCGAACTTTTCGTGAAATAGCCATTAATGGACATAAACTCTCTGGGTTACTCGTTAGCGTATTAGGTCAAGGTGCTTTAGACCTTATATCTAAATTCCAACTTTATCTGCATTCTTCCAAACTCCATATTAGTACTGCTTCTGGACAACATGTCTCCGCGTTAGGTTATGTAGACACTTCAGTCTCCTTCGGGAAGTTAATTAAACCCATTCGATTTTTAGTAGTCCCTTCTCTAGCACATTCCGTGTATCTTGGCATCGATTTTTGGAACGCATTTAATATCGTCCTTTTCAGTTACCTTCTCTACAAGTAATTAATACTGTTTCCAACTCTGACGGCGATGTGTATCATCATCTACCTACCGCGCAGCAAATGCAGCTTCAATCTGTTATCCAGACCTTTCCGTCCTTTAACGAGCGTGGCTTGGGGAACACTTCTCTTCTGAGTCATACTATCGATACGGGTTCTGCTAAACCCGTTACACAACGTCACTATTCAGTGTCTCCTATCATTCAATCTCAGTTATATTCCGAATTAGATCGTATGCTTTCTCTCGGCGTTATAGAGGAAAGTCAGAGCTCATGGAGTTCTCCCGTCACTTTGGTCCGCAAACCCGGTAAAAATCGGCTATGTCTGGACGCTCGTCGGGTTAACGAAGTCACTATCAAGGATGCATATCCCCTTCCGCTAATTGAGGGTCTCATATCTCGACTACAATCTACTAAATTTATAACCAGTCTAGATCTCAAGGACGCCTTCTGGCAAATTCCGCTATCTGTGGAGTCTCGCGAAAAGACCGCTTTTACAGTCCCTGGTCGTCCTCTATATCATTTCACTGTTATGCCTTTTGGTCTTTGCAACGCCCCACAAACTATGGGTCGTCTCATGCATAAAGTCATTCCGCACGAGTATAATGACAAAATTTTCGTTTATCTAGACGACCTACTCATTACCAGTGCCACCTTTGAGGAACATTTAGATCTATTAAGTAAAGTAGATCAATTTCTCACTTCCGCAGGCTTTACTATTAACGTAGAAAAAAGTAAATTCCTTCAACGCGAGATCAAATATCTCGAATATATAGTCAGTGAAGGTATCCTAAAAACCGATTCGGATAAAATTTCTAGTATTGTTGACTACCCCACTCCTAGGTCCGCTAAGGACGTACGGCGTTTTATGGGAATGGCGGGTTGGTATCGGCGTTTCATCCTTCGCTTCGCCAGTATCACTGCGCCTCTAACCAATTTACTTCAGATCAGGCGTTCGTTTAAGTGGAACGACTCCGCCGAAAACGCTTTCTCGCAAATAAAACAAGCCTTAATTTCGGCCCCAGTTTTAATTAATCCAGACTTTAGTAAACTCTTCTTTATACAGTGTGATGCCAGTACTACCGGTATAGGTAGCGTGTTATTTCAAAAGGGCGAGGATGGTAAGGAGCATCCTATTGCTTTTATGTCCAGTAAATTAAATTCTGCCCAACGTAACTATACTATCATGGAACTCGAATGCCTTGCGGCTGTTCAAAGTGTAAAAAAATTTCGTGCTTATATTGAGGGGTTTTCTTTTACTATCATTACCGATCATGCCAGCCTCAAATGGCTGATGCGACAAACTGATCTTTTCGGCAGACTGGCTCGTTGGAGTCTCAAACTACAAGGATTTGACTTTCAAATCCAACACTGCAAAGGATCCGTAAATGTCGTCCCAGACGCGTTGTCGCGCGTACATGAAGGTATTGTAGCCGGAAATATCTCTATTCTCTCCGATCAAACTTTAACTTCAATTCTTCCGGAACATGCTTCTCTGCATCCTTTAATTCCTGAGTCAGCCTTTAGTGAACCTTCATATCTAGAGCGTATCGATCTCCTACATCAAAACCCCGATAAATTTTCTAATATTTGGGTACAAAACGGAAAAATTTATATTAATACCGGTGTCATGTCAGATGACCAAGTAAATATCCCTCAAACTAAACTATGGGTGCCCGACAGTGTCCAACAACTTCTTATCTCTCACAGTCATAGCTCCCCTGTATCCGCACATGGTGGTGTCCATAAAACCGCCGAAATATTGCGTCGGTATTTCTATTGGCCTCGTCTCAAACTCGACGTCCGTAAATTTATGAATCAATGTTCTGTTTGCAAACAGACAAAATCTAATAACCAAACTCTTCGTCCAACGCTCGGACAAATTCGTATTTCTGAGCGTCCACTGCAATGGCTGTTCATTGACTTTCTGGGTCCATATCTCCGTTCTAAGTTCGGAAATACTCAACTTTTCGTGGTGCTAGACCACTATTCAAAATTTCTATGGCTCAAGGCTATGCCTAAAGCAACGGCCGAATCCGTTGTGAATTTTTTTTCCGAAAATATTTTCCATACTTTTGGCGTCCCCGAATTTATTCATTCCGATAACGGCGTGCAATTTGTGTCTAAAGTTTTCACGCAACTTTTGTCAGACTACAATATCACCCAAGTTTTAAATCCTCGATATTCTCCGCAGTCCAACGCTTCTGAGCGTGCCAATCAATCCATTCTATCCGCTATTCGCTCTTATATTGGTGACGACCATCGTAATTGGGACCGTTCCCTGGTGGAGACATGCGCTGCATTTAGGAACGTAGTGCATGAATCCACTGGTTGTTCACCGCACTTCCTGATGTTCGGATTTCAGGCTATTAGACATGGCTCTTACTACACTCTCCTACGTAAATTATCCTCTCTAGCTGATGGCCAACTAAGTGTCACGGAGCGCAACGACAAAATGCGCGATATTCAAATCAAGGTCCAATCTAAACTTCAAGAATCCTACTTAAAGGGTAAACGCAGATACGACTTGCGTAGTAAGCCCCGAATGTTTCAGCCCGGTCAAGCTGTATATGTCCGTAATCATGTCTTGAGTAAGGCCGTTGATCGGTTTTCCGCCAAACTTGCCCCGAAGTTTGTGCCGGGAACTATTGTTCGACCTGTGGGACAGGTTGCCTACGAAGTTCGGGATATGTCCGGCAAAACTCTTGGTGTATGTCACGCACAGGACATTAAGAGTTAATTTATCTCTGTATATTTTGTTGATAACTATTTGTATATATCTCGTACATATATAAGTATCTCCTGGTTTTGTATTCAATGAGGTCTGTGATTATTAGGTGAGGTTGCAGATATCATTAGTATTTGCTAAGGGGTGATCCCATATTAGTTAGTTTGTTTCGTGATCCAATGAGTTTTCCTAATGGCCTCGTCGTGTGACGTATCGGTTGCATTAGTGTGGACACGTATATTAGTAAATTTGTTTCGTAGTCCAATGAGTTTTCCTAATGGCCGCGTCGTGTGACGTAACGGTTGCATTAGTGTGGACGTATATAGTTAGTTTGTTTCGTGATCCAATGAGTATTCCTAATGGCCTCGTCGTGTGACGTATTGATTGCATTAGTGTGGACGTGTATTTTCTTAGTATGTATATCTGACCCGTATATAGTTATGTTGTACAGTATTTGGTATCTGTTCATATATCTGTGGGTTGTCTTATTGGGTTTGGAGTCACAAAATGCTAGAGAAGTGACGATCTCTGGGGTCCCTAAACTAGTCCGCGTTGAGCGTTGACGACTGTATATAATGTAGATATTTTGGTGTTGTATATGTTATCCTATTAGTTTATATTTTGAATATCAGGGTTTGTAGTCATAAACAACTAAGGCAGTGACGATCCTTGGGGTCCCTTAATAATTGCTCACAGGAAGTGAGACCATTTTTTTGTGTTTTAACCATAGATCTTCATCTTTCGAATATTACCCATTTTACCTATCGAAATCTAGTGTTCCTCATCTTTTCAGCTCCGGTATACAACCGTTTCAGTTGCAAAGCAACTTTCATAGGGGTGGGGGGGTTCATATTGAACTCAAAATTTATGTATTTGTCTTCGTCTTTTAAGTTCTAGTTTGTTTTCTTTGGCCGATCCGAGACTGGGGGGAAATCTGTCAGGTTAGACCTGAGGTTCTCTATGGGGTTTCGATACAGAGGGCAACGGTTAGTGTGGACACGTATATTAGTAAGTTTGTTTCGTGATCCAACGAGTTTTCCTAATGGCCTCGTCGTGTGACGTATCGGTTGCATTAGTGTGGACACGTATATTAGTAAGTTTGTTTCGTGATCCAATGAGTTTTCCTAATGGCCCCGTCGTGTGACGTATCGGTTGCATTAGTGTGGACACGTATATTAGTAAGTTTGTTTCGTAGTCCAATGAGTTTTCCTAATGGCCTCGTCGTGTGACGTATTGGCTGCATTAGTGTGGACGTGTATTTTCTTAAATATGTAAATCTGCCCCGTATATAGTTATGTTGTACAGTATTTAGTATCTGTCCGTTTATCTTCAGTTTGTCTTATTGGGTTTGGAGTCATAAAATGCTAGAGAATTGACGACCTCTGGGGTCCCTTAACTAGTCCGCGTTGAACGTTGACGTCTGTATATAATGTAAATATTTTGGTGTATATAGTATCATATTATTCATAATTGCTCACAAGAATTGAGACCATAATTTTTGTTTTCTAACCATAGTTCCATGATCTTCAGTCTTGTTTCATTAGTCACCTTTCCAAGACCCCGGTGTTTCATTTTGGTTTGAAAAATCAGTAACCCGCCGTCGATAGGTTCCGTTCCTGTTTTGAGCTAGTTCGACTACTTAGTTAGTTTTGAAGGCTTATTTCGGGTAAAACTGTCGAGTGAGTATGGTTACCTTAACGTAATTCAGTATCGACGTTAATACGTTTTGACTACATCTGCTGAGCTTCACGTAAGACTTCCCTTTTGTTAAAACCCTCCTGGTTCGTTTGAGCGAGCATGACGTTTTGACTACATCTGCCTAGCCTCATACCAACCATGAGATCTTTCATTACTTAGAGTTCATACATAGCCCGGCTTTATGGTGGAGAGACTCTTCTCAGCGCGGGGTCGTCCCCACGTTCTGTTGCGGATCAGTTTTCATTTTTTGTGTGCACATTTTTCAATTCTTCCAACTTTGGAATCTATTTAAATTTCCCTCAATACACTGCCAAATAATCGGCATTGGCAGTACTAAATCCCAATTTAGTAATCCACCACACGCGCTGTCTCTCTCGAGAGGTGAGTTCAGGTGATCGAGCGCGAATCGGTTCTCTTTGCATGCTGTCGCCCTCTGATTGGCCGAAAACATTTTGCGCATTACCATATATGGTAATAAATGAAGCAAAAATGCTTCGACTCGTGACCGCGGTGAAGTGAGTGTGAGAGGGGTTGAGTTGATTTGAGTTGGATAGTAGAACGAATGAAAGACGGTCACGGGATCGGCGCCATGCGACCGACAGAGCTATCGGTTTTTTTTTTGTAAAATTGAGTATTGAAGAGAATTGTTATAGTGTTTTGGCGTAAAATCATCGCTCGTAAATCAACCGGAGGGACGGCTCCGCGTAAGCAGTTGGCAGCGAAGGCTGCGCTACTCAGTGCATCATCGGCCGGAGGCGTCAAGAAACCACATCGTGATCGTCCTGGCACCGTCACCGTGCAAGAAGTCCGTCGCTATAAAAAGTCGACTGAGCTTCTGATTCGTAAGTTGTCTTTCCAGCGCCTTGTTTGAAAATTGCGCAGGATTTCAAAAAAACGAGTTGCGTCTTCAAAGTTCTGCTGTGATGGCTTTGCAAGAAGCCCGCGAAACATATTGGGTTGAATTGCTCGAGGATACGAATTGGGTGCTATTCCTGCCAACGTGTCACCATCATGCCGAGAAACATCCCGCTTGCTCGTCATATTCGAGGCGAGCGTGCTTAACCGGATTCCACGATTAGTGTTAATTTAAGTTAATCATTGTTACAATAACAGCCTCCTTTCCGAGTCTCTTGTTTTGTCGGTATGTATTATATACGAGACTATCTAAACCAATAATTAGGAAGTTGGATGTAAACAATTGTCTTCGATTAAATGCTAACTAATTTATTGAAAATAAAGTGTAAATAATATGAAGTGAGTTTTCATGGTTTCTCCCCTCCTCAGCGTGTGCGTGATGCGGTTAGTCCGGTATTTGATGTTTCTTTTTCTATGTGATTTTGATTAGCCCACGACCCGGTGAGCTAGCCGGTTTTAAAAAAATGTTAATCTACGGTCGCCACTATGCGACCACAGTTGGTGGGTGCTCCGCACGGGGGCCTCCTCTCGGCGGTCATCTTCCATGTTGCGTCCGAAGTGGCGGGGCACATGGAGGATGATTGGCTGGGAGGGAGGTGAGTGAATGCGGGGCACGCAACAAAACATATTTGCTCATATTAAGCATCAGGCCATTAGCAGAGCACCAGGCAAACAGTTGATTGAGATCATTTTGCAGCATGTGACAATCATTTATGGAAGACACTCTGGTGAATATTTTACCGTCATCGGCATAAAGAAGACAACGCGAACGAAACAAAGAAGGAAGGTCATTCATTAAGAAGGAAAACAGCAAGGGACCCAAAATAGAACCTTGTAGAACTCCAGACAGTGGAGAAAACGGAAGGGAACGGGAATCATTAAGAACAATACAACATGCACGATTCTTGAGATACGTACTGAGCCACAGAATAAGATTATCAGGAATATTAAGTAAGCTCTTTTAGAAAGGAGGATATCGCAGCTAACAGAGTCAAAAGCTTTGGCAAAATCTGTGTACACAACATGAACATCATATCTATCATTAGCTGCACTGTCAACAAAGTTGGTGAACTCAACTAAGTTAGTTACAATTGATCTACCTTTATGAAACCCATGTTGACAAGGACTAATTAACTGATAGAAAGATGTGAACAGGAAATTATAAAAGATTTTTTATATTCTTCACATGTACTTTCATATAACAATATGTAAAATAAACCTACAGTAATAATTTTTTCTAAAAAAAATTCATGAAAAAAGGTATGTTTTAGACGAAACACACCTTACCCTCCCCTTAATACCCTATCTGAAAGACTGAATTTTGCCCTAGGTATTCTTACCAAGTGGAGCAAAGAGTGCAGTCTAAAGATAAATCCGCCGGAATTTGTGCTCTTCACAAGGAACAAAATTCCACGATTTCTCCCACCCAAACTCGATGAGAAGCCTCACACCGTCTCATCAAGTGAAATATTTGAGTCTAATTCTGGACTCCAAGCTCACGTGGAAAGCGAACATAGAAGAAAGAGCGCGCAAAGCGGCATGCGTAATCTACTGCTGCAAAAGAGCTATTGGGAAAAGTAGGGATTGAAACAGGAAATCGTATCATGGCTCTATACGGCGATAGTGAAACTCAATCCTTCTGTACGGCGCAGTTGTTTGGTGGCCAGCTATTGCGAATACATCCAATGCAAACCTGCTGATCTAAACCATTAAATAAAGTGTTTAACACGTTGACTGGTGTATCGGTTCCCCGGGGACCGATTTGATAACTTTTTGAGGTGCGGCAACAATTTTTAAAACTTCCGTTGTGTGCGAGTGCAATATCTTTTTCTATGGTGAAAGCTAAATTATTTTATAAATAGTGACATTATACTTTTGAGTAGTATTTACAGGATACGTCAAAAAGTTGTATCGGGCCCGGGCGACCTTCACTGCAATGCACAAATCACAAATTTGAGTTTCTCAACGGTCATTTTTGTTAGCGGCTCTGACATTAAGCAGTTGCTGATATTTGTGCTAGACGTGTTTTAAGTGCAGTGTTGAGTTTATTGTTAACAATGTCTTCTCGCGCGAAAAAGATGCTGTTTATGGCTCTTTGACAACCAGCTGGTGGCAGCAGCTCTGCAGATAATAATTTTCAAGGAAAAGAATCTACAGAAAGAGCGCATTTCCTAGAAGACGATTTTAAAGACTATTCTAGCGATGATTCTGTGAGAGATATGGATTATTTGCCTTCTTTACCGGATCGCCGCGACAGTTATGAATCGCTAATAAGTTCTAAGGATGATTTCGATGAAGTGGATTCAAACAATGGTGTGTTGCGTTTTTAATCTCGCTGTACTACAAATTAAAAAGTTTTAGTCAATATTTATCGATCTGTAAGCCTGTTTGCATGTATGTTTAGAGCAATAAACTTTTACAGATGCTAGAGATGAAATTCAGTTGAACGATGATATTTTTGACCTTACATCGATATTACGCGACAACGATTGGCATGATATTGTTGAATCTGAACATACATTTGACTTTCACAGTGAATTGCCTAAGTACAACTTTGATGTCAATAAAATAAAAACGCCATTAGATACCTATAAATTGTTTTTAGTAGATGAATTATTAAATATCATAATAATGGAGACAAATAGATTTGCCCAACAATCTTTGTCACGGGAAAGATCCGCATCTAATTCCAGATTGAATTTGTGGACTGACATCGATCGAAAAGAAATCTTTCGTTTTTTTTGCAATCAATTTGGTGATGGGCTTGAATAATCAACCAACATTAAATTCTTATTGGTCGAAAGGCCCTATGTTCAGAAATCAATTCATTACGAATTTAATGCCTAGAGATAGGTTTTTACTGATTCTTCGTTGTCTGCATTTCTGCAATAATGAGGATCCGTTTTTGAAACCTGACAAACGTCTTCATAAAATTCAAAAATGCTTACGAATTCTCAATATGACGTTTAAAAATGTCTTGACTCCAGGAAAAGTACTTGTGATCGACGAGTCTATGATCCCATTTAGAGGACGGCTACAATTTCGTCAATACATTTCAAATAAAACACATAAATATGGAATTAAAATCTATAAGATGTGTACTATTGATGGTTATACACTTAATACGGTAATTTACACAGGAAAGAATAAGAAAATTGTGGGTCAAGGTCACTCTGAATCTATTGTACATGAGCTGTTAGAGTCAATTGACGAAAAAGGTCATTATTTGTATGCTGATAATTATTATTCAAATTTAACTTTAGTTAAAGACCTCTATGAGAAAAAAAATTGTATATTGTGGTATCTTGAGGGCTAATCGAAAAGGAATTCCTCAAACATTTTCCAAAAAATTTAAAAAAAGGCGAAATATATGGACAGCAAAATGATTGCGTGAAAGTTATCAAGTGGATGGACAAAAGACCTGTTTTGATGTTAACAACTGACACTACACATGGTACAATGTTAGAAAAAACTGGTAAACGGTCACGGAAAAGTGAAGATACTAACAAACCTAAATGCATTCAAAACTACAATCAAGCAAAGAAAGGAGTTGATTTCAGCGATCAAATGTACCATTCAGTACTAAGAAGGGGACTAAAGTGGTACCGAAAGGTTATTTTTGTGCTTTTGCTTGGCACATGCGTAGTCAATTCATGGATAATTTTCAATAAAATATCGAAAACAAAAATGTCCATTACAGCCTTTAGAGCTAAACTTGCCGTAGAATTATTGGAAGAGCCTGAACAACACGATGATACTCTTGGACCTAAACGATGTGTTCATACCTTTGTGACACCCCAAGGACTGGGAAGGAAACAGCGAAAAATTTGTAAGGGATGCTACGTTGAGCTACGTGCTTCCTTAAGAAGTCGTGAAGCCTACAAAAAAGTGACAAAAGTAATTAGCTTTTGTGATCAATGCCCAGGAAAACCTGGTATGTGCCTTCCATGTTTCAACAAAATACACAAAGTATAAACATTTCATTGCAATTGCTTTTGTTCTTAAACTGTATATCTATTATTTTAAATTGATTTCGTAAAGTTTTTATATGATTTTTAACCGAACAGCTCGTTATACTTTGTATTATTAAAAAATATTTGTAACGAAAAAAAATTTCAAAAATTTCTTCCTCCACGATTGACATCATTGTATATTCATACGGCTTATGTGGCAAGTGGGTATACCCTTCAGCTACTGGGAAACACCGAAAAAATCCAAAACGATATTGATTCCAAACATGTAGATATTGTCTTTTGAACTAATGTCGATCGGTCCCCGGCTACCGATAACGCATACGAACGTGGAATACACTTTTTGATCCCGCAGTCAACGTGTTAATTCATAAAACTAAGTTTGGTAAAATATATTATTTTGTTGTTTATATTTACAAACAGTATAACTGGCGCAGTCGCTATTCTTAGGTGGGAGTAACCCCTTTGAATATATCGAACCAAAACTGAATTGAATTGGAAAACAATTCATTTACAGTCGGAGAAAATTTGATTGCTAAAAATAAAGTGCTTAGTGAAAAACTAATAACTTAATCATTTGAAGAAAATTCATATGATCTTAAAAAACAACTGGTTCAAGTGTCAAGAATTCTAGAGAGTAAATTAAAGATCAGCTATTGCGAAAATATTCAATGCAAACCTGCTAAACAGGGTCAGAAGGATTGCAGTTATTGCAATTACCGGGGCCTTAGGCACTACCCCGACAAAGACACTGTTTATGCTATTGAATTGGCTCCCGACGGAGCTCCTTACGAGACAGCAGGCCAAGTGCTCGGCGATTCGATTAAAAGCACATCTCTGACAGGGGAGTGATGTTGACGTTTACCGACGCGTCTTTTAGTTCGCTCGTGAAATAATCCAATTCATTGTGGATACATTCTTAGTGTATGCGTCGAAAAGTACCTCGGAATGCATCTCCCAACTCGCGCTTCACTATTCGTCAAAATTTATCGGTCGGCAACATTAATAGTTACCTAACTATTAAATTTCTCAGATGTAAACAAGCTATTTTCGCGCAAAATCCATTGTTCTTTGACCCAAAGTGTCGGGATTGGTGTGTGTCGTGACTTTACATAGGTTTAGATTCCGGACAAAAATCATTTTAGCTTTCGCTTGGGCGCAAGCCCAAACCAAATAACGCCTGCGCTACAAGTGGCATGTTACAGCATGTGCACAAATGAAAGCTCACGACTGCTCAAATCAAACAGTCCAAAAATGTATAGCAGTTTGGATCAACTCCATATACAATCCATGCAAGATGAATTTCTTTGCAATAAGCTGGAGAAAATGATTACGCCAAATAAAAAGGCGGAGAGTTTTGAAACAATTAAGTCCCATACATCGGACGAAATGCGCAAAGTGCAAACAGGGCTAGATAAATATGTCCAAGTCATCTCCAAGCGGAAACGAAGTCCGCAATCTGACGCAGCAAATAGTGCAGCGAAGCTTGCCAAAACACAGCCATCAGTCGCTTCAACAAATCGTTTCAGCATTCTCAGTAGCGAGAACACAGAGGTTCCTTCTCAAAGTGCTAAAAAAAGCGAAACCACCATCAATTTACCTACGTGAACGCAGCAGCAATGCAGTGGTCAATTTCATAAAGAGGAAAATTGATTCATCTAAATTTTATGTCGCTCCTTTGAAAAAAGGAAATATAAGCGAAACAAAAATTCTAGTGCTGGACGAAAACGACTCCCGGACAGTGATTAAAAGCTTAGATGAAGCTGGCAAAAAATACTACACTTTTCAACTGAAAAGTAGTAAGGGCTTAACGGTAATGATAAAAGGCATCGATTCTGAGGTTGATCCAGACGATATAGCTAATGCCCTTATGGAACAAGGTTTCAATGCTAAATCAGTCTTTAATATAAGCAACCGAGACAAAGTTCCACAGCCAATATTCCGCATAGAGCTGCAGCCGGATTCAAAAAAGCTTAAAAAAGGTGAGACACATCCAATCTATAATTTGCGATACCTCCTAAGTCGACGGGTGGCTGTGGAGGAACCCCACAAACGATAAGGACCTGTTCAATGCCATAACTGCCAAGAGTTTGGGCACACTAAGGCTTACTGCACACTGCCAAGTGTGTGCGTCATATGCGGTGATCTTCATCAAACCCCAAAATGTTCACTCAAAAAGGAGGACCCTTCTGCTATAAAATGCAGTAATTGCGGTGGAAACCACACTGCAAACTACAGAGGCTGCCCAGTTTACGCTAGCATGATGCAAAAGCGACAACTCCCGGCTAGACCTTCAGCAATTACCCCGATGCCAATCCTTGCATCTAATACTCCTGGCCAAAGTGTAGCCAACAGTAACCAGATGCCAATTTCCTATGCTGACGCCCTCTAAAACTCTACAAGCGAGAATATGAATACTTCCAGCCCAATGGGCAATATAGAGCGCGTAATGATGCAGCTGATTCAGAGCATGAATCATTTTACCACCTCTATGCAGAGTATGATGCAGGAAATGATGCGTAACCAGACACTGATTCTTCAAGCTCTCCTTAACAAAAAATGAGCATCGCGAAAATATGCCACTGGAATGCCAACGGTGTAAGCCAGCACAACTGGGAAATTCACCATTTCCTGGTTAGCAATGAGATAGACATCATGCTCATCTCCGAGATTCAATTAACCAACAAATATAATTTTAAAATTCCGGGATACTCTTTTTGTGACACTAAGCACCCTGACGGAAAAGGTCATGGTGGCACAGGAGTTTTGGTCAAACATTGAATCAAGCACCACGTCATTGACGAATACGCCAAGGATTATATGCAAGCCACGTCTGTGTGCATAGTTGAATGGGGAGACCCGATTACAGTCTCGGCGGTTTATTGTCCCCCCAGATTCAAAATCACTGGAGAACAATTTAATGATTTCTTCAAAAGCCTTGGTAGCCGATTCATTGCAGCCGGTGACTACAACGCCAAGCATACTCACTGGGGCTCCAGGCTAATCTCTCCAAGGGGAAGGACTTTGTGGTCAACTGTGACAAATTCTAGTAAGCTCTCATTCATATCAAGCAGGCATCCGACATATTGGCCGTCAGATCGTCGAAAAATCCCGGACCTCATTGATGTCGCTGTAATCAAAAACATAAAGCAAGAGCAAATATCAGCAGCGCAGTGCTTTGACTTACACTCTGACCACTCGCCAGTTATATTGACTATCTCCAAATCTCATGTCATCCAAGAGCACTGTAAACTCACAACTAAACAAACCAACTGGCTTAAGTACCGGAAATATATAAGCTCACACATACCACCACGCATACTTCTTAAATCTCATTCTGATATTGACAAGGCTGTTCGTTCCTTCTCCGAGATCGTGTCAGATCAGCTATACAGGCCACTCCTGAGCCCACCCGCCCTACCTCGCCTGCATACAAGTCGTCCAAAAATATAAACGAGCTCATCAGTTTGAAGCGGCAATTAAGACGTGAATGGCAGCAACATAGGTCTCCAAACCTTAAAAAAGAGCTATCCGCAGTTGGGAGAAAACTTCATGCAGTCCTGAAACACGAACAAGCGAAAAACATAGTACACTATTTTGAAAACCTGTCACCAACCCAAGGGTCAAATTATTCGTTGTGGAAAGCTGCTAAACAGCTAGACAGACCAGTCAAACGGGAGTCACCAATCAGGCTTCAAAATGGGGCATGGGCCCGTACTGATGCTGAAAAAGGCTCCATCTTTGCCCGCTACCTCGCGGAAGTTTTTAAACCAAACCCTAAACAAGCAGATGTTTGCCTCTCTTCCTATCCCATGCAAGCCTCCGATGTTCCAATCCGCTTCAAGATCGCCCAGGTGATCCGTTCTATACGCGATCATATCGACCCAAAGAAGGCTCCCGGTCACGACCGCATTACTGGGAAAATGATAAAGGAACTGCCTAGAGCTGCGATTATACTCCTAACGCACATTTTCAACAGCCTCCGGCGTCTTGGATATTTTCCCTCAGCATGGAAGCTATCCCAAGTTCTGATGATCCCGAAGGATGCGAAAGATCCAACACTCGCCACGTCATACAGACCCATAAGCCTACTACCCCTGTTATCAAAACTATTCGAAAAAATGTTACTCTCCAAGCTGTCTCCCCACATAAATGATTCAGAAGTAATACCTTCGCACCAATTTGGATGTATGGAAAAGCATGGAACTATCGAGCAAGTCCATCGTTTAGTTTCTGTAATCAACAATGCTTTCGAAAGAAGACAATACTGCGCAGCCGTGTTCTTGGATGTTGCGCAAGCGTTCGGTAAGGTGTGGCATGAAGGGCTTATTTATAAAATCAAGTGCAAACTTCCAGCAAACACGCATCAAGTTATGGAGTCTTACCTGACTGGCAGGAAGTTCTTCGTCAAGCAAAACTGCTTTATTGCTCGCTCCTTCAATATCAGAGCTGGCGTGCCCCAAGGAAGTGTTCTCGGCCCATTGCTTTATTTGATATATACGGCAGACTTACCAACATGCGATAAACTATTTACTTCCACTTTTGCTGACGACACCGCAATTCTTTGTGTTCACGCTAACCCCAATATGGCTTCTCAAATCTTGGATAACCACCTAAGAAATGTGGAACGTTGGCTGGCACAATGGAGAATAAAAATTAACGCAACCAAGAGTAACCATATAACCTTCACGCTTAACAGGGAAACTTGCCCTGAATTATCACTCAACGGAGTGCCTGTCCCGCAAGCGTCTTCAGTTAAATACCTTGGGATTCACCTAGATAGAAGGTTCACCTGGAAGAAGCACATTGAATCCAAAAAGGCTCAAATCAACCTTAAATTCCGAAATCTATACTGGTTGCTGAATAACTCCAATCTAAACCTGGACTATAAGGTTCTGCTCTACAAAGCAATTATCAAACCTATCTGGACTTACGGTATTCCACTTTGGGGCTCAGCAAGCATCTCTAACATAGAACTCCTACAGAGAGCGCAATCTAAAATCCTAAGGACGATAACTTCTGCACCTTGGTACGTTAAAAACGCCTGTATACACAGAGATCTGGACATCCCAACGATCCATGAAGAAATAATAAAACAAAAACAAAAATACGTCAACAAATTATCCATCCACCCTAATAATTTGGCTAGGAGCCTTTTGTTTGAACAAAAATTTTCTCGTCTCAAAAAATCTAACATCTTATGATAAAAGTTAATTTCAACGTGCAGCAGTAAAAATAAATTATGAATTCATAACAAAATAACTTGTTCCGAAGCATTGGCAACGAACAAGACTCACCTTAGCTATAAGATTTGAAAACTTAATGTTATTTTCTTGTACTTAAGAAAGATACATTAATTAAAAAAGCGACAAAAAAAATCTCTGACAGGAGGGAGATATTGACCACTCCATCATACTTCGGAGGGATGGACCAACGTCAGGGGAAGTAGACCTTGCGTCCCCGATTCCCTGCTTTCATCATGATTTTAAGTCAGTTCTCCTAAGCAGAGATGACTGAGCAATAGAAAGGCAGGAATCGATCGACATCTACGCTGATGGTTCCAAAATGGATGGAAACGACGTTTTCTCAGAACAGCTAGACCTGAAACTATCCTTCTGGCTTCCGGACCACTGCAGTGTTTTTCAGGCAGAGGTCATTGCATTATACAAAGCAGCAGACTGGCTGAGAAATCAGAAAATTTCCATAAGAAACCTGAATGTTTTCTCTGACAGTCAAGCTGCTATCCAAGCATTATCCAGCGTCCATACCTCATCTATAATTGTAATGGAATGCCGTACACAACTGAACGTGATGTCACTTCACTGTAAGTGATTCTACACTTGGTACCGGGACATAGTGATATACCGACAAACTGCGAAGTGGATGCTTTGGCAAGAGCTGGTACTGAGCTCCAGGAGTATACATTAGAGGTGGCGAAAATATCTCTTTGCTGAGATTGGAACATTTGCATATGACTTAGTTAAAAGATTCGGATCAGTGATATGTATCATTTGGAACACTGAGTCGGAAAATATGCTTAGTAGCATGAGTTAGAAACAAGGTATACAAACAGATTGAGCTTCCAAATTGGTTCGTTCTGTGCACTGCTTCTATCGTGTCGGCACAGTGATGAAATATGCTTAACAGGGCTGCCAGAGTGTGATATTTTCTGTATTTGAGCAAATTTTCTTTGAAAGAAAAAAATTGCAAAACGTGACGCGCTATACCCCTTAATGAGCTTTCGTTATTGAAGAAGAACTCGAATCTGTAAGCACATATTTGGCAGAAAATCCGAAAAACATAGCTGCAGTGTAAATTCTCACGAAAAATGTATAAAAGAAAGATTGCATCATTACCATCTGATAAATGATAAAAACTTACATCTTCAAATTATATGATATTGTATGGTATTGAATTTTAAATTGCGACAATCGAAACTTCCAATTATATCTTAATATATTTGTAAACTATGCCTGGCAGCCCTATGCCAACATATTATCGCTCTCAACTCAACTCGCGTCCACGCTATGCGTCCTCACTTAAGTGACGCGGAGTAAAGTGATCAAGCAATGTTTGAGTTTCTTTCAAGTTCCAAATGATGCATTCGAAAAATTGTTACTGTTCCAATCTTTCGAAGCATTGATGTTTCGGAATACTGAGTCAGTTCAGTAAAGGGTTACACACCTCGAGTATGCACTCACACCAAAAGTCGGCCATCCTCTCTCTTCCATAAAGCTGGGAATTTGGCAGCATTACATGAAGTCTGCAAATAGGGCCTGGTTGCTGGAAGAAACCTGCAGGACAACCAGGCAAACTTGGCACGCACTGAGTCCCAGCCGCACTAAGCAGCTCGTCAACCCGAGTCGTGAAACTTTGAGTTCTATCGTGTCCATACTGACGGGGCATTGCCTAATTGGCAGACACGCAGAAAGATTTTTTGTGATTTTCCGTGCGAATGCCCTGCACTGTCCACAAAACACATGAAAACCTTAGTCTTACCCTTCCTGGACAGCCTCACGGAAGTAGCTGATTTGAATATCGGCTGCATAGCCGGCTTCATACGAGAATCGAAATGGTTCTCGTCATCTAGCAGCTAGGTTATAGTGGCGTCTCAATCTTCTGTGGTATTACAATGGGCCTGCTGTGGCCTAAATGAGGGATCTTTTGAAAAAGAGGGCTGACACTACAACCAGCCAACGCTTTGAACGAAAATTTTTTCGAAGATGCTTAAGTTATTAAAGAAAAAACGACATTTTTCATGATTGCAAAAAAATCTGCAAATACAATACATCATTCATATTTATGAAGAAAAAAGGTCCATAAAAACACTAGTACCAAATTTCACTTTGTCTAATGACGTGATTTCTAAAAAAAATTCTCTATCTAATATATACTGCCAAACGAATTCAGATGTTGTAAGTTCTCATCAAATCAAACTTCTTAGTTTTTTATTACTTTCAAAAACATTCATAAATTCATCCGATTGACCCGCGTGAAGATTCAATCAACCTCCCTCCTTCCCTTCACCAAAAGTCTTACGTAGTCACTGGAGGCTCCCGTAGATGATACGATTAATAATAACTTATTCCAATTACTGTTACCTATCATTGTTATTATTATTATTCAAACTAGCATGATTTTCATTATTGTTATTGTGTTTAATATTTTTAATATTTATATAGATATTACTGCGAAATTGACCTTTTGTACCTCAAGGGTCGCACCTTGCGGCTTGTTTACTTGGTAGAGATAATGTTGCTAAAAAAGTAATGCCAAACTCAACACTTTATAGGTCAGTGATTGTGTCCCGGAAACAATTAATAAACGTCGCCGATGATGCGAATTAAACATATAACTCCGAAACTTTTTATCTATGTACCTGCAAATGAAACAACATACTCATTCAACTAAATGTAACCTTCGGGTTCTCTTTTCATTAAACTATTTTTGTTCAATTTTTATTCTTTTGTGCGAATCGATTTTAGTTATCCGCAAAAAAATCAAAGAAGCGCATATGTACTTTGAATGATTCGTTTACACCATGTATGAATTTCATATTTAGCAACTTAGACATTTTTGGTTTGAAGGTCACGTGCAGGTTCGTCCACTCATATTTCGCATTGCTAATCTCGATATTTTTGCCGAGTTCATTCACAGCTTCGCGCCAACTGCTATTCCATAAGCAACTATGGGATTCTATAGCCGCAATTAATCCGACACATTCCGCAACTCTAACAGGAAGGCGGTAAAGTCAAATTTTCAAACGAGATTCCGTTCAAAAAATACGCCATTTTTATATCTATTAGAGAATAACAGGATAAAAATTTTGACACTTCAGAAGTTGTAAGAAAACACAATATAATTTGAAACAACACACTTCAAAATAGGTTTGAACTCCCGAACGCTATGAATGAATGAATATTACAAAATAGCGAATACTGAATTTTTGCATACATTATATTCACTCAAAACACTTACGCTTAAACTCGACGAAAGAGGTCTGAAAGAGAAAATGTAGTTTACGTACCTTTTTGGACAGATCGTACTATTCTCGGATGTAGCAGCTCGTTCGAAATAGAAAGGAACAAATGTAAGATGTCAATTTCGCATTTTCCATATGTACACAACTTTGTTGTGAACTGGTATAAGCAAGTATTTGTTACGGAGGCTACAAATATAGGACTCTTCTTCCCTCTCCTTTTGTCACACGTTAGCCAAACATTCTTCAGTTTTTCACAATCACTAATATGGTTATTTTTCCACTAATTGGAAAATCGCTGTCCCGGGTCATTTTTTAAATATAGATCTTGTTATTGCTGTTTAATGTATTAATAACGACAATATATTAGCTATTTTTGACACGAAATAGCTCAAAATAGAAATATAATAATAGAACATTCAATTAAATATACAGTCAACCTCGGTTATAACGAATCTCTAGGGATCGTGAGAATTTGTTCGTTATAACCGAAGTTCGTTATATCCAAATAACTAAAAACCAAGAAACATTTTTTCCGTAAGTTTATTTAAAGCAAAATAATATTTTCATTAATGAACAAAATATATGTGTTTGTATGTACTTCAAGATAATACCAAAACGCAAACTCAATTTCCAATTAATTCGAAATATAATATCATATGCTCATGAATACGTAAATTCGTTACTTAAAATATTCTGCTATTTTTGTTTCAAGCGGATATATATCCGAGATATTTTATTTCACGTTGGAGGAATTTACTTTTCTGCACATTGATAGTGAGACCAGCGGCCGTGAGAAAGTTAGCTACTTGGCCTAATAGCTCGAGATGTTCATCGAACGTGGCACTAGTAATAAGTAGATCATCCAGATACACAAAAACTTTATCCTGGAACTCGTGAGGAATAACTTTGTGCATAAGACGACACATTGTTTGTGGTGCATTACACAAATCAAAAGGCATGACTATTAACTGATACAAAGGTCTACCGGGAACAGTGAAAGCGGGTTTTTCACGTTGTTCAACAGATAAAGGAATTTGCCAAAAGGCATCTTTTAGATCCAAACTATTAATAAACTTAGTGGATTGTAAACGCGATAAAAGTCCGTCAATTAGCGGAAGAGGGTAGGCATCCTTGATTGTCACTTCGTTTAAGCAGCGAGCATCTAGACACAACCGATTTTTGCCCTGTTTCCGAACTAACGTAACAGGAGAACTCCAAGAACTCTGACTCTCTTCGATAACTCCCAAGGAGACCATGCGATCCAGTTCCAGATAAAACTGATCCTGAATCACCGGAGAAACAGAGTAATGGCGCTGTTTGATGGGTTTTGCGGATCCGGTATCGATGACGTGTGATAATAAGAAAGTTTGTCCCAGCCCTTTTTCGTTGAAGGAGGGAAAAGTTTGTATAACGGATTGTAGTCGAACTTGTTGATCCGTAGTAAACTGATGAAATGGGTTGATTAGAGTTGATTGGATTAGAGATAGATGAAAGCTCCGAAACGGAGGGTATTTGAAACGGTACTATGTTGAAGGTATTCCAAAAATCAATTCCCAAATAAATGCGATGTTCCAATGAAGGTACTACCAAGAATCTAAGTGTTTTACTCAAATTACCAAAAGTGACGTTAGTATCAACATATCCCAATACAGATACTCGTTGACCGGACGCAGTACTGATGTGAAGTTTGGTATTATGTAAATAAAGATTTAGTGAAGATATAAGCTCTAGAGCCCTTGACCTAATACACTAACGCTGGCTCCACTATCAAGCAGACCGCTTAGTTTATGACCATTTACAAGAATGTTTCGAACGGGACAAGAATCGATATTAGTTTGATTTGTATACGCGGAATGAATAGCTGCTTTGCGCAGTTGTCGGATTTTATAGAAGTACAAAGCTGCACGCTTACGTCTACGAATTTGACTATTAGAAAGAAAACGATAATTAGAGGTATGACGACAAATATAAGTTTTAGTGAGTGGATTGATTGTATCGGGCTTATGGTTTAAGCCCATGTTTGTGATAGGACCGACTTGAGGCACGAATTCGGTTTGGGTACTAAGCTCTCTCGTCAACACGGGAGAATGAACGGTACAGTTATTTATCGACGTGGATAGTGATTCGACTTGCCTGGAAAGGTTGTCGGTGATCGGCCGCCCCGCTTTGGAGGTCCCGACGTTTGATTCCCAGGAGTGGGCCGGTTCCCCGCGAACGACACACTCCTCTGGAAGTTTTCCGACAAGGAACATTTGGGACAATTTCGTTCGAGGACTCCCTCGTGTCCGCAACTGAAACAAAAGACTTGTTTCGTGGGCTCTGGACAATTAGAGAAACCATGTCCAATGTCACGACAATTCCAACAGATACTGTGGTTATTGGAAGTAGCGACTGAACGTTGAAAGGTAGAATTGTCAGATCTACGAAACGGGTTACGATTGGCGGATGGTCTTATCGGTTCATTGGACTCAGGGCCAATGGATTGGGTATTGTGACTATTTTCGTGAATGGAACGCCGCAATATGGGTGCGGTTTTCGGATTGGACTGTTGCGATTCCAAACTGACTCAACTGAGATACAACATTGAACCAATTCCTGAGTGGTTCCAAACTGTCGACCCGTCAGGAGGTCACTGAGACGCGGATGCATGTTACGGTACAAGATCACTTGCAAATCAATATCCAGGAGTATATTATTTAATTGAAGAGACATAGTTTCAATGTCATCAAAAAATTCGATGAAGGGTTCGTTGTTACGTTGAGTCCGAGCGTCAATACGTCTACGGATGTCTACATCAGAAGTGATAGAACCATACCTGGTCAACCCCCTAAACAGGGAATGTGAGATTAGGGTTGGACACGAACACTGGCCCTTGACTGACATCCGATTCGATTGGAATGCACACGGAAGTATTTACTTGGGAGCTACCTCCCACCTCAGCTACTTGAATAGGATCGGATGAGTTCCGAGTATAGAGATTTGTTTTTATGGCGCTGTCTCTCCCTAACTCCAACGAATGGCTACTTTTAGACCGAGTGTTAGACATATTTGATAATCGCAGTGGAATGACTTGAAATAAAACGCGTGACTCAAAGCTGGAAACTTTATTGACTGCCCGGTACGAGCGGCAAAGTAGAACTGATCGAGATAAAAAATGAAATACAGCTCGCACACATACATAAAGGGTGCTTCTCTGCTATACTAATATAATTAAACGATTTACAAATACATTATTGCTTCTCGTTTCTTAACACCTCCACTAAATCGTTTATCAGACTAAATTAAATTAGCTCCATTGCTTCCAGTAGTTTGAACAATTGCAGTAACCGGCTTGGTCAGAAAATCCGCAAGCATCTCGGCTGTGTTGATGTATTCAAATCGGATGCTCTTCGATGCAACTTGTTCACGCAGAAAGTGATGACGAATGTCGATATGTTTTGTGCGTGGATGATAGGCAGTGGTATTGGCAAGGTGAATCGCTCCTTTGTTGTCGCAGTAAATCGTGCACGTGATTTTCTCACCGAACAACTCGTTGTGAAGGCTCCTTAGCCATAGCGCTTCCTGTGTTGCCGATGACATTGCCATGTATTCTGCCTCCGTTGTAGATAATGCGACTGTTGTTTGCTTCTTCGAATTCCAGGAAATTGCACCGTCTTGGAGTAAAAACAAATAACCAATGAACGAACGTCGATCCTGAGTATCGCTACCATAGTCCGCATCGCAATATCCGTGCAAATTGGTTGATTTGCCATACACCCGTCGACTGAATGATAGCCTTTTATCAATCGTGAACTTCAAATATCGCAGAATACGCTTGACTGCCGTCCAATGTGCCCTGCCAGGATTGTTGTTGAATCGACTGACGCTGTTAGTCGCGTACTGAATGTCCGGCCTGGACACTTGCGCCAAGAACAGCAATGAACCAACCGCTTCCTGGTATGGCACTTTTGCCATCTCAGCACGTTCCTCATTCGTCGTCGGGCTCATTTCATGTGTCAGCTTCTGATTCACGTCGGTAGGCGTCGTGATTGGATTGCAGTCCGTCATCCCGAATCGATCCAGTATTTCTCGGATATAGTGACTCTGATCGATTGAGATATCGTGCTCCGTTGTCGTGATATTCATTCCAAGAACAAACTTCGCGCTGCCGAGATCTTTCATCGCGAAATTACGTTTCATATGTTCTTTCAGTTTGTTTTTCAACGGCGTATCATTGGAGAGTAAAATCATATCATCGACGTAAATTGCTACGATGAGAATTTTTCCATCTCGTACAATGAAGTAAATACAAGCGTAAGATCGCGCACGGACCATCCCAAAAGCCTTCAAGGCCGCATCTAGTTTCTGGTTCCATAGTCGACTTGCTTGCTTCAGGCCATAGAGAGATTTGTTTAAATGACACACACGACCTGTGCCATCGTCGTATAATTCCGGCTGTTTCATAAAAATTTCATCTTCTAGCTCACCATGCAAAAAAGCAGTGACAGCATCCATTTGCTCAATGATCAAGTTGTGTTTGTTTGCTTGACTTTCCAAATTTTGTGTTTTTCACATTGTTTTTGCGCGTATACAGCGCGTTTGTATTATTCGACGCAGAATCTGCTGTCACATGTTGAAGCAGCTTCGTTTTCACAAAATCAGATGAGATTGTCGTACCGCTACTCTCAATCGCCATAATCATTGGTTTGTATTCGTCGTTCAAACCAGCCAGTAGGAATGTCGCCAGCCATTCGTCGTCTACTTTGAGACCAGCACTTGATAATTTATGCGCCGTCGTAATTACTGTGTTGACAAATTGCTCCATCCATGAACAATTGTCGAGTCGCGTATTGATGATCGTGCGCAGAAGACCAACTCGTCGCATGAGTCCACCATCATCAAAAGCTTTGCAGATGTTTTGCCAAATCTCTTCTGCCGTTTTCGCCGTTTGTATATGACTGTAATTGATCGGGTCGATCATCAAGGTCAACTTTGCCTTCGCTTTGCGTTCTCCGTCTAAAGCCTTCATTGCATCCGTCTCAGTCGGTTTACCGGTCACATATTGCCACGAGTCTGATAATTCGAGCGCCGCTTGCGCAGAAATCTTCCACGTGTCGAAAATTAGAGAAACCATGTCCAATGTCACGACAATTCCAACAGATACTGTGGTTATTGGAAGTAGCGACTGAACGTTGAAAGGTAGAATTGTCAGATCTACGAAACGGGTTACGATTGGCGGATGGTCTTATCGGTTCATTGGACTCAGGGCCAATGGATTGGGTATTGTGACTATTTTCGTGAATGGAACGCCGCAATATGGGTGCGGTTTTCGGATTGGACTGTTGCGATTCCAAACTGACTCAACTGAGATACAACATTGAACCAATTCCTGAGTGGTTCCAAACTGTCGACCCGTCAGGAGGTCACTGAGACGCGGATGCATGTTACGGTACAAGATCACTTGCAAATCAATATCCAGGAGTATATTATTTAATTGAAGAGACATAGTTTCAATGTCATCAAAAAATTCGATGAAGGGTTCGTTGTTACGTTGAGTCCGAGCGTCAATACGTCTACGGATGTCTACATCAGAAGTGATAGAACCATACCTGGTCAACCCCCTAAACAGGGAATGTGAGATTAGGGTTGGACACGAACACTGGCCCTTGACTGACATCCGATTCGATTGGAATGCACACGGAAGTATTTACTTGGGAGCTACCTCCCACCTCAGCTACTTGAATAGGATCGGATGAGTTCCGAGTATAGAGATTTGTTTTTATGGCGCTGTCTCTCCCTAACTCCAACGAATGGCTACTTTTAGACCGAGTGTTAGACATATTTGATAATCGCAGTGGAATGACTTGAAATAAAACGCGTGACTCAAAGCTGGAAACTTTATTGACTGCCCGGTACGAGCGGCAAAGTAGAACTGATCGAGATAAAAAATGAAATACAGCTCGCACACATACATAAAGGGTGCTTCTCTGCTATACTAATATAATTAAACGATTTACAAATACATTATTGCTTCTCGTTTCTTAACAATATTAGGTGTAGACACCTTATTAGACCAAAATGCCATAGGAACGTCCATATTGTTAATGACTAATATTATTTATAAAGATTAAGTTTATAAGAGAACCGATATACTAATTTAGAATAATATACGAAACGGTATCAGATACGATAGATATTAAATATTCCCGTAGGGAATTTAAATTTGGCGAAATTATATTTACACGCGACGATATTTTGATACAAAACTAATATGGCGATAATGATTACTCGCTAATAAGCGAAACGCCCCAAAAGCTAATACTACCTCAAGTGATCAACCTGCGTTGTCACTACGCCGACGATAGAGATTCAAGAACCGAAATAGTAAATACGCGATACCGCACCGATTTGTGTGTGAGTGTGATTTACAAAAGTTTTACATATTTTGTACATAAGTTTTACAAAGTTCTACAAAGTTTTACTTTTACTTATAGGTACCTTAGCAGGTTTGTACAGACATTAAACCTGGTTAAATGGAATATATTTGTTTTGATTTTGTACTCAACTTTAGTTTTTATTTATTTATGATATTAAAGTGTGTGATTTATTTTTCCCACAAAAGCAGCGATGTAGGAACGGGTAGTTTTCAGATTTTACGTTAATATATTTTGTACTGGGACCATATGTCGAACACTCAATTTGCGAAGTACATGTACCCATGAATCGAACAATTTGCGCGACACTACCAGTTTTCAGCAAAATTTACTAAATTCAAGAAGAAGTTGGTTTAGATTAGTTCGAGAATCGTTAGCGACGAAATCAAAACGTATGAAGCGACAACAAGTGCTAGAAAAGCTTACTTGACGCAAACTACCACACGGCTAACACATCACAACACGAATTTCGAATTTATGAAGAAAAAACTTGAAACACGAAAGAATTTGCAGATATACTGCCGTAGAATAGACACGAAGGAAAAATAATATGGGAAAGGTCCCATAATTTGGGCGCCATTTGTCACAATCCCGACCAAGCGCACAAACCCGAGGATCCGAGATCGAGTGCTCCACCATTTTCGACGCTCCTCGACCCCGGATGCCTCGTGTGCACCCGCGCCGCCGGGATTGATACAACGTCGACCGCATAGTGGCGGTCCCGATTTAACATTTTGTTTAATTCCGCGACTAGCTCACCGAGTCGTGGGTGTTTGGAAAAAGAGAAGAACCACGAAATCCATTCGCACACGCGTCACCAGTGAAGAAAAAAAAATCACATCACTTGTTTTAATTTTCTTATTTTATTATTATTAATTAAATATTTTTTTTTATGTTATAATTTTTTTTATTAATTAATTTACTCAATTGTAGGTCGCTCTAATTCACTTCATTCTTACATTTTGTACAGTCTTTGCAGCTTTCAGCACTTATCGCCACGAGAAAACCACTCCAGCGCCTTGAATACAGCAACAAATCTCCATTTTTTTTCTATCTCGAAGTCGGAACGCAGGCTTTGGTGGCTCGAGAGTTCTCCTTCAAAGTTACTAACTTGGTTCTTCTCGTTTAGCAAAAAGAAACTTCTTCACTCGCAGCTGCGAGCTAGTACACCGTCCGGCGGGGTTGACAGTCAAATTCCAACTCCCTACACTCACTCACCATTTCCGGCATGTCGAACATCGAAAAGCTACTTTTTCGCGTAGCGTGGCATGATCGATCACTCGTATTCGCGAAAGCTTGAGCACGATCCGAGGGTTGGAGCGAGATGATGCGTTTGAACAGCTTTTTCGGAACTTAGCGAGCTTTACACTTACAGATAATCATTGCCAGGTAAGTATTTCACGGAGTTAGTTATTTCAGGCAGAAAAGGCGCGAAGATAATTTGAATTTAGTTTAGGCTAGGTACGTAACAGTTTCACTATCAGAGCTTCTATTATTTTCCATGGCTTGAATATCAGCAACTAACTCGTCATCCGTTAAAAATGTCGAGGTTAAAAGACTGTCATCTGCAGTGAGGTTATCCAATGGGACATGGAAATCTTGAGGTTTCATTAAGTGGTAACAAATCTTCCTCATCAAATTGATCGTTACTGTTAGTCGCCAATAGTCCTGCATGTTTAAATGCATTCTTGATTGTTTCAGTCAGGGTTGCTAAGTTGGGGGTTTTCACCCCCATTTTGGGGTATTTTACATACTTTTGGGGTCAGTTAATTATATTTTTATTTTGGGGGTGAAATGGGGGTTTTATCAAATTAATCAATTGTTTGCAAAATGTAATTTATGAAATCTGATTCACTTATTGCACACTAAAAATAATTTTTATTGTGCCATTCGAAGACTTCAAGTATTGGCATATCCAGCAAATTATCATTGATACCATGGAATTCATGAATGTGAGGCAGAGATTCCTGGGATTCCCCTGATGGGCAGTGTTGCCAGATCTAGCTTTATAAAAAACCCTACGCCAGACTGAAAATCCCCTAAAATAGTATAATTTCAGCTGAAAACCCCCCCAAAAACGTGGAAGAATAAAAAAATAAATCATTTAGTTAATGTTAACAATGCTTATTATACTGCCAAAGCTTCCCATGCAGTTTTTGGTAATAGAAAATAAAGCCGGGACCAAGGTAAATAGACAAAACTGATTTGTCTGTACACCTTGAGCCGTGGCAGCATCTCAGTTAGAAATGTTGGATGTGTAATGTGTTCCAACTAGAATCCTTCACTCATATTCTATTAGGTGAATGTCTTCTCTGTTGGGTAAAACTAGACTAAAAGTAACATTTGGCGTTGCCTTTTAATTTTTTCTATATTCAAATGACGGTCTGGTAATAGGTTTTTTGGGGTTTTTTACCCCAAGAAAAAGTTCTGAATATTTTTACCCCCAAAATACCCCTGCGAGAACTTAAAACCCCCTGTTTTGGGGGGAAAACCCCCAATCTGGTAACACTGCTGATGGGCAACATCAAACGACAAATGTATGTAGGCAAACACCCTTCAAATTATAAAAGAGAAGTCAGCTCTAGTTCGTTAAGGCAATGCAAATCGTGTTAGTGCGTCTTCCATTTTATCTTTAAATTTTAAATAAATTTTTATAGATTTATTTGTTTTAACCCATCTACAATTTAAGAATATCATTTAATTTTACATATTTCAATAAATTACACATGAAACTCCAAAAATATATTAAAAGCTTTTCTTTAATTTCATTACGCTGCTACTTGTGTTACTTTTAAGTCTCGAAAGTATATTTGTTCAATTTTGAATTCAACTCACTATGAAATACAGATGAAAATTTACTTGTTACATATAGTTATTTGACAACATTTTTTTGCTAATTATCAATGTTTTTTGTATGAACTTTGTAAAAAAGATTGCTCTCAAATTATTTGGGGTTTTTAAAAGAATTTCGTCCGATTTGGGGGTTTTTATTGAAGTTTTTGGGGACGAAGAGTGAGAAAAACCTGGTAACCCTGGTTTCAGTAGATACTTTGTGCCAATATTTGTGCAAAAGATCGATCGCATCAAGTAATGTGACATTAAGGCGTGTACCAGCATCAATGCTTTGAACAATGTTGAACAAAAGTGCGCTTCGATAATGACTTTTCAACGAACGGGTGACACCCTGATCCATGGGTTGTAATTTTAAACTGGTGTTCGGTGGCATAAACATCAGCTTTAAGGAATTCAGCTGCCCAATTTTTAGATGCGCAGAACAGTTATCAACTATTAGTGCAATTTTTCGTTTTTTCTTCGTTAGCTCTTAGTACCATTTGCGTACATAATTGATGAAAATTGCGGATGTCATCCAAGCTCGATTATTAGCACAATAATCAACCTTTTAATGTTTTTGAAACACCGGGGCTTTTGTGACTTCCTGATAACGAGTAGTTTTCGTTTTTTTCGTGCCGGACATGTTGGCACACACTAAAACAGTAACCCTTTCCTTCGCCAATCCGCCACCTTGGTACTGTTCGCCTTTAAATTTTAAATTTTTCTCGGGAGTCAACTTGTAGAAAATACCGGCTTCGTCAGCGTTAACAATGTCATCATCGCCAAACCTCTCTTTAATTGTAGACCAAGCAGTGCTTATCCAATTGTTCACAACATTTGTATCTATGGATCCGGATTCACCAACAATTTTGCTGCTACAAACATTATGGCGTGTCATCCACCTATCAATCCAACCTTCACTGCAGACAAATTCGTTCATAATTTTTCGACCAAATTCTTCTGCTTTTGTCCTTAAGACAGCCCCACTAATTATTACATTACACAATCTTTGTTGTGTGAACCATTTTAGGAGTAATTTATCCACATCATCATGCAACGATTTACGCATTTTTTGTCCAACCATTCACACTTTCAAAGGCAAGAAGCAACTCGTCCTTCTTTTTCCACATTGTCGCAATTGTCGACTTGTTTTTATTTTTCTCACGACACATATCGCTTTGTTTTTTTTCCACTTTGAATTTCGCGGATTATGTTAACTTTTCTTTTAGGGAAAACACCTTTCGCTTTTCACTCATACTATGTACAGTGCTGTGCAAAACTTAAGCAACGATTTGGCAATCTCTATTTGCGTTTTTCCGGAATAATATAGCGAAATTACGATTGATTTAAATCTATTATCGTATTGATTACGCTGCATTTTAATTTTTTTTTAGACACAACTAAACCCAAAGGGAAGACGATCTTTACTGATCTAATTGACACGAGCATCAGAAAAAACAAAAACATCAGGAAATCCCCGTTATCTTTTGTTCTGACTGGGAATCGTAGCTGCGTTTTGAAAGTTACTTAGATTTTGCACAGCCTTTTTGTTGATGTTTTTTTTTAAGAACAGTTGAAATACTGATGTACTTTTTTTTATTGCAGAGCTTTAAGCAACATGATAACGTATAAATTAAAAAAAGAAAAAAAAATCTTTATATTTTGATTGCAATTTTCCCTTTCATTCCGACATGTAGTGAGTTGCTTAAGTTTTGCACAGCACTGTATGTATTTGGTCCCACTTTTAAAAAAAACAGGCGATCGCGAAGAAATAACACTAACACAACGGCGATATCAGAGCTGCCAGATTAATTCAGGAATGCGAAAATTACCGATAGCCATCTGAAATCCAACTATGCATAATGGGACCTGTTAAGTTGATTCGTTATACGCGAGGGTTCGTTATAAACCGATGCGTTATAGCCGATTTTGACAATACTTCAAACACCTCAATATTGAATCCCCTGTCGTGTCCTGTTTCCAAAGTCTTATAACAAATATTCATTTCCAGACTAAAACAATAAAAGTAATACTAGAATACAGTAACCATATATAAAAATTCACAATCATATTTTTAAAATAACAATTTATTTAAAAAACAGTAATCAAACGCTCAAATCCTCAATTTTAAAATTGCGCTAAAATCACATTATGCATTGGCAGGGTCATTTATATCTTGAAACGGAACGCAATCGGTGTAAAGTTAGTAAGGTTGCAGAGCTAAGCGGCCTAGCGCCATTTTGTGCAGTGACACCACTCCGTTTAAAAGTGAACCACGTGGCTGGGTCGCTAGTTGAAACAGTCCACTGGTAACCATTTTATTGATAGTCGAACTGATAAAATTATATTCTATTTTCTCAATAATTACTAAGCAAGTATTTTATCATGACTGCCTTTTCAATTTGAATAGATTGAACATTATTTAATGCGAAGGAACTTTCCATGTAAAAATATCAGTCCGCTGTCATTTTATAACACAGGGTACTGATCTATGCCACAGGGGACTGTTTCTTTTAGGTATTGCCTAGTCTAACCTACCACATTGCGCAGCATTGACCATTATCATTCAAAATATTATCTTTTGCTACTTATAGGCACGTAAAACAAATGGGGGGTGAATTATTGGAACAAAAACGTTAAGCTGAACGTTTGAGATACGAACGATTTGAAAATGACGCTCAAAAAAGAAAAGAAATAAAGGAAAAAGAACGTCGGGAATATCAGATGAAGATGAGTCGTCGTGTGCACAAGGTTGCAAAAAATTCTTGGAGAGATCATTGATTGCAAAAAATACTTGGAGAGATCATTATCGCGCAAAGAAAAAAGTTTTGAAAGAAGTCACAAATGTTTTCGTGAATTATCAGCTCTTTTGCATCGACTAAACTCATTCTTGAATAAAAACAAACTTTTTTTCTTAAAGTCGATGATTTCTTCATTTTTTACAAATACGTATTTCGGCAGCTATTCGCAGCCATCTTCAGTGGACTATGTTTGAATTTCTCAATCTTACTTCTATTTATATTACTCTTAAGTATAAAATTTATAAAATATATCCTTATATCCTAATTATATCCTTATATCCTAACTTTTTCGCTAATTGTTTCTACCTGATGTCGATATTAGTTTTAACAGATCCGTGTATCCATTACCTAGGTCCGTGTTCAGCCTCGTCTCGGGGTTCTCCTTGGCTATGTAGTAACTCTCGTAGACATCTAGTTTTTGCGGTTTCACTTCCTTTATATGTTGGAATGTCCCCATACTGTGTCCTTCTTCCGCAATATGTTTCGCTACCGCTGATCTTATGTGCGTTCTTTTATGTTTCTTCGCTAGTTCGGCCTCCTTTATGTGTTCTTTCACTCTTGTGTCCACTTTGTCACGAAAGAAAGATTTTGCATCAGTACAGAGATGTTAAGGATCTGAAAGAAAATCTAAATGACTCAGAGGCTATTATACATATGGGTTTTTCTGAAAATTACTGTGCCAAGTACAGTGAAGAGATTCCGGTGTATCATTTTGGTGGGTCTAGACTGCAGCTTAGTCTTCACACTGTCGTAGTTTACATCAAAGGCTCTACAAAGTCTTATTGTACTGTTTCCCAAAACACCACACACTCACCAGCTGCTGTCCACCATACATAAACTGTATTCAATTCGTAACCGATGGACCAGTGATGCAAACCGGAACAAAACAATGTTTTATATTTTGGCATCAAGGCTTCATGTAGAGGTCTCAAGTATAGAAAAGTTTTCCTGGAACTCAAAAAGTGGTCATGGAAAGAGTGCTGCCGATGGGGTTGACGCTACATGTAAGAGAACTGCAGATGCTGTCGTTGCTGCCGGAGGTGACATTGATAGGTTGGAATCTTTTATAGACAATGTACAACAAACATGTCGTAGAATCACAATGTTTACGATTGACGATCAGACCATTCAAGAAATGACTGACGATACTCAAGAAGACTGATTTGAAAACTTTCATTGGTATCCTCAAAATACATCACGTTAAGGGTTAGATATCACGATGTTTATTGGGATCACTGCTTGGCGATGCCATGCTTATAATGAAGAGTTTGAGCTGCTTTGTAAGAATGATAACGAACGCGAGAAGTTTAATTTAGGAGTTATAAAATACAAAGAAAAGAAAATTATTTATAATTTGATTTACTTGTTCAGTTATTGTTGATTCATTCGTTCGTATAAATGTTGTGAAAGTAATAAATAAAAACAAAGACTTTGATTGCTTATATTCTATTATTCTATTTTCTTCTTCTTTCATATAATCATTCCCCTGGATTATATAACAGTCCCCTTTAGTGACTTTTCATAAAAATATTCATAACTTACAAATTAAGAGGATAATGTTTGAGCATCTTGTAAACACATATCTCATTTGTTAATGCCTTTCATTGTATTTATATATTTTCTTAGCATTTAACAAAAATACGGGACAGTGTGATATGGGTTAGTTGTCAATTAGTAGAGAAACACCCATATACATTTCCTATGTAAGCACGAAATAATATCCTAGAAAATTTAGATCATGGTTTTAAAGTTTAACACCATACGCAATAATTCTCGGATCATATCGCGTAGCGCATGTGAAGCCCAAATTCATTTCAATTTCCATCAGACCTGCATATAACATGTGTCCATATACATATATGTCATCCGTTTTTTAACGTTATAATGGCTAACGGCCTGACGATGTTTTACACGGAATAATAATGTTGAAAAGGCTTGGAGAAATGTTTCGCGGACCATGATATGAACCTGTGTGGATGTGAATTTTCAATACAACCTGAAACAATTTTCGAATAATTCGATCAGCAGTTTAATACAGATTGGAATAGCCATTATCACATTTAAGTTATAGACTTCGGAGATTATGTTGCATGCGATGATGCTGTAGCTACCACAGGAACAAATATCATGGAGCAAAAGGTTGATTGTAAGATTGTCTACAATAAGTAGCTTCAAGCGAATCAGAATTGCCTAAGTATTTTAACCCAAATAAACCTAGAATGTAACTCCATACGTTTTCGAAAAACTTAGGCACACATTACACGATCATAGAAACATTAAACGGCAGCATGAAATGGCACTTTACACAAAATCACATTTCTGTGACATACGAAAAAATTGTTCTTGAGTATAACATTTGAGTTTTTATTTTGCAATTTGGGTAAATATGGTGGTTAAGCGTCAAAAAGATTCCGATTGAATACTCCTGCTAAAAATCCAATTTTGATAAACGCAAAAACCATCACTTTTGGACAAACCTACTTTTTTTTCGTCGTTGAAAGGTGGGAATCTTCAAAAGATACCGATTGGCTCCAGCCTCTCGATATGCCGGATTTCTACCGACTAAACCCACCTCCGTGTCCTTCTAGGCAATGTATCCAAGACGATACAAACTATTTACTTATCCATCCATATTTAAAAAAATGCTTCGACACTTCCCAGACGATAATTCATTTTGATCAGTGGTTGGATTTCAGCTCTGTTTTTTTTAAACACGATATATTTTGTTTTTGTATAGTTCATAGATTGTCTGTTTACCAAAAGCCAGTGCCAGTAATTGATTAGTTCAGTGTTTACCTTGCGTTCAATGTCACGTTCCGTTTTTCCATAGTAAATGAGCACCGTATCATCTGCGTACATGACCACTTTCCCAGTAAGCTTAGCACTTTTTATGAAGTTCGTGTATATTAAGAAAAGTGTTGGTCCCAAGATTGATCCTTGCGGAATCCCAATGCTAATTTTTTCAGGCTTGCTGTAGGTAGCTCCGATGGAAGTTGTTTGGTACCTATTTGTCAGATAAGATCGTAGGTCTCTTGCTTTCCCTATAATTCCGTATTCTTCTAGTCTAGTCGTCATTGTTTCATGTATTACTGTGTCAAAGGCCTTTTTGAGGTCCACGAAAACAGCAGCAACATATTGACCTTGATCTAAAAGTGTGTTTATGAATCTAATTACATCTACTATGGCGTCTTTTGTGCTTTTACCCTCCTGAAATCCATATTGGTTTCTATTCAGAATATCATTTTGTAGTAAGAAGTTTTTGATACGGGAGTCTAAAATTTTTTCTAATACTTTACTCAAGGAGTTTAGAAGTGAGATAGGTCTATAATTGTTCGGGTTAGTTTCATTCCCTCCTTTAAAAACCGGTTTTATCATTGATACTTTTAAATACTGCGGGAATTTCCCGTCCGTGAAACATTTGTTTATTAAATCTACAAGGATATCAACTATATGTTCTTTGATCATTTTAATATCTTCAATGCAGATACCATCAGGACCCGGGGCAGTATAGTTTTTCAAGGAGTTTATTATGTTAATTACTTCCTGTTTATTCGTTTTCCTCAGATGGAAAGAAGAACTTGGGAAAATATTGACAGGAGGTGGTAACATGTTTGGGAGTTCCGAAACAATTTCCTGACCTATTGAGGAAAAATGGTGATTAAGGTAATGGGCAGTTTCTTCCGAATCAGATACCATTCTATCTGCGAATAGTAGCTACTACGGTACATTTAGTATTACCGTTTAAACTACCTTTGCGTAATACACCGTCCACTAAGTTCCAAAATCGGCGAGGATCCTTACAGCTTTGTTCAATGTTTTTTGAGTAGTAGTTTATCTTAGCTTCTTTTATGATTTTATTACATTCGTTTTTTAGTAATTTATAGTACTGCTGTTTTTGTGGATTGAATGGATCCTTCATTAATATTTTATAGGCTTTGCGCTCTTTATTTGAAGCAAAAATAGCTTTACCCGTAATCCATGTCTCGTTCCTTGTCCGCGCAGGTTTCGTGAAAGTTGCAGACGCTTTAGCATCCGTTATTAATTTAGCCAACTCCCGAAAGCTGACAGGTCGTTTTTTCTGTAAAAGTTGTCTAGCTGTATCAATAAATTTGTCTGTCCTACAGAAAGTTATGTATTTTTATCGGCTTTTTTTCCTCATCGGTTGCGATTTTATTGTTAATCGTATCTGTCTGTGGTCTAGTCGTGGCCAGTCTTCAAACGTGTAGGAAGTGTTTTCTTTAATAAGTTGACTGTTTGTAGCTATGTGGTCTAAGAGTGATCCAGATGCAAGTCTTGTAGGTTGTTTGGTGTTTAGGATTTCTGTATTGTTAGTAGTTAGCATATCTAAGTACGTTCGGCAGTATCCATTATCCTCTAGTAAGTTTACGTTTGTGTCGGCTATTGTTAAAATTGTTTTGTTCGTCGAGTAAACGCTGTCGATGTGGTCAATAAATGTGGAAAATGTTTCAGAAGATTTATAGAATGTTCCTATTTGAAGATTTTGACTGTTAGTCTCCACTTCAATAACCAGAGTTGAAAAGTTTGTGTTTATATACATAATTTTAAATTTCAAATCCTCTTTTACGTATATCGCTGTTCCACCTCCTCTTCTGTCTTTCCTACAGCAAAAAACGGGATTGAAACCGTTTATGTTGTGGTAGGCAGTTTCAGAGTCATATATCCAATTATGATGAACAGAGTCATATATCCAATTATGATGAACATATTACAAAGTTTCTCTCTGCGAGTGCATTTAATCATAGATATATGATGAACATTTCATATATAGGGTATTACACGTTCACATCCTATGATCGAACTTATATTATCAAATTTTTTTTTATCATTTTCTCTGATCGTGTAATGCGTTTCGTAGGAATGGCAATGTAAAATTACGACTAACGCTATAGCAAGGTATATAGACAAGACATGCTATGCCATATTGAATACTTCGCCTTGTGAATTGTTCGCATTTTGTACGATATTTTTTTCTTTAGGAAACAACTAAACCTCCTTATTTTTGTAGCCAAAAGCATTGAATGAAACGAAAACCACAACCCTCTCAGTATGAGTAATTTTTACATCTTTTGTCGCATGTTTATTTTGGCAGCGCAGCCGTGCTATGTTCTTTATGATTTGCTTTGATGACATGATTTTGATTTTTCGTGCGTAAGTGGAGTACCAAATAACCAAAGCCGGTGAGAATGCATGAAACAACAACAATTAAAACTTCGAATAGAAAAGTATCGCCGACATTTCAAACTTTGACACTCAGAAGAGCATACCATGCCTTCTCTATTCATCTTGACTTAATAGCATGACATCATCCATCGATTTATAAAGTACATCCCAATCTCCGACGAGACGGCAAAATCATGTTTGTGTTCTCTCCAAAATGGCGAGGAAACAATAACAGTATGGTTCGACTTGGATACTTACGTTAGAATGCAGCGATGAACTTACATGTAGCACAAGCCAATTATCTTCCCATTCAAAACTTAGGAACCAAAACCAATTCAATGCTAAACCACTATTCGTCATCAACACTCTTGTTTTGAAACATTGAACAGGGAACTAATAGGAACGGTGACAAGGCTGTGTCGCGTAAGGTACGAGAGAGATGACTATTTTACTCTTCTTCTTTTTTGTGAAAACATGTGTTTTGTTTATGAATGTCAAATTCTTTCATGTCAAGTGCCGAAATTATTTGAAAGTGCCTGCGCGATTTAGAATTTATAGCGATTAACAGTTGTGATGAGTTTGAAAAGTGAATACAAACTTGTGTAGTGCTATTTTTTAGTGAATAGACGTGTTGTTAGTTTAGATTATTAGTGAAAAGAGCCAAAAACATTGAAATGAAGTTCATAGTAAGGTATTGTCGAAATCGGCCGTATGAACGCCCTCTCGGCATTTCATTTCACCGGTAAGCAAACATTTCTTGAGAAAAGTGTCCTCTTAATAGTTCTCGTGACGAATATATGTAATAATTTCACAGAAAATCGCGCAGAAAAATGTTGTTTATTGTTTTGTTTATGAATGTCATTTTTCACCTCTTAGACATTGTGCCACTCAGTAGCGGCTCAGAAGATAAATTTGAGTGGGTTCAATTCATACAATTTTCTTTATTCATACATGATCATTAAACGTGCTAATGAATTTGATTCGATTTTGACAAGCAGCACCAGCACCTTAAATCCGCCTAAGCCGGTCCCAAGCCCGGTTGCAGAAAGGATGAGGGAGGTGAAATATATATATATATATATATATATATATATATATATATTTATATATATATATATATATATATATATATATATATATTTATATATATGTATATATATATGAATATACTAAGCTGAAAATTTTCAACAGTCACCTAACCGATATATATATATATATATATATATATATATATATATATAAAAGTGTGTGTGCAAACAAATGTCTATATGAATATGATAAAGGGTTGCGTTACTGTTACATATTTTCAGCTTTTTTGAGACCTATTCAACTAAACCTCTCCGAATTCATATTTGGTTTTCAAATTTACCGCCTTTTAGAGTCATGCCCCCAACTCTTGACGAAGTACGCCTTTCAAATTGTCATTACGCATTCCGACATTAGATGCTACGAAAAACTCATATCAGGAAATTTGTTTATTTTCCTCTCCATTAGTTCCTTCCTCATTGTTTTGAAATACCATCTACCGATAGCAGACGGCTAACCCATGACCACAGTGTATAAAAATATACAGTTGATAATCGAGGCTATTAGACAAAGAGGTAATAAACAGTTTTCTGTTCTATGCTATCAGAAATAAATTTTGTTTTAATTGACATTTGCTTTGCTAAGCACTGCCAGCTTTACAGAGGATAACAACATTTTGCGAAATTTTTGAAAATTGTTGCATTGGAACATTCAGGGAGAGATATAAATGATATGTTAGAGGTCCTTTAACACAAGTATATATTTATATTTACATAAAAGTACTAATTAAGTGCGAACCATATTTTTATATTAGGAAGCTCACCATCAGACCTATTTTTCCATTAAAATATTGAAGCATATATATATATATATATATATATATATATATATATATATATATATATATATATGAATGTCGACGGTACACCACCCTATTGATCTTAAAATTTATCATATTGTTTAATGGAAAACACGATAAAATAAATCCATGCATCACGGGCTTCAATTGCGCCTTCAAGTGAGCATATCCAGAGCAGCCGTCTGTTATTTTAGATTATGCAGTAATTCAATTAGAAGGTAAAGCAAATTAGCAGTTTCCAATCACACGTTTAAAGATTGGATAGAACTGTGCGATTCGTTGAAATTCTTTTACAGAGCCAAAAGGACTTTGACCATTTGCTCATAGACTTACAACAATGCAGACAAATACCACCGAATCCTCTTTCTCAATTTATAGTTAGAATCAAAACTGCCCCGAAAAACTGGATCGTATACGTCAAGCAATCTGTTGAAGATGAAAAGGAATCCAACGGGCGAATCGCTGCAATGGATGACCTCATACTCCATACTTTTATCTTCAACATTGACCCGTCAATAAGTTATATACTTCACGCAAGAAACGTTAAAAATCTTACCAAGGCTATGCAAGTCACCATCGAGGAGGAAAACTTATCCAATTTCCAAGGACTTGCAAAATTCTTTTAAATTTGTAAAGCAAGGAACCACAATACGTCTAAGTGTTTTCGGAAAAGTATTCAAAGTCCACCTCATAGAATCAATAACGAAAAAATGTGTAACTACCGTAAGAAGAGTGGTCATCTTATCCAGGAATGTAGAAAACGAGCTTATTATAATCAACATAAAAACCTTCAAGGTAATCAATGTAACAAAATAGGTGCCCTAGCAGAGACCGTTTGTCATCCAAAAAATGAGAAAGTACTTCGAACAGGAATGTTCGCATCATATGAGAAATCCACAAAACAGATCAAACACCTCCAAAATACTATATTTCGATAACGCTCTTCTCTCTTAAGTAAGTAGCTTTGATTCTAAAAATTTCTCATAGACTCTGGGGATTCCGTCTCAATCATAAAAGCAAAGGCACTGTCTGGTGAAACTGTTGTGGACGTAGAAAAATAAGCCAATTGTGCCAATATGCTATCGAGCCTTTATCAAAATATCATATCTAAATCAACATTCAAAATGCCCGAATTTCTAGAGACCAAAATCTTACAGAAGCTCAGTCAATAAACTTCATAAAAGACAACGATAGTAATCCCGAAAGAAAAAATAGGCAATCGAGAAGAACTAATTCCCGGAGTATATTTAGGTGAAGTTGTCAACACCTTAGAAAGTAATAATCAAGATCTAATTTCAACCCTAAATATAACTGGAAAAGACGCAGAATTTAGCTTACCTGAACTAAATGTTGAACCAATCGATAGTAGTAAGTGACATATCTTCTAACCGGGTTTTGTATGGGTGGGAACCACTTTTTCAATCACTTCCAACCAGTGCAGGTTGTTGTTTGGTGTACGTGGTTACAAGGAGTTTAGATGTGGAATCAGTGCCATTTTGAGTCTGGGGTACGGTCGCGTGGTGGCGTTGATTTGTTGTTTGTAAGAGGGGTGTTGCGGTTGGTTGGTTGGGGTTGTCAGGTAGTATGCGGTGATTTGTGTTGGTAGAAGGGTGTAGAGGTTTGTTCAGGTGTGTGGCGGTGATTTGTGTTGTGTTGTGAGGGGTTCCTGAGCGTGGTTGGTAGAAGGGTGTAGAGGTTTGTTCAGGTGTATCGCGGTGATTTGTGTTGTGTTGTGAGGGGTTGCTGAGCGTGGTTGGTAAAAGGGTGTAGAAGTTTGTACAGGTGTGTAGTGGTGATTTATGTTGTTAGATTTGCATGGCGAACAGATGTGTGCATATAGATACATTAGGAGTGTTATTTGCGAGGCATTGAGCGATGTTGTGGGTCCAGTTGGTTGGTTGTTAGGGGTGTAGGGTGTGTTAGAGAAAAAAATCTATTGAGTTTTTGTGAAATGGATCACCAGGGCGTCATGAAAGGCTGACGGCAAAATATTCATGAAATGCCGTGTGCGCAAATTTTTCTTCCTATATTAGTGCAATTGTACCTTCTGGCCACGTTGAATATATGTAGCGTCTGTTCAAGACAACGAATGATGGGGACAGGGACTATTTCAAAATTAGCTTAATGTATTACGAATCCAATGATCTTCAATATGCCGTGTTACTGTACGTTATTTGTGCGAAAGGCAAGCCGAATGATGAGGACAGGGTAAAGCCTTGCATGCACATTTTCTGGGGCACTGTATCAAAATTAGCTTAATGTATTACGAATCCAATGATCTTCAATACGCCGTGTTACTGTACGTTATTTGCGCCAAAGGCAAGTCGAATGATGGGTGAAAATAAACAGGCAGCAATTTTAATGGTAATTGCCATCCATGCTGAATTCTAATACTTACCCTTATGCATTACGAAAAGTATCCAATTAACTTCATACACATGTACGTTGAGATGTGTTTAAATACCCATGATCGGACAGAGGTATCGTAGTACATATAACTATGAAGAAATTTTCTTAATACTGCGAGACAGTCTACCAGGAGTTCATTAATTCAGGAGGTTAAAATATCTCAAGTCTTTTTTGAAGGCAAACGAATGATGGTAAAGAGGACGATCAACCTGTATGAGGCCAATACGTGTTTATTGTAATTAAAGGTATTTCCTCAAGGTTGACCGTCAACAGGTGCTTCTTTCGTGTAGATATGTATCATGAATGATCTAGTACGTAACGACAGGTTATTCTTTGTACGTAACGGCAGGTTAATCGTTTTTTTCTTGTTATTTGCTGGGGAACTGTAGATTTGAGGGTGAATATCATTAAAATAATGCTTCCGCATTCTTGATGAGGGTTGGTGTTGTACATATTTTACACTATATTGCGAAATGTAGTAATTAAGTGGTATGGCTCAATTTGCAATGTGAATTAATTAGCTTCATGAGAAAATGACGTTTGGTTAACACGGCCGGTAGCCCAGACGACATGCATATGCTTGCAATTTGTACATTAATTGTGGTGCGTGTGTTTTGATTAAAGTCGTTATAGGGTTGCCTTGAATGGGTTTAGGGGGAATGAAAGTGACCAAGCTATGATCACCGGGGTGAAATGGTATAAATTGCAGGAAGCTTACACAGTAAAGTCATAATAGAAATTTCTAGCGTACATACTGCCAGGAATTTGGCGCTGTGAAATATCTGAGCATACTAACAACAGTAAGAGTTGGTGAGCAAATTATGTATATATATATATTATTCATAATTAATTTTTACTATCCTGTTACAGATAAAAACCAATTTTGTAAATTGCAGCCCTATAAAAGTCTACTTTTCAGCTGTTGTAAACTAGCTTAGGGTTCCCCATCTTACGTTTTCAAATTGGTTCAGTGCGAATATATAAAGAACTTTGAAAATGGTAGGTAATACAACTAAGTTTGATGGCTGAAGTTTACTACCAATTTTTTCTTTCAGAAACCCGTGGCACTTTTAGACAACATCTGCAACTATACCACTGATCAACATGTTGCACTTGCTACATTGGACGTAGGTGAAAAATACAGAATTGAATGTTTTCGATTGATAACCACGCCGTATGGAGCACGCATCACTGTACATTTGGTGGACGAGACCTACTGTTTTCTTCCACCAAGATTCTTGGAGAAAATAAAAAAACAACGTCAAGTTGAGGCACTGAACGAGATCACAAATTACAATCTCATATTCGAGGGTAAAGACGACACAAGGGGTGGTTATTTCAAAATAAAATTTGTTCAAAATAGGAACGATGAATAAAAAGCATTTTTGTCATACAACATTGTTTTTATTTCCAATTCACTTTTTCCATATCACAACTGTATGAAGAAATAATGGACTGATTTCGAATGTAATTTAACATTGTATTAAAATGTCACTTATATAATTTCAAAACTTAATATTTCTTACTCTGTGATAAAAACACATTAACTTCCGTATTCTGTTGGAGGCTTTTTCAACATCACAACACTCACATGCATCCAGTCCGGATTCGGCATTGTCATAAAACCATGGACAGGAATTGTAGTGTATTCCGTGAATTGATGTGGTATACGGGATCTTTGAGTATAACTTTAATGTTTTGATATCACTTAGCAGCCTCTCACGATGTTCATGCAGAAATACATCCATGTATTCCGCAACAAAGTCATCTTATTTGCGTAGTTCCACAGCACTAGTCATCTTGTTCGCACAAAGTTTGTTTGTAAACTGACAATGTTTTCAATGAGAGGTTTCGAACTATACAATATGTGAAAACCTCTCATTGAAAATGTTCACCCTGAATTTGTAAGAGAGAACGGGTTTCATAATTTCATGTAGCATTTCCCACTCGCCTCATCTGACAATGTTTTCAATGAGAGGTTTCGAACTATACAATATGTGAAAACCTCTCATTGAAAATGTTCACCCTGAATTTGTAAGAGAGAATGGGTTTTATAATTTCATGTAGCATTTCCCACTCGCCTTTACGACTAATGCGATACGCGTAGCCCCAGGCTATCATATACCTCATGTGAACACTGTCCGCGAATCTAACGTGTTTTGCAATTTCAGCGAGTTGTGATAGGATCCTGGAATGCATTCACATTACGTCTTTTATATCTATAGAACCTAGCCATTTTACGGAGGCTCGATTTTTAACCCTTTTCAAAATCTTCTCAACAAGGTAAACATCGGGATATTTCAACTTTAATAATTCTGTTTCGTAGAAACCACCTTGTATGGTGTTACCTTGATAATCTTCAAGAAAGTATGTCCGTGGTTGTGTTTTTCTCACTTCCTTTATAGTGAATATTTCAGTAGACCAGTTCGGTGTGTAGCCCTTTTCAAACACATGCTTGTTCTTACTTATTCGCACATGATTTCCAATTTTAAATTTAGGCTTTGACACCACCTTAACTTTCTTATAAACAGTTGCAAGTAGATGTACTTCATTTGTTACGTTAACATCTATGGGACGCATCTTGATTATGCGATGTTTTGTTTTGTTGTACTTGTCCGTCAACTACTGTATATTGCTAATCCAATGATAATTCCCATTCATACTGAATTGTTTCCACATGATGCCCTTCAGAGTTCAATTAACTCTCTCGACAATTGAAGCTTTTAACGCGCTGAATGTAGAATAATGGTTTATTTAATAGTTTTTCATTATCGGATGAAAAGTTGTATTGAAAAATTCGTCGATCATTTCTGTGATCTAGGTGTCATATTCGATCGCAAACTAAAATTTGATCATCAAATTGCCTATATCGTGCTTAAAGCGTCAAAGCTTTGTGGACTCTTACTTAGAAATTCCACTGCATTTCGGAGACCCGAAACTAGTATAAAACTTTTCAATTCTCTCGTACGTAACTTGGTCGAATACTGCTCCCCGATCTGGTCTCCACACAGCAAATTTGATACAAACTTGATCGAATCTATTCAGCGTAAGTTTACCCGCACTTTATTCTACAAATTCAATATTCCCTATGCTCCTTACGATGTTCGTCGCAAACATTTCAACCTTGCCACCTTACAACAACGTAGAATATATTTAGACGAATCTCTCCTTTGCAAGCTTTTTCTGAATATCCTCGACACTCCTCTCTGCAATGAACTTCGCTTCCGTCACTCTTCTCACCCTTGTAGAAATCTTACGATCTTCGCCCCTCCCTTCACCACGTCTAATCTATATTATATTTCTCCCCTGACTCGCTTACAACGAAATCATGACCTTAGGCAGTTTGGTTCCTTCGGTTACTCTTTAAATACTTATAAGATCAAACTAAGAAATCTTATATTTTCATCTTAATTTTAGTTCTCAAATTTTCTAATTCATTCACGACTGTTCTTTATTCTTATTTTCTATTCTTATTTCATTAATTAATTCATTTATTCTTAGAGTTATCTTAGTCTTAGTTTAGTTCATCGCTGCTATGTAATTGGAACTTTTCGGTTCAGTAGCTTTGTCAACAATAAATAATAAACAATAAACAATAACACGTCGACGTTTAAAGTTTTTTCGAGCAGTTCTATGGAGTTCATTAACAATTTGCCTTCTACTCATCTTGAAAAATGTATAAATAAAAGTTTTGTAATGGCTTTTATAAGAAGTTCTTCTTTTCCAAACACAAAAAGATGCTGCACTTTAAACACCCTTTTACAATGATGGTGGCAGGCCCGTCTGGCCGCGGGAAGACGACATTTATAGAAAATCTTTTTAGAAACAATGCAATGATTCAACCATCAGTGAAGAAAATTATTTGGTGTAACGCTGAACAGAGTGCTATACCACGGCAAGCGCCATTTGAAAATATCGAATATTTGAACTCTATTCCGGAGGAATTTCCAAATAGCACGAATCAACCAATCCTAATTGTACTGGACGATATGATGTTAAATGCTTTTTCAAGACAAGTATGCGAGTTGTTTACGAACGGATCGCATCATCGTAACCTGTCTGTCGTTCTGGTGACTCAGAATGTTTTCCATCAAGGAAAATTTTGCCGAGATATTTCGCTAAACTGTGAGTGTCTAGTATGCTTCAAGAGTTCATGAGAATATATGAAGAAATAACTCAACAACCTCATAGCTATTTGCTAATAGACCTAACACAGGATATAAATGGCACCTTACGTTTTCGCACCGACATATTTAATACAACATTTGTAACGTGTTATTGCTCCCCAGATAGTTTGCAGGAAGACAATGGTGTCACGAATGAGACGATTAAAGGACAACAAGCATATGCTATACGTTCTTAAAAAAGCTAGCCCGTGTTTAAGAAAGGCTATACTGGAAACCGCCGATCCCGAAGTAATTAAAACTCTATGCGAAATCACACACAATACACTGAAAGGAAATCATTTGCCTAGAGGAAAAATATTCTCCCGGCTTTGTAAATACAAAAAGAGTATGCGTAAGCTAGCGGAGGCTAAACGATCCGTTCCACGCCAACGTAAAGTGTTAATTCAACAAGGCGGATTCTTACCCGTATTGCTAGGAAGTGTTCTTTCAGGTGTGATTGCGTCTTTTATTGAAAACAATGCATAGAAATAGCAGTCTTAATAAAATGCTTCTATTACCCCGGAAGTATATGAACGTTTAAAGGAGACAGTTGAGAGCGCTAGTACACAGACACTGTTTGACAAAACCATGAGTAAGATACTGAACAATAAGCGCCAAAATGATGAAGCAAAATGGTATCGGTACCAGAATATGCTAATACAATTTTTAAATGCCAGACGAAGAAAAAAATCATTTATGGAGGCAAAAGCGGAAAATCTTTCATCGAAAAACCCCATGGATATTCAGAAATATAAGAATTTGCGTGAAAACAGCACACAGCCGAGGTTCCTATTTAAAAACGAAATACCCACACAAACTTCGCCTCCACGACCGGAGGAGATATTCGAGTCGATAAACGAAATAACACCAATGAAGCAAGAATTGCCTGCTGCTTTAAAGCGACGATTATCAGCAAGTGGAATAGCAAAAAGTCTTAAACCTGCTTCCAAAATAAGGAAAAGCGTAGCTGATTCATTTGTAGGAACCAGCAAGGGCTACAGGATACTATCCGACGATGATGGTATAACGCAGTATAAAATTCCAGTGGATATGAATGTGGATGAACTGGATGACGTTTTCACTGATTTAGATGCAGTAAATGATAGAGGTGCTGTGGCGTCAGATTTCGATGAAGTAGGTCGAGAGTCTGGTAAGCAATCTATATTAAGACCCTCTCGTCTAATCCATGATCCATTTGAGACTGACATTCCCATAAGAAAGCCTGCTGTGAATGGTTGAGATTGAAGACCGAGTCAGAGTTAAAAACCTAAATTGGGACAGAATTTAAAAATTCCTATAAACATAATAGATGACGAGTTCTACGTGTACCTCTTGAGCAAAAGTTCCCTAGGCATTTACCCTGACAATACGCTATAATATTTCAAAAATATATCACCGAGTGTGTATAAGTTTTCCGCCAATTGGTATGTTGGAGTAACGGAGATCGCTCTACCAAAACGTAAAAAAGAGAAAAGCGAATCAGGTAGTCGCGGAATTTCCAAACGTTCTATACCATCTGAAGATAAAAGCGTTACCGAAGCACCACAATCTTTACCAGTTCAAAAAGATCCAAAAGCAATAATCGCTAAAGTTATTGGATTGGGAAAGCAACATGTTCGTTTTAGATGGTATGCTAGTGATTTGTAAAAGTTTTGTTACAAGGAAAATGATATGAACTTTTCATCATTTCTTTCGTAATTTTTTTAGCAATTAGACCTACCTATTATAACTATTACCTAGCCGAAATTAAACAAATAATGTACGAACGTATTGAAGAATATAGAGTTGGAAGCGTGATCTCCGACATAAGAAGTATTATAGAAGAAAGAGATTTTTGCATACATATTTATCAGTCCGGAAAGATTGCTGAGAAAGTTTATGTAAAGTCAGATGCGAAATTTGAATCATTCCGAGCGCTTATAGACTACATAATTGGACAGATACCAAGAAACAAACGAAACCACAATGAATTATTACAGATGGTTGATCAATATATTTATCCGTCAAATAGTTTAAGGAAGAAACGGGATAAAGAAGCGGGTATTCAACCGATCACCCATACATTTCATCTGAAAGATTATGGCGTGAAGCTTAATGTAGCGCTGCCTATACCATCATCGATTAACATAACTGATTTCATAGCCTTGTTACTAAGCGGAATTGAATTTAATGACGCAGAGCTACTTGATAAAGGAAAGTCATCTAGGTTCACAACATCTCAATTACGAACATCTCAATTACGAAAGCAGGTGTTTAACAAAATTGCCTGAGCAATCCGAGGATCTATATCCCGCATCGCTAAAGAGTCCGGCACTGAAATATTACCCGATGAGTGGGTTAAAACTGATTTTCACACCATCATTAGCATGCCCTACAAAAGAGCCGATGGTTCAAATGCTACAACTCCAGTTCCAATAGAAGTGGATAAAACCGTTGATATTGATGGCTTATTTAACGACGCATTCCTGAAGACACCCGTTGAGAAACGCGACCCCGAAACAATCGATGCAACAATAAAAGAGTCGTTTGATAAATCAATAATGCTGGACAGTATAAGTCAGCTGGAAAAATCATTGTCTGTACTTGAAAAAAGAACACATTGTGACACCCGCTTCAAAGCTATCGGTGATTGTGAAGGAAACAATTTGATATATGTTTATACGGATATTATTAAGCCCAGAATAACTGGAAATAAACTGGTAAGAAATCTACGAGCAATCCCGCTAGGAAGTTGTGACAGCATTTTTAGGTTCGACCATATGGAGTACTGTCCACTGGAGAAAACTTTTATTGAAAGTATCTCAATCCAAATTACAGACCAACATGGCGAGCTAGTCAACTTTGAATCTAGCTTTACTCCAACTTTCATCATGCTTCATTTCAGACGAAGGTAAGAATCTATAAATAATCGCAAGTTCCAAATATCAACAAAGATTTGATACTGGATTTAACACACCTCTATGCTAATGAGATGAATCCACACTACGCACGTTACTGCCTTGACCAAAGGGGAGAAAATTGTCTGACTTCGGAGAATTGTATCGATAGCCACTTGTGTACCAGCGAGGAAGGAGTGTTGGTAGTTTTTTTCAGGAGATTGGTACGCTATCTTCAGCCATTATTTCTGCATGGGGTAAAAGCTATAGGCAAACAAGTCGTTGAAACAGGAAAGTCAATTTTTACAGAGGTAGGAAGCAGACCACTGAAGCAGGTACTAAAAGAACAAGGAAAATCTGCAGTACAAGAATTAGCCCAAAAAGGTATAAATGAAATCTTCGATAAAATGGAAGGCAGAGGTAGAAGATTAGCTATAAAACGAGCTTACCCTTACACAAGCAAGCAGCTGAAATCGGTGCCTAACCTTAAAAAGGGAGAAAAGTGAGAAAGCTATAAAAAGACGACGACAATTTAGAAAGCGTACATTGGATATATTTGACAAGTAGATAATACCATCACGATGCAGAAAGAATGTATGAAGTCTGAATTGGATATTTTTACCTCACCACCAATTCAAAACAGTATTCTGAAGACCGAACCCAACTAGCAAACAAACTAAGGTAAGGTTAGATTTTTGTTTATTCGAAGGCAATAGCTTCGATAGGGTTTCGGTGGGACTTTTGAGCACAGATTGTGGAATTTTAACGTGCATAAAGGTTCCATAAGACTCACAAATGGAAGCTGAACATTTTTGAAGTCATATCTTCAGTAATAGTTTCTTTTAGGCCTATTGGACGTAGATATCGCCAGCTTTAAGGAGGTTTGGGGGTTGTTGTTTTTAGTAGGCCTCTATAAGGCCTCCAGGAATTTGTTTGGTGGAGGTAAACGAAGTTTTGACTTCCATAGTGCTTCGAAATTGTAACTAAGTTTGTTAGTTTGTATAGAGTGTATCAGTAGCGTACCCAGGATTTTGATAAGGGGGGGGTCATATTTTTGAAGTCTTGACTAGGTACGTTTGCTAGTGCTTCGGTGTAGATATGAAGATATAATTATGTAATCACACTTAATCATACTTTTTCAACGGTCAAAGTTGGAGTCCGCCAAAAATAATTCTGGCAGACTTTAGCCCAATTGCATGGTTTCATTTACTTGAATCATTGATGATATTTTCATTCAAATTATGAAACTATGCACTTGATGTGTGAAAGAATCTACACTGTATCTGTATACATCCTTGGAACCGTAAAGTGTATATGCATGTTTGCAAGTACATATATTGAAACGCCTTCAATACCTACAGGCCAGAAAAGAAAGCAACTAATGAAGTAAATGCCGTGGGAAAGTGAACTGTCACTAAGCACAGGCAGAGTATTATCGTAATCAGGGCAGGCTAAGCTTGTTTGCAGCTCATGCAGGGAAGCAACTCTACGCTCTCAAGCAAATTTGTCGTCATTTCCACGTAACGCATGAGGTAGACTTTTTGTACGCGTTTTTTTTAATGAGGTGTCCCCAATAGGCCAAATCCTCAGATTAAAAATCATATGAAAAAATAAAACAATCCATTTTTGAGGGTTCTGATCAAAGATAGAAAGAAACACTCAAAAATATAACTGTTGCTACTAAGATATGGGTGCGAATTAAATAAATTACACTTTTCTAGAATTTTACTTCGAAAACTTTCAATCAGGTGACCATATTCTAATGTTCGTACCAACTCTTTATCTATATATAAATTTGCTAGGCTTCATACAATAAGTAAAAGATAACGGCACACACGGATCCAATTTGTGCAAACTATGCCCGTATCACCCCTAGGTGAGATCTCTAAAGCACCATAGGCCGTAAATCAGGCCCATATGGGTTTTACTGTGAAATAGATGAAAGATCTAATTGCGTAGAGATACTGAATCACACTCAACTCCCACGTTCCAGAGTGTCTCGGCGAATAATTGTTAAAGTTGGTGGCTTAGTGGTTAATCCTAGTTCAAGGCTCCTTGTCGACAAATAGTTTTCGGAAATGAGATTTGATGCCGCACTATCATTTCACTCAGCTGTGAATGAGAACCTGAACCAAATGAGGGTAATAATCACGGGTGAGCGTGTTCCTGACCACTTCACATCCTAATGTTTCATTGGTCAAGTAAATGAAATAACTCTAATATTGCCGGAAGGCATAATTTTGGCGGTTGCGCCATCGATTATTATTTTTACCAACCTCTTCCCAGGCAATGACGAAGCCTTATGGACTCCACATATAAATGATCTTAGGAAAAAACTGGCTGTCTTCATTGGTCTTCTACGTCGCTTCTACTTCTTTCCAAAGAAAAAAATCCAAATTATGTATGCGCATCTCCTTTCCAATATTTCCTACGGCATCTTGAATTGGAGCCAAACTTCTAAAGGTAACCTCATGATCATCTTCAGATTAGTAACCAAGGCGTATAAGATCATTTACAATCTCTCTATGCTAACTCCAACGAGCGAAGTTTACAAAACAGCCCAAGAATTGAATTTGCAAGGCATGATTTCCATGGAAAGAGCTAAATTCATACATAAGAATTTACACCGTAATGAGTACACCACTGTGGAAATAGATAGAATTGAGGGGGAAACACTTACAGAATGAGAAACATGAATAATATAGCTAAAGCATTTGCCAGAACTGATCGGCTAAAAGAAGACCCCTTCAACAAAGCAGCCAGCATTTTCAATGCACTACCAGACAAAATTAAAAACATAGCGAACCCAACTTCCTTTAAAACGACACTAAAAAAATATCTCCTTCAGGACCAACATTCGAAGTAAGTTACAAGTACAATCAACTCCACTAAAGTCAAAGCCAAACATGTAACCAACGGGAAATAATTCATAAACATATAGTCTGAACTATTAATCTAAATAAAAGGACACTAAAATTTACAGATTTGGTACTATCCCTTATACCGATTCTTATCGTCTGGGAAGTATGTCCTAAAATTTTAAATACGGAGAATTACTAAATTTTGATGGAAAGAATAATTGAAGGAAACGGAAGTGGTTTTAGTCGGTAGAAATCCGGCATGCCGAGAGGCAGGAGCTGATCGGTATCTTTTGAAGCATTCCACCTCCCAACATTGAAAAAAAATATGCTTGAGATATATAATCCATAACATTTGAATCTTCGAATTTTTTAAATTTACGTGAAGTGATCAAAGTTTTAAAATGCCGATAATGATACAAACTTAGTATTCAAAACTCATCTGCTTGTACAGTAACGGTGAGAAACAGTGTAAAATGGGATTAACATATTATGTCCAAGCATAAAACAGAACGCTTCGCCGGATAAAATTATAGTGAAATATCTAAACGACAATTTTTTTTCATTAGCTCATTTAACACATCTTCTGTAGATGGAGTGAGATCTCTATGAATATTTAGAAGTGCCAATCCATTTAGCCGTTCATTGCTGGTGGAATTTCGCAAGTATGTTTTTAGTCGTCGTAATGTTGAAAATGATCTTTCGTTTGTAAACGTAGATACTGGGAGAACAGCCAATATTTCTAGCGATTTCTATATATTCGGCAAAATGTTTGAATTACACATGCTTAACCAATCTATGACCGTTTTTGGGCGGTTTACTATTTCAAGATGCCCTATCTTTCTGTACCACAGAGTCAACGCAGCATTCAATTCTTCTTCAAGGGGGGGTTTGAACCCGTAACCCCCCCCCCCCCCCCTTGGGTACGCCACTGGAGTGTATTGCCGGAAGTTGTATAGAAGTAAACAACCGTAATAAGGTGCAAGGCTAGTGACCGAAAGCTTTATAGAAGCAATTGTCATGAGATCGTGAACCTGCAGAGCGAAGCTTTATAACATAGAAGCAATATTCTTTACTCATTGAGAAAAAATACCTTTAGACGCCCGTAGCTATTGAAAACGTCAACATGTATTCTTAATGGGACAAAATATTTTTCCGAAAAGCCTATAAAATTAATTATTTTATCCGATGAAAATGATAACTTCGTGGTATACTCGAGCAATAGCAAAAGAACGTAAAGCGCTACTGAATCGAGTCCGTGAAATTACTGCAGAAAAACGAGCAGAACTTGGGCGTCACCAGCAACCATCTCTGCGTCTCGCGGTGATTCTGTTTCAGCAAACGCTTGTCACTAATCAGGAGTATATGGCCCCGCACGGTAGATCCACTGTACTATCAACGTCAACAGGTGAGTTTCATGGTTGTGCTTAATTTCGTCTTACGTCTTTTGCGTCTTCATCACCAGTTTTCGAACAGATTTTAGAAAATATCAACGATATAAGTAGGTCACAATGTGACGTTGATTCAGAAAACGGTAAAAATAGTAGCTTTTTCGATGAAGACGATGATTCTGATGAGGAAAAAAAACTTCAATTTTCGTTACGTCAATACCAAATACCTCAAGTGGCGTTGAAAGATCTTACGAGTTTAATAAACCATCGCATCGGCAACAACACATTGCCGCGAGATCCGAGAACACTGCGGGAAACTCCGAAAGTAGTCAATATTACGAATATTGGCGATCATGGCGCACAGTATTGGCACCATGGTTGTGAGAATTGTCAACGATAATTATTCCGGAACATTGATGGACCAAAGGAAATTTCAGTGAACGTAAACATGGACGGATTGCCAATGTTTGCTAGCTCTAAAGTAGAATTTTGGCCGATTTTGTTTAACATCACCGAAATGCCACATGTTCCAGTGCGGAAAAACAAAATGCATTGATTTGTAATTATTTCTAACACCGTTTGTCGATGAAATGAAGGAAGCTATGGAAAATGGAATCTATATCAACTCCCACAAAATTAATGTGCACCTCCGTTGCATTATTTGCTAATCTTCAGCACGGGCATACGTAAAAGGTATAGGAATATGCATAACATATTTATGTAGTTATGTTGTCGAAAGCATGATTCCCGAATTGTGTGCATTTCATTAATCGTAGTTCGTTTGTTTCTGCAGGAACCGCCTACTTTAACGCTCATCATGGTTGTCAAAATTGCACTACAATTGGGGAGTACAGTCACGTAAGCAATGCAAACATATTTCCCAGAACAGACTGCGAAAAGCGTACGGGCGAACAATTTAGGAGAAAAGTATATGGGTCGCATCATAAATGCGATTCTCTATTATTAAAATTGAATATCGATATAATTCAGCCATTCCCAATCGCCGATTCGTTGCATCTCTTACATCTTGGAATAATGAAACGACTTTTATTTGGGTGGAGAGATGGAAGTTTTCGGAACACCGACACGAAATGGCGAGCGCAGACAGTTATCGATGTTTCGGTATATTTGACTAATCAGTGTAAGTTACCAGCTGAATTTCATGGTGCAGTGCGAGGTTTATGTGAGTTGTCACACTGGAAGGGCACTGAATATTGCACATTTTTACACTATGCAGGAATTGTCGTGCTGAAAGACCATTTAACGCACGAATTATATGCGCATTTTTTACTTCTATTTTGCGCGCTAACAATTTGCAATTTGCACTTTGCTACTTCAGTTTATTGAAACATTTGCGGAGCTGTACAGTGAGCATCACATCAAAAGTAATGTGCACAATTTATAGCATGTAGTGGACGATGAGAAGCGTTATGGAGAGCTTGATACATCTAGTGCAAATCCTTTCGAAACCTTCCTTGGAAAAATTAAGCGTTTGCCTCGGAATGGAAGTCTTCCATTGGCGCAAGCAGCAAAGCGAATTATTAGTTATTATTATTAGAGTTCAATTGTTCTATGGCCTTCGATTCTCACACCAAAGTGGCGGTAGAACCAAATGAGACTATACTGAGCAAACGAAATGATGGACTGAACGATAATATTCCAAATTTTTTGGAATCATCGATTGGATAATACACATTTCATTCTAAAGTTCGTTTGAAGGATTATTGTCTCGGCACAGATGCATCGAATCGTTGGTTTTTAACGAAAGGACATGTGATTGCGTGCGTCATCAATGTTATTGACAGCAAACAAACCGGCATCCAACTATGTTGCAATGAAATTAACAACAAAAGCCAGTTTTTTATTATTCCGCTTGAATCAAGACACTTTCACATTTATTGTCCGCCACAACTTGATGCGAATTCAATCAAGCAAGAAAAGTAACAGTTTCGTTTGAGCGATATTAAATGTAAACTGGTATGCCTGCCCCATCACAAAATGTATGTGTTTATTCCTCTTTTGCATACCAACAGCATCAACCATTAAGCGTGGAATAATTGTAAAAAGAGTGGAATGATGATAATTGTTTGAGATTAAATTAAAAACACAGTAAAAAATTAATATAATTTGTATATTGTAATAATAGCATAGATCTAGTTTTAATTTTTTTCGCTTCGCCATTTGTAGCAATGTCTATCTTAATCAGATGATTGCCTCAACGCAAATTTTCTTCTTTGGATGGGCTGGTAGAAAAAAAATACATGTTTTTGTGGTCTGTTGATATTATAGAGTGCAAATTAAAATCTGCAGATTAAACTTACTTCACACCCAAAGCGCGAAAGGCATCAACAGAAACTTTGGCATTACGGTTTGTGGTGAAAATCGTGAAAATATCATCCGCATTGTCTCCCACACTTTGTTCGCCTACGCTGTTAAGGCTATTTTCATCAGCTTCAAATTGTGGTGCCATGTCATCACTACCAGGAGAAGAGGAAGGATTTGCAGTAAATAAAGGCACTTCATTTATTTCGCTGCCGCTGGCAATTGATGCCCTTGTATTTAGAGTGTCAATAACTTCTTCGGTCGCTTCCACGTTACCACTCGCTTCTATTTCGCCGTTTTTGTCCACCGTATTTATATTGATTCGCTGTCGTTTCGACAGATGTGTAACATGCTTCGAGAAACTTGCTCAATATTACCCACTTATCCTCAGGTTATTATTATATGACGCGTAACAATAAATCTCTAGAACGTAAAGTGCCGAATGACAGTCTCAGACCAAGGTATATAAACTAGACATGGTAGTCTACTCCCGATTCCCAAATGCGTTCACTTCTGCGCATGTACGTCACTGAAGCCCGAAGTCGCCGAAAAGTGCCCAGTAGGAATAGCAGCAACACTTTTTGGAAAACATGTTACGCCCAGTAGGAAAGGGAAAATGGCAAGTGATGTTGGAAATAAGCTTTATTGTTGTTGCTATTGCACCCACGCACCGAACAATTCACCATCGTCACTTCACTTGTTTTTCGTTTACACGTTTCCCACGCAATGCACCGACTATCCGCCGCCGGTTTCCGCCATTTATACATTTTGAATTGTGGCGCCTCGTTTTCTTTTGCCTTGCCAGATGTGCATCCTATGTTTTGTTCATTTGGCAGCCCGAATTTTTTGGGCAAAATGGCGCACGAAAAGCCCACTGTGCGAGCGAGTCGGAAGAAAAGCTGCGCATGGGTTTACCATGTCTAGTTTATATACCTTGGTCTCAGACATATACTCGTCAAGCTATTGCTTTGGATTCACAAACTATAGCTTCCCTTGACAGGCTACAGTTTTGCTCGACAAGCAACAGCTCAACTTAATAGGCAACAGTTCCGCTTGGCAGGCTAGTACGAAGCCTCAACTTATTTGGATTCAATGCTTCTACCGACATGTTACAGATTGGTCGATTGGATATCGCACTGGACTTCCATGTGACGAAACGCGGGTTCAATTCCGAGATTGGTACAAAAGGTAAACTTTAATTTATCATTGTTCGTATAAATGATAATACGCATTAATAAATAATCACAGGGAAGCAAATACGGTCGCCGCATTAGAAGAAAAGAATAGTGACTACGTACATTATTATTTTTGGTCATTTTTTCAAACTTCGGTAAAGGCTTACCGAGACCTCTCCTCCGAAGTAGCATAAGGCCTCTTAATAGAAGTAATAGCCTGTTGCTATTGCCTCCCATGAAAGTAGTTACCAATATATGGAAGCAATTTCGACTTCTGCCAAGAAGCAAGAATACCTTCGATAATGCCTATCCGAACTTTTGCGTTAGGCTATTGCTTCTGACGAAAAGCTGCTTCATGGTCTTAAAGTGGTGAAAAGATGGGCAAAATTAAGTGGAAAAGTCCGCCAAATTAGTTTGATTAGGCCTTATCGAAGCGAGAACGAGGTAGGAGAAATAGCCTCGGTAGTACCTTATGCAGCGTAGATTGCTAGTTGGGAAGAGGTTGCTTACAAACCTATTGCATCACTGGATAATTCTTCTGTGTTGGAATTTGTCCCACTCGGCCATGGAGATACATATCGTGACTTATCCAGCATTTACTTACGCCTCAAAGTGCAGCTGATTAAATTTAAAAATGGCAAGAGAGAACTTTTCACAGGGAAGGAGAAACTTAAGAAAGCTGATGGAGGTGCAGTTTTAGCTGACCCCGTTGGTGTAGCAAACAACCTCATGCATTCACTTTTTAGGCAATGCACTGTACAATTGAATGGTAAGAATATAGCTCAGACAGACAACAATTAACACTATCGCGCCTATATTGAAAATTTACTGAGCTATGGTAAAGACGCTGCATCAACACATCTCGAATCAGCCGGTTGGTATCTAGATCAGAATGAGATGGAGTTGATTGAAGACTCAAGACCAGGCGGTGGTCCTACTGAGTTAAATGAGGGCTATCTTAAAAGGTCTGCAATGGTGGAAAAGAGTAACGTCGTTGAACTGATAGGCACAATTCATAGTGATATATTTAATCAGGATAAACTGTTAATGAATGGAGTGGACTTCCGTTTAACACTTTCATTGGAAAAACCGGAATTTTATTTGTACTCGAAAGAAAATGACTTTAATCCACGCCTAAAAATTCTAGAAGCGACAATGTTCATGAATCACGTCACTGTCAATCCCAGTATATTATAAGCACTTGAAACTGTATGAATGCTGTATATCCGTACAAGCGGGTGGAAGTAAAAATCTACACTTTACCCACCAACACTTATACTCTATCTCTTGATAATGTAATGATAGGACAATTACCGAATTTGCTAGTTTTTGGTATGGTCGATAATGACTCATACACCGGAAAGCGCACAAAGAATCCATTCAACTTTAAGCATAACAAAATTACCAACTTCAATCTATCAGTAAATGGTGTTCAAGTACCAAACCTTTCTCTAGAGTTTGATTATTCGCACGAAAAACCAGTTAGCCATAGTGGATATCTTTCTCTGTTCAAGGCGACTGGAATCAATTATTTTGATAAAGGTCATCAGATATCCAAGAAATTCTTTGATCATGGCTGTTTTCTGCTAGCATTTGATTTAACAGCAGACAGCTCATACGATTTGGGATGCGCTAGTTTGTTAAACCAAGGTGTGGTAAGGATCGAAGGAAGATTCAGAGAAGCTTTAAAGAAAAGCGTCACCTGTATCATTTACGCGGAATATGATGGAAGGCTTGAAATTGACAAAAAGCAATAACATTCAGATTTGGATAGTATTTACTCTAGTACACAGCAGAAGTCATGGCACATTGCCTTGTTAATGTTGAATACTTCTCAGAAGGTCACTTAACCTTCTTTAAGAAAGTATCGCTGACTGGGTTCACATCACAGAACAAACTTTACTCAAAAGAAATTACGTATAAATATCCTACCACCTTGACTATAGCTACAGATCAGACGGGCGTATTTGGAAACTTGGAACTCAAGCGAGTCGATGATGATCCTATCAGATTGTTGGGAAAGTTCTCTACAGTGTTTGTGAACGGAGAATCGACAAAAGAATTCTTACAAAGCTACGTGACATCACATACTAAGGTTGTAAACCTTGAAAATATATTCTTGAAAGTACAGGAATGAACACAATAGGGATCATCAACGCGTTGAGAAGTAATATCATAACAAAAAGGTTTTTTCAAGGTGTTTATCCCTGCGATCGTTTATCTCGGAAAATCAGAGAACCGGCATGCGTCATAGCCAATACAGATCCGTCACAAAAGAACGGTGTTCATTGGATAGCATTTTTCTTCCCTAAAAAAGGACCAGCTGAATATTTTGACTCGTTCGGTAAATATCCTACTAACAAGTACTTCAAAAAATTCCTTCGGCGCAATGGTAAAGTATTTGTAAATAATAAGCAGAGGTTACAGAGTGCATTCTCGACCACGTGCGGGCAGTATTGCTGTGTATTTCTTTATTTTCGTCGTAGTGGTAGAGGCTTCAAAAGATTTCTGAGCCGATTCTCTACTACAAACTATGACACCAATGATGATGAAATAGTTAATTTGTTCCAGAGAATCTATTCGAGGGTTTCTTCGCAAAGTGTAGGGCGGTGTTACAAACAGTCCTGTAGACAGAAGACATGCGCTATAAAAGCAGCGTGAGCTCAGTATAAAGGGTGCGGGCAGACACTTCTGACTTTCAGTCTTACTTTAATAACCTTTCGGGCAGTATGACATCTCCTATTCGGAAAATCGTGGACATTGAAAAACCGCAGCAATCTAACATAAGCAGCAAACCTGGAGGCACAGCTGAATTAATTACTAAAAGATCTTGCGGGCAGAAAAGATCCGAGGTTCCTGGTGAAGATGTGCTACTGAACTACACCTACTATCTGGATGGATGTCAAAACCGGAAAGTTAGGTTGGGCTTCGATCCACTCACATTTGAGGTTAAAATAATCTTCAGTTATCCTGGACGTTTCCCTGCATCAACTAACTACCTAGGGTGGACTTCATTGTACATTTATCTGGTCAAGATGAAGCAAGAAAATATTGAAACTGTCAAAGCAACACAAGCTGATTTAAAAAAGCAGTACATCATACCAGTCAACCAAGGTAGTATCCGGCTAACACCCCAGAACCTTTTAAATTTGATCGAGAAGATGGAATTCTTCAATATTATTATGTACCACAACAACAACGCAACCGACAGTGTGAGAGAGTATTTCAAATAGTATACAATTAGATGTAAGTCTAAAGATGAATTACAACTATCGAGTGATGATTTTTTTATACCCTCACGTGCTTCGATTTTTTTATGAAATTTCATGGTTTTGTAATCCTTAAATTATTTATAATATAACGATTGGTTAATAAAAGTATTAAATAACAACACATTTTCATCTTTTACTCAATATTTTTCATTTATTAGCATATATAAGTATATGTGTTCAGTATTGACTAAACTTCATCGTAGTAGTCTACTATAGCTGTCGAAAAACAAACAACATAAAACAAAATCATAAATTGTTCTGCCTCAGAGTGAATAAAGAGAATCGGTTATAAATTGTTTTCTGAATAAAAAATAAAACGTAAACTTGTTTTCAGTCGTTAAAAAAGCAATTCATTTCATACAAAAAAAGGAAATAACATAAATGAGCTGCTCCTCAATAGGAGTAGTTCCGCAAACCCTGGTGATAATTTGATGCAGGGTTTTGCCAGACATCACGAGAAAATACATGGTCCTTCGAGCCGGATATAACCCGAGAAAACGTACATTCATCGTTCATTCATCATATTTGGGAAAAGTTTCTACATCAATAACAAGCGAGCAGAGACAGTACGTGGATCGAACGACTCCATCAAGGTCAAAGGAGCCACGCCGATATCAACTGGTACGTGGATCTAACGACTCCATCAAGGTCAAAGGAGCTACGCCGATATCAACTGTTACGTGGATCTAACGACTCCATCAAGGTCAACGGAGTTACGCCGATATCAACTGTTATGTGGATCTAAAGACTCCATCGAGATCAACAAAGGAGTTACGCCAAGATCGACAAAATACAGTTCATCATTCAATGCTACAACCAGATAAATGTGAAGTGCTCTCCATTCCATATCCCTCTCTCCAATCCCACATCCCTAAGAGAATAAAATTTTTTTTTAATTCGGTCATAGATTTCAGATAGAATCTAATTATTAAAATAAATTTCAAATAACGCCAATAATGACAAGCACTGAGGAATTGTCCCAATTAAAGAAACAAAGAGCTGTCCTCAAGACCAAGCTCACTAAATTTATAAACTTTATAGATAACCCGCAAAATAAAACCAAATTAACGGAAATCAAGTTACGCGTAAAAAAATTCGATTCTATTTTAAATGAGTTTGAAGTGATACAAACAAATATAGATGCAATAGCAACCGAGACGTCAAATGAATTCGATGACTTTGAAACTCTTTATTATGCAACGATAAGTCGGGCTCGAGATATGTTTCAACCGAATGCTTCTTCGGAGTCAAACATGAACGCGAACAATAACCCAAACAGCATTCGTTTACCGAAAATAGAATTGTTAACCGTTGATGGAAAATACGATAAATGGCTAGACTTTTATAATTCGTTTTAATCGATGGTTGACGAAAATAATAGTCTTTCTAATATTCAAAAATTACACTATTTAAGATCATGTTTGAAAGAAGAGGCAGTCTTTGTTATCAACGCGTTAGAATCAACCACAGAAAATTATGCTATCGCATGGAAATTATTAAATGATCGTTTTAACAAGAAAAGAGTAATTATTCAGAATCACGTGAAAATATTAATGGAATTACCCAGTATTTTAAGGGAGTCTGCAGATGAGTTGAGAAAATTATTAGACGCGATACGAACTCAATTACGCGCATTAAAATCATTAAAAGAACCCGCCGACATATGGGACACATTATTAATTTATACGATTACTTCGAAAATAGATAGATATACGCTTAAACTTTACCATTCACCTATGTTGCGGCTCCCCCGTAATCATAATAATTTGCAACTTGGTCCGTTTCCTCAATCACTTTATACTTTTAAGCTACAGTTAAAGCGAGTAGTATGGATGTGGCGGTTCTGGCTCACTTTTTCCCACGGTCTTCATTTTTTTCCCACGGGTATCGGATTACCGCCCCACGGGTATCGGATTACCGCCCCCCACGGGTATCGGATTACCGCTTCCGCATGACGTCACCTGTTATCGCTTCAGGTGGCGCCATTTCTTATCGCTGTCTGGGGCGCCATTTCTTATCGCTGTCTGGGGCATCATTTCTTATCGCTGTCGGGGTGTTTCCTACGGACAGGTGTTTTCCCACGGCCAGGTGTTTACCAACCGCGATGAGTCATGCTAAGGAATAGGTGTGATAAGAAGTCAAGGTCAAAGTTCAAGGTCAAAGGTCAAAGGTCAAGTGTCAAAGGTTAAGGGTCAAAGGTCAAGGGTCAAAGGTCAGGGTCAAAGTTCAAGGTCAAAGGAGTTTTCGCAACCACGGTGAGAGTCATATCCCAGGAAACACCTATGACATCATCTTCAATTTCGCAACAAAATGCAATATTCTGAGTCATATCTCAATTCTGAGTCATATCCCAGGAAACACCTATGACATCATCTTCAATTTCGCAACAACACGCAATATTCTGATTTCGCAACAAAATGCAATATTCTGAGTCAAATCTGAAACACATTACCCCAAATACCTAAACCTTGAATCATCTATATAAACATCCTGCACATAATATTCCCATAAACACAAAAAAATAATAACCATCCACTTGAAATCCAATAACTTCCCAGAAAAGAAGATGCCAATCACCGGAAATTCCACTGATAAGGTGGAACACAAAAGATCGTATTAATGCATTAGTTGCAAATCGAAACGGCATAACGTAAACAATTGCCCTTATTTGAAAGATAAAGATAAAAGAAGGAAATAATAAATAAAGATTAGCGATGGGCTAAATACAAAATTATAGTAGTTATAATATTAGGTTACCCTTAAGGAATTTATAAAATAAACAATAGAATTATATAAAAAGACAAGACCCCAACAGGAATCATTCCAGTTGCTATTCTGCGTTGTAAACCAGTATTCATTCGAAGTGAATTTTTATACCTTGTCGAAAAAATATAAAAAAATGCAAAAGATAAAAAGTGAATAAAATTTAAAAAGTTTATTTTAAATATAAAATAACTAAGTTTTTATTTAAAGTGGAAAAGGAAGAATTGAATCTGTCAGATATCCAATCCTCTGCTTTCACTTTGCATCTCAATTTAGGAAAGTTTTTTATTTTGAGCTCAGTGAAAAAACACGAAGTGAATTGTATTCCTTAAAATGTTTTGTGAATTTTGTAATATCGAAGTCAATAGTGCTTGTTGGAACTATCATGTGCGAACCAATGCTCACAAAAATAAATCTAAAGAGCCCCTCAACGAACATTTTAAAAGGGTAAAAAGTTGTTTTGGACAGCGAATGGAAACTCTTGTTTTTGAAAACAAAGATGAGGGTCTTTTAAATTCGGCGGAGTTTTTAAAGATGATGGAAGATCCGTTAGTGAATTATCTGATGAGTGCACTAGATGAACGCGTGACACTCAAATTCAACATTGAACTCTTTGCTGAATTCATTAAAATGAATGATGATGATGAAAACGATTGCATAATAAGCATTAAGTCTTTCCATACAAAAATGCAAGCGATAATTCAAAAAAGTGAGTTGAAATTAGCTTTCGATAATATGGCCAATGAAATTCGAATGAAAACGGAGGAATTCCAGGAGAAAGACAGTAGATGGGCTCTCCTTAGAATTACGCACTGTGAGTTAAATATAAACGATTTTAAACCATTGAGAGGAACAAGTTATATTCCGCTACCAAGACAATTGGCAAATAAGCATGCTTGCATTAATATTAAGAACCGCGACAGTTATTGTTTTAAATGGTGCATAATTTCCGCAATGTGTCCGATAGATCATAATTCAGAAAGAACTACATTATACCGAATTGATGACATTGCAGACAGCGTTATACATCTTCAAAATGGTATAGTGTTGAATTTTCGGGGACTCAAGTTTCCGCTACAGGTGCAAGATATTGACAAATTTGAGGAATTAAACCAAACAATCAGTGTTAATTTATTTGGATACGATGAAGAGTTAAGAAAGGTTATCGGTCCATATCATATCACAAAGCAAGAAAAATCGCATCACATCAATCTGCTCCTGCTGCAATCCAACGAAGATTGTCATTATGTTTGGATTAAACATATTTCAAGGTATGTAATAGGGAATATTGTGTGTGTGTGTTTGGGGTTTGTAAATTTTTTTTTCTTCTTCTTTAAAGGTTGATTCGCTGTCAACAAACGCTACACGAAGGTTCTATATATGTTTGCAACAAATGCCTGCAATATTTTATGTCGAGTGAGAAACTGCAACTGCATAAAAACAGCTGTAGCAGAGTAGTCACGAAAATGGTGGAACCGAAAAAAGCAACGCTGCAGTACAAAAGCTATGGACGACAACTCGAGGTACCTTTTGTCATCTATGCAGATTTTGAATGCCTTCTTCAGGACGTCGATACATGTGCACCCAATCCAACACTTTCATCAACCTCAACAATCCAAGAACATACCCCTTGTGCTTTCTATTATTTCATCAAGTGTTCATTCGATTCAAAATTAGACAGATTCAGATTATACAAAGGTCCAGATTCACCCAAAGAATTCGTTAATTCCATTGTAAATGACGTAAAATGGTTTTATATAAATCATATCAAGAATCCAAAGTCAATGGATGCTCTATCGTCGGAAGAAGAAAAGGTTCAAAGGGAATCGATTTTCTGTCACATTTGTAAAAAAGAGCTTGACAATGATAGAGTCCGAGACCATTGTCACTTTACTGGAAAATATAGAGGTCCCGCTCATAATGAATGCAATTTATTGTATCGAGTACCGAAATTCTTTCCAATATTATTTCACAACCTCTCAGGCTATGATTGTCATTTGTTTGTGAAAGAATTAGAGAGCATTGATGGGGAAATATCTATTATACCCATTAATAAGGAATTATACGTTTCATTATCTAAACGAATTCAAGTCGATGAGTTTGAAACGATTGAGCTTAGGTTCTTAGACTCAGCCAGATTCATGCAGAGTAGTTTGGATGCTCTAGTGAAAAATCTTTCTCCAGTAGATCTGAAAACCATAAAATCAGTATATGAAGATGAGGAGAAATGGAGAAAGGGTGTATTTCTCTACGATTATATTAACTCGTGGGATCGATTGAATGAAGTTTGTTTACCACCTCGAGAAAGCTTTTACAACAAAATGACAAATAGCGAGTGCAATGAGATTGATTATGAACATGCTGAAAATGTATGGAAAGTTTTCAATTGTACAACGATTTGGGACTATTTGGAATTATATCTGAAGACAGATGTGCTGCTTCTGACAGACGTTTTCGAAAATTTCAGGAAAGTTTGTAAAAATATCTATGGACTTGACCCTTGCCAATACTATACAACTCCTGGGTTATCGTGGGATGCCATGCTCAAAATAACATCTGTTAAACTTGATCTTCTACCAAATATAAACATGCATCACTTCATACAACGAGGAATCAGAGGTGGTATTACTCAATGCTCACATCGTCACTCAAAAGCTAACAACAAATACTTGGAAGATTATAAAGAAGAGGATCCTTCCAAGTATCTGATGTATGTAGACGCAAACAATCTATATGGTTGGGCAATGTCACAGCCACTTCCCCATGCTGAATTCCAGTGGGTTGAAAATATAGATGAGGTTGACATTCTCAATATTGCAATAGACGCAGACATTGGATACATATTGGAAGTTGATTTGGAGTATCCAACAACAAAGCACGATGAGCATAGCGATTTACCTTTCTGTGCAGAAAATAAAAAAGCACCTGGTTCGAAAACTGCGAAATTGATCACTGACTTAACTAACAAACAAAATTATGTGATTCACTATAGAAATCTACAGCAATGCATTGCAAATGGTTTGAAATTGACCCGTGTCCATAGAGTTTTACAGTTTAAATAATCGACTTGGATGAAGCAGTACATAGACTTGAACACACAATATCGCAAAGCCAGTAAAAATTTGTTTGAGAAAAACTTTTTCAAGCTTTTAAACAACGCAGTATATGGCAAAACGATGGAAAATGTTGATAAAAGGAAAGACGTGAAGATTGTGACTGATTGGGAAAGCCGAGGCAGACACTCAGGCGCACGAAGTCTTATATCCAAGCCAAATTTTCATAGTGCACCCGTTTTTACCCCCAATATGGCAGCTATTCAAATGGATAGAGTATTCACATGCTACAACAAACCGACTTATCTTGGTTTCACCGTGCTTGATCTATCAAAATTGAAAATGTATGATTTTCATTATCGTTTCATGAAGCCCAAATATAATGAGAAAATTATTCTCAACTATATGGATACGGATTCATTTATTTATACCATTCAGACCAATGACTTTTACAGTGGTATTCTACCGGATATCGACAATCACTTTGATACTTCTGAGTACGCTTAAGATAACATATATAATATTCCGCTGAAAAATGGAAAAGTGTTGGGTATGATGAAAGACGAAAATAGTGGAAAAGTCATGAAGGAGTTTATAGGATTAAGAGCTAAAATGTATTCTTTAAGTATAGAAAATGGAGATACAAATAAAAAAGCAAAAGGTGTAAAGAAGCTTATTATGGATGGACTAAATTTAGATGATTATAGAGATTGCTTGTTTAGAAAAAAGATATTTAGAGGTAGTATGTACGTGTTTAGATCTAAGCTTCACAATATATATACTGAATGTATAAATAAGGTTTCTTTAAGTTATTTAGATGATAAGCGATATATAAGGGAGGATGGGGTTAGCACATATGCATGGGGACATTATAATATTGTAATGGATGTAGAATAGGAAGATTGAAATAAATAATAAAATTGAATGAAGCAGAGAATGGAGTTTTTGAAAATATTTGTTGTTGTTTCGAGTATCGGAATACCTTTTCTTCAAGGTAATCCCCTACTAGTGGTGAGGATTTCGGCAAGATTTGCTTAGAAAAGAAATTAAAATAGCTGGAATAATCGAAAGTAAAAATATTTTTTTACAGACATTTCAAATTAGAATTCGATGACGAAAATATCTTAACAGTACGATGCACATATGATAGCAACTATTCCGAACGTTCACTCAAAATCTCGTGCTTTGAATACCGTGAGTTTGAAGCCGAGAGGATTCTTAGCATTGGCGAAGTTGAATACATAAAACAACAACAAGACCTCAATTATAGGTCAGATGTAGAATTTTTAGATTTAAAGAACATGAAGCAAACATATACCATGAGTATTACTTGAACCGTCAACCGCTTCAAAACGATGGATACTAAAGACGATAATGATGATCTTCAGCGTTCTATTGAGGAATATAAACAATTTTTTGTTGATAGCAAGCAACTAATTTTAACGGAGCACTTTGATAAATTTGTAAACAATTACACGTTTTTGAAAGCCTACGCTGACATGCAACAAAAAGTCAACAAGTTTGGTAAACATTATGTGAACTGTCCTTGGGCTTATGATGATGCAGAATGCGGTCCCGATACTTGTGAATGTTACAGTGTTCATAGGAGATTGTGTGAAGTTAAAAGGCTTGTTCAATTTTATAAACGATTAACAAATAAATAAATTTTATTTTTCATTTATAACCACAATGTTTTATTTTGAATCTTAACACTAAAACAATGAATGAGTTATTCCATATCTTTAACATTTATCCAGGAATTATGTTCTTTTGAAAACCCCCCACCACTTTACAAATGCTTTATTTCCCCTCCTTTTTAAAACTTTTTCCACAAGATAAAACGACGGATTCTTAGCTTTTAGCAGTTCAAGTTCATAAAATCCTCCTTCGATTGGATTTTCTTCATAATCTTCCAAAAGATATGTGACGGGGTTGGTTATTTGAATTTGACGAATTTTAAAAATCTCCGTTGTCCAGTTTGGTGTATATCCTTTTTCAAATATATGCTTGTATTTACTAATTCGTACATAGTCACCCACTTTATATTTCGACTTTCCCATTACTTTAATATTGTTGTACACGGTGAACAGAAGTGACAATTCATTTGAGCTATTTACAGCAGAAGGAGCCATTTTTATTGTTCGATGTTTTTTGTTATTATACTCCTTGGTCAAATCATCAACGAGACTAATCCACTTGTAATTTCCATTCATGCTAAACTCCTTCCACATCATGTTCTTCAGTGTACGATTGAATCGTTCAACAATTGACGCGTTAAGAGAGCTATACGTGGAATAGTGGTTTATTTGATATTGTTCCATAATGTTTTTGAAATGTTTGTTGTAGAATTCTTTTCCGTCGTCTGTTTGCAAGTTTTTAGGAATGCGCCCCTGTTGAAGTATGTGTTCAATTGCCTTGGCAACTTCTTTACCAGCAATCGTTTTGATAGAAACCGTCCATGCATACCTAGAAAACGTGTCAATGATCGTAAGAAGGAAACGAAACCCTGTATTTTCGCTAGCATATACTCCCATTTCAACTAAATCCGCTTGCCACAAATCATCCAAACCTTTTATAATAACACGCCGTCGCTTAAAATTTTTTCGAGCAGACGCGTGCAATTCGTTAATAACTTGTCGTTTGCTCATGGTAAAAAAGACTAAGCTTGTTTACTTGTATTTTTTATTAAGATATATGTATGTATATATGTATATATGTAACGTTAATTCAAACAACAACAACATTTTTGTTATTATCGCAGTGAATCTGAATTTGCTTGTCAACATATGCCTTTAGCTTCTCAACATACGTATCAACGTAAACTTTTGTTGTAGCATCATCATCATCTATGGGCGTGCCAAGATGCTTTAATCGTTTGAATTTAAGAATATAATCACTGTTCTCCGCTTTTCGAATCCTACACCTGGAGCCCCCTGCGCACCTGGAGCCCCTTGCGGACCTGGAACCCCCTGCGGACCTGGAGCCCCCTGCGAACCTGGAGCCCCCCGAGGACCTTCAGGTCCGTTGGGACCTGAAGGCCCTCGTTTGCCTCCACCTTCCTTTGAAAATCGACCAAATTTGTCAACACTCATTTTTTGAAACAGCTGGTGATTTCTATCGTATTTATTCTATTATTTGCGCTTCTTTCAATTCTTCAATGATCGATATAATTTCGTTGTTATGATTATTGTGACCGGCTTGTTGCGATCCAATGAGTAACTGCAATCGACTCACTAATTCATTCGGATCATCCCAATATATGTAGTCTTTCTGTTTGTCGGATGTTTGCATTAAACTATAATCTTTGTGTTTAGGTGTTTGTCTTAGCCCTCTTCCTTCTTTGTTGATGTTATATAACAGTTTCGAAATTATTTTTCTATATTTAAAGCTTCGGTTTCCATTTATTTGACTATTGCTGTCGTAAGAACGTCTGTAAGCATTAGTGTGCAGAATAATACTTTTATAGTCTGCTAAATCTTCATTGGTATATAATTTTTCATCTGGATACTTCATAAAAAGCAGTTCGTATAAACCTCGAGTTCCTATGTAGGATTTCTCATTTACAAGTATTTGATTGCCATTGATTACGAAATTCGAATTTCCTATTTTCCACTGCTCTCCATCATCATCATCATCCCTATATATTCCATAAACACTGTCAATTGCAGACGGTTGATTTACATAAATATCTAGATAATGCCTAGGAATCTCCGGAAATTGGTTTTGCTTCATGTACTCTTCAAAATATTCTCGTCCTTTCGCAGTGGCAACATATTTACGAACAACTTTTGTAAAAGAAGAGTTGGATGTTGTGGCGGCGAGATTTCGTTTCAAGTTTGGTGTAGGAGTTTTAAAACTGTCTTCTTCTTCTTCTTGGAGACTATTTCCCTCATCTCGTATTGATGGAGGCTCTTCTTTAATTCCATTTTTTATGTCTTTATTATTTTGCAACAACTTGGTTCTTTTAACTAATTCTTTGAGAGGGCGCGTGATTGGTTTAAATGTTTCCTCTAGCTGAATCACTGTTCCAGCTTTGTTAGCTTTCAGCTGTTGATACTTTTTCCTTATCGAATTGGTTGTTGCTACAATATCACTGAGTTATCAGACATTGTTTTTTTCATTTTTATGAATACAACAGCAGCATTTCGTCGTCAAATTTCGAAAAGTATCTACAATATTTTGAATTATTCTTTCAATAGGTTCTAATTTGAGTTTGAAATGGTTTTTGCTGTACCTGAATCGTTTTGTGTCTTTTTCGAATTGTTTGGTACTGTCTTCACTGTTGCTGCTGTACTGAAACCTTATTGAATTGTTATCAAACTGTATTGAACAGCTATCGAGCTGCATCAAGCTGGTAATCTGAACTGCTATTGAACTGCTTGGAACTGGTATTGAACTGCTTTGAACAGGTATTGAACTGCTTTAAACAGGTATAGAACTGCTATGAACTGCTATTGAACTGCTTGGAACTGGTATTGAACTGTTTAAACAGGTATAGAACTGCTTTGAACAGGTATTGAACTGCTTTGAACAGGTATTGAACTGCTTTAAACAGGTATAGAACTGCTTTGAACAGGTATTGAACTGGTAATGAACTGATTTGAACTGCTTCGATGTTTTTATAGTATTATGAATACATCAAACCCCTTTCGATATCGACCCTTGTCTAAGGGACTGTCTTTATCAATTACACAGAACCCATATTTATCGCTCCAACATTTTCCACAGATGTTTCTAAACTGATCGAAAGTCATGTCTGTGTTTACGTGATTATTGTAAATGTGTCTTAAATTCATATCATCCTGTTTGAATATGATCAAAAAATTTGCATTATCTCGAATAAGGTGTTTCGGTATTCTCGTATAAGTTTGACACAGATAAAAACTATCAATATTATGATGTCTTCCCATACAGAAATATAATCGAACGTTATCTTGTTTCTCGTTGGCAATATCATCGAAAATGAAAACAGAGTTAGACTCAGCTTTATCTGGTGGAATCACTGCACTATTGTTTGAAAATGTATAGAAGCCTAGTCCAGAAATAGGTTTTACAGCCTGCTTTAAATGTCTATATTTGGATTGATGTAATGATTTCGAGTAGATGCAGATGTTTTCAAATTTAACGCCATTGGGATGTTTCAACAGGGATATCATAACGTTAGTTTTACCACAGTTGGAGGGACCCACAATTATAGCTCGAATACTATCAGGCAATAAATTGCTATGTTTATTTGTAAAGGGTTCATTTGCAATGTCAACATTTTCCACCAATAACTTTTGGTGTTGTTGTATAAACCGCATCCTGATAACTGAAGAGCAAACATGTAAATGACTAGGTTTTAACGAAAGTTTTACAGTCGGCGATGAGTTGTTAAACAAGGTGTATCGCGATCAGTATAAAATGATTGATCATAAAAAGAAATGTACTAGTAGTTTACGAAAAGCCGTGAGCGGAAGAGGGTTCATTAATACTCTAATTAATAAACTACCGATTGAACTGCATTTGCCTGGCTATCAATATTGTGGACCTGGCACGAAGCTTCAAAAACGACTTGCCCGAGGAGACGCCGGAATAAATCCCCTTGACGAAGCGTGTAAAGAGCACGATATTGGTTATTCACAATTTAAAGAAACAAGCGATCGTCACAAACTAGATAAGATATTAACTGAAAAGGCGTGGCAACGCGTTAGATCAGCAGACGCAGGATTAGCCGAATGCACTAACGCGTTACTAGTAGCCAATATGATGAAAGCTAAAGTAAAATTAGGAATGGGATTGAAAGATAAACAGAAATTTGGAACAGTTATTTCTAAAGTCCGAAAAATTATTAAACAGAAGAAACCCAACAGTATGAAGGCGAGTATTAATGTAGCCTTAGCTGCTGCAAAAAATATTACAAAAGGACGGAAAAGGGCTATCAAAACTCCAAGAATAATACTCATTCCTAAAGTTGGTGGAGTTTTGCCGTTCCTAATTCCTCTTTTCGCAGGATTATCTGCTATTGGTGCTTTATCAGGTGGAGCTGCGGGAATAGCTAAAGCTGTTGATGATGCTAATAATGCCAAAAATACATTAGAGGAAAAAAAGCGACATAACCAGAAAATGGAGCAGATAACATTAGGTCGAGGATTACATTTGAAGCCGTACAGAAAAGGCTTAGGGTTGTATTTAAATCCTGTTCCAAAAAACTTTTAAAAACGCTACCCAAGAGAGCATTAAATGAAAATGATTTGAGAAAGTTTGCAAGATTCTTACCAACCTTCAGAGGAGTTTTTATGCGAAATAATTTACCAAAGGGATTTGCCATGCAAAACGAGTGTGGTATAGTAAATTTAGATAATATTCAAGGCTCTGGTACCCATTGGGTAGCGTACAATAAACAAAATCGTTATGTGGAATACTTTGATAGTTTTGGTAATTTACCTCCACCGATAGAATTACTAGATTATCTGGGATCTAATATAAAATACAACTACAATACATATCAAAGCTATGACTCATACAACTGTGGACATTTATGTTTAAGATTTTTATACAAACGTTTGTAAATTGTCTAGTGCATTCAAATAAATAAATACTTTAATAAAAAACCCAATCATTGTGTTATATACTGTCATGGCACTAACATTAACTCTCAGTGGAAACACATCCATTCTTACAACAGAGTATTTTTCACCTATCGAATTACAAGATGACTATGTGTGCGGACTTGTTGATTTTCAAACATATAATTCTATACCTAACGTGGATGAAAACAATAATTTATTACACATTGGAAAGCACGTTATAGAAATACCCGTTGGATCATACGAAATCGATGATATTGCAAATTATCTATATAAACAGTTGGCGAAGATCAATGACAAAATAAATTTTTCAATAAGTGCCAATAATAACACTCTCAAAAGTGAAATCAAGTCAACTGCTCCTATTTATTTCAACAAAGAAAGATCCATTGGTCAATTGCTAGGATTTGCTAAACGAGAATTAAAAGTCAATGTCAAACACTCTTCTGATCTACCTGTAAGCATAAGTAAAGTGAACGTAATACGGATTGATTGCAACATAATTGGCAATTCTTATATTAATAATATTCCCTCGCATACAATCCACGAATTCTCACCTGAGGTAGGACCAGGCTATAAAATAGTGGAGGTTCCTAGTAATGTCATTTATTTGCCGGTAAACGTTAAACGAATAAGCACGCTAACTCTTAAGCTGATTGACCAAGACGGAGATCTAATAAACTTCAAGGGGGAAACAATAACTATCAGACTTCATTTGAAGCCGCAGAATGTTGTTATATAACGATGATAAATACCTGTCCAACAATGTAGATACAATCAGTTCAACCAGAAAAATCGGTCGAGTAAGACCCCGACTAACATTACAAAATAAACAGTTCTTTAAATTACTGGGGTTCAAATTAAAAAAACAAAAATGAGTGAGATTCTGAACGTTACACGTAAAGTCATCTATGACAATAGTATCTCGAAAATTGAATACCATAGCTACTCTCCATTTCTATCATCATTCAACTGCAGTGATGAAATTAGAATACCTCTACAACAGCAGGACTTGTGTATTTTGCCAAGTCAAAGCTTCATCTATATTGAAGGTGCTTTAATCAAATCGGATGGAACAACATCAACAACTGCTAAACTTACGAATAATAGCATCGCTTTTCTATTCGATGAGATAAGATATGAACTGAATGGAGTAGAAATCGATCGAAACAAGAATGTTGGAATAACATCGACACTGAAAAATTATGTATCACTTAGTGAAAATGAAAGTAAATGCTTTATAATGCCGGTTGGTCGCCAGATGAATCTATCATGCCATCAAGTGGCTACTTTAACTTTTCTGTTCCGCTAAGAAAATTTTTGGGATTTGCCGAAGACTACAAGAAGATTATCGTAAATACTAAACATGAGCTAATTCTCATTAGATCTAGAAGCGATGAAAATGCATTTCTTTCGCCCAGTGATGATTTATACATAAAAAATTTTAAACTGCAATGGAAGGTGCCACACGTTACCCCAGATGGTTCTGAAAAATTGTCAATGTTGAAATATATTGAATCAGGACAACCAATTCAAGTAAGTTTTCGAAATTGGGAACTGTACGAATATCCGGTTTTACCATCAACGACAGATCATGTATGGAATGTGAAAACTTCAAGCCAACTCGAAAAACCACGATATATTATTTTAGCGTTACAGACAAATCGAAGAAATCTCAAAAGTGAAGATGTCAGCAAATTTGATCACTGTGATTTAACCAATATCAAAATACATTTAAACTCCGAATCGTATCCTTACGATGACGTTAATATAAAATTTACACGTGATCGATTCGCTCTGCTTTATGATATGTACTGCAACTTTCAACAATCTTATTACGGGGTGCAAGCACAACATTACTCTCACGAAACAAATATAAGAATTCAGCACCAATTATAGTAATTGATTGTTCACGTCAAAATGAATCTATAAAATCAGGTTCAGTTGACATAAGGGTAGATATCAAAACATCTGTAGATGTACCTGCCTTAACAACAGCTTATTGCTTACTTCTTCATGATCGTTTAATAGAGTACAATCCTCTCACTAGTTCAGTTCAAAAACTTGTATAAAAAATAATTCCCTAATCAAATCGAATCATTCAATCATGGCGCCTTTCATCATTGACATGCAAGGATTTAGAGGATACAACAACAACGCCTTTATCATCAAAGAACTATCTATCGTGGATGTGAACAAGGATTTTCATCGACATTTTTTACTGAAACCCCCCTTCAGCATAACAACACTTTCGAAAGAGCTGCAGTTTCAAGCCAATTGGCTATACGAACATCATCACGGTTTGCAATGGGAAATCGGAAATACAACGTTTACGGAAATGAAAGAATATCTATATCAAAACATGAAGGGTGCCTCAATATATGTGAAAGGCTCGGAGAAAAAACACTGGCTTGGTAGTTTACTGGGGAACACTACCATGGTTTGCAATTTGGACGACTGTTGCTGTCCTAGTCTGAAAACACTGAAAAGCACTATCCTAAAATATCAACCTGCACTTTACATGATGGATGTTGTGCGCAACAAAACGCATTCCTTCTGAAAAAATTTATTATACAAGAAAATCTAATTGAATAAAAACACTTTGACTTAACCGAAATAATTGTTTTATTTAAAGAAGTTTTTAAAATACATTTGAATCGATAACTGTTTCATGGAAGTGCAAGTCCTTAGAATCATGACTGCTGCAGCTCAACGATAACTTTGCCGCATTGAAGTCCTCCATAACCTTATCGCTGCATTTTTGGTAACGACCAGGTAGAAATAGCCTCATGATATTGTTTAGGTCTACAACAATAGCTTCGCCGTACCTTCAAAACAAAAAAAATGAAAAAAATAAAATAAAATCAATATTATTTCATTTACAAAGCTCTGTCTTACCTCGTTTCCATTCTTTCTGCAGCTGTAATGCGGTATCGTTTTCCAATCTCCAAGTCGGAAATTTTTGTAAATACCAGGGGTTTGCAGCTTAGTAGTTCGTTTAATGAATCCATACTTCTTCGCAGACGATATTGTCACTTGTAACAAAATCTTTATTCACTTTTTATCTTTTGCAATTTTTTATATTTTTTTGACAAGGTATAAAAATTCACTTCGAATGAATACTGGTTTACAACGCAGAATAGCAACTGGAATGATTCCTGTTGGGGTCTTGTCTTTTTATATAATTCTATTGTTTATTTTATAAATTCCTTAAGGGTAACCTAATATTTTAACTACTATAATTTTGTATTTAGCCCATCGCTAATCTTTATTTATTATTTCCTTCTTTTATCTTTATCTTTCAAATAAGGGCAATTGTTTACGTTATGCCGATCCGATTTGCAACTAGTGCAGTAATACGATCTTTTGTGTTCCACCTTATCAGTGGAATTTCCGGTGGTTGGCATCTTCGTTTCTGGGAAGTTAACTTGATCTTATTGGATTTCAAGTGGATGGTTATTATTTTTTTGTGTTTATGGGAATATTATGTGCAGGACGTTTATATAGATGATTCAAGGTTTAGGTATTTGGGGTAATGTGTTTCAGATTTGACTCAGAATATTGCATTTTGTTGCGAAATCAGAATATTGCGTGTTGTTGCGAAATTGAAGATGATGTCATAGGTGTTTCCTGGGATATGACTCAGAATTGAGATATGACTCAGAATATTGCATTTTGTTGCGAAATTGAAGATGATGTCATAGGTGTTTCCTGGGATATGACTCTCACCGCGGTTGGGAAAACTCCTTTGACCTTGAACTTTGACCCTGACCTTTGACCCTTGACCTTTGACCCTTGACCTTCGACCCTTGACCTTTGACCTTTGACCTTTGACCCTTGACCTTTGACCCTTGACCTTTGACCCTTGACCTTTGACCTTTGACCTTGAACTTTGACCTTGACTTCTTATCACACCTGTTCATCAGCATGACTCATCGCAGTTGGTAAAGGTTGACCTTTGACCTTTGACCCTTGACCTTTGACCCTTGACCTTTGACCCTTGACCTTTGACCCTTAACCTTTGACACTTGACCTTTGACCTTTGACCTTGAACTTTGACCTTGACTTCTTATCACACCTATTCATCAGCATGACTCATCGCGGTTGGTAAACACCTGGCCGTGGGAAAACACCTTGACACCGACCTTGACCTTGACTTCTTATCACACCTATTCATCAGCATGACTCATCGCGGTTGGTAAACACCTGCCCGTGGGAAACACCTGCCCGTGGGAAACACCCCAGACAGCGATAAGAAATGGCGCCCCAGACAGCGATAAGAAATGGCGCCCCAGACAGCGATAAGAAATGGCGCCACCGGAAGCGATAACAGGTGACGTCATGCGGGGGCGGTAATCCGATACCCGTGGGGGGCGGTAATCCGATACCCGTGGGGCGGTAATCCGATACCCGTGGGAAAAAAATGGGGACCGTGGGAAAAAGTGAGCCAGAACCGCCACATCCATACTACTAAAGCGCATTTTATTTAATTAACTTTCTTCTGTTTTCTTTTCTTTTCTTGTCTTGTAATTGGCCTTCTAGTCTGTAAGATGATGAAATAAATAAATAAACAAATAAAGAATGGGAAAAATCGCTGTCAGGAACCGAAATGCCCACTATGGAAGAATTCATGAACTTCTTAGAACAGCGGTATCAGATACTGCAGGTCGCGGCGATAAATACAAACAAGACATATGATACGAATATACATGCCAAAACGCGAAACCATTCGAATAAAACACAAACATTCACAACGACGCAAAAATCAACAACATTATTATATTATTATATTATTTGCAATGGGACTCATAAATTATTCGGTTGCGAGATTTTTAAAGGAATAGAAATTAAGGATCGCGCTGAAAAGATAAAACTCGCGCGTTTGTGTTTTAATTGTTTGCATCCCGGGCATAGAAATGACGAATGTAAATGGTCAGGATGTAAAAAATGTGGTAAAAAACATAATACGCTCCTTCATTTTGAAAGAGAACACGATAATCGGCAAGACAACAAGAATACAGAATCAAATGTTAAACAAGAAAGCATTAAAGTGCATAGCGCATTAGTCTCTACCCAAGTATTATTGTCAACTGCGTTAGTTAACATAAAGGGTAACAATGGCGATATGTTCCACGCTCGCGTATTGTTAGATAATGGGTCACAGTCTCATTTCATTACAAAGGGATTTGCTGAACGTTTAAAATTACCATTAAAAAATATAGATTTACCTGTGGAGGGTTTAAACCAATTAGAAACGCGCATAAAATATTCAATTAAAGCAGAAATACATTCAAAATACAATGATTACCATGAAAAAGTCGAATGTCTTGTTTTACCACGAATATGTAATCACGTGCCCAATCAATTAATCGATAAGCGAAGTTTAATAATACCTCAAAAAATAAACCTGGCCGATCCACAATTTTCTGAGCCAAAGGAAATCGATGCTTTGTTAGGAGTAGAATTATTTTATGACCTCTTATGTGTAGGTCAAATCCCAATACCAGGTCAAGAACATTGATTACATAAAACGAAATTAGGTTGGATTATTTCCGGAAGGGTAGGCAATCCCGAAAAATTAATAAATAAAAATAATTGTATGCTAACGTTCAATTCATTGCATAGAAGCATCGCTAAATTTTGGGAAATTGAAGAAATAGAAAATAAAACGTGTTTATCAGAAGAGCAATTTCAAGTCAAAGAACATTTTAAACAAAATACAAAACATGACCCAGCCACTGGGCGATACATTGTTCGATTGCCATTTAATGAAAAAAAAAACTTAGGAGAATCCCGCACACAAGCAGAACGACAATTTTATTCATTAGAACGAAAATTAGATAAAAATCTTGAATTTAAAACACAATACATCGAAAATATGCGCGATGCTATTACATTAGGACACATGGTAGAAATTAATGCACGCGAAGTAAAGAAAGAACATTGTTTTTTGCCACATCATCCTGTAGTGAAGGAATCGAATTTGACCACTAAAGTTAAAATAGTATATAACGCATCGGCAAAAACAAGCAAAGGTATCTCTTTGAATGACTGGCTTAAGGTAGGCGCGGTGGTTCAGAGTACCAGCTTTGACATAATCCTCAGATTCCGAACACACCAAATTGTCATGTTATCGGACATTGAAAAAATGTACAAACAGATTCGCTTAGATGAGCGAGACGCACAATATCAACTTGTTTTATGGCGTGAGAACCAGACCGAGGAATTAAAAACCTTTGTAATACCGGTTGTTTTATTCGGCAGTGCATCGGCACCACATTCAGCAACTCGCGTATTAAATCAATTAGCAGACGATGAAAAAACTCGATTTCCTAAAGCGAGTAAAAGATTAAAACGGGATTGCTATGTTGATGACGTCATGACAGGAACTGATAACGTTGAAGATGCGAAAAACTTACGAGATGAATTAATCGAGATCACAAAAGCAGGAGGATTTACGTTAAGAAAATGGGTGTCCAATAATGCAAAAGTAGTAGAGTCAATATCTAATAGATCATCTAACGTAACCATGTTAACGAATAATAATGCGGAGATAAAATCATTAGGAGTTCAGTGGAATAGTCTACACGATATAATTACCTATAAAATCACGGAAGAACTCGATCCGAAAATCACAAAACGAAGCGTATTATCAAATATTGCTCGATTATACGATCCGATAGGTCTATTAGGCCCAGTAGTAGTTAGTGCAAAAATTTTAATGCAAAGTTTATGGCAATGTAACGCAAGTTGGGATGAATCATTGCCGAAATATATTCACACATCATGGGTTAGTTTGAAAGGTCAACTTACAATGCTAACGGGAATTGAATTTGATAGAAAAACAATAATAAATAATGAAATTCGTACCGAAATTCACGGGTTTTGCGACGCGAGTGAAAAAGCATACGGTGCCTGTATAAATATACGATCAATCGACAACAAAGGCAAAATCTTTACAAATTTATTGTGTTCAAAAAATTGAATCGCTCCGTTAAAAACGATATCATTACCAAAATTAGAATTATGCGCCGCGTTATTACTCTCTCGCTTAATAAAAACGGTTTTAAACGTTATTTTTAAAAGAATTGGTGAAGTATATTAATGGTCAGACTCGTCTATAACCTTACAATGGATTAACACTCAGCTATATTTACTAAAGACTTTTGTTGCGAATAGGGTATCCGAGATTAGGAATGTCACAAGCACAATGCGGTGGAGACACGTGCCCCACAAGAAAACATGGCCGATGTTCTGTCACGAGGTCAATCACCTGCCGAGTGTGTAGAAAATGAACAGTGGAGAATAGGCCCACAATGGTTAAGGAAAGATCCATCAAAATGGACTAATAGCCCTATGCACTTAGGCCCGTTATGCGAACTGAGGCCCACTCATACGTTGACAACAACAATAAAACAGAATCCTTTGTTAATCAAATATTCGACAATTAGTAAGTTAAAACGAGTTGTAGCCTATGTGCTGCGCTACAAGAATAATCTCAACAAAATCAAAACTAAGTTAGTTGGACATTTAACGACACGCGAGCTTAATATCGCTTTAATAGAAATATTAAAGGAAACCCAGAAAGAATGCTTCAAAACCGATATAGCACGACTTGCAGAAAATAAATTCATAAATTCAAATAGCGAATTACGCGCGCTGAATCCATTCTTGGACAGCGATGGACTCATTCGAGTCGGCGTACGGTTGAGAAACTCGATCTTGTCATATTCCGGGAAGCATCCTATTCTTTTACCAAAAAACCATCACATTACTGAGCTTATAATACGCGAGCAGCACTTATTGAGTTTGCATAGTGGAACTCAAGCAACTTTGAATGCAGTACGATTGAAATACTGGCCTATTAGCGGTAAAAATACAGTTAAAATGATTATTAAAAATGCGTAACGTGCTTTCGAGTAGAGCCAACCGATTATTCATATTTTATGGGTGACCTTCCCCGCAACAGTCACTCAAACACGTCCATTTTTGAATACTGGAGTCGATTATTGTGGTCCGTTTTATATAAAAGAAAAGAAGTTTCGAAATCGCGGAAAATTAAAAATATATGCATCTATATTTGTATGTTTTGCAACTAAGGCTGTTCACATTGAACTAGTGACAGATTTAACGACGGATTCATTTATAGGCTGTTTACGTAGGTTTTTTGCTCGACGAGGACGTTCTTTGAACCTTTATTCGGACAGTGCTACAAACTTTGTTGGGGCAAAAAACGAATTAGAAAATTTAATAAAATTAATTCAATCAAAGGATCACAACGACGTAATAAATACATTTTTGTTAAATCAGGGTATAAACTGGCATTTTATACCTCCCCGATCACCGCACTTTGGCGGACTTTGGGAAGCGGCAGTAAAGTCATTTAAACATCATTATTATAGAATAATAGGCGATAAATTATTTGCATATGAAGAATTAGAAACTTACACGACTGAAATTGAAGCAATTTTAAATTCTCGTCCTATTACTCCTTTATCTGAAGACCCAAACGACCTCCGGGCCCTTACTCCTGCTCACTTCCTCATAGGAGACACATTCACAAGCTTACCTGAGTTAAACTTAATGGATGAACCTATTAATCGTCTTTCTAATTGGCAACATATCCAGAATATGAAACAACATTTTTGGAAGCGATGGTATAAGGAATATTTAAACCAACTAAATATAAGATCAAAATGGCAACTGCAAACACCAGACGAAATTAAAATTGGCACTCTAGTTCTACTAAAGGAAGAGAACACACCGTCACTGCATTGGCCTCTTGGGCGAATCATCGAGACGCACCCTGGTGAAGATGGTAGAACACGAGTAGTGACGGCAAGTCACGCTCAGGAATTTACAAGCGTTGTATTACGCGTGTGGCACCTCTGTCACTAGATTGATTATGTATTATAGAAGATTTCATTATCTACACCTTTAGTTATGTTTTTATGTTTTGAACGTAGTCCGTTCAAGGCAGGCGGGATGTTCAGTATTGACTAAACTTCATCATAGTAGTCTACTATAGCTGTCGAAAAACAAACAACATAAAACAAAATCATAAATTGTTCTGCCTCAGAGTGAATAAACAGAATCGGTTATAAATTGTTTTCTGAATAAAAAATAAAACGTAAACTTGTTTTCAGTCGTTAAAAAAGCAATTCATTTCATACAAAAAAAGGAAATAACATAAATGAGCTGCTCCTCAATAAGAGTAGTTCCGCAAACCCTGGTGATAATTTGATGCAGGGTTTTGCCAGACATCACGAGAAAATAATATATGTTTACACAATTTTGCACTGCACATCGCTTGGACTGTGTCCCTTCGTGAATTTCGCAATACGTGTGAAACTTTCTCAGTTCGCTAAGTTTTGGTCATTACAATTGGATTATATCTGTTGATGGTAGATATTTTTTCACATAATTCTCTTTCATCTCACCTTTTACATAGATCGTCAATGTAACCCATTTTTTTAAATATATCTGGTAGACTGGGATGTAGGGTAGATCGCCTCCTCGTGGTGCATCCCGGATAACGCTAAATGATCTACCATGGCACGATCTCGAATGTTCTCGGAATACTCTTTCGTCTATATGACTATATCTGATGCTTTGGGGTTGTAGTAATGATATTCTGTCACCTGAGTACGCAAGACTGACATCTTGCGGAAATGGCTTTCAAGCTAATGCCACTGCCGATAAAACCCTGGCAGGCCTCGCGGTACGTTCGAAACTCGTCGCCATTAGTCTGGCCGTGTAGGTTCAATTGAGTTCAGACTCCTGATTAGTTCCTGGCCTGGCTCTAAGCACATATCCTCATAAGGGAATGTGCCAACCCTCGCATGGCCTCCCAGTTTCGGCATAGACAACCATGGGGTCTCAGGGAAACTGCACAACGAGTGGAGATAGCAGGCTGCGGGGACCCAATTGCAATGAATACAGGAAAACCTAATAAGGAAGTTCCACTCAACCCGGAAGGGAAGTGGACAAAGGTAACGCGTCCTTCTGGTGGGAAGAAGACCCTGACGTCCAATCGGACAAAAACCAGCCTACCTCCCACTTCTTCGAGGGGTGCATGCCCCAAGGTAGCTATGCCAGGGACAAGCACCTCCTCAGGTAAGCCAATTGGCGCTAGCGGCAGCACCAAGGCAACGGCGAATAAGCCGGCCCGTAAGGTTGCCGCTGCGCCCTTTAGCACCGCCTCTTCTTCAGGTGTCAAAAAGCAGCAAAAATCCTCTGTTATGGCTTACAGGGACAGAAGATCTGCCTTCAAAGTCCTGAAAAGGCTGAAAGATTTACTCTCGGAGGGGCTTTCTCACAAGGATAAAATCTCCCTGAAATGGGCAACAACAACAGTAGAGGCTCATAAAGCCTCTCTGGTAAAGCAAAGGGCTGCTCACAAAAGATGCAGGTTTAATGAGGTAGCCCCAAATCAACCGAGTGCCCAACTGCAGGTCACCAAAAGACCAAAATTGGTCGCGCCCAATCCTGTCAAGGGCAGGAGTTTTAGCGAGCTGGCTAAGGGCAGCCTGGTATGGGCTGTCATCGACAGAAGTAGCAGCAATGAAACCATCTCACCGTCAAACTGCAAGATGGTAGAAATCGCTCTTCTTTGGGTGTACAAACCCATACTGGAGGCAAACCCAGGCCCTCCACCTCATTGCCGTGATGCTGGTTGGTACCAGGGTCACGTTAAGCTGATAGCCTGCACGGATCAATGCTCAGCGGATCTTTATAAGTAGGCTATTAGCAGACTGGGAGAAGTCTGGTCCGGAGCAAAGCTAGAAGCTGTCTCCAGGGAAGACATCCCGAATCGGCCTCGATCCAGGGCATGGATACTGGGGGAGCCATCCACACCGGAGGAAATTGTTGAGCTTATCAAGCTCAGCAATGCTGATCTTCCGGTGGACAACTGAAAGGTGGACAACTGGAAGGTGGACAACTGGAAGGTAACCAAGGTTAGCGAGCCCAGCAATGGACAGCGAGAGGCCCTCATAATCCTTAACGAGGAGGCGTTAGCTCCATTGGAGTCGAAGGGCGGGGTGATAAGCTACGGTTTCTCGGCTATCACGCTGCGAGTATATCGCAAGGACCGTACTGGGAAGTCAGTACGGGAACCGAGCAAAGAGGGTGGGAGCAAGGTGACTGTAGAAGCATCAGTAGACCCGACCGTGAACCTCTCTGAGTCAGATCTTCTCTCCGACGACGACAGTATCCCTCTACACAGCAGCTAAACCGAGAGCTTGCATAATAATCAAGGAAGGCTTGAAGTTTCTAACCTTGTACAATTTCAGTGACCAGGACACCATTGCCATAGCGGTGAAAAGGCAGTCCAAACCCCTTTGGGCTGTCTCCTGCTTTATGGGACACGATGTTCTGCCACCTCCCATCAATATGCAGCTAGTTATCAGCGCGGACGCCAATGTCCATCACCGCATTTGGGGTAGCACGATACGAATAAAAGGGGTGAGTCACTCTTTGAATTTATTTTAACGCATGACTTAGCCCTAGCAAACAAAGGTGAGGATCCTACTTTCATTACGGTAAGCCGTAGGTAAGTTCTGGATATCACTCTAACGAACGAGCACTCGCACCACGCTATCAAAGGATGGCATGTATCACAAGAGTGCTCGTTCTCCGATCATTTATATATAATGTTCGATGTGGCTTTTGACCCTCCCAAAAATCCAACCTTCATTAACAAAAGGAGGATGGATTGGGTTCAGTACCAAGCAGTACTCGAGTCTGCACTAGAAGGTGGACCTCCGAAAATTGAAGACATAGGTTGCCTGGAGGAAGCCGTTGGGACACTTACATCGGCCTTCAACGAAGCAGCAAGATCTGCATGTAGTCCAACGAAGCCTAGGGGGAAGTATAAGCCCCCTGGTGGAATATTGACATTGCGGAGCTGCGGAAGGAACGTAGAAGGTCCTTTAATCAGGCTAAAGTATACAATGACTGGTCTTCTTATAAACTAAAACTTAAAGAGTTTAAAAGATCCATCAGAAAAGCAAAACGCACCTTGTGGAGAAGTTTCTGTGCCGAAATAGAACACTCCAAGGATGTCAGTCGTCTGCGAAAAGTTATGACGACCACCCCCTTATTTTTGGGGTCTATCAAGGACGCGAATGGGACCTGGACCAAATCCAGCTCCGAGGCGCTAGCCATTCTCATGGACACGCACTTCCCGGGCAGTGAGGATGTGGCTGACAAAGCTGATCTACATACGCCTCCGAACTGCCTGTCAACCGCTGTGCCTGTAGACGACAGGCTCCCACGCTGGGCAATCAGCTCATTTCAACCATTTAAATCCCCTGGAATGGACAACATCTCACCTGTTGAGATCCAGAAGGGAATAAATATAGCGCTACCGTGGCTCAAAGCCATCTTTAAGGCGTGCCTACGGATGGCTTGTATTCCACAGCGGTGGAAAGAAGCTAAAATAGTCTTCATACCCAAAGCGGGCAAGACATCCCACTCCTCATCTAAGGACTATAGACCTATCAGCCTCACCTCTTTTCTGCTGAAAACTCTAGAAAGGCTGATAGAGATTCATTTGAGAGCTACTCTGAAACCACTCTCTAATGCGCAGCACGCATATACAAAAGGGAGATCGGTTGAAACAGCTCTTCACTCGCTCACCAGCTACATTGGAAAGTCGCTAAGCGTCAAAGAATACACGCAGGCGGTTTTTATAGACATCGAAGGGGCTTTCAACAATATCAGCCACAAGGCTATTGAGAAGACACTCGAGGAAAACAATGTGGATGGTAACCTAATTAGGTTTATCGTAGAACTGCTAAGCAGCAGGAGCATTAACTCCACACTAGGAGACAGTATCCTAAGAAGGCGGACGTGCAGAGGCACCCTGCATGGTGGGGTGCTATCACTCCTTCTATGGAACTTAGTGGTGGACAAACTCTTGTCAAAAATAGAAGCGACTGGCTGCAAATTCGTAGCCTACGCCGACGATGTTGCAATAGCGATATCGGGCAAATTCGTCAACACTATCTGAAAGACTAAACTTTGCCCTAGGTATTCTAACCAAATGGAGCAAAGAGTGCGGTCTTAAGATAAATCCGCAGAAAACGGAACTTGTGCTTTTCACAAGAAGATACGAAATTCCACGATTAGTTTCACCTAAACTTGATGAGACAAGTCTCAATCCGTCTCATCAGGTCAAAGATTTAGGTCTGATTTTAGACTCCCAGCTCGCATGGAACGCAAACATAGCAGAAAGAGCGCGTAAAGCGGCATGCGCAATCTACTGCTGCAAAAGAGCTTTTGGGAAAATATGGGGACTGAAACCCAAAACTATATCATGGCTCTATACAGCGATAGTGGAACCAATCCTTCTGTATGGCGTGGTTATTTGGTAGCCAGCGATGGCAAAAACATCAAACGCGAACCTGGTTAACAGGGTCAGGTAGACTGCAGCTATTGCAATCACAGGGGCTATGCGCACTACCACGACAAAGGCATTGTTTATGCTATTAAATTGGCTCCCGACGGAGCTCCCAACGAAACAGCAGGCCAAGTGCTCTGCTATTTGATTGAAAGCTCCAAATCTCTGGCGTGATGGGAATATCGGCCACTCCACCATATTACGGAGGGATGGACCAACGCCAGAAAAAGTAGACCTCGCTCCTCCGAATCCCTGCTTCCACCACAGTTTCAAGTCCGTCATCCCTAGCAGAGATGACTGGATCATGGAAGGAAATAGGATACAGGAATCGGTCGACATCTACACTGATGGATCAAAAATGGATGGAAAAGTTGGCTGTGGCGTTTTCTCCGAACAGCTAGGTCTGAGAATATCCTCCCGGAGTGTTTTTAAGGCAAAGGTCATCCCAATACATAAGGCAGGGGACTGGCTGAGAAATCAAAAAATTTCTATAAGAAGTCTTAACATTTTCTCTGACAGTCAAGCTGCTATCCCATCATTATTCAACGTGTATACCTCATCCAAAATTGTAATGGAATTTCGCACACTATTGAACGCGATGTCGCTTCACTGTGAAGTGATTATTTGCTGGGTGCCGGGTCACAGTGATATACCTGGGAACTGCGAAGCTGATGCCCTAGCTAGAGCTGGCACTGAATTCCAGGATTATACACTAACACCCCAAGTCGGCCATCCGTTGGCCTTCGTCAAGCTGAGTTTCAAGCAGTACTATATAGAGGCTGCAAATAGGGCCTGGCTGCTGGAAAAAACCTGCAGGACAACCAGGCAAACTTGGCACATACTAAGCTCAAAGCGCACCAGGCAGCTCCTCAACATGAGCCGTGAAACATTAAGCTTCATCGTATCCGTGCTGACGGGTCATTGTCTCATTGGCAGACACGCAGAAAGACTGAGTGCCCCTTTCCACGATTTCTGCCGCAGCTGCAGATCGGAGGAGGAGGAGGAGGAAACGATCCAACACTTTCTGTGTGAATGCCCAGCACTATCCAAGAAACGCATGCAAAATTTTGGCTCACCTTTCCTGCACAACCTCACGGAAGTAGCCAGTTTGAATATTAGCTGCATAGCCAGCTTCATACGAGAATCTAAATGGTTCTCGTCACCCAACAGGTTTTAGTGCCGCACCCTATTGAAATGTGGTATCACAATAGGCCTATCCTGGCCTAAGTGAGCCGCCTTTTTACAAAGGGGGCTGCCACTACAACCAACCAACTAACCAACCATCTGGTAGACTGGTGTAGTTGATATTGCCATCATCCCAGTGAAAACCGTTAATGTTATCCTCGACAAAGTCGTTCTGTTTGCAGCCCTCAAAAAATAACTCCTGGTGTGGATACGGTGGTGAAAGATGATACATTGATGGTATAAGTGATCCGAATTGTAGGACAGCAAGCTGTTTCGCAAAATATTACCCGTTATTTCCACACACAAACTGGATATCTACAATAATATGTGCTATATCTGATGGTTGCAAGACTAGTAATAAAATGAAAGAAATGTTTAGAGTACTGGTACTTATATTTTATTCCAACAACTATTCGAATTTCATCATATGATCTAAAAGTAATTGTTTAATTTCATAACAAAGCAAACATCACCTAATAACTTATTTACATGATGTGAATACCTGAACTATAAAATGCAAATATAAAATTTTAATACAATAAAAATGGATAACATTTATTCTTTACACAAAACTTTTAAATGTTATCATAATTGTTTGGTCTACATCTTTTAAAGCCATAATGATAAGAGAAATATTCATCCGACACAACTCTCTTGTCAAAAGTAAATCTCAGGAGTTTTTTTTCGGGCTCTGATACAACAACACCTGGACGCCTTCGCTTGATTTTACGTTCAGTCGTCACATGTACGCCATCAGATAAATCAACCTCCAAAACTAAAGATTTTAAACATTCAAAATTTACAACTATTGATTTATCGAAATCAAGAGTTATGTCTTTACATTTAACCACATGTTCAGGACCATGTTCAGTTTCAATTTTTAAACCATATGTCTTAGGGCCTGTACTCACATATTCCGATATATAAGCATCAGAACCATAACATGCCACCTCATTGGTCAGATCACCCAGGAAGTCAGAGATCGGAAAATTTATTGGTTTGTCTTTACTTTCCACAAATATGACACTGTCTGTATCACAGTAGAGAATCGATGAACCCAGTTTCTCCAATAGTTTGTATAATTTAATTCTAGCTAGTGCCGTTGTATAAGATGGGATAGGAATGTTTGCAAGTGGCAAAGTTCTCAGATTTTCCTCTACATATTTCCATGTAACCCACATGTTATCATTATCAACCGGGTAAATTGAACAAATTTCTACACCTGGTGATTGGAGAAGCTCACAAAATTGTTTGAAATTATTAATCACTTTAGTGTTTGTTTGATCATCCCTTTGGCCGAACTTGCCCCACAATGAGTTTAAACAAAGTTTGGTATTTGTTGATATACGGGTACAGACTGTTAAAGTCTAAATAACGTGTTACCTCTCCCTCTTTTGCTTTATGGTATAAATTGAATACCTCAATACGACCTCCAAATAGAGCATCCCGCAAACATAGTGGTGGCATTATATCATTATAATATTCCCGCAATTTTTCATTCAAAACCCAGTCTTTATTTAGTACTTTTTTAAATTCACACTCCCACGAATATACCAGATTAGATCTATTTCTCCTTATCGCCTCGATACGTCTTTGTGTGCTTTCATATCTTTGATTTATTCTTTCTAAGCCCAACGAGCTATTTTCAGTTGTTTCTTGAAATTTAAAACAATCTCTACAACCGTGATAATAACAGCCAAGGACTCAAAGACAGTATTTGATTCTTTATGAAAGCCGACGACATAGAATCCACACTTATCCAACTTTAACGCACTATTGTTGTTTGCGGTGATTATCAAGCCGCTAGTTTGTGAATTTCCAAGCCAGCCACTTACAAGAAATTACGGAATGTGTTTTACTTTTGAAATAACATCTTTTAGGTATTACACCTCAGATATTATTTTCAAGATATTTTTTTCCGAAAATTGTGAGACTTTCTATTAAGGGGTTCATATCGGTCATTTTAATAAATTCATCCATAAACCTTATACATTCTCGTCGTAAAATATCAACATCATTTACACAATATCGCAACAACTCATTTCTATTATTGAAAATATCTTGTGTTTTTGTATTGTACCAATTTAAAAAGGCCATTCTTTCCTTAGGTTTCATTGTATTGCAACCGTACATTTCTGGTGGTGGGTATTTACTGATATAATTTATATTCTCCTCCGTATTGAAATAATAAGGATAGTAACCTTTAGCACGGTCTTCAATATTGAAAACTTGTGGAAACCTAGAAAGTGGAAACGGCAGGAAATTTAAAGAGTCAACAAATGAAACTTGTTCACATGTCAACTTTATAATTTTGACTCCATTCATTAAAGGTTCAATATGGTTTTTTCTAGCAATTAACTCCGAAATCAAGAAATGACCATCATAGCCTTGTAAATTAAGTGCATAACAATATAAGTTGCTCACATATGGACTGGGTATTAAACAATAGTCTAGAAACCTTTGCAGAACAGAGGATTGACCACTTATGCTGTCTGACACCACATGTATCACATGGTTGTTTAATATCTGCATCTTGATAACAATTGTGACAAACATGTTGTGCTACAATTAGATTTGCAACATGTACAAAAGTTGAAGAGCTGTCTCCATACAGCCCTTTTGAGTAGTTTGACAATCAAAAAATATTATGAGAAACTTTTTATCCTTTCTACCTATGTAGGGCTTTATAAAACAGTTATGTTGGGACGGTTGTATTTTTGAACACATCTGACAGAAGTATTCGTCACATTGATGTTTGAGTCCTTTCCTGTATGTAAAATTTATAAATTTTGTGCAAAATACACGTATCTTGAAACAGTTTTTCCTCTGAACTTTTTATCTAAATGGTTAGCGAAACATAGCGGTCCTCTAAACCCGCGATTACACTCGCTACAGTCAACCATCTGTGATACATACACGCAGGGTGGGAATGTGATACAGTACGGACATTTCATTTCACATTTATGAAACGATTGATTTGAAACTTTATCGCAATAGTTACAAATATAACTTTTGGGAAACAATCCGGTGACCGATTTTATGACGTAAAAATGTTTTGTACTCTCGAAATAGAAGAGGTAAATTTTTTTTGCTGTTATATCCCGTAGTGGAGTTTTAAAAAGGATGGAACTCGGATCTCAAATATTATCGAAAACAACAATTTGATACCCACAAAAGTATTTTTAAAATTTATAAAGATCTAGGATGTTGCATCCATTTTCACTGATTACCACTTTGGCATTTTTACACAATTGATCAGCCTTCAGATCCAAAAATTGTAAAATGACTGAATTATTAACACGGCTTATATTACCCTCAACCATTTCCATTGCGTTACAACTACACCTTGGTAAACATGAAAGACCATCAGCTTTAGTGGTTTTACCCGCATGCACTAATACTTTTTTCCTTTTTAAAAGTTCATCATCATCTGTGTACTTTTTATTTATACGCCCCCCACCGAAAGAATGTTTACGACATCCGCATGGAACTGAATGGTATCATTCGAAAGAAATTAAGTGTTTCATTGGTTGAAATTTGCTATAAGACCCATTATGTATTTCCCATTAATTTCCTGAACAGTTTTTAAACTACTCGACCATATGGGTTTAACGTGTGATGATTTTGGGAGTGTTATGTTAAAGCTCATTTTACACTCCGATTTTGCGTTACCAAGAATGTCTGCAATTATTTTATAAAAAAAAATTTCTAAAGCATTTAAAGGATCAACAGTTATATTGGTGAAGTCCTTTATCTGAAAACTTAAGGTGATACCTGTGACGTTAATTTTTTTAAATTTCTTCTCTTTCCTGGAAATTATTTGAAACGATCTTGATATATCGCTTGAGCCACCGCCTTGTTGATTACCATCAACAACACATTCTTGTTAAACATCATTAGAGCTGGAGGAGTTTCCATCATTCACCAAAAGATTAAATGTTTCGTTTAGCAAACCATTTGAAAACGACAGGTGATGTGACTTTGAAAACTCTATCAACTGCAGTAAAAACATGTATTTCTCATCTAATGTCGGATAAATATTTCCATCCCTAAATTTATTTGTTGTATCCCTCAACCAGGTAATACAATCTTCAAAACTAGATGCTAACGCTTTAAAATCTTTAATTATATTTTCCATCTTTTTATTTTTTATCTAAATTTACTTATCTCTCTATTTTACATTATTAAAACTAATACACTATTTTAAACTATTTCGTAATGTTATTAGTTTAATTTTATCCGTTCCAGTTATAAGCGGTATTATTCTGTGAAGCTCTGCTCTCTGCTGACGCAACTCCACCTGGCGTCCACCACGCTTCTTTTTTTTTGGAGGGCTCCGTTGACTTAGGTTCAGGCACGAACCTTTTGCCCTGCAACCGTCTTTGCAGCTCTTCAACCGTCCGAGGTTGAGGTCCAGGGAGAGGTGATGTCCTCCTCGCCTTTACAGGCTGTTTATTCTCCTCAGTTGCGGGTCCTGACGCAGCTTCTTCACGCTGCTCGGCTGCTGCAACCCCAGCCAAAACTATTTGCGGCCGTTGGAGATCTATGGTCGAATATCTCTTGCGATATTTCTCTAACGTTATTCTTCGAGGAATTTGTTTACCAAACATCCTAATCTAACTTACGTCAGCTGCAAAATAGGCCTTGTGGGGCCGTAATTTTTAAAAAATTTACAATAATGCTGTAAGCAAAAATAAAGAAAAATTAATATATGAAAAATAATAACTTAAAAATCAAAAAACTTCATCATCATCAATGGCGCACCAGCCCAAATTGAGCCTTGGCCTCCCGAAGACACTGCCTCCAACTGTCTCGGTCCAGCGACCGCGTCCTCCAATTAGCGAATCCCAGCAAGGATTCGCTGTCGTTGTCAACTGCATCCTCCCATCGTTTGCGTGGTTTTCCTGGTGGGCGGCTTCCTGTTGCTCGGCCTTTCATGGAGCGTTTGGGAATTCGCCCGTCATCCATACGCTCCACATGGCCAGCCCACTGAAGTCGTAGCAGTTTCGTCAGAATCAATACCGGTGGCTCGTCATAAAGAGCGTACAACTCATGGTTGTACCGGATTCGCCAGTCCAGTTCGTCCTTCACGGGCCCCAGAATACGTCTCAAAATGCGGCGTTCGAAGACGTCAATCCTTTTTTCTGAGGCTTGAGTCAAAGTCCATGTTTCACATCCGTAAATCAATACAGGACGGATGATCGTTTTATAGACGCGCAGCTTATTTTTTCGGTGCACTTTGTTACTTTTAATCACCGAGAGGACTGAAAAATATATTTGATTGGCTAGACCAATTCGCCGTTCAATTTCGTCCTTTTCATTCCCGTCTTTGGCGAGGTTGACACCAAGATAAATAAAAGAGTTAACGATTTCCACACTGTAGTTAGTTATCGTCATGTTTTGTCTATTTGGCGTCTTTTTCCTTGACTGGGTCATATATTTAGTTTTGTTCACATTGACCCTTAGGCCGACTTGCCTAGCCGCTGACTCCAGCTCAGTAAACGCTTCTTTGGCACGAGATAGAGATCAGGCCATGACGTTGATGTCATCGGCGTACGCTACTATTTGAGTAGACTTAAAGAGTAGCGTTCCCGCATTGTCTACTTTAATCTTCCTGATGCCATACTCTAGGGCCAAATTGAAGAGTATGGGGGCGAGGCCATCACCCTGTTTAAGACCTGAGCTGGTGTCGAAGCTTTGAGTCAGATCGCCTTGACATCTGACTTTAGATCGTGTGTCGGTCATCGTTAGTCTGGTCATTCGTATAAGTTTGATAGGTATCCCAAAATCAAGCATTATTTTATATAGTATATTTCGATCTATACTATCGTATGCTTGTTGGAAGTCTACGAAGACCTGGTGCACGTCAATATTGTATTCCCAGCACTTTTCCAGCACCTGTTTTACTGAGAATAGTTGATCTATCGTCGACATACCGGATCTGAAACCGCTTCGGTATTTGCCAATTATTGTGGAAGTGTACGCTGTCAATCTTTTATTAATAATTTTGGTCAGGATCTTGTAGGACGTACACAGCAGTGAAATGCCTCTGTAGTTGTCACATCTAAGCTTATCTCCTTTCTTATGTATGGGACATATGATGGCCGTCCGCCAATCATCAGGTAATTTTTCATCGACCCATGCCTTGGAGATGATCTGGTGGAGGCGGTGTGTTAGTATTGGTCCACCTTTTTGAAGGAGATCTGCTGGTAAATTGTCGATTCCGGGTGCTTTATTTGGTTTTTGCTGTTGTATGGCTGCTTGCACCTCTTCAATAGATGGTATTGACGAAGATGGACTGCATAGGTCAGCATCTTCAGGAATCGTTATTGGCAGGGATGAAGTTACTGATGGTGGATTTAGTAGCTCAGAAAAATATTCAGTCCACCTGTGATTGATGTCGTCTGGGTCGCTTAAAATATTTCCCTGCTTGTCTCTACATAGGCTTGATTGCGGCTTGAAGCCTTGTCTAAGTCGCTTCAATGCTGCATAGGCGTCCCGTGTGTCGTTTCTGCACATATCGTCATTGATCTTCTGGGTAGTCTGGTTGTTATATGTTCTACGCTTGCGTCTGACTATTTTTTTAGCTAACCGTCTTAGCTTGTCATATTTTTGCTTCTTGGCTCTTGTCGGTCTTTCAATGTATTGTAAATAGGCTTCTTTTTTACTTTTGAGAGCATCTTCACATTCTTTGTCGAACCAATCGTTTCTTTTCGACGTCGTTTGTCTTCCTACGGTTTCTTCCGCTATTGATGTTACGCCTTCTTTAAGCTGCGACCAATCAAAAAACTTACCTCTCTGATAACCTATCAGAGTGCTGTCCGACAATTTATGATAGCCCATGGTACCAGCCACGGATTTTTATACAAATTTTTACACGCCGAACAATGTACAAATTGCAAGCATATGCATGTAGTCTGTGCTACCGGCCGTGTTAACCAAACGTCATTTTCTCATGAAGCTAATTAATTCACATTGGAAATTGAGTCATACCACTTAATTACTCGATTTCGCAATATAGTGTAAAAATTTATCATAAAAAATGTGGAACGCAAGGCGTTATTTTAATGATATTCACCCTCAAATCTACAGTTCCCAGCAAATAACAAGAAAAAAACGATTAACCTGCCGTTACGTACAACGAATAACTTGTCGTTACGTACTTGATCATTCATGATACATCTCTACACGAAAGAAGCACCTGTTGACGGTCAAACTTGAGGAAATACCTTTAATTACAATAAACACGTATTGGCTTCATACGGGCTGATCGTCCTCTTTACCATCATTCGTTTGCCTTCAAAAAAGACTTGAGATATTTTAACCTCCTGAATTAATGAACTCCTGGTAGACTGTCTCGCAGTATTAAGAAAATTTCTTCATAGTTATATGTACTACAAACCCTATTGTCTGCAAACCCAGATTCCTGTTTGGTGGAAACACAGCCTCCTGCTGATCCAGCTGTCTGCAAACCCTGATCCCTGCAAACCCAGCCGTTTCCTAACCCAGCTTCCTGCTAACCAATATGCTTGCAAACCCAGCTTCCTGCTTGTCCAGCTCTGCAAGCGCAGCTTCCTGCCAACCCGGCTGCCTGATAAACCAGCATCCTGCAAACCCTACTGTCTGAAAACCCAGCTTCATGCTTACCCAGCTGTCTGCAAACGCAGCTTCATGCTTACCCTTCTGTCTGCTAACCCAGCTGTCTGCAAACCCAGCTTTTTTCAAGTCCCACTTTCTGCTAAACCAGAGGTATCTGTCCGATCATGGGTATTTAAACACATCTCAACGTACATGTGTATGAAGTTAATTGGATACTTTTCGTAATGCATTAAAGTTAGTATCAGAATTCAGCATGGATGGCAATGACCATTAAAATTGCTGCCTGTTTCTTTTCATCCACCATTCGGCTTGCCTTTGGCACAAATAACGTACAGTAACACGGCGTATTGAAGATCATTGGATTCGTAATACATTAAGCTAATTTTGAAATAGTCCCTGTCCCCATCATTCGTTGTCTTGAACAGACGCTACAGATATTGAACATGGTCAGAAGTTACAATTGCATTAATGTTGGAAGAAAAATTTGCGCACACGGCATTTCATGAATACTCAATAGATTCTCGTTTCCAACACACCCTACACCCCTGACAACCAGCCAACTGGACCCACAACATCGCTCAACACCTTGCAAATAACACTCTTAATGTATCTACATGCACACATCTGTTCGCCATGCAAATCTAACAACATAAATCACCACTACACACCTGAACAAACCTCTACACCCTTCCACCAACCACCTGAACACCCCAACCAATCAACCGCAACACACCTCTTACAAACAACAAATCAACGCCACCACGCGACCGTACCCCAGACTCAAAATGGCACTGATTCCCCATCTAAACCCCTTGTAACCACGAACCCCAAAAAACAACATGCACTGGTTAGAATTGATTGAAAAAGTGGTTCCCACCCATACAAAACCCAGTTCGAAGGTACGTCACTTACCACTATCGATGACATAAAACCATGGGGAAACCATGTCGTCATACAAAATAATAATCGGGCTAATAAATCACATGAATTCCTAAGCCTTTATAAGCTTATTGAACAAGATACTCATATCCCTAAAACGAAAGTCACTAAATCCCATTTCCATGATCTTCTTAAACTACTTGAAGAATTCTTAACGATAGACCCTCTAAACGACGAAGAAGCTTAATCAATTCGCGAAATCAGTGCTAAATACTCCGATATATTCCATTCAGAAGAAATTTCGATTCGACACCTTCTATTGCAAAATTTACAAGGTATTCAATGTTTTGTTAATCTTGATGACGTAGTCATTTACGCAAGTTTCATTCAAGCCCATTAAATAAAGCTGACCAACGTTTTTGACAAGATTAAAAGCAATGGGCTAAAACTCGAACATTTAAACTGTGAATTCATGCAACTTTAAGTTGTATACAGAGGTCACGTAATTTCAGCGATAATTACTAACTAATACAAATAACTGATTCTGCGTTCCCAACTGCCTGTACAATGTCATAACATGAATCTGTTAACTCTATTTTGAGAAGTTCGATAAACGTTTTTTTTATTATTTTCGTTACTAAGAACTTTTTCCTGAGATAAGGCTGCAATATTGTTTAATTGACAGATTATATCTGTAGATTTTAGCATTTTGCATCATCTTAAGTGTTTCAATGACTTTGTGCCAGCTTTAGCTGGATCTTCCGAGTATTTATCAATAAATTTGTTCACATCAGAACCGAAATGATTTTCAACATATTTTATACTTTCATAAAAATTTGTTTGAATGTTTTGGGCCCAAGGTTGACGGGCCCGCTAAAAGCAGAAAACATTTTAAAATAGTTGACTTGGTGCAGTCAGTTTTGGCACGGAGGGGTTTGTTCCCGCCAACTGTTCATCTGGTGTTAAAATGGATTTTTCACGTGACTTTCTCTCCTTCGAGGTACAATAACTCCCGCCAGTGTACAGTGTTCAAAACAAACAATACCAAAAACGGCTTGTAATAAAATTGTCTAAAAATTGATTCCAAACCCAACGGAAGATAGGAGAACAAAGAAGTTGTGGCGTTCGAAAAATGATCCTCTCTTTCCAACGTCGTATATATCTGTGCCGTTCGATCATCACCACCTGGCACTGTGGGCAGCAGCGATTTTTAATCGCTGCAACAAGAAACACAAAACTTCGTCTTCAATTTCATACACTGAAGATTCCAGGCGCTAGATAAGAAACCGCTTACGTTGCAGTTGCGGCCGGATGTGTGGTCATCGATCGCGCGCACAAAATCGCGAACTACTCGAGAGCTGAGGCTGCAGACTCAGCACTCCTGAAATTAATAAAAGGCGTTTCAGCCATCGCATCCATGCTCAGTCCTGTTCGGTTACCATTGGGCGCGTCGCGTGAGGCCGCGATCCCTTTACCTTTATTATTTACAATATCACCTGTTTTCTCCGTGCCGCGACTACCGCGCACACTTGGCAAAATTGGCGATCCTGCCAGGAGCTGTGTAGTCGCCAAACGTGACCCGAGCGGTTCCTTTAAACGGCATTACAGCGGTTCTTGTGCCACCCTAACAGTCCTTTTTCGCGCGACATATTTGGTTTTGCGGAATGGGTGACTCCGTTAGTAAGCCACTCATAGTCGGTGACGTGACCAACCCAACATGTCGAACCCTCCGCCCGAAAAAGCAAAACGGCCCCACCCCGTGAGCAAGACTCAGATCCTACCGATCCTCCTCCGCTCACGGTCGACAGCAGTGAAATTGGTAGGGTAGTAGTGCGCATTTTCCCTCTTTGACGCCTTTCTGCGTGACCGCGGTGAGTAGACCATCGTCCACACCAACGGATCCCAGGATCGAAGACTTAATTGCGCGACTAGCCCGTCTAACTAAACGATTTAACGTACTAGACTTTCGCACTCAATTCCCTACGCAGTGGGAACGAAGCCGCTCTCGTTCACACCCTCTACGTGACACACGGCAAAAACGCCCTCAGCCTTCATTCAATGGACAAAAAACCACCGAAGGAATCTGCTGATACCATCAACAGTTCGGAAATGTCGCGGAAAAGAGCGGCTTGTAGTTTTCAAAAAAAAAAAAACTAAAATCTTATTCGCTAGAAAAGGCGGCTAGCGCGCGAACAATACCTATAACTAACCTAACCTTTTCGCAGCTAACGGCACTCTCATACGCACGTACGGCGAACGACGCCTAACTCTAGACTTGAGACTGCGACGACCTTTCACATGGTCATTCATTATAGCGGTCACTTCACACAATTTCGGTGCCGATTTATTAAAAAAAAATATAGACTACGTGTCGACATGCGTGGTCAACGGCTAATAGATAGCGAAATCAAGATCACTTCGGTGGCGCAAATCCAGAGAACCGAATTCACCTAGTAAAGTGGGTGAACATGGTTCCCTATTGTCGGAATACGACTACACTTTCACTTTCCATGCATCACGACAAAAAATGCGCCACCGCGCATCACATCGTGACAAAAGGTCCACCCATACGCGCAAAAGTGCGCAGGCTGTCCCCGAAAAACTAGCAGCAGCGAAAAAAGAATTCGAGTTTCTGATGCAACAAGGAATATGCCGTCGTTCCAAAAATTCATGGTCAAGCCCCCTGCATCTGGTGTGCAAGGCAAATGGTGATTGGCGCCCCTGCGGGAACTATCGTGCGCTTAACGCAAGCACAGTTCCAGACCGTTACCCTATTCGATTCCTGCAAGACTGTACCGCCGCTTTACACGGAATAAAAGTTTTTTTCTGTGGTGGATCTCCAAAAAGCATACCATCGAATTCCAGGAGAGCCAAGCGACATCCCAAAGACGGATATAATCACGCCGTTTGGCCTCTTTGAATTCATGTTTATGACTTTTGGTCTCTGCAGCGCTGGACAAACTTTCCAAAGGTTTATGCACGAGATTCTGCGCGGATTAGACTACGTTTTCGTTTATCTCGACGATATTCTCTTTCACTCGCCAGACCACGAGACATATCGATTACACTTAGAGTATTTTCTATCTTTACAGACCACAAGCCGCTGCAATTCGTTTTCCAGCAGCGTCCAGAAAAGGCTCCTCCACGCCAACAGCGTTATTTAGAATAGATCGCCCAGTTCAGCATCGACATTCATCACATTCCCGGTGGAGAAAATGCAACAGCAGACTACCTATCTCGAGTTAACGTAATTCAAACTACGGATTTCCACGCTTTGGCTTCAGCACAAAGAACCGACAGCGAACTAAGCTCCTTGGCTCCAATTGACCACTACACTGCGTCGTTACAGCAGCACGAGTTCGCCTTTACGTCCCGCATTTTGCTCATCAGTTATGTGCAACCTGCATCGACTCTCACATCCAAGTGCCCGAGCAACACGCAAGCTAATCACCGACAGATTTTTCTGCCCAAGCATGAATCGCGACATAGTTTCCTTCGTCCGAACCTGCCTGAACTGCCAACGTAATAAGATAGGACAGCACACCAAATCACCAGTCCATCGTTATAGGTTACCAGACGAACGTTTTTCACACCTTAATATCGATCTTATCGGGCCCCTTCCACTAAGTGAGGGTTATCGGTATTGTCTGACAGTCATAGATTGTTACACACGCTGGCCCAAAGCAATCCCTTTGCAAGATATCACCGCCGGCACTATCACCATGGCACTGATCAGCAATTGGATTAGCCGTTTTGGAGTTCCAGTCAAAATGACAACCGATCTAGGACGGCAGTTCGAAAGTCAAATATTCAGGGAGCTGACCAAAATGCTGGGAACAACACATCTTCGTACAACTACATACCACCCAGCATCCAACGGGATCATTGAGCGATGGCATCCGAGCGTCAAAGCTGCAAAACGATGCCATAAAGACAGTAATTGGACAAACACCTTACCCTTAGTCCTTTTGGGGCTACATTTGGCCCTTAAAGAAGACATTCATTCAACCGCTGCAGAAATGGTATACGGTGCAGAACTTCGTCTTCTTGGAGAGTTTTTCATCGATTCCCATCCTTCCGTCAACGAAACAGACTTCTTGTGTGACTTACGGTCGCACATGCAATCATTGCGTCCGCGTAACACATCGCATCATGGTTCATCTGATGTTTTCGTCAGGAAGGATTTCCCGACATGCACTCACGTCGTTATGCGCAACGACAAGGTGAAGCCATCGCTTTCACCACCATATGACGGTCCATATCCAGTGATAGCTAGGTATGCCAAGCATTTCAAGGTCAGCATCAGCGGCCGTCATACAAACATATCGATCGATCGGCTTAAGCCCGCCTACATTGCAGTGGATCCAACAATTCCCACTAACGCAGATGCATGCATCGGCCCACCTAAAACTACGACGACGACAGATGAAGGCAACCGTTCGGTTCAACCCTTTTTCAAACATCATATCAACAGCAAACTTCGAACGCATTTAAAGACGCTCTCACATCGCTAATCAGCAGTTCAATTTTTATAATATATTATTCGAATTAGAATAGACTTTCCAGCAGCTGGATATAATGGATTTCGCAAAACATATAATAAAATAAAATAATATTACAAGTGGAAAAATATGAGCAAAGACATAAAATCTTATATAAGAATTAGCACTTTTTGTATTCTTGCTCAATCTAACGGAGCACTTGAAAGATCTTATTCCACTTTAAAAATTTATCTCAAATGCTACATCAATAACCAACAGAACGATTAGTACGAAAACGTTCCATTGGCTATGTTTGCATACAACACTGAAGTTCACACATCTACCAAACCCATATTACCGGGTTCCACAACCAACACTCCCGAGTTTAAGTACACTTACGATTCTCATATAGACCAACTTAAATATAAATTAAATAAGTCATTTGAATTGCCAAAGGGAAATATAAAGAAATTAAAACAAACTAGCAACAAATATTACGATAAGAAAATTTTCGTTTCTCAATATGAAGGAGACTTTGTTCTGATAAAAAATAATACTACTAAACCAGGTTTTACCAAAACAATTATCATCAAACTGTAAAGGCTCCTAAAACAAACTGAAATTTGCAATAATAACAAATACACCATAAATATACCTAAAAATAATAAACGTCTGAAAGTCCTCACCATTTTCATAATAACAATATGGTACCTTCGCACCTACATACATCAAAAACAAGGCAACAGCTAAAACGAACTTCAAAAAATAGATAGTTGGAGTGAATTATTTTATGAGCACATAGGAAACACACAGATTTTATTCCGGATATTTCAAAATTGTAACCCGTACTGACATCAAATCCTATAGCGAAAGATTGGGCTTAGTAAAAAGAATGGCGAAGCATTCCTTTCAGTTCTGTGATAAAATTATAAAAGATTATGTCAATTTATTCAGTACTTAAAATTCTAACATATTCTATGTCAAAATGCCTGAAATAATTGGCAAAGCAGAATCAGTAACAGCAATGGTAGAAAGCCCTAAATACTGACCTTAACCCAAAAATCAATCAGCTACATTTTCAACTCCACTTTTACAAATATGGAAATTTTTACAAATATATTTTTATGATAATCTCATCCATCATGTTTGCCTACGTAATTTACAAATGATAATTATCATGAGAGTTGGCCTAGGATAATGTTGCCCTCAAGCAATCTACAACTCGAACTTATCACTATTCCTAACAAGGCACCGGCATTTCTCCCGTAAAGCTTAAATTTTAGAATCCCATTACGCCAGAACAAAACCAAGAACAGACTTCGATCTTCGATAGGTATCCTCAGCCACAACGAATTCTGAATTAAAAAAATTGAACTCGTCGACTTTAAGGGGCGCGTTGTTATGTACCACTCATGCCCTTCACCCGCTTACATGTTCACTTTGAATGTCTAAACTCATGATTATTATTAAGATTCATGATGTAATAACATTCCCGGAACTCTTCATCCATTGTTATCATATTACTAATGACTTTCGATTATTTAAGAGAATAAAAAAGGTGCCAAATTCCAATAACACTTTGCCGAAACACACTTTGCTTGAACAAAACATCAAATTTGAAAGATTTTACTACTGCGAATATTGCCGGTCTAATAGATACAACTAACAAGATTCCAAAAGCAAAGGTCGACATAATAATTTCACTCGAGATCCAAAATCTTAAATGAAACAAATCGGCGACTCATTAACATCTATGGACGTTGATTATAAAATCAATCGCGGAAAGTTTAAAATTGGTATGATCAACCGCGAAATTTATTTTAATTGAAATTGACACTCAAAGTTGAATTCGCGAATTTTTCACATGAGCTAAGTTATCAAATTAAGAATTATATTGGAAACAATAAGCAATAAGTAGATATAAAAGCCTGAGGCTCTCAAGGTAAGTTCACTCTGTTAAGAGATTCCTGAAAGTTGGAAATAAAGTTAGTCCAAAGTAAAAGCAATGTGTTTGATTTGGCCCATACCAACGCTTGCACAAGGATGGTGACTCGGGGGAATTCCGCATACTTGTCATTTGAATGGAAACCGAAAGAAATTTCAAGGATAATATAAGATAGAAGAAAATAATTCCGTTCGGGAACCCTGCAAAATATATGGATAACAAAGAAAATTGCCTTGTATATTGTGTTGAATGCCAAAAAGTTCGTATAATACGAGGGATGCAAGGTATTATCAGCACTTGTACAAAAAGGTGTGTCGTCGACATCTGTCGCCAGCAACTATCAAGCGAAATTTAAACGCTCCGAGGAATTTCGAAATGCATCATTCATAAATACGTATTCTCGTAGCGATGTACATAAGATATAAGTTATATATAACTATAAAAAAGTTTGCTACTTGTGCGCATAAATTCAATCGGTTAGGCTACGAAAGTCTTGAGTTTTGGTAGGTATTACTACTAAGAGTTTGGCAGATAAATGTTTTCCTAGCGCCGTTTTACAGGACGATAGCTTGTTTATTTCTATTCACTTATAGGGTATTTTGTTGTAGTAATTAATTAAATTTCTCATCGGATCCCACCAAAGGCAATCAGTTTCAGAAAGCTTTATTAGTATATTATTCGCGTTTCTCATATTGAACCATTTATTTCAGAGACATCATAAGACACTGAATCTACTTTGCTTCTCTAATTTATCTCCCGTATCCAACAAAAAATTAGTTTGTTTATTGTAGAAGTGTATGGACTTTTGGAGTTTCTGCATCTGAAGACTTGAAAATAAATATGCGAAAGTGAAATTGCAGCAAAACAAATATTTAGTCCTTAAATTACTAATGCTTACAATGATATGAAGATATCATGTATCTTGATATTTTTTTTCATTTATCTGGTTTTTGTGATCCAGTCCACTGAATATAGTAAGTGGCCAGCGAATAACATTGTTGTAAAAAAGTTGAAATTCATCTGGAATAAAATCTTTTCGTTTCATGACATCATCTATTTTGATATTTTTGTGGAGGAAAGCCCACTTGAGAAGTCCAAAGTTCTTAGGAGTTCGATGAGCACTTTCCCATCAACAACCGTGACGCTGCTTTTTAGACATTTCTTCAAAAAATAGTAGTCAACTATAAATACTTCAAACCTGCAAGCTTCACAAGAACTATTTATTATTTGGGTGTTTCGAGCGTCTTCTAGTGGTGTTTTAAGATTATTCAAAAGTCGTGTTGTTGCGTTTTACCAAAATATTTTGTATTTCCTCAAATACGTATATCGGTTGCTACTTGCAACCATCTTCAGTGTTTTGTATATGACTCTCGAATACGTATTTGAGGAAATACAAAATATTTTGGTAAAATGAAACAACACGACTTTTTAATAATCTTAACTACTTATTAGTTCAACGTCAAAAATAGATAATTATTTTCATTTTACTTTACAAAACAGTAAGACTTTCAGCGTAAGTTAAAAATAAAAGTCTTCGAATTGGAAATCATTCTTGATTTGTTGAAATTTTTCCATTGAAACTACTGCAGACATCAACAGTAGTAAGACAGACACTTTAAGTGAGTTTTGCACTACGTCTGATAGGGACAGGTTGTACCCCTACGTGCTCAAAATTTGGTAGTGTCATGGGTTAAAAGACGACCAAAGTGCGTTAGTGCTGATGGTAGAAGATGAGCAACGTGTAATACGAAATCGGGGATATTATATGGCCGGCTGGTTGTTTGTGAGTGTGCAAGCGTGTGTACTATGTGATGAATCATGAGGTGAGTTTTTGAGAGAGAAAATATGGTGTAAGTGGTTTTGATAGGAGGTATCGTGATCGAAGTGAAGAGCCCAAGTGTTGTGTTGGTATAGTGAGATTCTAGTAACATCAAAAATCACTTGTTTTGAATGAAAGTCGTGCAGGAAAATTATATATTTACGTTTGTGGCGTGCAAAAATCGTAAATGCAAGATAATTGTTTTCATAAGCAAAACCACATGCTCGTGAAGATGCCGGTTTGCAATTCGACGGGTACAAAAGATGCAAGAGAGTTGATTTCATAAACGAAAGTACGTTCTCGTGAAGATGCTGGTTTGCAGTTCGGCGGATACGAAAGATGCAAGAGAGTTGTTTTTATAAGCAAATCACACGCTCGTGAAATTGCCGGTATTTTTTGAGTCGACGGCTGGGTAGTCAGATCGTCGACATTTAGATGAGCCTGTGTGCGAGGGTGGGTGTGGATGCATCTGCATATAGATTTGCATGTTACGGCGCGGCATGTTTGTTTTGTGGGTAATTTACGAACTTAATATTTTTTCTGTTGTTTTTAGTTGTTGACACCCCTTGGGAATAAACGCTTGAGAAAATGACAACAAAAAGTGGTTGAAGAAGATTTTTTGTTGATTCTTCATAAGTACAACATACACATTTTCTTCAATTTTTCTTTAAAAAGCGTAACATATGGAATCCCCCCGTGACTCATTTGCGCCGTCAAACACGAGATGTGGATCGGAAGCATTGTTCAGTTCGTCCCACCAGCGCTGGGATACCATCTTGTCCGAAAATCTTGGCGGCAGAAAGCAAAAAACACCTCCGTCCAGATGAACCGCTAGTCTTGCTCCATACTTTGTTTTAACGATGCGGAAAAACTTTATATGGTGGATCCCTAAAGAGTTAGTGGGAACCATTGTGTCACCATCAGCCGAAACTAGAAGCTCGAATGTATTCTAAGAAAAGGAGTACCGATTTTTGTAATAGAAAATGAATTATAAAAATACTCGATAAAAATTGTAAGTGGTATAGTCAGTTGAGAGGCCATAGAACTATGGAGCTATTTTAGCGTTAAAGTGTTATCTTTATGGATTCTCGAAGGAAACAACGAAGGACTACAATCTTATATACTAATCGACTGGGATAATTTCTAAGAGAATCTTGAAAAATATTCTAGAGGTGGCAACCTTGTGTACGTGAGTAATTGCACTGTATCATAAACATGTGTCGACATGAATTTTTATTAGCAAGAATGAAGTTGAAACAATAAACCATAAAGAATCCGAATGACCATAACTCAAAGAATTTGATTCTTTCTTATCAGTTAATAAAAAGTTGCAGAAAGTAGAGAGCTTTACACTTGGCTCATGATAAAAAAATGTATGTATCAAAAAATAATCGCAACGACTATGCCAATAATTGATATATGACACCTACGCGAACGGCACTCAATTTTTATAGAATTATCGTATAAGATCCAGATAGCACGTTGAATTAATTCTTGTAGGAATCGTTAATCTTCACGTTTAACTGGCAAATACATCTATGGAGTGTATATGTATACCTAGTATGATATGAAGTGAATATCTATGTGATGATTTTGATTTGATCTGTGACCTGATAGGAATACTAATCAAGAAGAATAAGTGCCTAAGCCTCAAAAAAAGTTTAAAAGTTTTCGGTGAGGAAAGTTGAGATAGCAGAACTCAAACCAGCGCAAACAAGGAAAGCCTACTTTGTCTAGCACAACCAAAAAGTTTATGGGTAGGAAGGGTCTTTAAATAAGAAAATAATAACTGAATAAGTTCTCTTCTTCCGACTTTTGACAACATGTCGTTATTCAGCGGTGTTTGACTAGGACAGTGACATTTCGTAGACGCTAGTAGTGCAACAGACGTCGGGAGCAATTCCAGTCACTTCCGTTACAGTAAGGGCGTCTACTTCAGATTATCTGAAGCGTATTCGCATGCAGCGGGCGCTAGCGGTTATTTGTAAAAAGGTAGCTGGCATCTCGAAGGTGCTAGAAGAGCAGCAGAAGGAAGGTGGAGTAGCAAAAAAGCAGACTCCAGGAGCTCTGACGGAAGTCTTTGTCAGGAGAGCAAGACAAGCATTCCGTGGTTGATCCGTATACTCCAGGGGACATTGAGACAGGCAAGGGAGTTGTTTTCCAATTCTAGAACGGCTCCGATTCCAATAGGAAAGTAGGAGTAGATGAAAAGTGCCAATGCGAGAGGATCATTAGTACGAAAGCGAACTTGTGAGGCTGACGCTGCGAAAAGGAAGAAGCTTAAGATTCATCCAGCTCTTGTTATTTGGACTACAATACCGTATAAACTTTGCGAGAAATTAAAAAGTAATCTATTTTAGGACAGCAAATATAATACAATTTTTTATGGAAATCTATTCGTTTTTTTTAAATTAAAAGTTTAGATTCAATAAGATATTTTAATAGTTCTTTAAGCTTAGGATATGATGTATTTGTAGCTAGTTTAAACATTTTGACGAAGGAGATGGAAAACCAAAGGATCTTTTTCAACATTAAAGAAAAATTTGAATTTATCGAGCTGTTAATTCGATTTTCGGCCTTATACAATGTGTCATTTTCAGAGCAAAGTTTAAACGAGAGTGTTTTTTCTAAACAGTGAGCAATATAGAGACGATTCCATTTTCACGGTATTAGAAAATGAAAGACTTGCCCCAAACAGTTCGGCTAGTAGCAGGTCAGATGTGAATGTTGCAATTTTACAAAAACTAGAGCTGTAACGGGGAGTACTGAGTGACAACAACTGCTGTCACAATGGAAGTGAGTTTTTATTATTCGAACTATGTACATTTATACAATAATAAAATTACAAGCTAAACAAATTTAACATTGCAACTTTAGCAGGTCTAAAGTTTGTGCGTTGATTTTGCTGATCGAAGGTTGCATTTATTTCGGGTCAATATGCAATTCGATTTCTGCAACGCATTTCGTTGCAGGTTGTTGGCTGGGCGGCAGTTATTGTGTCAGCAGATTTGGTCGTATGTTGACTGTAGGTTCACTGACATGAACATTACCGGCACCTCCAGAATGACACGAATATTACAATTGATGTTCGGTGTACCAGTTAGTGTTTGGAGTCTTGGCTGCTTTGTTGGCGATGCGGGCGATTCTTTTCCTGATGAGATACGCGATCATCAAGATGCAGAGTACTAGGCAGGTTATAGTCGACGTGAGCAAGGCTGTTTTTCCATAGTGCTTTATTTGTGTTAATTGGGTTTCCTCGATTGTAGCCAATAGGTCGGTTTGATCAACTATGAGTGATGAAAATTCATTAGTAGTGGGAATTATGGAGGAAACATTTAAATGTGTTTGAACGTTTGTCGTGTTTGTCGTGTTTGTCTCTGGAGTTCTTGGAGTTATATATACGGGAAACTCAAATTCTTGGTAAAATTGTGGAGTTAAAATATATTCTCCTGCCGAGATACTGCAATCTGGAGTGATTTTGAGAACTCCGGTTCCGTTTAATAGCAGATTCGACCGTTCTCCATGGCAAACGCTTTGTGCAGGTATCGGCTTAGGAGTGGCAAAAATCCATGTGTTGGGATTGATTAGTTGTTTCCAAACGGAATTGTACAGCCTGAATGTTTTGGTGGGACATTTGTTTCCAGTGAAGGCGTTGTAGACTTCCTTAATGATGCAGTTTGGTTTTAGATTGACGTTAATCAAGGTTGATGTTGCGACCAGATACCGATTTGCGTCAATTTTTTGAGCTCTAAATATTTCTTCTTCTGATGATTCGAAATAGAGTTCATCGCTATAATTAATGCCGAGTATCGATGAGTTGATCTGGAAGATGCTGAAGATGTCATGGTGCTGCTGAATAGGTATCGCGGTTGCTTTCACAAGATCATATATGCAGTTATCTATGATGGGAAGTTCGCCGGTTATTTGCAAATTATTTTCTTCAAACGTGATGGACAGCGCCACATTTGTTGTGTGTAGAATCTCTAGGTGAGCTGTAAGTAGAGGTTGTAAGTTATGAATAGTGGATTCAAGATCTGCAAGCTTAACGCATTTCCAGATTCCTGCTCTGGTGTACATAATTGTCAAGATCTTTTCGTATTTTCGGACGACTTCTTCAATATAATTCAATGCCCGTTGATAAAGGGCAAGAAACTGAAGGTTGAGTTGGTTATGATCAGTTTTGGCAAACCATTCTTTTGCCTTATTTATGTACATAGATCCTTTTTGTAACTGATCTGAAAATCGAGACAGTTTATCGGTGATTTTAGAGGAGGTAGCATTCAAAGTTCGTGTGGCCTTGAGAATGATTTTCCCTTGTTTGAGAACTAGCTGGTGAAGTTTTTCTTGGTTGTTTCCTAGGTTATTCACATCGGTGATTACCTCATCATTTACGACAAATAGTGTCGTCAGAATTTGTCCAAATAATCCTCGCTTTTTGCGAGAGTGTAGGAAACGAATGGTGTTGATGTGGTGTAGGACTTCCTGACCTTTTTCAGACAAATGTTCGGACAGATCCCAACAGTGAATTTCGTTGTTTATGGATTTGGCGGATGTGCACATCGTATGGATGCTTTTATTCACTTTGCCGATGTTCTGTTCGTCCAGCTTTAGGTCATCTAGTGGAACTTTGAACTTTAGTTTTAATGCTCCTCTTAGTAAATTAGCAGTTCCAATATGCTCTACATATAATCCTCCGTTCAGTTGAGAGATATTAAGTGCGGATGATGCCGGTGACGTGTATGTACCAATGATTAATAATAAGGATAATAAAATCCTTGAGAATGATGATGGATGCGAAACTGTCCTTTGCCGTTTAGTTTCTACAGTTTATCATGCTGTAATACGCGTTTCGCTTTGGTTAGCATCTTCGTTGGAGGTTGCTCTGACGGTCTGGGTTTTTGGCTACTCATTGGCTGAACTTCTACTGGGGAGCTTGCTTGTGTTCGCTGATTTAGTTCTGATGGTGGAATTTCATTGCTTTCTTCGCGGTTGAAGGGTAGACTGCACAGTTTTGTGATTGCTCGTTTTGTAAATTTCCCGTTGAGTTTAATAGTAACAACTTGGACCAATCCGTCCTCACCGAAGTGGGTTGCAACTACTCTTCCTAACGGCCATTGCATTGATGGTATATTTGAAGTTTTTACCAAGACTATTTCTCCTTCTTTTATGTTACGCCTTGGTTTGAGCCATTTTGGTCTCTGTTGGAGGCGATTTAGATAGTCTCGAGACCATCGATGCCAAAATGAGTGCTTCATATATTGCACTAATTTCCATCGTTTTAACAGGGTCAAGTTGCTTTCAATTGGATCACTTTTAATTTCGAATAAATTAGTTCCAGTTAAAAAGTGTCCTGGTGTTAGGGCAGAGGCGTCGGATGGATCAGTGCTAATATCAGACAGTGGTCTGGAATTTAAACAGGCTTCAATCTGAGCTAGAAGCGTGTTGAATTCTTCTATGTTGAGTATTTGTTGTCCGATAGTTTTATACAAGTGTCGCTTCATAGCTTTAACACCGGCTTCCCAAAGCCCGCCGAAGTGAGGGCTTCCGGGTGGAATAAGCTTCCATTCTATGCCTTCGGTAGTAAGCTCTGTACTGGCTGTTTGTATCGTTTTCGTGTAGTCACTCTGCAATTGCTTGCTTGCACCACGGAAATTAGAGCCACAATCACTGTAAATAGTACGACATTTACCTCTTCTGGCGATGAATCTTCGAATCGCAGCGATGCAAGTTGGTGTTGATAAGTCGGATGCGAAATCGAGATGAAAAGCTTTGGTAGCCATACAAACAAACACAACCACATAGGCCTTTGCCGTCTTTGATCCTCGACCGGCACTCCATTTGATATTGATTGGCCCTGCATAATCTACTCCAGTTTCTAGGAATGGTTTTTCGAAGCGCACACGGGCCGGAGGCAAGATTCCCATTAGCTGTTCATTTGGCTTTGCAGTCATTTTAAAACATGGTACACACTCGTTAAGGACTTTTCGAGTCAGCGAATACCCAGAGATTACCCAATATTTCAGGCGTAATGTACACAGAGTCAACTGGAGTCCACCATGCAGCGTTTGACGATGAGCCTGTCGTACTAAGAGTTTGGCTAGTGATCCTTTGGGGATTATTGCTGGGTGCTTTGTCTCTTTTCCTACCAATGCATGGTAGATCCTTCCACCCACCCTGAGGACCCCCTCAGTATCTAGCAAAGGAGCTAAAGTTCTCAACCTGCTGTTTGATGAAACGGAGTTTGATCGGTGAATTTGTCGGATATCTTCGCTGAACACATGTGCTTGAGCTAGTCGAACGCATAGGGTCTCGGCATCGGTTAATTCGTCGCTAGTAAGAATACCTTTCCATATTAATGTTGGTTTCCGTGCGTTGTGGATGAAACGTAGACACCAAGCAACGACTTTCTTCAATTTTTCGACACAAGAAAAGCGGTTTAGTATCTCTGGCTCTGGATCTGGTTCTCTCGTGGTCAGTAGAACATATTCCTCGTCATTGCTTCCCTTGATTTCCTTTGTACTACTGGAAAGATTAGAAGACACAGTTTTAAGCCAACTGGGACCATACCACCACTGAGATAAATTTATTAAATCTTTAGGGTAAACTCCTCTTGTAGCGTAATCTGCTGGATTGTCTTGTGTAGCGACATGATGCCATTGGTTTGGGGAACTTCGTTCCTGAATGTTACCCACACGATTTGCAATAAAAACTTTCCATTTTGAGGGTGGGCTTTGAATCCAATCCAACACGATCGTTGAATCAGTCCAATAATATTTTGGAACGTGACTCCACACATGTGCTTGGACTACTTGTTCCATGAGTTCTGAGAGTAGTTCTGCTCCACATAACTCCAAACGGGGAATCGAACGAGTTTTCACCGGGGCCACTTTGGATTTGGAAGTTACAAGCCTGATGTTAACAGCACTCCGATATGTAGTTTTAATGTAGATGACAGCAGCGTAGGCCATTGCAGAGGTGTCACAGAAGCCGTGTAACTCAATCTGTTCCTGGGGTGAAAACCCAATCCAACGAGGAATCTGCAATTTGTTAAGAGCTGGTAATTGTTTATGCACTGTGATCCAATCTTTAACGTCTTCCTCTTGCAGAGTGTCGTCCCAATCGCATTTCATCAGCCAGAGTTTTTGGACTGCTGCTTTACCGATGATGATACATGGCTGTATCCAACCTAACGGATCAAATAACTTGAATACTTCAGATAAAATATTTCGCTTTGTGATTTTCTCCGGAATACTTCTACTTATTGAAAAGGATATGTGATCCGTTCCTGGATGCCATTGCAGTCCAAGTGTTTTAACTGATCCCTTAAGACTTATGTCAAAGGGTAGCTGGGTTTCCCTATCCTTGTCCGGTATGCGTTCCAGTAGATCGGCGTGGTTTGATGACCATTTTCGTAGATGGAAACCTCCGCACTTCAACATGTTACGCAAATCGGTCTGCAATGCGAATAGTTTTCCCAAATCGTCACATCCTGTCAGCATATCATCTACGTAAAAGTCTCGAAGCACAACCTCAGCTGCTTCCGGATATTTTGCCTGTTCATCCATTGCTAGCTGTTGTAGCGTTCTAATGGCCAAAAAAGGTGCACTTGATGTTCCATATGTTACTGTCTTCAGATGATAATGTCGAATGGGTTCCTCTGGGCTGGGTCGCCAAAGAATTCTCTGACAATCCAGATCAGCCTCGTTGACCAAAATCTTCCGGTACATTTTCTCAATGTCAGCGGCCAGTACGTAACGATGTTGCCTCCATCGCATCAGCACATCTAGAATAGGTTGTTGAATTGGTGGCCCAGTGAGCAATAAGTCATTTAGTGATTTGCCACCGGAACCTCTTTGAGATGCGTTAAATACAACGCGCAACTTAGTTGTTGAGCTGCTATCTTTAACAACAGCATGGTGTGGTAAATAATAATTTGGGCTTGAATTAATCCACTTGGTGGGTATTAATTGCGTGTGACCCAATTGTTCATACTCCTCCATGAACGCCTTATACTGAGTATATAGTATAGGGTTTTTTAGGAGTGCTTGCTCTAGTCGTCGGAACTGAATGTAAGCCACTTTGTGAGTGTCACAGAGTGCTAATTCGTTCTTGTTGACTTTCATCGGGAGGCTTACTACGTATTTCCCAGATGATGTCCGGGTTGTGTTCTTCACAAAATGTGTTTCCGCTTGTATCTCTTCAGAGGTTAGCGGCTTTTTCGTTGATATGTCCTCAATTTCCCAAAACTGCTTCAAGTCCTTGTCGAATTCTTCGAAGGACACCAATGCGTTACATGAACGATTTATGGTTGAAGTGGGATTTGGACCAAACAGTACCCAACCAAATTTGGTAAGTTGAGCACATGGATTACCAGGTAAGAATTCTGGCAAAATTATTTGTCCATAGAAGTCCGCCCCAATCAACACATCAATATCTGATGGTGTTGAGTATGTTGGATCAGCTAAATTGGCTTGATTTACCCCTTTTGGATACTTGCTGACGACTTGTACGGCTGGTAGTGGAGCTGTAATCTTACTCAGAATGAGAGGTTTGAAAGTCAAATATTCTGAATCTCCCCTTTTATTTGTTACTATGGTAGTGATCGTCGTCAGACCGCTTGTCGTAACTTTGTTAGATCCTCCAACCCCAACAACTGAAAGATTCGCTCTCTTTCTTTGTTTTCCCAACAATTTCACAGCTGATTCGGTAATAAATGAGCGTTGGGCACCGGTGTCTAGTAAGGCGCGAAGTTTTCTTATTCCTCCTCCTTGTTGTAGAACCGGAATAAATGCCGTAGCCAATAGAACATGCTGATAAGTATGGTTATTTTGGGCGTATTGAGCTTGAACTTCAGCCGTGTTGGTTGTTGCTAATCTGGCGTCATCAATATGAAGCAACGAATGATGCCGTTTCTGACATGCTTTGCACTTATGTTTCGATGAGCATGCATTTACTCTGTGTTTGTCGCTCAGGCAGTTGAAACACAAATGCTTAGTGTTCGCAAAATTCCGCCTAGCTTGCACAGTAAGCTGTCGAAACGTGTCACAATCGATGAGCCGATGATTGAATTTACACATGAGACATGATCGGTTGCCTTCCATAGGTGCTGTGTGCATGGATACCACTCGTCTCAGTGTCGGTTTCCCAAGTGATGACAAAGCCTCGAGCATCAGAAAACGTTGTTGGATGAACTCTAGGAACGATGCAAAGGTTGGCATATTAGTTTTATTACCTATTTCCTTCTGCCAATCCTTCCTAATCTCTTCATCTAGCTTCTGATTTAAAATGAAGACTGCTAAGGTGTCGAAAGCGTTTACTTGCATTGCTTCTAGAGTAGTTTCCAATTGATGAGTGATCTCCAGGATCCGTTTCAATCCAGCCACATCATCTGGAGAGCATTTTTGAATCATCCAAAAATGCTGCATTACCTCCTGTGCAATAGCTCGAGGGTTGTCGTATCTTTCCCTAAGCAGCTTCCATGCAACACCGTTGTTAGCCTCTGTTATGCTCAAATGGCTAATGAGCTTTTCAGCATCGTCCCTCACCGCGTTGCGTAAGTATTGCAGCTTCTGTACCCCGTTAAGCTGAGTGTTTTCGTGGACCATGGTTTTGTACAGATCCCGAAACCCAAACCATGATGAATACTTCCCGTTGAACGTGGGAATCCGTATTCGCTCTAATTTAACAGAGTCCGCAGCTGAGCTTGGTGTTATTGCTGAAGCTCCTAAGGATCCACGGTACTCGTGGATTTTAGTTCGGAATAGAGTGATGTATTCCATCACTAAACCTTCCAAAGCTTCGTATTCAACCAAGTAGCTACGGAGTCGATCTGCGTCCGCGGAGAGAAACATGTGTGTATCTTTATGCTTCTCTTCGCAGATCTTCCACTGTTCCTTCAACTTCTCCACCCTGGTTTCGAAATACGCCAGGTTGTGTCTCGTTTCGCTGTCCTTTTTAAAGTTGGAGATGACGCGTTTTGTTGCAGCGATGTTCAACTCCTGCATCTTGTCCGCTTGATATGCCATATCTCCGATTCTATGGAAAATAGACCTGAAAACGCAAATGTTAAAGGGACTTCCTAGACTTCGTCTTTTACGTTGGGCGCCAAAAATGTAACGGAGAGTACTGAGTGAGAACAACTGCTGTCACAATGGAAGTGAGTTTTTATTATTCGAACTATGTACATTTATACAATAATAAAATTACAAGCTAAACAAATTTAACATTGCAACTTTAGCAGGTCTAAAGTTTGTGCGTTGATTTTGCTGATCGAAGGTTGCATTTATTTCGGGTCAATATGCAATTCGATTTCTGCAACGCATTTCGTTGCAGGTTGTTGGCTGGGCGGCAGTTATTGTGTCAGCAGATTTGGTCGTATGTTGACTGTAGGTTCACTGACATGAACAAGAGCAGGATGCAATTTAAGCTCAGACTGTTGTTGGGGTGGATGAAGAGATTGAAGTTTTGTCAAGGGAGTAGATCTTTTATATAAAATTGAATATCAAAGGTGGTAGGATGTTCTTCCGATTTAAAGAGTTCAGACATACCTGCGACTACCCTATTAAAGAGCTCGAGATCCTGTTCGACAGAACAATAGAAGAGTTAGTACTTAATTCGGTGCAAGGTAATAAAGTAGGCTTGTCTATTGAACTTCCAGAGTCTCTTGAGATTAAGCCTATCTGATGTAGCTTAAGACCTGTAAGTTAATTGAGTGGAGCTTTTATTGTCGGACTATTTTCGAACGTAAATCAGTCTAACACAACATTTCTCTCTGATGCGGTTATGAGGATAAAGGCAGATTTAATAATTTCGTCGAAGGTAGAGTAAATTCCAAAACTCTGTCGAAAAAAGAAATTTTGGCTTCAAAGTGTAACGTGGTGGATGTTTAAAAAGACAATGATTTTAATTGTTTGCCACGAAGCTTATTTTACGCGATTGATACGTTTTCATGGAGATTTAAGGGGAGAAGTTTGGCTTCGATTGTAAAAGCTATAGATAAACTGTCAAAGAGGTTATGTAGAGATGCTATGAAAAGATTGGGTACTTTCAAATTTCAAAAATTCTGAAATGCCTATCAGCTAGTTGTTTTTGATGACGAAAAGAACTCAAAATCTTTTATGTTTAGACTCCCTTACGAAGGCACCTATGTGAAAAAATATAGATTTGCTATTCCAAAGAGTTGAAACACATCTTTGTGATAAAGTCCCTGGCCGGTTTCTGCAGCAAGCCATTTGCATGCACTCTTTGCGATAAGGTGCTGTATGCGGCGCAGCACAAATGTGATCAAAAATGTCGATACTGACTATCATTTCAACTATGTCAGTTTGTGACAAAGACCACGGAATTTGCAAACTGTAATCGTGTAGAAGGTTTAGAATATGTGAACACTGCGAGAAATTTAGAGCCCTCGACAGAAGACGAGGTGTTAGTCACATTTTTAACAAAATTTTTGTGTCTGATCTGCTGAAAATTTTGCCGTCAGATCATCTTTGTTATATTAGGCGTCCGAAGAGCAAATCTAATAGCAAATTTATGATAATATTCTTCGATTGCAAAAGGACTCAGAAAATGTACTATGGCGATAACTCAAAGCTTTTCATCGTGTTGCCAATCTAATTGTCGCCCAGATTATGAAACTAACGTGTGAAAGAGTAGCTTTCATTCATTCTTAAAATTTTCTGGCATTCCGGCACCTTTCCCGAAGGTGTTTGAAATCAAAGATCATGCATCATGCATTTAATACAATGGAGAATATTAACAGTACTGTACTGTAATGTAGAACGTGGAAGAGAACAAGTTTTTCGACTGGTATAATGCGAAGTCATCAGGAGTATTTGATATTCCTAAAGATATGTTGAAATATTGTGTGAGCGATGTCAATATCTTACGTTTAGGGTGTATTCGATTCATGAAATAGTTTCTTAGTGCTACTAACTTAAATGTTTTTGTAGAAGTCGTAAGTATAGCCTCAGCTGGTATGCTTGTCTTCCCGAAAATCTTTTTGACTGCAAATACTATTGGTGTAACACGAAACAAGGCTACTACAAATTTCAAAATCAGTCGCTTGTTGCCTCTGAATGGATTTTTTTCGAATCAAACAAAATGTGGAGTGACATTTTATCGGCTTACAATAAGGGCGAGGTGAAGTTAGGAAGAGGTGCTATGTATGTGGACGGCTTTGACCCAAACATAAATACAGCTTATGAATTCTTTGGCTGCTTTCACCATGGCTGTATAATCTGTTTTAAAGTGCAGAATGTCTGCATTAATAACAACATGGAGATGATCAGACGCAATGGCTATAATTTGATGCACACATGGGAGGTTTGTGAGTGTGCAAGCGTGTGTACTATGTGATGAATCATGAGGTGAGTTTTTGAGAGAGAAAATATGGTGTAAGTGGTTTTGAAAGGAGGTATCGCGATCGAAGTGAAGAGCCCAAGTGTTGTGTTGGTATAGTGAGATTCTAGTAACATCAAAAATCACTTGTTTTGAATGAAAGTGGTGCAGGAAAATTATATATTTACGTTTGTGGCGTGCAAAAATCGTTAATGCAAGATAATTGTTTTCATAAGCAAAACCACATGCTCGTGAAGATGCCGGTTTGCAATTCGACGGGTACAAAAGATGCAAGAGAGTTGATTTCATAAACGAAAGTACGTTCTCGTGAAGATGCTGGTTTGTAGTTCGGCGGATACGAAAGATGCAAGAGAGTTGTTTTTATAAGCAAATCACACGCTCGTGAAATTGCCGGTATTTTTTGAGTCGACGGCTGGGTAGTCAGATCGTCGACATTTAGATGAGCCTGTGTGCGAGGGTGGGTGTGGATGCATCTGCATATAGATTTGCATGTTACGGCGCGGCATGTTTGTTTTGTGGGTAATTTACGAACTTAATATTTTTTCTGTTGTTTTTAGTTGTTGACACCCCTTGGGAATAAACGCTTGAGAAAATGACAACAAAAAGTGGTTGAAGAAGATTTTTTGTTGATTCTTCATAAGTACAACATACACATTTTCTTCAATTTTTCTTTAAAAAGCGTAACATATGGAATCCCCCCGTGACTCATTTGCGCCGTCAAACACGAGATGTGGATCGGAAGCATTGTTCAGTTCGTCCCACCAGCGCTGGGATATCATCTTGTCCGAAAATCTTGGCGGCAGAAAGCAAAAAACACCTCCGTCCAGATGAACCGCTAGTCTTGCTCCATACTTTGTTTTAACGATGCGGAAAAACTTTATATGGTGGATCCCTAAAGAGTTAGTGGGAACCATTGTGTCACCATCAGCCGAAACTAGAAGCTCGAATGTATTCTAAGAAAAGAAGTACCGATTTTTGTAATAGAAAATGAATTATAAAAATACTCGATAAAAATTGTAAGTGGTATAGTCAGTTGAGAGGCCATAGAACTATGGAGGTATTTTAGCGATAAAGTGTTATCTTTATGGATTCTCGAAGGAAACAACGAAGGACTACAATCTTATATACTAATCGACTGGGATAATTTCTAAGAGAATCTTGAAAAATATTCTAGAGGTGGCAACCTTGTGTACGTGAGTAATTGCACTGTATCATAAACATGTGTCGACATGAATTTTTATTAGCAAGAATGAAGTTGAAACAATAAACCATAAAGAATCCGAATGACCATAACTCAAAGAATTTGATTCTTTCTTATCAGTTAATAAAAAGTTGCAGAAAGTAGAGAGCTTTACACTTGGCTCATGATAAAAAAATGTATGTATCAAAAAATAATCGCAACGACTATGCCAATAATTGATATATGACACCTACGCGAACGGCACTCAATTTTTATAGAATTATCGTATAAGATCCAGATAGCACGTTGAATCAATTCTTGTAGGAATCGTTAATCTTCACGTTTAACTGGCAAGTACATCTATGGAGTGTATATGTATACCTAGTATGATATGAAGTGAATATCTATGTGATGATTTTGATTTGATCTGTGACCTGATAGGAATACTAATCAAGAAGAATAAGTGCCTAAGCCTCAAAAAAAGTTTAAAAGTTTTCGGTGAGGAAAGTTGAGATAGCAGAACTCAAACCAGCGCAAACAAGGAAAGCCTACTTTGTCTAGCACAACCAAAAAGTTTATGGGTAGGAAGGGTCTTTAAATAAGAAAATAATAACTGAATAATTTCTCTTCTTCCGCCTTTGGACAACATGTCGTTATTCAGCGGTGTTTGGCTAGGACAGTGACATTTCGTAGACGCTAGTAGTGCAACAGACGTCGGGAGCAATTCCAGTCACTTCCGTTACAGTAAGGGCGTCTACTTCAGATTATCTGAAGCGTATTCGCATGCAGCGGGCGCTAGCGGTTATTTGTAAAAAGGTAGCTGGCATCTCGAAGGTGCTAGAAGAGCAGCAGAAGGAAGGTGGAGTAGCAAAAAAGCAGACTCCAGGAGCTCTGACGGAAGTCTTTGTCAGGAGAGCAAGACAAGCATTCCGTGGTTGATCCGTATACTCCAGGGGACATTGAGACAGGCAAGGGAGTTGTTTTCCAATTCTAGAACGGCTCCGATTCCAATAGGAAAGTAGGAGTAGATGAAAAGTGCCAATGCGAGAGGATCATTAGTACGAAAGCGAACTTGTGAGGCTGACGCTGCGAAAAGGAAGAAGCTTAAGATTCATCCAGCTCTTGTTATTTGGACTACAATACCGTTTAAACTTTGCGAGAAATTAAAAAGTAATCTATTTTAGGACAGCAAATATAATACAATTTTTTATGGAAATCTATCCGTTTTTTTTTTAAATTAAAAGTTTAGATTCAATAAGATATTTTAATAGTTCTTTAAGCTTAGGATATGATGTATTTGTAGCTAGTTTAAGCATTTTGACGAAGGAGATGGAAAACCAAAGGATCGTTTTCAACATTAAAGAAAAATTTGAATTTGTCGAGCTGTTAATTCGATTTTCAGCCTTATACAATGTGTCATTTTCAAAGCAAAGTTTAAACGAGAGTGTTTTTTCTAAACAGTGAGCAATAAAGAGACGATTCCATTTTCACGGTATTAGAAAATGAAAGACTTGCCCCAAACAGTTCGGCTAGTAGCAGGTCAGATGTGAATGTTGCAATTTTACAAAAACTAGAGCAGGATGCAATTTAAGCTCAGAATGTTGTTGGGGTGGATGAAGAGATTGAAGTTTTGTCAAGGGAGTAGATCTTTTATATAAAATTGAATATCAACGGTGGTAGGATGTTCTTCCGATTTAAAGAGTTCAGACATACCTGCGCCTACCCTATTAAAGAGCTCGAGATCCTGTTCGACAGAACAATAGAAGAGTTAGTACTTAATTCGGTGCAAGGTAATAAAGTAGGCTTGTCTATTGAACTTCCAGAGTCTCCTGAGATTAAGCCTATCTGATGTAGCTTAAGACCTGTAAGTTAATTGAGTGGAGCTTTTATTGTCGGACTATTTTCGAACGTAAATCAGTCTAACACAACATTTCTCTCTGATGCGGTTATGAAGATAAAGGCAGATTTAATAATTTCGTCGAAGGTAGAGTAAATTCCAAAACTCTGTCGAAAAAAGAGATTATGGCTTCAAAGTGTAACGTGGTGGATGTTTAAAAAGACAATGATTTTAATTGTTTGCCACGAAGCTTATTTTACGCGATTGATACGTTTTCATGGAGATTTAAGGGGAGAAGTTTGGCTTCGATTGTAAAAGCTATGGATAAACTGTCAAAGAGGTTATGTAGAGATGCTATGAAAAGATTGGGTACTTTCAAATTTCAAAAATTCTGAAATGCCTATCAGCTAGTTGTTTTTGATGACGAAAAGAACTCAAAATCTTTTATGTTTAGACTCCCTTACGAAGGCACCTATGTGAAAAAATATAGATTTGCTATTCCAAAGAGTTGAAACACATCTTTGTGATAAAGTCCCTGGCCGGTTTCTGCAGCAAGCCATTTGCATGCACTCTTTGCGATAAGGTGCTGTATGCGGAGCAGCACAAATGTGATCAAAAATGTCGATACTGTCTATCATTTCAACTATGTCAGTTTGTGACAAAGACCACGGAATTTGCAAACTGTAATCGTGTAGAAGGTTTAGAATATGTGAACACTGCGAGAAATTTACAACCCTCGACAGAAGACGAGGTGTTAGTCACATTTTTAACAAAATTTTTGTGTCTGATCTGCTGAAAATTTTGCCGTCAGATCATCTTTGTTATATTAGGCGTCCGAAGAGCAAATCTAATAGCAAATTTATGATAATATTCTTTGATTGCAAAAGGACTCAGAAAATGTACTATGGCGATAACTCAAAGCTTTTCATCGTGTTGCCAATCTAATTGTCGCCCAGATTATGAAACTAACGTGCGAAAGAGTAGCTTTCATTCATTCTTAAAATTTTCTGGCATTCCGGCACCTTTCCCGAAGGTGTTTGAAATCAAAGATCATGCATTTAATACAATGGAGAATATTAACAGTACTGTACTGTAATGTAGAACGTGGAAGAGAACAAGTTTTTCGACTGGTATAATGCGAAGTCATCAGGAGTATTTGATATTCCTAAAGATATGTTGAAATATTGTGTGAGCGATGTCAATATCTTACGTTTAGGGTGTAATCCATTCATGAAATAGTTTCTTAGTGCTACTAACTTAAATGTTTTTGTAGAAGTCGTAAGTATAGCCTCAGCTGGTATGCTTGTCTTCCCGAAAATCTTTTTGACTGCAAATACTATTGGTGTAACACGAAACAAGGCTACTACAAATTTCAAAATCAGTCGCTTGTTGCCTCTGAATGGATTTTTTGCGAATCAAACAAAATGTGGAGTGACATTTTATCGGCTTACAATAAGGGCGAGGTGAAGTTAGGAAGAGGTGCTTTGTATGTGGACGGCTTCGACCCAAACATAAATACAGCTTATGAATTCTTTGGCTGCTTTCACCATGGCTGTATAATCTGTTTTAAAGTGCAGAATGTCTGCATTAATACCAATAAGGAGCATGGAGATGATCAGACGCAATGGCTATAATTTGATGCACACGTGGGAGGTTTACAATGTTTTAAAGTCACATCCGGAAGAAAAATTGAAGTTAGAATTACATACGAGTTATGTTGTGAAACCACTAAACACTCGTGATGCCGTTTCTTGTGGCCATATTGCGGTGTTTAGATTATACCATAAGTGCAGAGAGAATGAATTTATAAGACATCTAGACTTTACAAGTCTGTACCCCTACATTAATAAATATGCTTCATACCCCATTGGTCATCCGGATATATACAGAAACGGAAACATGCCCATGAAGTCGGAAATACTCTCAATGGATGGTATTATTACCTGCACCATTGTACCTCCAAATGATTTATTCCTACCCGAATTACCCTTCAAGAAAAATCAAAAGCTGGTTTTTGCACTATGTGTGTCTGATAATAGAGTGTCATGATGCCAACATTATGAGAGTGGGCAGGAAATACATGGGTTATAACTGACCTCAGGTTACCTAGCCTTTGCTGTAAAAAGAATATGAAATTAAAATTGTGTATGAGTTTTGGAAATATAATCATACGGTGTATGAGCCCAATACAAAAGAAGAGGCCTATTTACAGAATACGTCAACACTTTCTGGAAGATCAAGCGAGAAGGAGCGTGTGTGGATGTGAATGTAGGACGGAAGAATAAAAAGATAAATTTATAAAGTCACATCACATTAAAGAATATATTGTCTTAGACAAAAAAAAAATCCAGAAAAAACCGGGTGCACAAAACACTGCAAAAATATTTCTAAATTTCTTTTGGGGTAAAAAAATCCCACTAATACCACTGTAGTAAATATTTTTGTAGAATTATGTGATTTTATTCATACCCCTGCTATAGACATATATTTCTTATTACCAGTGTTTAAAGACACTTCATGGATTACATGGAAATATAAAGAAGAAAATTAAAATATGTTACCACATGTGAACATACCAATAGCTGCCTACACTACACCATATGCTATGCTTAGGATCTACAAAGTGTTAGAAAAGATTGGTAGAAGGATACTTTATTGTGACACTGACAGTTTAATTTGTGTCGATGATAGGACTTTTTCTATTCCCTTCACAATATCAAACTTTATAGGCGATTTAACTAATAAGATTGGAAACTACGGTCCTAATGCCTAAATTCCAGAATATGTAAGTACTGGCCATAAAACTTACAGTCTAAAATCGAAATAGAAAATTGAGGTGAGTATGTTACAATGTGTAAGGGAATAACTCTTAATGTTAAAAATTCCAAAAAGGTGAATTTTGAAAGTCTGAAATTGTTGGTAACTGAGTGTAGTCGAGATAACGCAATTTTTGTGACGAATGATCGCAAGAATAAGCTCGAACATCTTGAAACTATTGTTAGCGAGGTCGAAAAGAAACGCCTCCAATTTACCTTCGATAAAAGGGATGTCGTTGAAGAACATTTTCCATACTCTAACGGTTTTAAAAAAATTAAAATAGGAAAAACCACAGCACAAAGTTATTAGCTCATATGCGGAAACACAATAGAAAAAAAGTGAAAACTTAAAATATACAAATACCATAAAACCGGAAAGAAAATTTTCACTCTCTCTGGACATCTCATTTAGACTGAGGTTATTTTTGATAAACAGTTTTTGACTGGAAATAATAAATAATACTTCATAAAGAAGCCAGCTGTATTAGCTTTTGGTTCAGTGCAACCTATCGTGCATCATTTTGCACCGCCATACCCATACCAAGTGGAGGCCCGAAAACAGAATCAGTACTACTTCGCTCAAATAAACGCGCTAAGTTGGAGTGATGGTCACGTTATTTACATCACGCTACCTGAAATCATGCAGGAATACTTGAGCTGTACAATAATGTGGAAGGTGATGTGGAGGAGAAATTTATTAAAAAATATTTATCAACGGCCAGTATCGTTCAGCTTAATCTACCGGAAAAAGGGGAACTCAGAAATTTTACGACAGTTTGTCCAGCTTTTCATGGTACAGCTCCTGCAACTTAATGTGCTGCACAGAATTGTGTGACCATTAAAAAGTCTAATACATTTTTAAAATAAAAGAAATATGTTTTCCTATAAAAAATGATTTTCATTATGAACCTATTATACTAAAAAAAATGTGGTTTAAGTGCGACCCTTGAGGCCCGCACGACTAACTTCCCAGTGAAGTGAATAAAAAGCTATAATTTGCTTTTATTATTCATTACTATTATTAATTATTACTATTATTAAACATTATTATTCTCTAAATTAATACCAAATCATTAAATGTATGCCATAGAGCTGACTCATTGGAATGCCCAGAATATATAAGACGACTTAAACTATCTAGGAGGAACATAAACTACAACAAAATATAAATGGAAATGACAAACAAATTAATTGTACTCTATGCCAACCTTAGAAGCATTCACCGAAAAATTGAAGATATTGAAATTTATACTGAACAACATAAAGAAGTCGACGTGTTGGTTTTCTGTGAAATATGGCTTTACGAGAATGAAGTCGAATATTATAACATAAAAGGTTTTAACGCTGTGTATAACTGTAGAACAGAAAAGCGAGGAGGCGGGACAGCCATATATTAGGAAGAGTATAAACTTTAAAACAATATACACAAATATAAATTTTTCAACAATTATATTAGAACTAGAAACAGACATAAAAAATTTCAAAATAGGCACATTTTATAAATCATCAGAAAAATTCTCTGAGTTCATAGACCATATGGACTATGTTTATTCGACACAGAAGTCACTAATTACAATAGCAAATACTAATATTAATCTCCTAGACGACAGCCCACAAAATCAAAATTACTTAGACACATTAACAACCAACAGTACAGAAATACTTAATCTTGCTACGCCAACCAGATTGACTACAGGAACGCTACTGGACCATGTAACAACAAACAGTCAGTCAATTAAAAACAATACCTCTTATATATTTGAAGACTGGCCGTATCTAGACCATCGACTGATACGATTAACCATAACAACAAAAATTAATAAAAAAATTAAACCAATAAAAAAGAATATTACATACATGCAAACTGATAAATTCATAAGCATAACAAAGCAACTAATTGAAAGTAGAAAACCAAATAACTTCCAGGAGTTAGCTGAGCTAATTTTGCAAGCGAAATTTCTAGCCACAAAAATTAAACCTATAAGGACGAGAAATGACACATGGATAACTGGAATAGTAATCCACTTTTCCAGAAAAAAGCGAACAGTTTTTAAAGCACTAAAAAAAGATCCAACAAATATAATGAAACAAAAGAACTATCAAATTATAAAAAACGAATGCAACAATACGATTAAAAATGCAAAGGAAAATTACTATTCGAGAAAACTTGAAGAAGGTTCTAACAATCAGCAAAATTTTTGGAAGTTAGTAGATAAAGTTTTTAGAAAGGCAGACACAAACACTACTAAAAACCAGGATATAAAAGAAATAAATTTCATGCGCGAAAATTTCAAAGATCCAGTAAAAATCTCAAATATATTAAACAATCATTTCATATCAATAGGACAGAAAATTGTATCAGAGCTCCCTAAAAACGACTCAGCATGCCAAAGCGTGTCACCCATCTGCTCTTTTCACTTAAGGCTGACATCTAGAAAAGAAGTCTTTGATGTTATTGATTCTCTGAAAAAACACACCGCGCCGGGTCCTGATGGTATCTGCGTTGATGATATCAAAATAATCAAAGAGAATATTGCAGATATACTGGTTACTCTAATAAATATAAGCTTCAAGAGTGGACAATTTCCGAACTATCTAAAAAATGCCAAGGTAATACCCATATTTAAAGGAGGGCTGGAAACTGACCCAAATAATTTTCGACCAATAACATTATTAAACTCACTGAGTAAAATCATAGAAAAAATATTAGCTTTACGAATTAAAGAATACTTAATGCAGAATAGGATTATAGATAGAAACCAGTTTGGGTTTCAGGAAGGTAAAGGAACAACAGACGCGATTGTAGAAGTGATGAGACATATCAATACACAACTGGATCAGGGAAGTTACGTTGCTGCAGTTTTTATCGATCTAAAAAAAACGTTTGATACGGTAGTGCACGATATATTGATAAGTAAACTTGAGAACTTGGGAATTGTTGGTATGCCAAGAGAACTTATGCGTACGTACCAGGCAGAAAGACTTCAAAGGACTGAAATTGGAAACAGCGCAGATTACTATTGGCGTACCACAGGGATCAATACTAGGACCGATTCTTTTCCTGTTATATACAAACAACTTGGTGACTTCAGGGATCGAAGGGAAAGTTGTGATGTACGCTGACGATACGATACTGATTTACTCAAGTAAAAATGAAACTGACTTAGAACAAAAGATAAACAATGACTTAGACAAATATTCCCAATGGCTCATACGGAACAAATTGACATTAAACACGAACAAAACCAAATACATTATCTTTAAACAAAAAAATTAAATTGATATTGAGCCACTGATAAAAATAGAAAATAAAACTCTTCAGAGAGTTGAACATATGAAGTACCTTGGACTTACAATCGATGAAAAACTAACGTGGACACCGCATATAAATGATATGAGGAAAAAAATAGCAGCTATCGTTGGTTTGCTCCATCGTTTCAGCTATTTCTCAATTAAAAATTAAATACAAATTAAAAATGCATACATAATTTCAAGAATTACATACGGGATCATAATTTGGAGCCAAACTACCAAAAATAACCTCATGAGCATGTCACGACTACTAACTAAAGCATACAAAACCATATATAACTTGCAAAGGATGACCGCTACATCTGAAGTATATAAAACAGCACAAGAACTTAACGTAGACGGACTGATTCAAATGGAAAGGAATGGAATGGAAAATTCATTTTTAAAAATTTACACATTGAACAAATGAAACCAACGAAACTAGATATAAATGGGAGAAAAAACGGCTACAATATGAGAAACCCAAATGAAATTTTAATAAAATTTGCTAGGACAGAGCGCCTGAGAATGGATCCGATTAACGCCGCATCAAATTTTGACAATAAGCTACCTCAAACAATAAAAGAAGCGCGTAACATAATGACATTTAAAATCATGCTACGTAAACATTTACTGAAAATTCAATTTGAATAATTAAGAACGGTAATTTTTTTTTATCATAATTTTTTTAAACTTTAATTTAATTTTTAATTTTTAATTTTTTTAATTTTAATTTTAATTTTTAATTTTTAATTTAATTTATTTATATATATATATATATATATATATATATTTTAAGAACGCTAATATTTTTTTTCCTTCTACAAATGTGAAACAAAATTAGATATATTGAACTTGAATAAAACTTTTGAGATACTGGTACTATCCCTTATACCGATATACATCGTCTGGGAAGTACTATTTAAATGAACAAGCTTTCAAGAAATAAATTGCACACGGACAGTGCAAGCCATGAGTTATGGAGTAAAGATTTTTTGGAGGAAACGGAGGTGGTTTTAGTCGGTAGAAATCCGACATGCCGAGAAGCAGGAGCAACTCGGTATCTTTTGAAGATTTCCACCTCCCAACGACGAAAAAAAAAATTAATATAATTACTTTTATTATTTTTATCATTTTTTTATCTAACCTCGGCAACCTCGTCCTCTTCTTCCTCGCCATCCTTATTGTCCTCCACTTCGTCCTCAACCTCCATCTCCATCTCGGGCCCGGAATCCATAACTATTATTGAGGGTATTTAATTATTATTTACAATAATCATTCGTTATTAAGAATGTTTGACGGTTACTGAATAATTATAATTGACTTTATATATACAATATCAAATTATAACTAATATTATTTGATTGTTATTACCAATTATTAACTGCATTAGCGTCTCTACTCGCATTCACCCAAACCTGATAATGTAAGTTTCGAATTTCACAAATTAATCTTTATTTTTTTTTAAATAACATTTTTCACAAATTTGATCACAATTTTGCTAAAACCCACAATAATAACAACATTACTATGAAGGTATTTGGTATCTGCACGAAGTAATAGTGCGCATCAGCAGTTTAAAAATAAGCAATTTTTAGTGGTTTTTTCAGTTTTTTCACTCTAAATAAAAAACGGCCCAACCGATTTTGCTGAAAAGTCATTCAGTTTTAAGTTACGTAATTACGCGTCAAATGAAACCCGTCATACGTTAATCCGATCTTTGGTTCTTGAGATAATCGAGACGAAAAATTATTCCGAACGCACATACGTACATACGCACATCCACACATACGTACATACACACTCACAGACATCTCTCTAAAAACGATGGATTTGGATTCTAGAGACCTTAAAACGTGAAGATATGTCAAAATTTGGGATTCGCAAAATCGACCCCATTACAATAACTTCCCGTAGGGAACTGGGAAGTTAATAACATCGCAAAAATGGAATTTCATAATACAGCGCTTGATAAAACTCCTTTACGCCGTCCGAAGCGGTATTGTTGTGAAACATTGAAGCTTGAATATATCATCGGTTTTCAATTTGTTAGTACCTTCACCAACTCGTATCCGGAATGTTGGTTGGTTTCTCAACATTTACAAGTCTTCATACGTTGAAGTCCACCCTGCCTATGTTGTTGATATTGGGAAACCGAAAACAATTTTTGCTTCGAATGTTGACACATCGAACCCCAGGACGATTTTCCAATTTTGACATCCATCAAAGTAGTTTGTATAGTTCAGCAAGATATTCAAGGTCAAAGTGGGAGAAATGCTTAAGAAATTTTCAAAGCCTATTACCGGTGAGTGTGAGGTAAACACAGCAATATTGCCCAAAAGTTGTCAAAACTGCGCCCTGTAACCGTTTTCTTTTGTTCATAAACACTCTATCGTTGGATTTTAGGAATTTTTTAAATTGCTTTTTACTTGAATATTTTCCGAACGAGTCAAATATTCAGTTGGTCTTTTTGTAGGGAAGTTGAATGCCACCCAATGGGCGTCACTCTTTTGGTACGGATCTGTGTTGGCTATGGCGGTTTTCCTATTTTCCGAGGTAAACGATTGCAGGGATATACACTTTGAAAACAGCTTTTTTTATAATGTTACTTCTTAACGTGTTGATGATCTCTATTGTGTTCATTCCCGTCCCTTCAGTAATATGTTTTCAACGTTTAAAACGTTAGTGTATGATGTCACGTAGCTCTGTAAGAATTCTTTCGTCGATTCCTCGGTCACAAATAATATTGAAAACTTTTCCGAAGATCTGATAAGATCCTCATCGAGTTGCTTAAGTTCCACGTTTCCAAATACACTTGTCTGATCTGTAGTTATAGCCGAAGAAGTAGGATATTTATACGTTATTTCTTTCGAGTAAAGTTTGTTTTGTGAGGTAAACCTCGCCAGTGACACTTTCTTAAAAAAGGTTAAGTGACCCTATGAGAAGCACTAAACATTTTCCAAGCAATGTGTCATATTTTCTGCTTTATACATGAGCAAATACTATCCACATCCGGTTGATATTTAGGTATATTTATAGCGCCCTCATAAATACATTCCGATTCTTGTCAATTTCAATACTTGCATCACATTCCGCGTAAATGACACAAGTAACACTTTTCTCCAAAGCTTCTCTGAATCTCTTTTAACGAAATCCCACATCGCGAGTCATATGAGTTATCAGCAGTCAATCTTAATGCATACAGGAAGCAGCCATCCTTGAAGTACTTTTTGAATATCTAATGACCTTTATCGAAATAGTTGATACCAGTACCCTTTGAACGGTTAGTATAACCTGCAGTGCTGATAGGGTTTTGCTTAGATAAATCAAATTCTATTGGTTGATTTGGAACTTGTACGCCATTTACCGATGAGTTGAAATGTTTAAAATTGTATGGATTCTTTGTGCGCTTGCTTGTGCAGGAATCATTATCAACCATGCCAAAAACCAACAGTTTCGGCAATTATCCTATAACAACATTTTCAAATGAAAGTGTGAATGTGTTGGCGGGTAGCGTGTAGGTCTTTACTTCTACACGTTGGTAAGGATATACGACGTTTGAATGTTGAAGAATAGTTTCTTGTGCAAGCAATAAAGATGTGTTGATTGTTACTTGGTTCATGTGCAGTGATGCCTCCATAATTTTGATGCGTGGGTGGAAGTCATCCTCTTTCGAATAAACATAAAATTCTGGTTTTTCCAAAGAGAGCATTAAGCGCAAGTCCAAACCATTTAACAACAGTTTATCGTGATTAAGCATGTCGCAATGGATTGTCCCCATTAGCTCAACGTCATTGCTTTTCGCCAACAGTGCAGATCTTTTAATTTACCTTTCATTTAATTTTCTTGGACGTCCACCGAAAGTTGTTTTATTTTCAATCATCTTCATTTCACTTTGGTCCAAATACCAGCCAACAGATTCAAGATTCGTTGAAGCTGCATCTTTGCCATAGTTCAAAAAATTCTCAATATATGCACGAAAATGATAGTTATCGTCTTTCTGTGCTATATTTTTACTATTTGATTGGACCGTATATTGTCTTAAAAGTGAATACATCACATTGTTGGCAACACCGATTGGATCAGCAATAACATTAGGTTCATCAGCCCTCTTGAATGTCTCACCTCTTGTAAAATTCTTTCTCTACGATTCTTGGATACAAATTCCAAAACTGAAAAATTATGCAATGACGCTATTGTCTTGTATGAGACTTTTTCTGTTTTTATTATATTATATTATATTATAATATTACTCTAAACTGAGTTGTGTTGAATAAATCTAATTCAGGCTTCATGCAGTCTTTATGAAGTGCCATGTTATTTATAGGATATATTTGTTAGGGTTTTTTTGCAGTGATTATGTTTTTTTAAGTGTTTACGTTTTCTAATAGTTTTACTTTTTTGGTTTTTTATTTTTAATCCATGATAATTTTCTCGTTGCAGTGATGGTTTTACACATAAGCCTGTGAAGGAATTTTTTTTTGGCTTGATTACCGCCGGCTCACATTTTGTCAAATAACTTATTTATTCCTTTTTGGGCTAATTCCTTCACTGCTGATTTCCTTTTCTCCTTTAACACCTGCATGAAGGGCCTATTTCGAATTTCGTCCACTTCAATATTGATGTAGCTTAAGACCTGTAAGTTAATTGAGTGGAGCTTTTATTGTCGGACTATTTTCGAACGTAAATCAGTCTAACACAACATATCTCTCTGATGCGGTTATGAGGATAAAGGCAGATTTAATAATTTCGTCGAAGGTAGAGTAAATTCCAAAACTCTGTCGAAAAAAGAGATTTTGGCTTCAAAGTGTAACGTGGTGGATGTTTAAAAAGACAATGATTTTAATTGTTTGCCACGAAGCTTATTTTACGCGATTGATACGTTTTCATGGAGATTTAAGGGGAGAAGTTTTGCTTCGATTGTAAAAGCTATAGATAAACTGTCAAAGAGGTTATGTAGAGATGCTATGAAAAGATTGGATACTTTCAAATTTCAAAAATTCTGAAATGCCTATCAGCTAGTTGTTTTTGATGACGAAAAGAACTCAAAATCTTTTATGTTTAGACTCCCTTACGAAGGCACCTATGTGAAAAAATATAGATTTGCTATTCCAAAGAGTTGAAACACATCTTTGTGATAAAGTCCCTGGCCGGTTTCTGCAGCAAGCCATTTGCATGCACTCTTTGCGATAAGGTGCTGTATGCGGAGCAGCACAAATGTGATCAAAAATGTCGATACTGTCTATCATTTCAACTATGACAGTTTGTGACAAAGACCACGGAATTTGCAAACTGTAATCGTGTAGAAGGTTTAGAATATGTGAACACTGCGAGAAATTTACAGCCCTCGACAGAAGACGAGGTGTTAGTCACATTTTTAACAAAATTTTTGTGTCTGATCTGCTGAAAATTTTGCCGTCAGATCATCTTTGTTATATTAGGCGTCCGAAGAGAAAATCTAATAGCAAATTTATGATAATATTCTTTGATTGCAAAAGGACTCAGAAAATGTACTATGGCGATAACTCAAAGCTTTTCATCGTGTTGCCAATCTAATTGTCGCCCAGATTATGAAACTAACGTGCGAAAGAGTAGCTTTCATTCATTCTTAAAATTTTCTGGCATTCCGGCACCTTTCCCGAAGGTGTTTGAAATCAAAGATCATGCATCATGCATTTAATACAATGGAGAATATTAACAGTACTGTACTGTAATGTAGAACGTGGAAGAGAACAAGTTTTTCGACTGGTATAATGCGAAGTCATCAGGAGTATTTGATATTCCTAAAGATATGTTGAAGTATTGTGTGAGCGATGTCAATATCTTACGTTTAGGGTGTATTCGATTCATGAAATAGTTTCTTAGTGCTACTAACTTAAATGTTTTTGTAGAAGTCGTAAGTATAGCCTCAGCTGGTATGCTTGTCTTCCCGAAAATCTTTTTGACTGCAAATACTATTGGTGTAACATGAAACAAGGCTACTACAAATTTCAAAATCAGTCGCTTGTTGCCTCTGAATGGATTTTTTGCGAATCAAACAAAATGTGGAGTGACATTTTATCGGCTTACAATAAGGGCGAGGTGAAGTTAGGAAGAGGTGCTATGTATGTGGACGGCTTCGACCCAAACATAAATACAGCTTATGAATTCTTTGGCTGCTTTCACCATGGCTGTATAATCTGTTTTAAAGTGCAGAATGTCTGCATTAATAACAATAAGGAGCATGGAGATGATCAGACGCAATGGCTATAATTTGATGCACACGTGGGAGGTTTACAATGTTTTAAAGTCACATCCGGAAGAAAAATTGAAGTTAGAATTACATACGAGTTATGTTGTGAAACCACTAAACACTCGTGATGCCGTTTCTTGTGGCCATATTGCGGTGTTTAGATTATACCATAAGTGCAGAGAGAATGAATTTATAAGACATCTAGACTTTACAAGTCTGTACCCCTACATTAATAAATATGCTTCATACCCCATTGGTCATCCGGATATATACAGAAACGGAAACATGCCCATGAAGTCGGAAATACTCTCAATGGATGGTATTATTACCTGCACCATTGTACCTCCAAATGATTTATTCCTACCCGAATTACCCTTCAAGAAAAATCAAAAGCTGGTTTTTGCACTATGTGTATCTGATAATAGAGTGTCATGATGCCAACATTATGAGAGTGGGCAGGAAATACATGGGTTATAACTGACCTCAGGTTACCTAGCCTTTGCTGTAAAAAGAATATGAAATTAAAATTGTGTATGAGTTTTGGAAATATAATCATACGGTGTATGAGCCCAATACAAAAGAAGAGGCCTATTTACAGAATACGTCAACACTTTCTGGAAGATCAAGCGAGAAGGAGCGTGTGTGGATGTGAATGTAGGACGGAAGAATAAAAAGATAAATTTATAAAGTCACATCACATTAAAGAATATATTGTCTTAGACAAAAAAAATCCAGAAAAAACCGGGTGCACAAAACACTGCAAAAATATTTCTAAATTTCTTTTGGGGTAAAAAAAATCCCACTAATACCACTGTAGTAAATATTTTTGTAGAATTATGTGATTTTATTCATACCCCTGCTATAGACATATATTTCTTATTACCAGTGTTTAAAGACACTTCATGGATTACATGGAAATATAAAGAAGAAAATTAAAATATGTTACCACATGTGAACATACCAATAGCTGCCTACACTACACCATATGCTATGCTTAGGATCTACAAAGTGTTAGAAAAGATTGGTAGAAGGATACTTTATTGTGACACTGACAGTTTAATTTGTGTCGATGATAGGACTTTTTCTATTCCCTTCACAATATCAAACTTTATAGGCGATTTAACTAATAAGATTGGAAACTACGGTCCTAATGCCTACATTCCAGAATATGTAAGTACTGGCCATAAAACTTACAGTCTAAAATCGAAATAGAAAATTGAGGTGAGTATGTTACAATGTGTAAGGGAATAACTCTTAATGTTAAAAATTCCAAAAAGGTGAATTTTGAAAGTCTGAAATTGTTGGTAACTGAGTGTAGTCGAGATGACGCAATTTTTGTGACGAATGATCGCAAGAATAAGCTCGAACATCTTGAAACTATTGTTAGCGAGGTCGAAAAGAAACGCCTCCAATTTACCTTCGATAAAAGGGATGTCGTTGAAGAACATTTTCCATACTCTAACGGTTTAAAAAAAATTAAAATAGGAAAAACCACAGCACAAAGTTATTAGCTCATATGCGGAAACACAATAGAAAAAAAGTGAAAACTTAAAATATACAAATACCATAAAACCGGAAAGAAAATTTTCACTCTCTCTGGACATCTCATTTAGACTGAGGTTATTTTTGATAAACAGTTTTTGACTGGAAATAATAAATAATACTTCATAAAGAAGCCAGCTGTATTAGCTTTTGGTTCAGTGCAACCTATCGTGCATCATTTTGCACCGCCATACCCATACCAAGTGGAGGCCCGAAAACAGAATCAGTACTACTTCGCTCAAATAAACGCGCTAAGTTGGAGTGATGGTCACGTTATTTACATCACGCTACCTGAAATCATGCAGGAATACTTGAGCTGTAAAATAATGTGGAAGGTGATGTGCAGGAGAAATTTATTAAAAAATATTTATCAACGGCCAGTATCGTTCAGCTTAATCTACCGGAAAAAGGGGAACTCAGAAATTTTACGACAGTTTGTCCAGCTTTTCATGGTACAGCTCCTGCAACTTAATGTGCTGCACAGAATTGTGTGACCATTAAAAAGTCTAATACATTTTTAAAATAAAAGAAATATGTTTTCCTATAAAAAATGATTTTCATTATGAACCTATTATACTAAAAAAAATGTGGTCTAAGTGCGACCCTTGAGGCCCGCACGACTAACTTCCCAGTGAAGTGAATAAAAAGCTATAATTTGCTTTTATTATTCATTACTATTATTAATTATTACTATTATTAAACATTATTATTCTCTTATTTTAATACCAAATCATTAAATGTATGCCATAGAGCTGACTCATTGGAATGCCCAGAATATATAAGACGACTTAAACTATCTAGGAGGACCATAAACTACAACAAAATATAAATGGAAATGACAAACAAATTAATTGTACTCTATGCCAACCTTGGAAGCATTCACCGAAAAATTGAAGATATTGAAATTTATACTGAACAACATAAAGAAGTCGACGTGTTGGTTTTCTGTGAAATATGGCTTTACGAGAATGAAGTCGAATATTATAACATAAAAGGTTTTAACGCTGTGTATAACTGTAGAACAGAAAAGCGAGGAGGCGGGACAGCCATATATTAGGAAGAGTATAAACTTTAAAACACTATACACAAATATAAATTTTTCAACAATTATATTAGAACTAGAAACAGACATAAAAAATTTCAAAATAGGCACATTTTATAAATCATCAGAAAAATTCTCTGAGTTCATAGACCATATGGACTATGTTTATTCGACACAGAAGTCACTAATTACAATAGCAAATACTAATATTAATCTCCTAGACGACAGCCCACAAAATCAAAATTACTTAGACACATTAACAACCAACAGTACAGAAATACTTAATCTTGCTACGCCAACCAGATTGACTACAGGAACGCTACTGGACCATGTAACAACAAACAGTCAGTCAATTAAAAACAATACCTCTTATATATTTGAAGACTGGCCGTATCTAGACCATCGACTGATACGATTAACCATAACAACAAAAATTAATAAAAAAATTAAACCAATAAAAAAGAATATTACATATATGCAAACTGATAAATTCATAAGCATAACAAAGCAACTAATTGAAAGTAGAAAACCAAATAACTTCCAGGAGTTAGCTGAGCTAATTATGCAAGCGAAATTTCTAGCCACAAAAATTAAACCTATAAGGACGAGAAATGACACATGGATAACTGGAATAGTAATCCACTTTTCCAGAAAAAAGCGAACAGCTTTTAAAGCACTAAAAAAAGATCCAACAAATATAATGAAACAAAAGAACTATCAAATTATAAAAAACGAATGCAACAATACGATTAAAAATGCAAAGGAAAATTACTATTCGAGAAAACTTGAAGAAGGTTCTAGCAATCAGCAAAATTTTTGGAAGTTAGTAGATAAAGTTTTTAGAAAGGCAGACACAAACACTACTAAAAACCAGGATATAAAAGAAATAAATTTCATGGGCGAAAATTTCAAAGATCCAGTAAAAATCTCAAATATATTAAACAATCATTTCATATCAATAGGAAAGAAAATTGTATCAGAACTCCCTAAAAACGACTCAGCATGCCAAAGCGTGTCACCCATCTGCTCTTTTCACTTAAGGCTGACATCTAGAAAAGAAGTCTTTGATGTTATTGATTCTCTGAAAAAACACACCGCGCCGGGTCCTGATGGTATCTGCGTTGATGATATCAAAATAATCAAAGAGAATATTGCAGATATACTGGTTACTCTAATAAATATAAGCTTCAAGAGTGGACAATTTCCGAACTATCTAAAAAATGCCAAGGTCATACCCATATTTAAAGGAGGGCTGGAAACTGACCCAAATAATTTTCGACCAATAACATTATTAAACTCACTGAGTAAAATCATAGAAAAAATATTAGCTTTACGAATTAAAGAATACTAAATGCAGAATAGGATTATAGATAGAAACCAGTTTGGGTTTCAGGAAGGTAAAGGAACAACAGACGCGATTGTAGAAGTGATGAGACATATCAATACACAACTGGATCAGGGAAGTTACGTTGCTGCAGTTTTTATCGATCTAAAAAAAACGTTTGATACGGTAGTGCACGATATATTGATAAGTAAACTTGAGAACTTGGGAATTGTTGGTATGCCAAGAGAACTTATGCGTACGTACCAGGCAGAAAGACTTCAAAGGACTGAAATTGGAAACAGCGCAGATTACTATTGGCGTACCACAGGGATCAATACTAGGACCGATTCTTTTCCTGTTATATACAAACAACTTGGTGACTTCAGGGATCGAAGGGAAAGTTGTGATGTACGCTGACGATACGATACTGATTTACTCAAGTAAAAATGAAACTGACTTAGAACAAAAGATAAACAATGACTTAGACAAATATTCCCAATGGCTCATACGGAACAAATTGACATTAAACACGAACAAAACCAAATACATTATCTTTAAACAAAAAAATTAAATTGATATTGAGCCACTGATAAAAATAGAAAATAAAACTCTTCAGAGAGTTGAACATATGAAGTACCTTGAACTTACAATCGATGAAAAACTAACGTGGACACCGCATATAAATGATATGAGGAAAAAAATAGCAGCTATCGTTGGTTTGCTCTATCGTTTCAGCTATTTCTCAATTAAAAATTAAATACAAATTAAAAATGCATACATAATTTCAAGAATTACATACGGGATCATAATTTGGAGCCAAACTACCAAAAATAACCTCATGAGCATGTCACGACTACTAACTAAAGCATACAAAACCATATATAACTTGCAAAGGATGACCGCTACATCTGAAGTATATAAAACAGCACAAGAACTTAACGTAGACGGACTGATTCAAATGGAAAGGAATGGAATGGAAAATTCATTTTTAAAAAATTACACATTGAACAAATGAAAACAACGAAACTAGATATAAATGGGAGAAAAAACGGCTACAATATGAGAAACGCAAATGAAATTTTAATAAAATTTGCTAGGACAGAGCGCCTGAGAATGGATCCGATTAACGCCGCATCAAATTTTGACAATAAGCTACCTCAAACAATAAAAGAAGCGCGTAACATAATGACATTTAAAATCATGCTACGTAAACATTTACTGAAAATTCAATTTGAATAATTAAGAACGGTAATTTTTTTTTTATCATAATTTTTTTAAACTTTAATTTAATTTTTAATTTTTAATTTTTTTAATTTTAATTTTAATTTTTTTATATATTTTAAGAACGCTAATATTTTTTTTCCTGCTACAAATGTGAAACAAAATTAGATATATTGAACTTGAATAAAACTTTTGAGATACTGGTACTATCCCTAATACCGATATGCATCGTCTGGGAAGTACTATTTAAATGAACAAGCTTTCAAGAAATAAATTGCACACGGACAGTGCAAGCCATGAGTTATGGAGTAAAGATTTTTTGGAGGAAACGGAGGTGGTTTTAGTCGGTAGAAATCCGACATGCCGAGAAGCAGGAGCAACTCGGTATCTTTTGAAGATTTCCACCTCCCAACGACGAAAAAAAAAATTAATATAATTACTTTTATTATTTTTATCATTTTTTTATCTAACCTCGGCAACCTCGTCCTCTTCTTCCTCGCCATCCTTATTGTCCTCCACTTCGTCCTCAACCTCCATCTCCATCTCGGGCCCGGAATCCATAACTATTATTGAGGGTATTTAATTATTATTTATAATAATCATTCGTTATTAAGAATGTTTGACGGTTACTGAATAATTATAATTGACTTTATATATACAATATCAAATTATAACTAATATTATTTGATTGTTATTACCAATTATTAACTGCATTAGCGTCTCTACTCTCATTCACCCAAACCTGATAATGTAAGTTTCGAATTTCACAAATTAATCTTTATTTTTTTTTAAATAACATTTTTCACAAATTTGATCACAATTTTGCTAAAACCCACAATAATAACAACATTACTATGAAGGTATTTGGTATCTGCACGAAGTAATAGTGCGCATCAGCAGTTTAAAAATAAGCAATTTTTAGTGGTTTTTTCAGTTTTTTCACTCTAAATAAAAAACGGCCCAACCGATTTTGCTGAAAAGTCATTCAGTTTTAAGTTACGTAATTACGCGTCAAATGAAACCCGTCATACGTTAATCCGATCTTTGGTTCTTGAGATAATCGAGACGAAAAATTATTCCGAACGCACATACGTACATACGCACATCCACACATACGTACATACACACTCACAGACATCTCTCTAAAAACGATGGATTTGGATTCTAGAGACCTTAAAACGTGAAGATATGTCAAAATTTGGGATTCGCAAAATCGACCCCATTACAATAACTTCCCGTAGGGAACTGGGAAGTTAATAACATCGCAAAAATGGAATTTCATAATACAGCGCTTGATAAAACTCCTTTACGCCGTCCGAAGCGGTATTGTTGTGAAACATTGAAGCTTGAATATATCATCGGTTTTCAATTTGTTAGTACCTTCACCAACTCGTATCCGGAATGTTGGTTGGTTTCTCAACATTTACAAGTCTTCATACGTTGAAGTCCACCCTGCCTATGTTGTTGATATTGGGAAACCGAAAACAATTTTTGCTTCGAATGTTGACACATCGAACCCCAGGACGATTTTCCAATTTTGACATCCATCAAAGTAGTTTGTATAGTTCAGCAAGATATTCAAGGTCAAAGTGGGAGAAATGCTTAAGAAATTTTCAAAGCCTATTACCGGTGAGTGTGAGGTAAACACAGCAATATTGCCCAAAAGTTGTCAAAACTGCGCCCTGTAACCGTTTTCTTTTGTTCATAAACACTCTATCGTTGGATTTTAGGAATTTTTTAAATTGCTTTTTACTTGAATATTTTCCGAACGAGTCAAATATTCAGTTGGTCTTTTTGTAGGGAAGTTGAATGCCACCCAATGGGCGTCACTCTTTTGGTACGGATCTGTGTTGGCTATGGCGGTTTTCCTATTTTCCGAGGTAAACGATTGCAGGGATATACACTTTGAAAACAGCTTTTTTTATAATGTTACTTCTTAACGTGTTGATGATCTCTATTGTGTTCATTCCCGTCCCTTCAGTAATATGTTTTCAACGTTTAAAACGTTAGTGTATGATGTCACGTAGCTCTGTAAGAATTCTTTCGTCGATTCCTCGGTCACAAATAATATTGAAAACTTTTCCGAAGATCTGATAAGATCCTCATCGAGTTGCTTAAGTTCAACGTTTCCAAATACACTTGTCTGATCTGTAGTTATAGCCGAAGAAGTAGGATATTTATACGTTATTTCTTTCGAGTAAAGTTTGTTCTGTGAGGTAAACCTCGCCAGTGACACACATGGAAATGACAAACAAATTAATTGTACTCTATGCCAACCTTAGAAGCATTCACCGAAAAATTGAAGATATTGAAATTTATACTGAACAACATAAAGAAGTCGACGTGTTGGTTTTCTGTGAAATATGGCTTTACGAGAATGAAGTCGAATATTATAACATAAAAGGTTTTAACGCTGTGTATAACTGTAGAACAGAAAAGCGAGGAGGCGGGACAGCCATATATTAGGAAGAGTATAAACTTTAAAACACTATACACAAATATAAATTTTTCAACAATTATATTAGAACTAGAAACAGACATAAAAAATTTCAAAATAGGCACATTTTATAAATCATCAGAAAAATTCTCTGAGTTCATAGACCATATGGACTATGTTTATTCGACACAGAAGTCACTAATTACAATAGCAAATACTAATATTAATCTCCTAGACGACAGCCCATAAAATCAAAATTACTTAGACACATTAACAACCAACAGTACAGAAATACTTAATCTTGCTACGCCAACCAGATTGACTACAGGAACGCTACTGGACCATGTAACAACAAACAGTCAGTCAATTAAAAACAATACCTCTTATATATTTGAAGACTGGCCGTATCTAGACCATCGACTGATACGATTAACCATAACAACAAAAATTAATAAAAAAATTAAACCAATAAAAAAGAATATTACATATATGCAAACTGATAAATTCATAAGCATAACAAAGCAACTAATTGAAAGTAGAAAACCAAATAACTTCCAGGAGTTAGCTGAGCTAATTTTGCAAGCGAAATTTCTAGCCACAAAAATTAAACCTATAAGGACGAGAAATGACACATGGATAACTGGAATAGTAATCCACTTTTCCAGAAAAAAGCGAACAGGTTTTTAAAGCACTAAAAAAAGATCCAACAAATATAATGAAACAAAAGAACTATCAAATTATAAAAAACGAATGCAACAATACGATTAAAAATGCAAAGGAAAATTACTATTCGAGAAAACTTGAAGAAGGTTCTAACAATCAGCAAAATTTTTGGAAGTTAGTAGATAAAGTTTTTAGAAAGGCAGACACAAACACTACTAAAAACCAGGATATAAAAGAAATAAATTTCATGGGCGAAAATTTCAAAGATCCAGTAAAAATCTCAAATATATTAAACAATCATTTCATATCAATAGGAAAGAAAATTGTATCAGAACTCCCTAAAAACGACTCAGCATGCCAAAGCGTGTCACCCATCTGCTCTTTTCACTTAAGGCTGACATCTAGAAAAGAAGTCTTTGATGTTATTGATTCTCTGAAAAAACACACCGCGCCGGGTCCTGATGGTATCTGCGTTGATGATATCAAAATAATCAAAGAGAATATTGCAGATATACTGGTTACTCTAATAAATATAAGCTTCAAGAGTGGACAATTTCCGAACTATCTAAAAAATGCCAAGGTCATACCCATATTTAAAGGAGGGCTGGAAACTGACCCAAATAATTTTCGACCAATAACATTATTAAACTCACTGAGTAAAATCATAGAAAAAATATTAGCTTTACGAATTAAAGAATACTAAATGCAGAATAGGATTATAGATAGAAACCAGTTTGGGTTTCAGGAAGGTAAAGGAACAACAGACGCGATTGTAGAAGTGATGAGACATATCAATACACAACTGGATCAGGGAAGTTACGTTGCTGCAGTTTTTATCGATCTAAAAAAAACGTTTGATACGGTAGTGCACGATATATTGATAAGTAAACTTGAGAACTTGGGAATTGTTGGTATGCCAAGAGAACTTATGCGTACGTACCAGGCAGAAAGACTTCAAAGGACTGAAATTGGAAACAGCGCAGATTACTATTGGCGTACCACAGGGATCAATACTAGGACCGATTCTTTTCCTGTTATATACAAACAACTTGGTGACTTCAGGGATCGAAGGGAAAGTTGTGATGTACGCTGACGATACGATACTGATTTACTCAAGTAAAAATGAAACTGACTTAGAACAAAAGATAAACAATGACTTAGACAAATATTCCCAATGGCTCATACGGAACAAATTGACATTAAACACGAACAAAACCAAATACATTATCTTTAAACAAAAAAATTAAATTGATATTGAGCCACTGATAAAAATAGAAAATAAAACTCTTCAGAGAGTTGAACATATGAAGTACCTTGGACTTACAATCGATGAAAAACTAACGTGGACACCGCATATAAATGATATGAGGAAAAAAATAGCAGCTATCGTTGGTTTGCTCTATCGTTTCAGCTATTTCTCAATTAAAAATTAAATACAAATTAAAAATGCATACATAATTTCAAGAATTACATACGGGATCATAATTTGGAGCCAAACTACCAAAAATAACCTCATGAGCATGTCACGACTACTAACTAAAGCATACAAAACCATATATAACTTGCAAAGGATGACCGCTACATCTGAAGTATATAAAACAGCACAAGAACTTAACGTAGACGGACTGATTCAAATGGAAAGGAATGGAATGGAAAATTCATTTTTAAAAAATTACACATTGAACAAATGAAAACAACGAAACTAGATATAAATGGGAGAAAAAACGGCTACAATATGAGAAACGCAAATGAAATTTTAATAAAATTTGCTAGGACAGAGCGCCTGAGAATGGATCCGATTAACGCCGCATCAAATTTTGACAATAAGCTACCTCAAACAATAAAAGAAGCGCGTAACATAATGACATTTAAAATCATGCTACGTAAACATTTACTGAAAATTCAATTTGAATAATTAAGAACGGTAATTTTTTTTTATCATAATTTTTTTAAACTTTAATTTAATTTTTAATTTTTAATTTTTTTAATTTTGATTTTAATTTTTAATTTTTAATTTAATTATATATATATATATATATATATATATATATATATATATATATATATTTTAAGAACGCTAATATTTTTTTTCCTGCTACAAATGTGAAACAAAATTAGATATATTGAACTTGAATAAAACTTTTGAGATACTGGTACTATCCCTTATACCGATATACATCGTCTGGGAAGTACTATTTAAATGAACAAGCTTTCAAGAAATAAATTGCACACGGACAGTGCAAGCCATGAGTTATGGAGTAAAGATTTTTTGGAGGAAACGGAGGTGGTTTTAGTCGGTAGAAATCCGACATGCCGAGAAGCAGGAGCAACTCGGTATCTTTTGAAGATTTCCACCTCCCAACGACGAAAAAAAAAAATTAATATAATTACTTTTATTATTTTTATCATTTTTTTATCTAACCTCGGCAACCTCGTCCTCTTCTTCCTCGCCATCCTTATTGTCCTCCACTTCGTCCTCAACCTCCATCTCCATCTCGGGCCCGGAATCCATAACTATTATTGAGGGTATTTAATTATTATTTACAATAATCATTCGTTATTAAGAATGTTTGACGGTTACTGAATAATTATAATTGACTTTATATATACAATATCAAATTATAACTAATATTATTTGATTGTTATTACCAATTATTAACTGCATTAGCGTCTCTACTCGCATTCACCCAAACCTGATAATGTAAGTTTCGAATTTCACAAATTAATCTTTATTTTTTTTTAAATAACATTTTTCACAAATTTGATCACAATTTTGCTAAAACCCACAATAATAACAACATTACTATGAAGGTATTTGGTATCTGCACGAAGTAATAGTGCGCATCAGCAGTTTAAAAATAAGCAATTTTTAGTGGTTTTTTCAGTTTTTTCACTCTAAATAAAAAACGGCCCAACCGATTTTGCTGAAAAGTCATTCAGTTTTAAGTTACGTAATTACGCGTCAAATGAAACCCGTCATACGTTAATCCGATCTTTGGTTCTTGAGATAATCGAGACGAAAAATTATTCCGAACGCACATACGTACATACGCACATCCACACATACGTACATACACACTCACAGACATCTCTCTAAAAACGATGGATTTGGATTCTAGAGACCTTAAAACGTGAAGATATGTCAAAATTTGGGATTCGCAAAATCGACCCCATTACAATAACTTCCCGTAGGGAACTGGGAAGTTAATAACATCGCAAAAATGGAATTTCATAATACAGCGCTTGATAAAACTCCTTTACGCCGTCCGAAGCGGTATTGTTGTGAAACATTGAAGCTTGAATATATCATCGGTTTTCAATTTGTTAGTACCTTCACCAACTCGTATCCGGAATGTTGGTTGGTTTCTCAACATTTACAAGTCTTCATACGTTGAAGTCCTGCCTATGTTGTTGATATTGGGAAACCAAAAACAATTTTTGCTTCGAATGTTGACACATCGAACCCCAGGACGATTTTCCAATTTTGACATCCATCAAAGTAGTTTGTATAGTTCAGCAAGATATTCAAGGTCAAAGTGGGAGAAATGTTTAAGAAATTTTCAAAGCCTATTACCGGTGAGTGTGAGGTAAACACAGCAATATTGCCCAAAAGTTGTCAAAACTGCGCCCTGTAACCGTTTTCTTTTGTTCATAAACACTCTATCGTTGGATTTTAGGAATTTTTTAAATTGCTTTTTACTTGAATATTTTCCGAACGAGTCAAATATTCAGTTGGTCTTTTTGTAGGGAAGTTGAATGCCACCCAATGGGCGTCACTCTTTTGGTACGGATCTGTGTTGGCTATGGCGGTTTTCCTATTTTCCGAGGTAAACGATTGCAGGGATATACACTTTGAAAACAGCTTTTTTTATAATGTTACTTCTTAACGTGTTGATGATCTCTATTGTGTTCATTCCCGTCCCTTCAGTATTATGTTTTCAACGTTTAAAACGTTAGTGTATGATGTCACGTAGCTCTGTAAGAATTCTTTCGTCGATTCCTCGGTCACAAATAATATTGAAAACTTTTCCGAAGATCTGATAAGATCCTCATCGAGTTGCTTAAGTTCCACGTTTCCAAATACACTTGTCTGATCTGTAGTTATAGCCGAAGAAGTAGGATATTTATACGTTATTTCTTTCGAGTAAAGTTTGTTCTGTGAGGTAAACCTCGCCAGTGACACTTTCTTAAAAAAGGTTAAGTGACCCTATGAGAAGCACTAAACATTTTCCAAGCAATGTGTCTTATTTTCTGCTTTATACATGAGCAAATACTATCCACATCCGGTTGATATTTAGGTATATTTATAGCGCCCTCATAAATACATTCCGATTCTTGTCAATTTCAATACTTGCATCACATTCCGCGTAAATGACACAAGTAACACTTTTCTCCAAAGCTTCTCTGAATCTCTTTTAACGAAATCCCACATCGCGAGTCATATGAGTTATCAGCAGTCAATCTTAATGCATACAGGAAGCAGCCATCCTTGAAGTACTTTTTGAATATCTAATGACCTTTATCGAAATAGTTGATACCAGTACCCTTTGAACGGTTAGTATAACCTGCAGTGCTGATAGGGTTTTGCTTAGATAAATCAAATTCTATTGGTTGATTTGGAACTTGTACGCCATTTACCGATGAGTTGAAATGTTTAAAATTGTATGGATTCTTTGTGCGCTTGCTTGTGCAGGAATCATTATCAACCATGCCAAAAACCAACAGTTTCGGCAATTATCCTATAACAACATTTTCAAATGAAAGTGTGAATGTGTTGGCGGGTAGCGTGTAGGTCTTTACTTCTACACGTTGGTAAGGATATACGACGTTTGAATGTTGAAGAATAGTTTCTTGTGCAAGCAATAAAGACGTGTTGATTGTTACTTGGTTCATGTGCAGTGATGCCTCCATAATTTTGATGCGTGGGTGGAAGTCATTCTCTTTCGAATAAAGATAAAATTCTGGTTTTCCAAAGAGAGCATTAAGCGCAAGTCCAAACCATTTAACAACAGTTTATCGTGATTAAGCATGTCGCAATGGATTGTCCCCATTAGCTCAACGTCATTGCTTTTCGCCAACAGTGCAGATCTTTTAATTTACCTTTCATTTAATTTTCTTGGACGCCCACCGAAAGTTGTTTTATTTTCAATCATCTTCATTTCACTTTGGTCCAAATACCAGCCAACAGATTCAAGATTCGTTGAAGCTGCATCTTTGCCATAGTTCAAAAAATTCTCAATATATGCACGAAAATGATAGTTATCGTCTTTCTGTGCTATATTTTTACTATTTGATTGGACCGTATATTGTCTTAAAAGTGAATACATCACATTGTTGGCAACACCGATTGGATCAGCAATAACATTAGGTTCATCAGCCCTCTTGAATGTCTCACCTCTTGTAAAATTCTTTCTCTACGATTCTTGGATACAAATTCCAAAACTGAAAAATTATGCAATGACGCTATTGTCTTGTATGAGACTTTTTCTGTTTTTATTATATTATATTATATTATATTATAATATTACTCTAAACTGAGTTGTGTTGAATAAATCTAATTCAGGCTTCATGCAGTCTTTATGAAGTGCCATGTTATTTATAGGATATATCTGTTAGGGTTTTTTTTGCAGTGATTATGTTTTTTTAAGTGTTTACGTTTTCTAATAGTTTTACTTTTTTGGTTTTTTATTTTTAATCCATGAAAATTTTCTCGTTGCAGTGATGGTTTTACATATAAGCCTGTGAAGGAATTTTTTTTTTGGCTTGATTACCGCCGGCTCACATTTTGTCAAATAACTTATTTATTCCTTTTTGGGCTAATTCCTTCACTGCTGATTTCCTTTTCTCCTTTAACACCTGCATGAAGGGCCTATTTCGAATTTCGTCCACTTCAATATTGGTTGGTGAATATTGATTTCCCTTTATTTTCCGCTTGTTTTCCTAAAACTTTAACAAAAGATACAAACAGTGGTTGCATATAACGAATCAAAATACTAAAGAAACTGCCGATTCCTCTTCCACGTTGGTACACAACTGGTAATCGAAACAACTCTCCAATATCTGAAAGATGTACTCTACTTTGAGTATGATAGTACCGTGTATAGTGAGTATTCATTGCATTGACAGAAAATTGTATCAAAATTTTTCAGTGTATGAGTGTATATTTATAGTTTTTTACCCCCGTTTAAAATGCAGCGTTGTATAGGTGGCTGTAAAGCTTGGTTCGAAATTAACCAGTTCACCGTCACGGTCTGTGATATTGATAGAGATGCTTTTGATAAAAGTTTTTTCTACCGGACAGTACTCCACGTGATGAAATCTTAATATGGTATCGGAAGCTCTACGCTTAGTTTTACTCATGGTTTTTAAGGTTAAAACTATAGGAGGTAGGTTTTTCCTGCCTCCTTTTCTTGTTCCTTTTTGATACTATGCATATTTTTCATAGCATATTCTGCGTAAGTCTACATTGGTCGAATTTAACCGTAAATTATGGTAGAAATCAGGTATTTTGACTATTATTTCTAGAGGATAAGTTATTGATTCTTTCGGGATGGCTGACCGAAGGAACTTTTTGATTGTGTTTTCCACATCTTCATCTTCAGGAAATATGCAACATACAGAGGTACTATTTTGATCATCTCATTTTGGTGATGCTTTCTGTTATTCCGACTTACCAACCATCACCAATCTTGCAAGAGTTTGGCAATATGTTCTCAAAAGATGATAAAGTATTTACTGGGTACGTATCCTAAGAACTGTTAATCAAGAGACACACGTTGATTTCATCTTCTATTGTGTTTACAGGCATTTTAAATCCTATCCCAATTCAAGTTTGGCACGCTGGAACTATGCTCGGTCCTTAACTTTAATCATCCACTTTGTCGTATGAGTTTTTTATGGGTAACTCAGCCTCATATTGAGAAGAGTTTAGATGAGAGGGTCTTAATATAGATTTTTTCCTAGATTTTCTTCGAACTTCATGCTGAAACTCGAAATCCGATGCTACAACACCTTTATCATCTGCTTCTTTCAAGTCATTGAAGACATTATCCAGTTCATCAATACTCATATCTGTTAGGAACTGTATACTGTGTCATCTCATCATCCGTGGTTATAATCCTATGTCCTTGCCAGACTCATCATATGAATGGGCTATACTTTTTTACTACTGTTATTTTGGAAGCTGGTTCAAGACTTTTCGTAATTCCAGTTGCTGATAAACGCCACTTTAAAGCATGAGGTAATTCCTGCTTAAGTTTCGCAGTTTAATTGACTGATTCAAATATCTCTTCTATCCTTACAGTTTGCGTGGGTTTCTCAGTACAGTCTTTGTCTGAGTGATGTTATTGCGCAGCTTTTTATATGATTGACTTGTCACATGGTCTTTTAAAGAAAGAAAAGAAAGTGTTGCGTTTAAAAATTTGATAAGCACATTCTTATACTGATACCATTTTGCCTTATCATTGAGGTTTTTGCTGTTCAGTGTCTTATTCATGTTTTTGTCAAGCAAACTCTGTGTATTCGAACTCACAATTGTGTCCTTCAAGCGTTCATGTATTTCTGGAGTTAAAGAAGCATTTTATTAAGACTGCTGTTCTTACGTATATTTCTCAATTAAAGACCCTATCACACCTGAAAGTGCACTTCCTAGTAATGCAGGTAAAAATTCGCCTTGTCGAACTGATACTTTACGCTGTCACGGAATAGATTTTTGTGCATCAGCAAGTTTACGCATGCTCTTCTTATATTTACACAGCCGTGTGAAAGTTTTTTTATAGATGGTGTGTGGTTACCCTTCGATTTGTTGTATATGATTTCACAAAGAGTTTTGATTACTTCAGGATTGGCTGTTTTCAGTATAGCCTTTCTTAAACACGGACTTGCTTTTCTAAGAACATACAGCATATGCTTGTTGTCCTTCAATCGTTTCATTCGTAGCAACATTGACTTCCCTCAGACTATCTTGGAATCAATAACACGTTAAAAACTTTGTATTAAATATGTCTGTGTGGAAACGTAAGGTATCATTTATATTCTGTGGTAGGTCTATTAACAAATAGCTATGAGTGTGTTAAGCTGCTTCTTCGTATATTCTCATGAGCTCCGGACTGTTTTCAGGGTACATATATTCAGCGAGATGATGAACTTGACTCTTGTCTCGTGGGTTTTTGATGCATACTAGATACAGTTTAGCCAAATATCTTTGCAAAATTTTCCTAGTTGGAAAACATTCTGAGTCACCAGAATGGCAGAAGGGGTACGATGATGTGATCCGTTTGTAGGCAATTACATACGTCCCTTGAAAATGCATTTAACATCATATTATCCAGTATAATTAGCATTGATTGATTCGTACTGTTAGGAAATTCCTCAGGAATAAAGCTCATATAATCTATATTCTTATAGGGCATATGTGTCTGTTTTGCATGTTTTTCAGCATGGCACCAAATAATTTTCTTCACTGACGGTCATATCATCACACTATTTCTAAGAATATTTTCTATAAATGTTATCTTCCCACAACCAAGCCATCATTGAAAATGGGTGTTTAAAGTTCAGCATATTTTTGTGTGAACTTTATATAAAAGCTATTAATCGTACAGGACTTTTATTTATATATTTTTCAAGATGGGTTGAAGACAAATTGTAGACGAACTTCACAAACAGAAAAACGAAAAAAATTAAACGTCAACGTGTTTTCATAAGGGGTATTGATAACCCATTGGCAGACAGATCTGGTTGATATGACTACATATGTATTTGAAAATCGCGGATATACATTTCTATAGACAATAATTTGCAAGTACACTTGGGCTTTACCCGTCAAAAGTAAAAAAATCAATAATGTGGTTAAGCCTATGGAATCAGTTCTTAATTAAATACTTATACCCAGAAATCTGCGAACTGATGATGAAAAGGATTTTTTAATAAAATATTTCGTCAGATCATGACATACTATGAAATAAACCATTATTCTACATTCGGTCGATTGAAAGCACTCTGAAGAGTAAAATGTGGAGAGAGTTCAGTTTGAACGGAAATTACCATTAGCTCAGTCTTATCAGTAAATTGGTAAAAAAATACAATACAACAATGCATCGTACCATTAATATGCAATCTGCCCGTGTTAATTCATTAAATGAAGTTCATCTATTATCGAAAGTATATTGGAAGCTTAAAGTCACTTCTAACCCTAAATATTTAATCGGTGATCATATTCCAGTTGACAGAGATATTTAAGGTGAAGGAAATAAGAAAAACAGAACCACGCACATACTTGCTTGAAGATGATCAAGGTAATATCATCAAAGTAGGTTTTTATGAGAAAGAATTGACATAGGTTATGTACCCTGATGTTTATCTTGTGGAGAGAATTTTGAAGCGTAAGGAAGATCGCGTGTTTGTAAAATGGCTTGGGCTTCCATTATCTCATAATTCCTGGATTGATATAAAAGATGTTCTGTATCACTCGGACTTTCAGTCAATATGTTTAGCTTAAGGCACGAATACGACCGTCTAAAGGCATTCAAGAATCTGGATCTTAAGGAAAGGAAGGTACTAAAACTTGTGAAAAGCGGTTTCTTTCACACCAACTTGAAGGGCAATGGCAAGTGCTTCTTTAGCTCACTGATAATGAGTGCCTTCACTTCACCATCTGATGTTGAAGCAGATCATTTAAGTCTGTCTCCAGATTGTGTGTTTGCTAGCAATAGAGACGTTTGCGACCCGTATGATAAACCACCTAAAAAATCATACATATACCACATACCATATTTTTCTACCATATTGAAAATTGTTATGCTAACAATTCTGATATCGCTTTTGGTGATCGAATACGTCAACCTCTACGATATCGTCTGCATATTATAAACTAGCTCGTTTCACATCTCCGAAGATGCTTATAGGTAGTAGGTAGTAAAAATAATAATTGACAATTTGGTGCACATATACATTTTTTCATCAATAAAAAACAAATTATTTTCACGGATCTCGGTCTTTTAATCTTGAATATTAGTATAAGTAAATAATGCTCATGTTGAAGCAGGTATTGAAATTTACAGATAACAACATATCCCCATCAATCTGTCTTGTCCTTTCATTTATCTTCCGCAAATCGTAAATTACATACAAAACAGTCGGCGCATCTTCATCCCATACGTGTTGGCGCCGTAACATGCAAATTTATATGCGCATGAACCAACACCAACCCGCATACCCAGGCCCATTTAAATGTCATCGATCTGACTACCCAGCCGTCGATTAAAAACAAACGGCAGCTTCACGAAGACGTGCAATTGCTTATAAAAACAACTCTCTTGCTTCTTTCGTACCCGTCCAATTGCAAACCGGAATCTTCACATGCACGTGGTTTTGCTTATGAAAATAACTGTCTTGCGTTTACGATTTTTACGCTACATATGATTACGTTAACATATGATTTTTTCACACCACTTTTATTCAAAACAAGTGATTTTTGATCTAACTAGAACTAAATTTCTCTCTATTCAAACACAGCTTTTGGGCTCTTCACTTCGATCACGATACCTAATATCGAAACCAGTTACCACATATTCAAACGAGTTTTCCGCCAATCAGTGCTGTCAAAAACATTGTATACACGCTCACACACTCGCAAACAACGGGCCGGCCATAGTGAAAAATCGGTTTTCCATAAAATTTCCCCGATTTCGTATTACACTTTGCTCATCTTCTACCCTCAGCACTAGCGCATTTTGGTCATCTTTTAGCCCACGGCAATAGCACACTTTGATCATGTAGGGGTACAATCTGTTCCTATCGGACGGAGTGCAAAACTGACTAAAAGTGTCTGTCTTTCGACTATCAATAGAGCTAAAGTATGGTTCTTATTTGTACCCCAGATCCATTTAGAAAAAACATGTGGTGGAAGACATTCATGAATACGATCGTCTAGTGAGTAAAGCAACGGATACCTAACCAACAAGACACCCAATATCACAATGCCGAGCTTTTCGGCACGGATTGTTACACTGTCATCATCATATAAGGTACCTAATTTGATGACAAATTCGGTGACCCTGCTTAAGACATTACGGAAAACAATTGTGCAAATTATTATACTGATCAATAGACTCTACAGTGTGTATATTCCAGTTAAATCTGGTATTTCGTTTCATCTTCAATATACATATACATATAACTCTGACTGACAACTACAGCGTCGGCAAAGGCAGCGCGCTTGAAACCCAATGAGAAGGAAATTCGTTAATGAATTCAATGAAAACATCCGATTTATACTAACGCAATCACGAAAATTCACATAAGCTTTCAGTTCACCAAGGGAAAGGATATCAAGAGCTATGGAGGCTTGTAAATTCAAAAAAAAATCCATATCATACTATCCATATATGCTTTGATGGCTTACTTGTTTCGATGACACTCATAAAGCAATACTTTAACCAACAGATACGACTACGCACATAAGTCGTTTTGCAACAGTAATACAACATGCACTTCCACCCAAGATTGCACTACGTCCAATAGGGACAGGCTACAGCTAAAAGGCGTCGAAAGTATACTACCAAATCGGGTGTTTTTGTACGGGGAACTGCTTGTATGCTAGTGTGTGGGTGTGTGCATATAAGATGGAGGCTTGGAGCAGGTTTTTTGGGAGCGCTGGTTTTGATTTGAAGTGACGTGGCCCGAATGAAGAGTCCAAGTATTGTGCTTGGATAGAGAGGAATATATATGTTTATGCCACGGTGTTATTCTAGTAAAATATCAAATTATATGTCTACGTGCAAAGTGTTGTACCTATAAAATGAAATACCCGTTTGAAGATCAACGTACGAGTTCACAATTGGTTTTTTTACGTTTTCACGGTATTAGTAGTGGACATGTTGTAATTTTTTTATAAGCCTTCGTTTGGCAAGCACATGCTGTGCGGACATCAGTTGTTTTGGAGATAGTTACCTGTTCATGATTAAAAAAGACATGCTTGCGATGTCGGGAAGTGATTTGCAGAAAGAATACCAATGGATTTAAAGTCAATTGAAATTTATTGTGAAAAATTGGCATACATTATGTTTATTTTACTTTCGATATAGTAGTAAATATGTCGATGTATTTTAGAACGTAGATAAATGTTCTGCTTTTTTTTATGGAACAGTAAATATCATAGATTTTGCAGCAGAGCCCCTATGCAATGATAAGCATGACAGCATTTCTGATGATAGTGAAGCAGGATGGTAACCAAGATAATTTGTAACTGCAGGATTTGTTTGTTTTCTTTGTCTTCACGGTATTGGTGGTGGACACGCTAAAATAATTTTCGAATGAGCCTACGTTTGGCGATGCCTTTTTTCGATGATTACTTTCATGGTTTTAGGTTTCGGATTATAACATTGTGGAAATTAAAAATATAAGTCTTATAGATTTTATGCAGAGTACCAAAGATGATACAATTAATTTGAGCAGAGCTTATTTTTATTTGATTACAGAATTTGTTTTTTAAATGAAAAAAATGGCTGATTTCTTTTTTTTTCATTATTTCACGATGAGATGATATGTTCCTACGTAGATCATATATGAAATAAAATATCTTTGACTGCTGGTAGCTTTCTGGTTGACATGAGGATTGGAAAAGGTGATGGATGAAATAAATAAAACCAAATTCACTGTTGAATGAATCTTTTGGATTGTTTTTCACTCACAGCTTGATTAGTTTCATGTTTAATTTCATGTTAGATACCGTTCATTTCGAAAATTTTCCCGAGAGTGGCTAGTTAGTTCAGTCAAAGCGTCTGAATTTTGAGGTAAACCGTGCATTTTTGGAAGGTAGTGAAATTTATATTTCAATGCGTGGGCAATGGTATAGTTAGCTGAAGCCCAATTTCCTGGGGTCGAACTTTTAATCCTCCAGGCTCCATCTTAAAAACAAGAGAAATTGGGACACCCACATATCTCCGAAACCATTACTTCCACAAGAAAGTTGTGTATCGGAAACTTGCGTAGAATAATTTTTTTAGCAAGCAGTCCCTACATCACTTTTACGTGGTGTCAATGTTAAAAAGTTACAAGTCAAAAGCCACACCCAAAAAGGGGAGAATGATTTTCGGGCGCCGCAAGTTTTTTGAATTTCACGTTTAACGTGAAACACGTTGGAATACTTTTCTTAAACAGTTTTGTCACAAATCGCTTACAGTATTAATTGTTTCAGTAACTATACATTAGCCTGAAGTTATTCCCTTTCAAAGGGGATAAAGTCGCGTGAAAAACGCGTTTTCCAGCCAAATAATCGACTTTCGATGGTAAACCCTCCGTTGCGAAAGTGCATTTTGGTAGGCAGGCAGATTTTTGGCGCAGCGTGTACTATGTCTTATTGTGAGCTTAAATCCAAGGTTCTGAAGTCGCAGCTTCAATCCTCTGGGCTCCATCGTGGAAACGAAAAAAGTGCGACGGCCCTATATCTTCGAAATCATGGCTCCTACAAAAAAGTTTAATATTGCAAACTTGTGTAAAATTTGATTTGCAGCAAGTCGTAGATACATCATTTTTACGTGATATGAACAATCAAAGAGTTGCAAGCCTAAAATGACATCCAAAAAGGGGGAACATCTTATGAGCGCCACAGCTTCATTGTTTTCAATTTAACCCCAAAATACATTGAAAATATTTTTAAGGTAATTTTGTTTCAAGTCGTTTGTGGTGTTGATTGTTTCGATCGCTGTACACTGGCCAGAGCTATTGCATCCCAAAGGGGAGAAGCTTACGTGTAAAACGCAGTTTTAAGCCAAATATTCGGCTTCCGATGGCAAACCCCCCACTGAAAACTCACAGAATATTTTAGTGGTCAGAATTTTTTTTATTGCAATGAATAGTATGCCTCTATGAGACCTTGAATTGAAGTTTCTGTGGTCGCAGTTCCAATTCCCTTCGCACCATCTTATGAACAAAAAAGGAGGCGGCCCCATATCTCGGGAAGAAAGGCTCCCACAAAAAAAGTTTAATAAGACAAACTTGTATAAAAATTAATTTGTTGTAAGTTGTGGATACATCATTTTCACGTGCTGTCAATATTAAAAGAGTTACACACCAAAAACGACGCTGAAATCATTTTTCGGCCGAGTTATGTTGTTGCTCCGAGAAGAGAATAAAAAAATTCAATCCTATGGATAAATGTCTTCATTAGAACTCGATAAATTCACAACTGAACTGGGTATCAGTTTAGCTATCTTTTATTAATTTGTTAAAGTGGAGAACAAATGCACATGTTTAATTAGGTTGCACCTTTACAGGTGATTGCCTACGGCGTATATTAAAATGCTGATCTGCTAGGCTTGATCGGTAAGACCGATGCGTGTGGCGGATGTGCTGATAGCGGTTTTGCCGTTGAGGTCAGCTGAATTATGGATATTAGAGCTATACGTAACTCGTGCCACAGCTTCTTTGTTTTGTCATAAACAACTTTCTTGTGGGAGCCATGGTTTCGGATATATGTGCCTGTCCCACTTTATTTTGTTTTGAAGATGGAGCCCGGAGGATTGGAGCTGCGACCCCAGGAAATTTAACTTAAGCTAACTATACCATTGCCCACGCATTGCAATAAAAATTTCTCTGCCTACCCAAAATGCACAGACTAACTCCCATTTGACTCGACTAAATGTGATGAAGATGCATGGGGAAAAATACTTTAAACATATTTGGTATTGTTTGTTTTTACTACAACGTCTCGAGGGCCGCAAACATCTTAACCGTTAGCAGAACCATTCAAACGACAGTCAAAGATGTACACTCTTGTCATCCTTGGGTGTATTCATCACCAGGACATAGAAGTAATAGTCGACCTGATGATATTGATATTGGTATAAATGAATCCAATTCGTGCGAGTTGTAATGCTTTTCGTTATCGATATTGATATTAGTAAATGTTCTAAGTTGGTCATACTCCCGCTTAAAATTTAACATTTTGACTGAAAGCCGCATACGTCTTTTACATTAATCCGTGAAATATGTGTAGGTGGAAAATCAAGCCATTTAACAAAAACCTCATTACTCTTTCTTTTTATAATTTTCTCACCATGGTATGTGATGGGTTATTTAACTGAAGCTCTAGTTCAAAGCATCCGCCTCGAAACTTTGAAATATTTTGTTGAAGAACGCTTTCCTGTCATCAGTTTGTAAATTTCTAGGAATACATATTTGACTAAGAATAATTTTTTTAGTTTTTGATACTTCAGTAGCAGTTTTGATTTTTCATCAGATGTACCCAAGCGTAGTTGGGTAACGCATCTATTACTATTAGAAGAAATAAACAGGGTTTTCGAAGAAAAAAACTCATAACTGCTTGCCATAAGTCGTCTATATCTCTCATAATCACATGATGCCTAGCAAAGTTCTTGCGAGCAGTCTTAAAAATATCGCGAATAACCTGTCTTCTACTTATGTTGCTAAAGGTTTAATTACAGAACCATAAATACATACATAAAGACAATGACAACCATGATTATATCAGCGCATTCGTTCAAAATGGCTGTTGCTGGCTCATCAGGGTGTGGAAAAACAACTTTCGTTGAAAACTTTCTGAAAAATATGGTATCAAATAAAAATATATTTGATGCATTGCTGAGCAGCACGCTGTATCCAAAAACACTTAGTGTTTAAAAACATAGATTACCTCCACTCATTCCTGACAAATTTATATAAAGTTAAATAAAAGATTCGAATCAGTTCTTGGCCTTGTGGACTACGTAATTGGTCAGATTCCGAGTGAGAGACAAAACCACGCTGAATTACTGAATATGATCGATTGATTTATTTATCCGTCAGATAGTTTAAAGAACAAGGAGTACGAAAACAAGGGTAGAAAACTATAATTGGCTGACAATGGCCTGTTTATTCGAGAGTCTTTATCTCGAACAGCTGAAGAATTAGGGACTGAAGTGTTACCCAGTGAATACTTTACTTATGAGATGAATTCACACTACACACGCTATTATCTTTTCCAAAGTGGGGATAAATTATTTGATACTCGTGAATTGTATCGATCATTTCAACCTACCTCTTACCTTCAACCATTATTTTGTTTGCAGCAAAAGCTATGGAGAAATAAGTAATCTATACAGGAAAAACGAGCAAACCAATCAAACAAATCTTGAAGGAATAGAAAAAATCCGCAGCACATGAATTGCCACAAAAAGGTATAAATAAAATGTTTAACAAAATAAAATGTAAAGACTAATGGCTGAAAGCTAATTTTTCACAAATAAGCAGTTGAAATCCGCAGCTAAACATAAAAACGACACAAGGCGAAAAAGGCATTTTCAACAGGATATTAAAAAAACTATAAAAAGAAAAAATTCATTAAGAAAGCGTGTGTTGGATATATTTGACAAGTAAATAACATGGCAATGCAGAAAGGGTGTATGGAGTCTGGATAATTTTCCGCTACACCTCATTATCAGATTATGATTTTAAAAACCATAGAGGTTGACCACAAGCAAATTGCATCACTGGACGAATCTTCTGTACTGCAATTTGTTTCATTTAGTCATTTTCGCATTTACTTTTGACTCAAGGTGCAGCTGATTAAGCTGAAAGACGGCAACGAAAAACATTTCACAGGTAAAAATTAATTGAATTATGGGAAAGGTGCGACAGAAACTCATTTTAAATCAGTTGGCTGGCACTTAAATCAGAATGAGATGGTAATAATTGAACACTCAAGACCTGGCGGTAGTCGTACTTAGTTAAATGACCGGTATCTAAAGGGATCTGCAATTTTTCGAAATGTGCCCCGTTATTTTTTCCTTTTTTCCCTTTTTTTGCTTTTATTATAGATTGCTTTTATCATAATTTTTTATTATCATTCTTTTATTATAGTTATCTTTTAATCGTAATTTTTCTTTATTATTCCGAAATATGGTTTCGTATTATTATATGTTTATTATGATGTAATTTTTTTATTTGAATAAATTTAAATATGTATATACAGTCAAAACCGTTTATAACGACTTTGAAGGGATCGCTAGTTTTCGGTCGTATTAGCCGATAGTCACTTTAACCGGCTGTACTATATGAGACACATCACACATCATCACATCATCTGAAATATAGCATCTTCTAGTAAAACACCTGTATACTCGTATATGTAATTCGGTTCAAAACTATACTTGAAAATTTATGATAAGATACATTTTCATTGTACATACTTATAACATAGCAAAAACAATTTAAGCATACAACAACTAATGCTCAATACTAAGAAAATCTGTTATTTTTGCTTGTTTTTTTATAACGAAGTGCATACGATTTTTGCATTTCATATTGCATACGCTTCAACGCTACGTGAATATTGCATGAATCGAATTCTCCATGAACGATTAGAAATTTTTGTAAAACTGTGACTGCGCTGAGAGCTTCGCAAAGTGATGGTACTGCAAACTCATCATCTTCGTCTTGATTTACATCAGTATGTTGACTTTGGATGTCAGCTAAAATATCCTCTTAACTTGCTTCCGCATACACTAAAAGGCTGCTGTCCACCTCAATAAACTCTTTAATGTCATTATTTGGCAACAATAATGGAAATGCTTGGACTAATTGTGCCAAAAGAATGTCATCAGCTTCATCATAATCATCAGACATAATTTGAAGATTGCCCTCTACATGCATGGATGAAGATAAATCTTTGAAGCCAGCGTGCCTGAAGCAATCGGCGATAGTTCTTTGATTGACATTATTCCACGCTTCGGGTATCATTAAAATTGCATCAAGGATATCAAATACTACTTTTTGATCTCCTTTTTCGATGCTTTGTAGCATAGCATATGGAGTACTTGAATTTTTCTGTACTGTGTTTTAAGACATTTTATTACAACCCTGGTCCATCGGTTGTAAAACTGAAGTGACGTTTGGCGGTAAAAAACGAGCTTTGTATTTTGCAGATTATCCACTACGGCATGAGCAGGACAGTTATCGACCAGAAGAAGAATTTTCTGACTTTTGATTTCAGCTTCGTGTCACAGTTTCGAAGCCATTTCCCAAATTTTTTGGATGTCATCGAAGATTTGGCATTGTTTTCGTAGGTGACAGGTGAAGAATGTATGTTTTAAAAACATCGTGGCTTCTTGGCCTTTCCTATAACTAACAGTTTTTCTTTAATAGAACCTGTCATATTTGCAGCAACCAAAATAGTGATTCTAGTCTTAGACATTTTCCCTCTAATACATTTTTCACCTTTAAATTTCAGGGTATTATGTGGAGTCAAATTATAAAATAGGCCTAGCTCGTCTGCATTGAAAATATCTTCGGGCTTATAGCCTTCGCACAAAACTGGCCACTTTTCAGAAAGCCATTCTCCGGTTATACCATCAGATACACTGTCAGCTTCACCACTAATCTTCCCGGAAACAATATCATGGCGAGCTCGAAAATGTTGTATCCAAGAGAAAGAACAGTTGAAATTCTCTTTTCCCAAGCGACACGCAAAATCATTGGCCTTTTCCTGGAGAACAAGCCCACTGATTGGAACATTATTTATTCTTTGTTGACTAAACCACTTGATTAAAGCTACATCAACGTCCTTATGTTCAGATGACCTGGCCCGTTTGATTTAAAGATTGTTTTGCTCAAAAAGATACTTAATTTTACTTTTACCTTTCCAAATTGTTCAAATAGTGGAATGCGACACACTCATTTCCTTTGCAATGAAACTGTTCGTCTCTCCGTTCCGACTTTTCCGCTACACTGAATACTGTTCTCTTCTTTTTTTGTGACATGACGTCGCGCACTGTTAAAAAGTTTCCATTCAACTGAATGTTTCACAAAACCTTGAACAACTATCCAAATCGCAGCTGCTCCAGCTAATTCTTGAAACTTCTTAAAATACAGCAAAATATGTTTGGTAGTCGTTATAGCCGCAACAATTATCTCAATTCTGTTGTAAAACGTGTCGCTATAGACAAAAAGGTCGTTATAAGCGACGTCGTATTAACCGATTGTCTTGTTGAAAAGCTTGTGTGGAATAAAAACGGGACCTCTACATTTCGTCGCTTTATCCGGTATGTCGTACTAGCGATGCCGTTTTAAACGTTTTTGACTGTATATATATTTCTTTTAACAATATGATGGTCCAGTTTTTTTTTCTTTAGGCTCAGTACCAACACCTAATCCTGACTTATCCCATGTCCTTATGTTATTTCGTTTTCTCAAATCCTTACCTCCTCAGGAACCACACCCACGTGCTGAGCATCCAGAGGGTGGAAGGCTAGACCCGAGTAATTTTCTGTGACCGCAGTTCAATGCGCTGGGGTCGCAACAGTGGACGTTTAACGTGAAACACGTTGGAATACTTTTCTTAAACAGTTTTGTCACAAATCGCTTACAGTATTAATTGTTTCAGTAACTATACATTAGCCTGAAGTTATTCCCTTTCAAAGGCGATAAAGTCGCGTGAAAAACGCGTTTTCCAGCCAAATAATCGACTTTCGATGGTAAACCCTCCGTTGCGAAAGTGCATTTTGGTAGGCAGGCAGATTTTTGGCGCAGCGTGTACTATGTCTTATTGTGAGCTTAAATCCAAGGTTCTGAAGTCGCAGCTTCAATCCTCTGGGCTCCATCGTGGAAACGAAAAAAGTGCGACGGCCCTATATCTTCGAAATCATGGCTCCTACAAAAAAGTTTAATATTGCAAACTTGTGTAAAATTTGATTTGCAGCAAGTCGTAGATACATCATTTTTACGTGATATGAACAATCAAAGAGTTGCAAGCCTAAAATGACATCCAAAAAGGGGGAACATCTTATGAGCGCCACAGCTTCATTGTTTTCACTTTAACCCCAAAATACATTGAAAATATTTTTAAGGTAATTTTGTTTCAAGTCGTTTGTGGTGTTGATTGTTTCGATCGCTGTACACTGGCCAGAGCTATTGCATCCCAAAGGGGAGAAGCTTACGTGTAAAACGCATTTTTAAGCCAAATATTCGGCTTCCGATGGCAAACCCCCCACTGAAAACTCACGGAATATTTTAGTGGTCAGAATTTTTTTTATTGCAATGAATAGTATGCCTCTATGAGACCTTGAATTGAAGTTTCTGTGGTCGCAGTTCCAATTCCCTTCGCTTCATCTTATGAACAAAAAAGGAAGCGGCCCCATATCTCGGGAAGAAAGGCTCCCACAAAAAAGTTTAATAAGACAAACTTGTATAAAAATTAATTTGTTGTAAGTTGTGGATACATCATTTTCAATTTTTGCTGTCAATATTAAAAGAGTTACACACCAAAAACGACGCTGAAATCATTTTTCGGCCGAGTTATGTTGTTGCTCCGAGAAGAGAATAAAAAAATTCAATCCGATGGATAAATGTCTTCATTAGAACTCGATAAATTCACAACTGAACTGGGTATCAGTTTAGCTATCTTTTATTAATTTGTTAAAGTGGAGAACAAATGCACATGTTTAATTAGGTTGCACCTTTACAGGTGATTGCCTACGGCGTATATTAAAATGCTGATCTGCTAGGCTTGATCGGTAAGACCGATGCGTGTGGCGGATGTGCTGATAGCGGTTTTGCCGTTGAGGTCAGCTGAATTATGGATATTAGAGCTATACGTAACTCGTGCCACAGCTTCTTTGTTTTGTCATAAACAACTTTCTTGTGGGAGCCATGGTTTCGGATATATGTGCCTGTCCCACTTTATTTTGTTTTGAAGATGGAGCCCGGAGGATTGGAGCTGCGACCCCAGGAAATTTAACTTAAGCTAACTATACCATTGCCCACGCATTGCAATAAAAATTTCTCTGCCTACCCAAAATGCACAGACTAACTCCCATTTGACTCGACTAAATGTGATGAAGATGCATGGGGAAAAATACTTTAAACATATTTGGTATTGTTTGTTTTTACTACAACGTCTCGAGGGCCGCAAACATCTTAACCGTTAGCAGAACCATTCAAACGACAGTCAAAGATGTACACTCTTGTCATCCTTGGGTGTATTCATCACCAGGACATAGAAGTAATAGTCGACCTGATGATATTGATATTGGTATAAATGAATCCAATTCGTGCGAGTTGTAATGCTTTTCGTTATCGATATTGATATTAGTAAATGTTCTAAGTTGGTCATACTCCCGCTTAAAATTTAACATTTTGACTGAAAGCCGCATACGTCTTTTACATTAATCCGTGAAATATGTGTAGGTGGAAAATCAAGCCATTTAACAAAAACCTCATTACTCTTTCTTTTTATAATTTTCTCACCATGGTATGTGATGGGTTATTTAACTGAAGCTCTAGTTCAAAGCATCCGCCTCGAAACTTTGAAATATTTTGTTGAAGAACGCTTTCCTGTCATCAGTTTGTAAATTTCTAGGAATACATATTTGACTAAGAATAATTTTTTTAGTTTTTGATACTTCAGTAGCAGTTTTGATTTTTCATCAGATGTACCCAAGCGTAGTTGGGTAACGCATCTATTACTATTAGAAGAAATAAACAGGGTTTTCGAAGAAAAAAACTCATAACTGCTTGCCATAAGTCGTCTATATCTCTCATAATCACATGATGCCTAGCAAAGTTCTTGCGAGCAGTCTTAAAAATATCGCGAATAACCTGTCTTCTACTTATTTTGCTAAAGGTTTAATTACAGAACCATAAATACATACATAAAGACAATGACAACCATGATTATATCAGCGCATTCGTTCAAAATGGCTGTTGCTGGCTCATCAGGGTGTGGAAAAACAACTTTCGTTGAAAACTTTCTGAAAAATATGGTATCAAATAAAAATATATTTGATGCATTGCTGAGCAGCACGCTGTATCCAAAAACACTTAATGTTTAAAAACAAAGATTACCTCCACTCATTCCTGACAAATTTATATAAAGTTAAATAAAAGATTCGAATCAGTTCTTGGCCTTGTGGACTACGTAATTGGTCAGATTCCGAGTGAGAGACAAAACCACGCTGAATTACTGAATATGATCGATTGATTTATTTATCCGTCAGATAGTTTAAATAACAAGGAGTACGAAAACAAGGGTAGAAAACTATAATTGGCTGACAATGGCCTGTTTATTCGAGAGTCTTTATCTCGAACAGCTGAAGAATTAGGGACTGAAGTGTTACCCAGTGAATACTTTACTTATGAGATGAATTCACACTACACACGCTATTATCTTTTCCAAAGTGGGGATAAATTATTTGATACTCGTGAATTGTATCGATCATTTCAACCTACCTCTTACCTTCAACCATTATTTTGTTTGCAGCAAAAGCTATGGAGAAATAAGTAATCTATACAGGAAAAACGAGCAAACCAATCAAACAAATCTTGAAGGAATAGAAAAAATCCGCAGCACATGAATTGCCACAAAAAGGTATAAATAAAATGTTTAACAAAATAAAATGTAAAGACTAATGGCTGAAAGCTAATTTTTCACAAATAAGCAGTTGAAATCCGCAGCTAAACATAAAAACGACACAAGGCGAAAAAGGCATTTTCAACAGGATATTAAAAAAAACTATAAAAAGAAAAAATTCATTAAGAAAGCGTGTGTTGGATATATTTGACAAGTAAATAACATGGCAATGCAGAAAGGGTGTTTGGAGTCTGGATAATTTTCCGCTACACCTCATTATCAGATTATGATTTTAAAAACCATAGAGGTTGTCCACAAGCAAATTGCATCACTGGACGAATCTTCTGTACTGCAATTTGTTTCATTTAGTCATTTTCGCATTTACTTTTGACTCAAGGTGCAGCTGATTAAGCTGAAAGACGGCAACGAAAAACATTTCACAGGTAAAAATTAATTGAATTATGGGAAAGGTGCGACAGAAACTCATTTAAAATCAGTTGGCTGGCACTTAAATCAGAATGAGATGGTAATAATTGAACACTCAAGACCTGGCGGTAGTCGTACTTAGTTAAATGACCGGTATTTAAAGGGATCTGCAATTTTTCGAAATGTGCCCCGTTATTTTTTCCTTTTTTCCCTTTTTTTTGCTTTTATTATAGATTGCTTTTATCATAATTTTTTATTATCATTCTTTTATTATAGTTATCTTTTAATCGTAATTTTTCTTTATTATTCCGAAATATGGTTTCGTATTATTATATGTTTATTATGATGTAATTTTTTTATTTGAATAAATTTAAATATGTATATACAGTCAAAACCGTTTATAACGACTTTGAAGGGATCGCTAGTTTTCGGTCGTATTAGCCGATAGTCACTTTAACCGGCTGTACTATATGAGACACATCACACATCATCACATCATCTGAAATATAGCATCTTCTAGTAAAACACCTGTATACTCGTATATGTAATTCGGTTCAAAACTATACTTGAAAATTTATGATAAGATACATTTTCATTGTACATACTTATAACATAGCAAAAACAATTTAAGCATACAACAACTAATGCTCAATACTAAGAAAATCTGTTATTTTTGCTTGTTTTTTTATAACGAAGTGCATACGATTTTTGCATTTCATATTGCATACGCTTCAACGCTACGTGAATATTGCATGAATCGAATTCTCCATGAACGATTAGAAATTTTTGTAAAACTGTGACTGCGCTGAGAGCTTCGCAAAGTGATGGTACTGCAAACTCATCATCTTCGTCTTGATTTACATCAGTATGTTGACTTTGGATGTCAGCTAAAATATCCTCTTAACTTGCTTCCGCATACACTAAAAGGCTGCTGTCCACCTCAATAAACTCTTTAATGTCATTATTTGGCAACAATAATGGAAATGCTTGGACTAATTGTGCCAAAAGAATGTCATCAGCTTCATCATAATCATCAGACATAATTTGAAGATTGCCCTCTATATGCATGGATGAAGATAAATCTTTGAAGCCAGCGTGCCTGAAGCAATCGGCGATAGTTCTTTGATTGACATTATTCCACGCTTCGGGTATCATTAAAATTGCATCAAGGATATTAAATACTACTTTTTGATCTCCTTTTTCGATGCTTTGTAGCATAGCATATGGAGTACTTGAATTTTTCTGTACTGTGTTTTAAGACATTTTATTACAACCCTGGTCCATCGGTTGTAAAACTGAAGTGACGTTTGGCGGTAAAAAACGAGCTTTGTATTTTGCAGATTATCCACTACGGCATGAGCAGGACAGTTATCGACCAGAAGAAGAATTTTCTGACTTTTGATTTCAGCTTCGTGTCACAGTTTCGAAGCCATTTCCCAAATTTTTTGGATGTCATCGAAGATTTGGCATTGTTTTCGTAGGTGACAGGTGAAGAATGTATGTTTTAAAAACATCGTGGCTTCTTGGCCTTTCCTATAACTAACAGTTTTTCTTTAATAGAACCTGTCATATTTGCAGCAACCAAAATAGTGATTCTAGTCTTAGACATTTTCCCTCTAATACATTTTTCACCTTTAAATTTCAGGGTATTATCTGGAGTCAAATTATAAAATAGGCCTAGCTCGTCTGCATTGAAAATATCTTCGGGCTTATAGCCTTCGCACAAAACTGGCCACTTTTGAGAAAGCCATTCTCCGGTTATACCATCAGATACACTGTCAGCTTCACCACTAATCTTCCCGGAAACAATATCATGGCGAGCTCGAAAATGTTGTATCCTAGAGGAAGAACAGTTGAAATTCTCTTTTCCCAAGCGACACGCAAAATCATTGGCCTTTTCCTGGAGAACAAGCCCACTGATTGGAACATTATTTATTCTTTGTTGACTAAACCACTTGATTAAAGCTACATCAACGTCCTTATGTTCAGATGACCTGGCCCGTTTGATTTAAAGATTGTTTTGCTCAAAAAGATACTTAATTTTACTTTTACCTTTCCAAATTGTTCAAATAGTGGAATGCGACACACTCATTTCCTTTGCAATGAAACTGTTCGTCTGTCCGTTCCGACTTTTCCGCTACACTGAATACTGTTCTCTTCTTTTTTTGTGACATGACGTCGCGCACTGTTAAAAAGTTTCCATTCAACTGAATGTTTCACAAAACCTTGAACAACTATCCAAATCGCAGCTGCTCCAGCTAATTCTTGAAACTTCTTAAAATACAGAAAAATATGTTTGGCAGTCGTTATAGACGCTACAATTATCTCAATTCTGTTGTAAAACGTGTCGCTATAGACAAAAGGTCGTTATAAGCGACGTCGTATTAACCGATTGTCTTGTTGAAAAGCTTGTGTGGAATAAAAACGGGACCTCTACATTTCGTCGCTTTATCCGGTATGTCGTACTAGCGATGCCGTTTTGAACGTTTTTGACTGTATATATATTTCTTTTAACAATATGATGGTCCAGTTTTTTTTCTTTAGGCTCAGTACCAACACCTAATCCTGACTTATCCCATGTCCTTATGTTATTTCGTTTTCTCAAATCCTTACCTCCTCAAGAACCACACCCACGTGCTGAGCATCCAGAGGGTGGAAGGCTAGACCCGAGTAATTTTCTGTGGCCGCAGTTCAATGCGCTGGGGTCGCAACAGTGGACTAGCGTTTAACACGTTCATTGAAAAATCCGAAATTTTATTTATACCCGCAAAACGATGACTTCAATCAACATGTAAAAATTCTAGAAGCTACAATGTTCATGAATCACGTAATCGTCACTCCCAGTATATTGTAAACACATTAAACTATACTTCAACGATCAATGCTATATACTTGTACACACAAGTGGAAGTAAAAACATATAAATTACCTACCAAAGCCTCTATACTATCCCTTGAAAATATAGTGATCAGGCCATTACCAAATTTGCTAGTTTTCGGGTTGGTGGATGACGACTCTAACACCGGAAAGCGTACGAAAAATCCATTCAACTTGTAGCATAACAACATTACCACCTTCAATCTATCAGGTAAAAGCGTTGAAGTACCACATCAGACAATTGAGAGAATAGCCTATTACTACTGACGGATAACATACTTTTTTCAGAGATACTGGCAACAACTTCTTTTATAAAGGTCATCAGCAGCTCGTTTCTGTAACTCACAAATTGAGAAGTTCTCTACTACCATTCTCAATTTGACGTCATTCTCTACCACAACGTTTCTGTATGAAACTCTATTACATTCTCTATTATCTATTATTATCTATTTTTTAAAAATAAAAATGGAACCCGTAACTGGAAAGATGGTATATACTCATAAAAGAACTGAAACCGATTAGATCAAAAGGCGCAGAAGAAGTAAAAGCTTGCTGATTTACCCGAAACTAATAGTTTTGACATTGAAAGGTGAAAACAAAACCGATAGAAGCATCTGGATGTCAAGATCTATGCGAAAATTTCTTTCTAAATTATACCTCTTATCTGATATGGTTCTGATTCAAACACATTCTTTCTTCATATCATCATGGATATCTTATCCACATTAAAATTAATCAAGACTTTTTTATGAATTTCCATCACTATGTCGTCAATATAAATAAAAATAAACAAGTTTTCATGCCATACAACTAAAAACCGAAAATCGCATAAACATGTTTTGTTTATCTCAGTAAAATATTCTGTGCCATTTTGGCTGTACTTTGTTAGCGTCAGGTAGATACCAAACCTTCTAACATATCGTCTTTTACGAATATGAAAGATGCATTGATTTCTTCTAGAATGTCCGGGAACTGGTTACAATTAACAACGCCGTCAAACCAGCGATGAGCATTGATTTTTTCATTTCGCAATCATTTTTCCCGCGAACTTTCAAATGAAGCTCCTGGTACAGGTGATGCTAGGCAAAGTGGTTGATCATAGATACTGCTAATTCAAAAGGCAATATTGCAAGCTGTTTCAAAACATTTACGATTGTTTTCGGAAACAAATTGAATTTCAAAAATGAGCTAGGGCATATTTCTTAAAGGAGATGTAAGTATCAAGGACAGCTTCGGAAATTTTGGCCATTAATTATTGTTCGTGTTTGAGTTGATGAGTGCCTCGTATGATTCAATGGGTTGTAGTTATGAAACATGAATGGGTAGGTGAGCAGCGATTATGGGATGTGTTTGAGGAAAAAAGGAATGGTGGAATGCAGCTTTTTGTAATCAAACTGAAGCTTTTGTTAACGAACTTTAGCATACGTAGGTTACAAATGGCATGGTATTTGTTAGAGCGAACAAGATGATGGCAATGGCGAGGAGCCGAGATACTGGTGTTGTAATGTCAGTACGATACGTGAGCGAGATTCATTGGAATAGGTCAATACGTAAGTGAAATTAAGCGCCATATGACAGCTTAATTCTACCTACCATGTCAACTATAGACTCTTTTCTACTATATTTTATATATAATCATCTTTATTCAAACACCAGACTTAGGCTCTTCACTTCTCTCACGAAACTCCTAATCAAAACCACTTTCTCCGTATTCAAACCAGCTCTCAGTCAATCAGCGCTCTCAAAAACCCAGCTCACGATCCATCGCATAGTACACACGCTCACACACTCGCAAACAGCATAGTCAAAACCAGTTCCCCATACAAAATGCTACCAGCCACTGATATACTTTGGTGTTCTCTAGCTATCAGAACTAACATACTTTGAGCATGTGCACAGGGGTACAGCCTGTTCTTATTGGACACCATGCAAAAATGGCTGAAAGTGTATGTTCTAATACTTGTGAAACAGTCTTTACTCTTACAGTTCTCGATTTAGCAATAGACTTTGGTTATGGTTTAGTGATACACTTTCGCATGGTTAAACTGTCGGTACTAATCTATTTTCAGCATTTATGTGCTGGCGAACTAACACTCTTTGAGCATGTAGCAGTATAGACTGTCACTATAGGACGCCATGCAAAAATTGCTGAAAATGTATGTCTTACTACTTGAAGCAACGGTTCTCGAAAAAATTTTCAAGTTCACATATCCATTGTTGATTCGCAGATTTTTCGCTTTCCTTGAAAAAAACGTCAACAATGCAAACATTCTTTACTTCCAAATCTCTTTTTTTGAGCTGCATACCAATTTATTTGGAAGAGCAATTGTATGGTCGATCATGTTTTTTATCACTGTTCAAAGTAGACGTGTAAATCTTTTTCCTTAAAAAAGGCATTTCTATCAACTAAAGAGCAATTTTGTAATATGGATCACAATGAAAATTTGTTAACGGAATAAAACTGTTGAAATTTTTCAATGAGCAAATTTGTTATATGTCAATTTTTTCATTCACCTACTCATTTTCTTTCCAAATAAAATGCAGTGTTAATATTTTATCATTAACTTACTCTTCATTTCCAAACAAGCGAGAATAATCTATGGAAGTAATAAACGAACTTTTCATTTCCAAACAATCAAAAGAAAACCTCGAAACATTTCAAGAGTTTCGTTCCGTTAATAAATTCGCATTATAGGATCATAACTCTATGATATTTTGTTGTAGGACCATTTGCGAAATTTTTGTAGTTCATTTATTGTAAGCCTTCGTTAAATTTCAGTTCCTTATTATTGTTTTTCAAGATCAACTGCACAACGAGAAATGATTTTTTATCTCAATAATAGTGAAATAATACAGATGCAATGTCTACGTAGCACCCATGCAAATTTCGGATGCAACTATTGAAAATAGCCACCATTCGACGAAATCTCTCCAGTTGGCATAAAAACAAAAACTGTATTCAATAATCCTGAAATCCTAATTTCGCCAACATCGTCTCTAACGCCCTTCTTTTCTTCAAGTGTCAATATGAGAATCGCGAATCACGTGGAAAAAGTATTGTTACCTGTCATTTCTACGATTGTAAAGATTCAATCCGCCCCTCATCCACCAAAAGCCGTACGTTATCAACGGACGCTATCTAAGATGGTACGATAAGATTAATTCGTTCCATTCACTGTAATGAGTACTTATCATTAACTCTCCAGTATGTGGGAAGTTCTTGTAACCACCTCGAAAATCGAAATTGAAATTTTCAACATATCTTTAGGTGATGAGATCTTCTGCGTATATTTCAAGTGTTTTTAGAAAAAAGTATATATGTGTGTGTATGTGTATGTTTTTCATAAAAAAAAGTTTTTAACCTCATTCATACAACACAGTCATCAATGTTTATAAAAATTTATCTACTCTAAACAGTCTTTGTAAAAAAATCAGCAAAACTTTTTGTCATGATTACAAAAAACATTGTGGTCTAAGTGCGATCCTTGCGGCCCACACGACTAACTTCCCAGTGGGCGAATAGAAAGGCCATAATTTCTTTTTATTAATAATTACTATTATTATTAATTATTATTCTAAATTATTATAATTACTTTCATTTTTATATTTTTTTATCTAGCCATACAAGCCTTGGTAGAGGAAGACGCCTCCACCATCTGGTCGTCCTCTACCAAAGCCTCAACATCCTCGTCCTCCTTATCGTCATTCTTCTTGTCCTCTTCCTCCTTCTGGTGCTTCAGCTCGTCCTCCATCTCGGCCCCGGAATCCACAAAAATTATAAAGGGTATTTAATTGTTATGAATAATAATCATTCGTTATTAAGAATGTTTAATCGTTACTAATTATAGTTGAGTTTATATTGAGAATATCAAATTATAACTAATAATATTTGATTGTTATTAACAGTATTAAATTATTTATAACATTATCCAATTATTAAGCGCATTAGCGTCACTACTCCCATTCTCCCAAACCTGACAATATTTAAACCCGAAAATTTTAAAAGTTTGAAATTCCATAAATCAATCTTGATTTATTTTAAATAGCGTTTTTTATAACTTTGATCAAAATTTTGCTAAAACGCACAATAATAATAATAATATATATTTGGGATCTACACGGATTAAAAGTGCGTTTCAAAAATTTCAAAATTAAGTAATTTTTTTCTTTTTTTCAAATTTTTCATTCTCAATAAAAAAGGCTTAACCAATTTTGCTGAAAAGTCATTCAGTTTTAAGTTATGTAATTACGCGTCGAATGAAACCAGACAAACGTCAATATGATCTTTGGTTCTTGAGATAATCGAGACGAAAAATAATTTCGAACGCACATACGTAAACACACACAGACATCTCTCTAAAAATGATGGCTTTGGATTCTAAAGACCTTAAAACGTGGAGATATATCGAAATTTTGGATTCGCAAATTCGACCCCATTACAATAAATTCCCACTGGGAAGTTAATTAAATTAAAAATTGAAAATTATTAAAAATCATCTTGACCTTCAAGATCATTTCTGTCATGCACTATATCTGGCGAACCAAATGAAGGATTTGCATGGCTGGGTATCAATTCATCATCATCAATGGCGCACCAGCCCAAATCGAGCCTTGGCCTCCCGAAGACACTGCCTCCAACTGTCTCGGTCCAGCGACCGCGTCCTCCAATTAGCGAATCCCAGCAAGGATTCGCTGTCGTTGTCAACTGCATCCTCCCATCGTTTGCGTGGTTTTCCTGGTGGGCGGCTTCCTGTTGCTCGGCCTTTCATGGAGCGTTTGGGAATTCGCCCGTCATCCATACGCTCCACATGGCCAGCCCACTGAAGTCGTAGCAGTTTCGTCAGAATCGATACCGGTGGCTCGTCATAAAGAGCGTACAACTCATGGCTGTACCGGATTCGCCAGTCCGGTCCGTCCTTCGCGGGCCCCAGAATACGTCTCAAAATGCGGCGTTCGAAGACGTCAATCCTTTTTTCTGAGGCTTGAGTCAAAGTCCATGTTTCACATCCGTAAATCAATACAGGACGGATGATCGTTTTATAGACGCGCAGCTTATTTTTTCGGTGCACTTTGTTACTTTTAATCACCGAGAGGACGGAAAAATATATTTTATTGGCTAGACCAATTCGCCGTTCAATTTCGTCCTTTTCATTCCCGTCTTTGGCGAGGTTGACACCAAGATAAATAAAGGAGTTAACGCTTTCCACACTGTAGTTAGTTAGCGTCATGTTTTTTCTATTTGGCGTCTTTTTCCTTGACTGGGTCATATATTTGGTTTTGTTCACATTGACCCTTAGGCCGACTTGCCTAGCCGCTGACTCCAGCTCAGTAAACGCTTCTTTGGCACGAGATAGAGATTGGGCCATGACGTTGATGTCATCGGCGTACGCTACTATTTGAGTAGACTTAAAGAGTAGCGTTCCCGCATTGTCTACTTTAATCTTCCTGATGACATACTCTAGGGCCAAATTGAAGAGTATGGGGGCGAGGCCATCACCCTGTTTAAGACCTGAGCTGGTGTCGAAGCTTTGAGTCAGATCGCCTTGACATCTGACTTTAGATCGTGTGTCGGTCATCGTTAGTCTGGTGATTCGTATTAGTTTGATAGGTATCCCAAAATCAAGCATTATTTTATATAGTATATTTCGATCTATACTATCGTATGCTTGTTGGAAGTCTACGAAGACCTGGTGCACGGCAATATTGTATTCCCAGCACTTTTCCAGCATCTGTTTTACTGAGAATAGTTGATCTATCGTCGACATACCGGATCTGAAACCGCCTTGGTATTCGCCAATTATTGTGGAAGTGTACTGTGTCAATCTTTTATTAATAATTTTGGTCAGGATCTTGTAGGACGTACACAGCAGTGAGATGCCTCTGTTGTTGTCACATCTAAGCTTATCTCCTTTCTAATGTATGGGACATATGATGGCCGTCCGCCAATCATCAGGTAATTTTTCATCAACCCATGCCTTGGAGATGATCTGGTGGAGGCGGTGTGTTAGTATTGGTCCACCCTTTTGAAGGAGATCTGCTGGTAAATTGTCGATTCCGGGTGCTTTATTTGGTTTTTGCTGTTGTATGGCTGCTTGCACCTCTTCAATAGATGGTATTGACGAAGATGGACTGCATAGGTCAGCATCTTCAGGAATCGTTATTGGCAGGGATGTAGTTACTGATGGTGGATTTAGTAGCTCAGAAAAATATTCATTCCAACTGTGATTAATGTCGTCTGGGTCGCTTAAAATATTTCCCTGCTTGTCTCTACATAGGCTTGATTGCGGCTTGTAGCCTTGTCTAAGTCGCTTCAATGCTGCATAAGCGTCCCGTGTGTCGTTTCTGTACATATCGTCATTGATCCTTTGGATAGTCTGGTTGTTATAGGTTCTACGCTTGCGTCTGACTATTTTTTTAGCTAACCGTCTTAGCTCGTCATATTTTTGCTTCTTGGCTCTTGTCGGTCTTTCAATGTATTGTAAATAGGCTTCTTTTTTACTTTTGAGAGCATCTTCACATTCTTTGTTGAACCAATCGTTTCTTTTCGACGTCGTTTGTCTTCCTACGGTTTCTTCCGCTATTGATGTTACGCCTTCTTTAAGCTGCGACCACATTTGTTCAAGCGATGTGTCCGTACCTGCCGGCGGTGTATTGACAAGGTAATTCGTCAGTTTCGCTTGATAATTTGCTGCTACTGTTTCGTTTTTCAGACACTCCACCTTGAACTTAGGAGTCCTGCTCTTTTTCTTGGTGGTGCATCTTGTTATGCGGCAGCGATATTTTGTCTTGACGAGATAGTGGTCTGAGCCGCAGTTAGCACCACGGTATGATCTATCGTCAAGCACACTTGTAGCAGCTCTTTTTTCGATGACGAAGTGATCGATCTGGTTGAAGGTTCGTCCATCGGGTGACATCCAAGTTTGTTTGTGGATGTCGCGGTGTTGGAAGTAGGTAGAGCTTATCACCATGTTTTTGCTGGTCGCAAAATCAACTAGTCGCTGACCATTGTTGTTGGTACTTTCATGGAGACTATGCTCTCCCGTTGTCCCTCTGTGAGTTTCTTCTCGTCCAACTTTAGCGTTAAAGTCCCCTAGTAGGATTTTGATATCATTTGAGGGTAGTGAATCGTATGTCCTTTCTAGGATGTTGTAGAATTCGTCTTTGACGATTTCTTCTTTCTCTTCAGTTGGAGCATGACAGTTGATTAGCCATACATTAAAGAACTTCATTTTCATACGGATCGCACATAATCGTTCATTCACCGGTTTGAAGTCAGTTATGAGATGTTTAAATGAAGATGCTACAACGAAGGCGACTCCAAATTCCTTGTTTCCGGTTGGTTTGCCGCTTGTGAATATTGAATGCGATCTTAAGTCACTTATTTCGTTTCTTGAACCGCCAGGATGTTAATATTGTATGTCGAGGCTTCCTTGAGAAGTTCTCGCAGTGATCCTGTTGTATTGAGTGTTCGAACGTTCCAAGATCCAATAGAGTAGTCCGTTTTTCGTTGCCGTTGTCGTTGCCGTTTATCCAATCCAATCCGAGGCCGTGTTTCAGGGTTCGTAGCAATTGGGTAATGCCAGGCAGGGTTGCTAGCCCCACGCTGGTAAGCAGGAATATGGCGTCCCACACTCGCCACTACCGTCGTTAGTTGGGTATCCAGCGGGCACCACGAGGAGGTGACGGTTCGATTTTGCCCGCTTGGGTATCAATTAATTTCATACAATTTTTTTTTTAATTTAACTTATCACATAACCGTGAAAAAAAGTTTTATTGATATTTTAAAAAAAATATTTAAGGTATATAAATTTTATAAACATTGATTATTGTGGTGTGCAAATCAGGATAAAAATTAATTTTTTTAGGAAAAGCCCTACCGTTTTGCACTTTTTTTTTGTGAAATTAATTTTTTTTGGGTATCAATTAATTTCACAAAAAAAAGTGCAAAACGGTAGGGCTTTTCCTAAAAAAATTAATTTTTATCCTGATTCGCACACCACAATAATCAATGTTTATAAAATTTATATACCTTAAATATTTTTTTTTAAATATCAATGAAACTTTTTTTCACGGTTATGTGATAAGTTAAATTAAAAATAAAAAGTCATTGAAAGCCACCATGTAAAAATGGTTGATACGAATGGTATTACCTGATATCTCCTATTCTAAAGACATTGTTGTTAAATCAATCATAGCTTATTTAATGTGCATAATTTGAGCAGATTTTCAATAGTACAGTACCGTGTTTTTATTTTAAAAAAAACTTCTCAAATATTAAAAAAACCCGTTTTTTAAATCAAATATCCATTTGTAGTAATCAACGCATTGAATGATAAAGTGTTTTGTAGTCAATCCTTTGCAAGATCATATGCTTGAAAAGGATTTCATCAAATAAAATGTTGTAGTTTTTTGCAATTTTGTTCTTTAGGTTCTACATGCAATTAAACCGATTATTGATTATTGATTAGTCAATGTTTTTCAAAACCGAATGCAAAATAAACAAGCCATGAAGTGCGATTCTTGAGGTCCATACGATCAACTTCCCAGTAATATCTAGATAAACATTAAACATGTTAAACACAATAATAATTTTGAAAATAATACTACTTTAAATAATAATAATGAGAGGCATTCATAGCAGTAACAGGAATGAGTTAATATTAATCATATCATCTACGGGAGTATCCATTGATTACATAATACTTTTGGTGGATGCGGGTAGATGGATTTGATCAATCAATCGCTGGGAACCTTTTCTACGGTATTTGTTATTTTCACATCGATGTTTGAAGGACAAAAAAGCGCTAGCAAAAATGAATGCAGTTTTTGTTATTACTCTCATTGAAAATATTTTGTCGCGTGATGACCATTTTGAATAGTTGCGTTCAAAGCTGCCATGACTTCAGCATAATCACTGAATTTATATTTTTTCACGATTTTACATCAATGAGATACTTTATATTTTCTATTGGTCTTGAAAAATTTTGAATATGCAGTCAAAAATAGGTTCAATTGCATGTAAAAAGTGAAATGTATTACAAATGACGATGGAGGAAGTAATTGAAATCTTACGATTACTAAAGAATGAATCTACTAAGAACCTACACTTTTTTATTTGATGAAAGCCTTTTAAAGCATATGATCTTGCAAAGTATTGACTATAAAAAAATTTACCATTCAAAGCATTGATTACCACAAATGCAAATTTGATTGAAATTTTGATGGTTTTCAAAATTTAAGCAGTTTTTAAATTAAAAGGCTCTAAAAACTATTAAAAATCTGCTCAAAATATGCAAATATTTTAACATTTGATTGAATTTACAACAATTTATTTAGAATAAAAGATATAAAGTAATATCATTCGTACTCTCTTTACATGGTAACTTTGAATTATTTTTAATTTAGCTATTTTCATGATCATGCAAAAAAGTTTTGTCAGTTTCTCTTCAAAAACTGATAAGATGGTATAAATTATATAAACATTTATTACTGTGTTGTGCAAATCAGGTAAAAAAATATTTTTTATGAAAAAAACCCTCATTTTTCCTATTTTCTTCTATTAAATTAAAAAACGGCTGAAACTAATTTTTATAATGTTGAAAAAATCAAAAAGATGTTAATACACGTCGATTGACACCATAATAGTGCAAATATTATATCTGGTTCGTGAGATATAGTGGATGACAGAGATGACCTTGAATATTATGATGATCGTTAATGATTTTTTTATTTTTTATTTAATGTTTTCGTAATCATTAGAAAAAAAGTTTGATAAAGTTTTGACAAGCACTGCTTCAAGTACATACATTTTTTAAAAATTGATTACTGTCTCCCGTAAATCAGGTGAAAATTTATTGTTTATTAAAAAAACTTATTTTTTGCACTTTTCTACTTAAATTTAAAAAACGACTCCAACGATTTTTTTCCAAAATTTAGAAGATTCACAAAAATGTTAATACGCGTTGATTGAAACTTTAATGATGCAAATCGTATGTTTGATTCGCGAGATATAACGCATGACATAAATGACCTTCAAAGGAGCAAAACAACAAACCCCCCTTACGGAAGTGTCCCAAAAACTAATCAGCTCTTAAGATTGCAAAGACGTTTCGATTGACACCTTAACGAAATCGATACGACTTTGTTTACGGCTCGTTTAAAGTAGCATTTATTTCATAATTATTATTATATTTAATATTTTAAATATTTATGTAGATATTACAGGAAAATTTACCGTGTGGACCTCAATGTTTGCACCTGGCAGCTTGTTTTTATTATTATTATCTTGTTTAATATTTTTAGTTTTCATGTAGATATTACTGGAAAGTTGTCCGTGTGAACTCCAAGTGTCGCACCTCGCGACTTTGTCTTCTTTTTTCTTCTTATTGGAAGCTTCCATCAGCTTTGGAGACCGAAACATAATGTTTCTAGAAATCACGTAACTAAAAATCAATGTCTCCCATCATTTGAACTCTCTCCAAGATAAAATTGAAGCGTAATTACGATTTCGCGGACTGATTAAAATTTGGTAAACTTTGGTCGGGTGATTTTTTGTGTTGCCCTCTCTAAGGTTTTTTCTCATCTGCTATATCTCCCAAATCAAATGTTTGATTTACGTCAACCAGGTACCAATCAATGCGTATTAGCATTTTCAAGATTCAGAATGTTCAAAATATGTAGTGCAGTTATTTTTTAAATAAATAAAATAAGCGCAACAAATTTTTTTCCTACTTGCACATGAATTTTTCATTTTAGCTGCACTATCAGCAATCAATGCTTATAAAATTCAAACACTCTAAATAGTTTTTCCAAACACTCAGTAAAAATGTTTCCCATGATTACGAAAAATTCAATAAATAACAAAAAACTATTAATGGTCACTATGAATAAAGGGTAAATACGAATAATACTACCTGATCCCTTTTATTCTTATAGCATGGTTGCCATTTTAATCAAAGGGTAGTAATATTTGCATAATTGAAGGGGGAAGATTACATTATAAGTTTCAAAAAATCGACTTTTTTATTGCAGAAATTGAATGTTTAGCTATTCAAAAGAATGCTCAAAAAGATTGAGATCGATATTCGAAGTTCTTTTTATATTTGCGACACAAGGAACGAAAATTTGCTTAGATTGCTTTCACATTGAATTGGGGGACTACAGCATGCATGGCAATGAGAGACTCGGACAACGGATCTCCATGAAGAACAGCCTCTAAATTTTCAAATTTTGATGATAATCACTTGACAAAATTATGAAATGTACCTCAAAATATGAATAAAATGGCCTTTTAATTTAAACTAGTTCTAATTATTTATTCCTCTTCAAAAACTAATCACGAAAAAAACGATAAAATTGGCCTCCTAATGTGATCTCGCCCCTTAAGCAAGGGTTTTAATACTGCTGTTATTTATTTTATCGAAAAATTGCTTAACTGTTGCTGCAATTAAATTTGCATTTGCGGTAATCAAAGGAAAGGAGTGATGTTCGGAAGCTTTCTTACTAACTAAAAAGTAAAATTTTATGATTGCCAAGCAAATTCAATTTTATTGAATAAATTCTTTTATCTAACTTGTACTTCTGCCAACCATTGCTTTTCTAAAACAGATGTTTTAAGTTCTCAGCAAATAACACATTATAATAAAATTAAACAGTGATTATTTACTGCATATTAAATGTATTATCAAGATCAACACAGATTCAATATCATGAAAATTGCGGACGTAACTATCCAAAATTGCCATCACGCGACAACATCTAGTTCAGGTGGCGTGGAAACAAAACTGCATAAATTGACCCTAAAATTCTAATTTCATCAACATTTTCGCTAGTGCCCTTTTGTCCTTCAAACAGCGATATGAAAAAAACCAGTTTTGTTAATAAGGCTGTGGCAACTTTCCTCCCTTAAATTGATTCGCGTAAAGTTTCGATTGGATCTCCACCCGCCAAAAACCATACGTTATCAATAGACACTACCAGGATGATACGATTAATATTAACTCATTCCGCTTTGCAATGAGGTCTCATTATTGTTAAATTATGATTATTTTCGCTACCTTTATTGTGTTCAATATATATGTAGATATTACTGAGAAGTTGTCCGTGGTGACATCAAAGGTTGGACCTTGCAGCTTGTTGTAATGATATATTGCAGCACATGGATTGTTGCGAAAGTGTAATGTAGTATTATTAGTTATGGCAAAAGTGCAGAAATGAAATCGCTTTTTGAGTTTTAATGTTACCAAAAGTTCAATAGCTTAACAGAAACAGCAATAAAATGAACTTCCTAGCAAATTTCCTGGAACTATTTGGGGTTGCGGGCCAATTAGTAATCGCAAGTCATGAAGGAGGATAAATTATTAAAACGAATTCTTCAAGATCGCAGCACAAGACAGTACACTAAATTAAAAATTGACATCGAATCTTTTACAAGTTCTTCAAGCTTGTAGTTCCACAAGTATTTTTTCTTTTTAACTTAAATCAGTCTCGAATACATTTAGAATGCTACGAATAGAATCAAAAGTAAGGCCTTCCTTTCAAAAATCGTGAGTTTTAACTTATGTGACACAACTATGTTTCTTGCACGATTGCAATATGAATGCATTCGATATCTTTCAAGTAAATATCAGGTTTGATGACTTACGTAAACTAAATCTAATATATGTATATTCAAACTCGAAATAAAAAGATTCTTCGAACCAATATCCTTTCAATATAATGATAATGTTAGAAAAATGGGTTCAAATATTTTTGACCTCAGCCGCCCATTACAACCACAAATATTCGGGCTGAAAGAAATTTCTCTTGTTTGAATCGAGCTAAAAATCATTTGCAAAATACCGTATTCCAAGGGAATTTTTCTGTTTCGCCAAAGATTTTAATTGAGTAAAAAAATTCAACAGAACCTACAGAAATTAAAAGCTAATTTTAAGATCGAATTATCGGAAAAAAATTGTTACTTAAAAGATAAACAATCTGATTCAATTTTGATTCAAGTCATAAACATCAATATTGAATCATTGAACATTCTTCAAATTGCATAAGCTAACGTTTCTAAGATTTTGGCAAATAACAAAATAAACGTTTCTATGAAATTTGAACCCGACGTAGAATTTTTTAATCGTATGAAGATAAGTTTTTGTCGCAAACAAACAGTTACTAGATAACGCTGTTAGTAGTAAGCAACGTACATCAGAACCGGTTTTTGTATGGGTGGGAACGGCATTTTCAATCTCTATCAATCAGAATAGCGAGTGGCTTGGGGTACCACGTTTGTATGGCTGGGATAGGGTGAATCAGAGTGCCTTGGTCTTGGGTGTATGGAGGAACGGATGCTGAGATTGTGGTTTTGTATCAGGTGTGTGGCGGTGATTGTTTGGGAAGTGTTGAATCAGAGTGGTTTGGTCTTGGGTGTGGTGTGGAAAGGGGGTTGTGATTGTGTGTTGGTATCAGGTGTGTGGCGGTGATTGGCGGCGTTGGTAGAAGGCTATGGAGGGTCTGGGTTAGGGCTGTGATTTGTAGGGTTGGTAGAAGGGTGTTGTGGTTGGTTGATTGCGTGAGGTAGTGGTAGGGTGTGGAGGATCAGGTGTGTGGTTGTGATTGGTAGAATGCTATAGAGGATCAGGTTGTTGCGGTTGTTTGGTTGTGTCAGGCCGTGGTAGGGTGTAGAGGATCAGGTGGTTGGCGGTGACTTTTAGCGTTGGTAGAAGCCTATAGACGATCGGTGTGTTGCGGGTGTTTGGTTGCGTCAGGCCGTGGTAGGGTGTGGAGGATCAGGTGTGTGGTGTTGATTGGCGGCGCTGGTAGAAGGCAATAGCAGATCAGGTGGTTGGTGATGATTTTGAACGTTGATGGAAGGCTATGGAGGATCGGGGTGTTGTGGTTGGCTGCGTCAGGTAGTCATAGGTAGTAGAAAATAGGGTCAGATGTTTTGGCTGTAGCTGTGGTTTGTGAGATGTGTCCTGTGTTGGGAGATGTTGTCTGCATAACTGGTTGTTTGTTAGGAGGCTTAGAGTACGTTAGAAAGGCTACTAAAGTCAATTTTTGTAAAATGGTAAAACAGGAGCGTATGAAAACCAGCCAGAAAGAACATAAATGTACCTTGATGTGCAAATTCAACTTGAATTTCGTTCGTTGGCGATACCGAGCATGTTAATTCAAGTTTTTCTTCAAGCGAATGTATGAAGCACCTGTTTAAGACAACGAATGATGGGTACAGGTTAAAGCCTTGCACGTACATTTTCTGTGGCTCTGTAGAAAATTTAGCTTAATGTGATACGAACCCTTTGATTTCAATACGCCGTATTGCTGTACTTATTTGTGCGAACGAAGGGTGAAAAGAAGTGTGAAATTTTAATGATAATAGCCATTCATAGTGATTCGATCGTATCATCAATGGGTGCATATTCGTGTATCTGCATGGAATGAGAATTTCGATCGGTCGCATATCAATTAACTTCATGCACATATACGTTGAGATGTTTTCAAACAGGTGGTAAAAAATATCTCAAGTCTTTTTTGAAGGCGAGCGAATGATGGTAAAGAGGACGATCACATACATGTTTATTGTAATTAAAGGGATTCCGCCAAGGTTTATCGTGACGTCGCATTGACCGTGTTGCAATTGGGTGCATATTAATTAACTCGCTTACGAACCAACAGACTCGCGAAAATGGAAATATTATTGGAAAGATTTCAATATCACCAGCATCTTAAACTGAAATGGAAGACATTCACTATAGATGACGTCGCGTCGGGAGGATCCTGAACGGCCGGTTGTGGAGTTGTTGTCGAATGTTACGCGTCTTGAGTTGAATTCAGGTGAAATGGAATGATGTGAAATGGTGTAATACATAATTAAACTGTGCGTATGCCAATTAGAAGATGTTTTATGGTTGCTTACGCTCGCTTGGTACGCTTGAGGAGAGAATCGCTGGACATGAAAAGACTTGTATATTGAACCAACTGAGGGTGAGTGTAATTAGTGTCTGCGGAAAAAAATGTGTTTTAAGCAGTGCATATTTAATTACTCTTTACGTGTGGTATAGGTGAAGGTTAAGACTGATGGTTAAATGCTTTTGTGTTGCGGATCGCGTATTCGTTCTGTATATTGAAATTATCTGAGGATGAATATAATTAGCTCGTGTGGAAACATCTGCTATTGAGTTTGCAATTACTCACCCGTATTACCCTATGTGCGCGTAGACAGTATAAAAGTGAAAAATTGCAGTCAATTATCAGCCAGAAGTTTTTGAAGTCTTTTGGAAAAAGTTGGGACACGAAAAATATGGTGAGTAATAATATTACATACATACTGGTAATGTTTCCTTCTAATCCTTTGTTCTTTTTTCCAGAAAACTGTAAAAGTGTTGAGCAATGTATGCGAGTAAATTCCGGATCAGCACGTAGCACTTGTTGGTTTGGAACTTGGAAAGAAATATAGGGTTAAATGTTTTCGTTTGGTCAACACGCAATATGGATCACGCCTCACCGTACACCTAACCAATGAAACCTTTTGTTTTCTTCCACCAAGATTCTGTGAGAAAATAAAGAAACAGCGTCAAATTGAGAATCTTAACGATATTGCGGAAAACTATCTGATTTTCGAAGGTAAAGATGACGCAAGAGGTGGATATTTAAAAATAAAATTTGTGCAGCATAACAACGATGAATTTGAATACAGAGTCGCTTTTGCCATACAGTATTGTTTTATTTCTATTTCACATTTTTCCATTTCACACCAATGTAAGAAGAAATAAAAGACTGGTTCGAATGTAATTTATAATTTTACTTAAATATCTCTTTCAAAACTTTTCATTTCTCAGTTTATAATAAAAACATATTAATTTTCTAATTCTGCCGAAGATTTTTCCACATGGCAGCATTCACAGGTATCAGGTCCGGAATCGGCGTTGTCAGAAAACCAGGGGAAGGATTTGTAATGTGATCCGTGAATTGATGTGCCATACGGTATCGTCGAATACAGCTTTAGTGTGTTGATATCCTTTAATAGCTTCTTACGATGTTCATCCAGAAGTACATCCTCATAATCCGCAACAAAATCTTCAAATTTACGTAGTTCTACCGTGCAAGACATCTTGTTTATCTAAAGGTTGTTTCTAAAATGACTATGTTAAATGCAAAAACCTCTCATTAAAAATTTCTCTCTGAATTTTTTAGAAAGAACAGGGGCTATAATTTCATTTAGTTGTGAAATACGCTGGTGAAACCTACCTCTGTCACGAGCATGTATTTCCCACTCCCCTTTACGACTCATGCGATACGCATAGTTCCAGGCTATCATGCATCTAATGCAAGCTATATCGGTGAATTTAACATTGTTTTCCATTTTAGCAGACTGTAACAGACTTTTAGCAAGGTTTCACACTACGTCTTTTATATCTATCCATGAATTATGCGCTGAAGAAAAACCGAGCCACAAGAACACGATTTTTTTCTTTTTTTAAAATTTCCTCGACAAGGTAAACATCAGGGTGCTTTACCTTTGATAATTCTAACTCATAAAAACCGCCTTGAATAGTGTTTCCTTGATAATCCTCAAGGATATATGTTCGCGGTTGTGTCTATTTTACGACCCTTATCTTGAATATCTCTGTTGACCAATTCGGGGTGTAGCCTTTTTCAAAGACGTGCTTGTACTTGCTTATGCGAACATAATCACCGATTTTATTTTTAGGTTTAGAAACAACCTTAACTTTCCTATGCAAAATTGCAAGTAAATGAACTTAGTTAGATGTATTGACATCTATAGGTCTCATTTTAATAGTGCGATGCTTGGTTCTATTGTACTTATCAATGAGTCTTGGTAAAATATCAATCCAACGGTAATTACCCTTCATACTGAATTCTTTCCACATAAGATTTTTTAACGTTCGATTAAACCTCTCAACAATGGATGCTTTCAATGAGGTGAATGTAGAGTAATGGTTTATTTCATAATATTTCATCAGCTTGCGAAATACCTCGTTAAAAAATTCCTTGCCGGCGTCTGTTTGTAGGTTTCGGGGGATGCGCCTCTGGTTGATTCCGCAGCTTTTGCTACTACACCTGCACTTTTATTTTTAATAAGTAGAGCCCACGCATATTTAGAGAATGTGTCAATTACAGTTAAAAGAAACTTTGTCCCATGATTTTCAGATGAGAAGGCATTCGTATCAACTAGATCTGCTTGCCACAAATCATCTATGCTTCTAATGGTGACCCTTCGACGTGCAAATCGTCTACGAGCGAGTCTGTGGAGTTCATTGAATACTTGTCGTCTACTCATCATACTCAAAAAGATATAAATATTCTTTACACCATTATATTTACGTACATTTTCGTCAAAGATATGCTTCACTTTAAACACCCGTTCACTATAATGATTGCAGGCCCGTCTGGGTGTGGCAAAACGACTTTTATAGAAAATCTTCTTACAAACCAAACGATGATTCAACCGCAAATAAAAAAGGTAATATGGTGTAATGCCGAACAGCATGCTATACCAGTACACAAACCTATTAAGAATATAGAATTTTTAAATTCAATTCCTGCAGAATTCCCTAATACTGCAAATGAACCGATACTAATTGTATTGGACGATATGATGCTAAATACATTTTCAAGACAGGTGTGCGAGCTGTTTACAAAAGGCTCCCATCATCGTAATCTTTCTGTTATCTTGGTGACGCAGAATGTATTTCATCAGGGGAAATTTTGCCGTGACATTTCACTTAATTGTAAATACCTGATTTGTTTCAAGAATCCGCGAGACAAGAGTCAATTTCAGCACCTCGCTAAACAGATATATCCTGAAAATACTACGGAGCTCATGGAAATATATAAAGAAATTACTTATCAGCCTCATAGCTATTTGTTAATAGACTTAACACAGGATATCAATGATACATTAAGGTTCCGCACAGATAAAGGACAACAAGCATATGTTGTATGTTCTTAGAAAAGCAGTCCGTGTTGAAGAAAGGCTTTACTGAAGAGGATGAAGCCTGAAGTAATAAAAACTCTCTGTGAAATTACATACAACACACTGAAGGGTAATCATAGGCCATCAGGAAGAAGTTTCACACGGTTGTGTAAATATAAAAAGGGCATGCGTAAGCTTGCCGATACAAGAAAATCTGTGACACGGCAACGTAAAGTGTTAGTGCAGCAAGGTGGCTTTTTACCTGTTTTATTAGGAAGTGTACTCTCAGGTGTGATAGGTTCTTTGATTGAAAAATATGCATAGGAACAGTCTCAACAAAATGCTTCTACTATCTTCGGAAGTATATGTACGCTTAAAAGTACAATCGAAAGCTCTTCTGCACAAAGTTTGTTTGACAAACGCATGAGCAAAATATTGAACACTAAAAATCTTTATGATAAAGCAAAATGGTATCAGTATAGGAATGTGCTTATGAAATTTTTAAATGCAAGGCGAACAAAACAATCATTTATGGAAATGAAAGCTGAAAATGTTTCTTCGAAAGACCGTATGATGGATAAAAATGTTAAAAATTTGCGCGACAACACCACTCAGACGAAATTTGTGATTAAAAATGAGAAGCCCACACAAACTTCACCTTCACGGGTGGAAGAGATATTTGAATCGGTAAACGAAATGACATCACTAAAGCAAGAATTGCTTGCAGCTGTAAAGCGAAGATTATCAGCAAGTGGGATAGCAAAAAGTCTTAAACCTGCTCCGAAAATAAGAAAAAGTATGGCTGATCCATTTCAAGAAACTGAAAAAGAGTATAAAGTAATAACTAGTGATGATGGAATGACCCAGTATACAATCCCGATAGATAAGAGTATGGACGAGCTGAATGATGTATTCACTGATTTAGATGAAAGAAATGATAGAGTTATAGTGACTAATTTAGGTCCAATCTCAGACAAGCAGTCTATATTAAGACCTTCGCGGCTAAACCCTAATCAATATGAGGCTGACTCTCCCATAAGGAAGCCTACGCGACAAAGTAAGCGGTTGGGATTAAGGACCGAGCCTAGTTTCAGTGCAAGAAACCTGAATTGGGACAGAATCTAGAAATGCCTTTTAACATAAAAGATGCAGAGTTCTACGTGTGCCTCTTGAGTAACAGTTCCCTCGACATTTACCCTGACAATACACTAGCATCTTTCGAAAATATATTACAGAGTATGTGTAAGTTTACTGGCAATTGGTATGTTGGTATAACAGAAATCGCTCTACCAAAACAAAGAAATGAGAAAAGTGTATCAGATAAGAGAGGTATTTCTAAACGTTCTATACCATCTGACGATAAAATCGCTACCAAACCACCACAATCTTTACCAGTTCAAAAAGATCCAAAAGCAATAATCGCTAAAGTCGTTAAATTGGGAAAGCAACATGTTCGTTTTAGATGGTATGCTAATGATTTGCAAAAATTATGTTACAAGGAAAATGATATGAATTTTTCATCATTTCTTTCGTAATTTTTTTTTAACAATTAGATCTACCTATTATAACTAATACCTGGCCGAAATTAAACAAATAATGTACGATCGTATCGAAGAAGATAGAGTTGGAAGCGTGATCTCCGACATAAGAAGTATTATAGAAGAAAGAGATTTTTGCATACATATTTATCAGTCCGGAAAGATTGCTGAGAAAGTTTATTTAAAGTCAGATGCAAAATTTGAGTCATTCCAAGCGCTTATAGACTACATAATTGGACAGATACCAAGAAAGAAACGAAACCACAATGAATTATTACAGATGGTTGATCAACATATTTATCCGTCAAATAGTTTAAGGAAGAAACGGGATAAAGAAGCGGGTATTCAACCGATCACCCATACATTTCATCTGAAAGATTATGGCGTGAAGCTTGATGTAGCGCTGGCTATACCGTCACCGATTAACATAACAGATTTCATAGCCTTGTTACTAAGTGGAATTGAATTTAATGACGCAGAGCTACTTGATAAAGGAAAGTCATCTAGGATCACAACATCTCAATTACGAACATCTCAACTACGAAAGCAGGTGTTTAACAAAATCCCGCACCGCTACAGAGTCCGGCACTGAAATATTACCCGATGAGTGGGTTAAAACTGATTTTCACACCATCATTAACATACCCTACAAAAAAGCCAATGGTTCAAATGCTACAACTCCAGTTCCAATAGAAGTGGATAAAACCGTTGATATTGATGGCTTATTTAACGACGCATTCCTGAAGACACCCGTTGAGAAACGCGACCCCGAAACAATCGATGCAACAATAAAAGAGTCGTTTGATAAATCAATAATGCTGGACAGTAAAAGTCAGCTGGAAAAATCATTGTCTAAACCTGAAAAAAGAACACATTGTGACACGCCCTCCAAAGCTATCGGTGATTGTGGAGGAAACAATTTGATATATGTTTATACGGATATTAATAAACCAAGAATAACTGGAAGTAAACTTTTAAGAAATCTACGAGCAATCCCCTTGAAAGGCTATGATAGCGTGTTTAGATTCGAGCATGCGGAGTACTGTCCACTTGAGAAAAGCTTTATTGAAAGTATCTCAATCAAAATTACATATCATCAAGGTGAGTTAGTCAACTTTGAACCTAGCTTTACTTTTACATTTGTCATGCTTCATTTCAAGCGAAGGTAAGAATCTATGAATATTCCTACGTTGTAAATATCAACATAGTTCGGACACTGAATTTAACACAACTCTATACTAATGCGATGAATTCACACTACGCACGTTACTAAATTGTCCAGAGTGGAGGTAAATTATCAGACATTGGAAAATTATATCGATCGCCACTTGTGAGCCAGCGTGGAAGGGGTGTTCGAAGTTTTTTTAGTGGGTTGATACGTTATCTTCAGCCTTTATTTCTGTCAAGTGCAAAAGCTATAGGAAAACAAGTCATCGAAACGGGAAAGTCCCTTTTTAAAGAGGCAGGAAGTAAACCACTGAAGCAGGACCTAAAGGAGCAAGGGAAATCTGCAGTACATGAATTAACCCAAAAAGGTATAAATAAAATCTTTGATAAAATGGAGGGTAGAGGAAGACGAATGTCTATAAAAAGAACTAACCCTTACACAAGTAAGCATTTGAAATCAGTGCCTAAGCATAAAAAAAGACCGGAAGGTGAGAAAGCTGTCACCAAGCAAGACTATGAAAACTATAAAACGATGGCGCCGAGTAAGAAGTCGTGCATTAGATATATTTGACAGATAGATAATACCTTTATTATGCAGAAAGGGTGTATGAAGTCTGAATTGGATATTTTTGCTTCACCACTGATTGAAAACAGTATTGTGAAGACCGAAGAGATTGCTTACAAACCCATTGCATCACTGGACAATTCCTTGGTGTTGGAATTTGTTTCACTCGGACATGGAGATACATATCGTGACTTATCCAGCATTTACTTACGCCTCAAAGTGCAGCTGATTAAATTTAAAAATGGCATGGAAGAACTTTTCACAGGGAAGGAGAAACTTAAGAAAGCTGATGGGGCTGAAGGTGCAGCTGATCCGGTTGGTGTAGCTAACAACCTCATGCATTCACTTTTCAGACAATGCACTGTACAATTGAATGGGAAGAATATAGCTCTGACAGACAACGACTACTACTATCGCGCCTATATTGAAAATTTACTGAACTATGGTAAAGACGCTGCATCAACTCATCTCGAATCAGCCGGTTGGTATCTAGATCAGAATGAGATGGAGATGATTGAAGACTCAAGACCTGGCGGTGGTCCTACTGAGTTGAATGAGGGCTATCTTAAAAGGTCTGCAATGGTGGAAAACTGTAACGCCATAGAACTGATGAGCACAATTCACAGCAATCTTTTAAATCAAGATAAACTTTTATTGAATGGAGTCGACTTACGTTTAACATTATCATTGGAAAAACCGGAATTTTATTTGTACTCGAAAGAAGATGACTTTAAACCACATGTGAAAATACTAGAAGCGACAATGTTCATGAATCATGTTACCGTCAACCCTAGTAAATTGGTAGCACATGAATCTGTACTAAAACGCACAAATTTTTACCCATACAAGCGAGTGGAAGTGAAAACTTATACACTACCCACCAACACATTCACACTATCTCTTGATAACGTAGTGATTGGACAATTACCGAACCTGCTTGTTTTCGGTATGGTGGATAAGGACTCATACACCGGAAAGCGCACAAACAACCCATTCAACTTTAAACACAACAACATAACTAATTTCAATCTATCAGTTAACGGCGTTCAAGTGCCAAAGCAACCGTTAGAGTTTGATTATTCGCGTGATAAACCTGATAGTACTAGGGGATACCTTACTCTATTCAAGGGCCCTGGTATTAAAGACTTTGATAAAGGTCATCAGATATCTAAGAAATTCTTCGACAACGGGTGTTTCTTACTAGCATTTGACTTAACAGTGGACAGCTTATACGATTCGGGTTGTGGCAGTTTGTTGAATCAAGTTGTGGTGAGGATCGAAGGGTGGTTCCGAGAGGCTTTGAAGAAAAGTGTCACCTGCATTATTTACGCTGAATATGATGGAAGCATTGAAATCGATAAGAACCGTAATGTATTCACAAGCTTCTAAAAGTATATAAATAACGTGAACATGTGAGATTTTGATAGAGTCTGCTCCAGAAAATAGTCATGACGCATTGTCTAGTGAAAATTGAATACTTCTCAGAAGGTTATTTAACCTTTTTCAAGAAAGTCTCAATTGCGGGGTTCACCTCTTGGAAGAAACTTTATTCAAAGGAAATCACGTATAAATATCCTACTTCTTCAGCTATAAGTACAGATCAGACAGGTGTATTTGGAAACTAAGAGCTCAAAAGGCTTGATGAAGATCTTATCAGGTCCCTGGCGAAATTTGCAACAGTCTTCGTAAACGCAGACTCAACAAGGGGGTTCCTACAGAGTAACGTAACATCAAACACAAAGGTTGTAAACCTTGAAAACATATTCCTGAAAGAACAGGAATGAACACGATAGGGATCATCAGCACATGGAGAAGTAACATTAAAACAAACAGGTATTTTAAAGGTGTTTCCCCTGTAATCGTTTACCTCGAAAAGTAAGGAAGCCTGCATGTGTCATCGCCAACACCGATCCGGCCAGTAAAAGAACACGCCATTGAGTTGCATTTTATTACCCGAAAAAAGGTCCGGCTGACTATTTTGACTCGTTTGGTAAATATCCTGATAACAAGTTCTTTAAAAAATTCCTTCATCAAAATAGAAAAGTGTTTGTGAATAATAAGCAGCGGTTACAGGATGGCCTCTCGACAACATGTGGACAGTATTGTTGCGTTTTTCTACATTTTCGTTGTAGTGGCAGGAGTCTCAAAAAATTCCTAAAACGGTTTTCAACTACAGATTACAATTTCGCAAAATTTATATGAAGGACAATTCACAAAATGTTGGTGAGTTTTGTAACCAGACCTGCATGCGAGAAGGCGATATAAAAGCAACTTAAAATGACGTACCCACCACAGTTTATTTCTCGAGCTACGAAAGATGTCGACCCCTGTTAACAAGTCTACTAGTAAGCAATCACAAGCTTCTAAACGTGAGGTGCAGAAGAAGAAGAGAAAAGCTACGAAAACTTCATCTAGTATCATCTCCAACTCCAAGGAAACCAAGACAAAAACACTCCCCAAATCTAGTAAGCCGTGCGATGAAGATGTTCTTTTGAATTATACGTACTATCTAGATGGATGCCATTATCGCAGGATAACACTAGGATTTGACCCACAAACATTTCAAGCAAAGGCCATCTTTCACTATCACGGACGGTTCCCGCTAGCAGTTGACCACAGCCAATGGAATACGTTGTACAAACACCTAAGCGATTTAAAAGGCACAGCAGGCGTTCAGTTCCCAGAGAACCAATTAGGATCTTTGAAACGTTACCAGATACCTGTAGGCGTTGGTAGCATAATACTAAAACATACAGAACTATTCAAGCTATTTGAGATGATGGAGTTCTTCAATATGGTTATGCACCACAACAACCTGGCTTCGGAATGTGTTAAGGAATATTACGAGCTGTACTGTAACAGGTGCAAAGAATAAGATCTGTTGAAGCTAAGTCATGAGGAATTTTTCATTCCATCTCGAATATATTATATAAATATTAACTATTCAAGACTTTTTTATGAATTTCCAATTTTATGCAGTTGTAATCTTATTTTTGACGTTTTGAAATAAAGCAACACAATTATACATTGCAAAATAAAACATATTTTATTCTCACACTAGGAATACACATTATTCATTAAATAATACATATAAAGGTTGATACAACTTTGAGCGGCACATCTTGTTGTAGGCAGTGGGTCGTGAATTCTACAGGTTGTCTTAAAATTCTTGAGCTCTCTCAGTTTTGGGATTCCTAGCTGTATTACGTTAGCATTTGGTAAATATTTTTTTAAAAAACTTTTCTTAATAGCGCCTTTCACGTATATAGTCGTTTCGTTGAACTCTGTCAAAATTTCTGGAAGTCGATTATAATCCACATCACCATCACACCATCGTAAGCCATTGAATATATTAGTCTCATCAAAATCATTTTGACGGCGCGCTTTCGGGTGTAACTCCTGATAAGGATATGGTGGAGCAAAATGATGAACCACAGGTAAACTTGATTCAAAAGGTAGTTCTTTTACAAAATATTGACCGTTTCGCCCACACACAAACTGGATGTCTATAATAACTTGTGCCATGTCTCACTGTTACACGGTTTGCAATGAAATGAAAGAAATGTTTAGAGTAGTGGTGCTTATATTTTATTCTGACAAAAAATTTGATTTCACCATAAGTGTAACGAGTAATTACTTAATTTCATAACAAAGTAAATATAACTTAGCTACTTACTTATTTCATATGAATACATAAGATATAAATTCAGAGATATAAAATTCATTAATGTAATAAGTGTTTTAATATTTATTCTCTATAAAAAACTGTAAGTGTTACCTTAGCTGTCTGATCTACACCTTTTGAAACCATAGGGGTAAGAGAAATATTCATCCGTCACAACTATTTTGTCAAAAGTGAACCTCAAGTGTTTTTTTTTCGGGTTCGGATACAACAACTCCTGGAAGTTTTCGCTTGATTTTACGCTCTGTTGTCACACGTACGACTTGAGTTGAATCTTCATCCAAAACTAAAGATTTTAGGCATTCAAAATTTACAACTTTCAAGTTTTCGAAGTTTAGAGTTATTCCTTTACATTTAATCACATGTTCAGGACCATGTTCAGTTTCAATTTTTAACCCATATGTCTTAGGACCTGTACTCTCATAATCCGATATATAAGCATCAGAACCATAACATGCCACCTCATTGGTCAAATCACCCAGGAAATCAGAGATTGGAAAATTCATGGGTTTGTCTTTACTATCCACAAATATGACACTGTCTGTATCACAGTACAGAATCGAGGAGCTCAGTTTTTCTAGTGATTCGTATAATTTAATTCTAGCTAGAGCCGTTGTATATGCAGCAATAGGTATGTTTGCATGTGGTAAAGTTCTTAGATTTTCCTCTACATATTTCCATGTAACCCACAAGTTATCGTCGTCAACCGGGTAAATTGAACAAATTTCTATACCTGCTTAATGGAGAAATTCACAAAATTGATTGAAATTATTAATGACTTTAGTGTTTGTTTGATCATCCCTTTGGCCGAACTTGCCCCACAATGAGTTTAAACAAAGTTTGGCAATATTACGTCGACCATAATTTTTTTGAATTTGGTTTTTATCAAGATTGATACATTCCCTTCTCTTGTATGATTCAATAAAAATATCTTTACCCTCATCTGATATATATTCATTACCCCAACCACTGGCCATCTGTTTAATTTTTAAAAAATTATTGACATGCTCAGTTAACAATCCGCCAGTTTTTGTATTAAGGTCGTACACTGTGTACTCATACTTCCACACCTCTTACACTTTCAAAATTTTGTACCCCTTTTCAACAGCTAAGGCTATTTCAGGAATAACCCATGTGCCAGTGAGTTGGCGGTCATCACCTGAATGATCACAACTTCAAATGTTATTACCTTCAGCGCATTTTCTATAAAGTGTAAAATACAATTTATTGCCGTTTTTCATGGGTAACACAGTTATCAGAAGGTTGTTAGGTGCAATGCCATCACATTTAATGAAACCATGCATTGAAATAATTTCATGTATGGGGGGATGTTATCATTTCGAAATATCTCAGGATGTTTTATGGGATACGGTGCATATTTGTTAATATACGGATAAAGACTAGTAAAGTCCAAATAACGTTTTACCTCTCCTTTTTTGACAGCATGGTATAATTTGAACACCTCAGTACGACCTCCAAATAGAGCATCCCGCGCACATATTGGACGATTTATGTCATTATAATATCGTCGCGAATTCTCATTTAAAAGCTTGTCTTCATTTAGTACATTTTAAAATGCACATTCCCATGTATATACTAGATTGTATCCATGTCTCTGTATTGTCTCGATACGTCTTTGTGTACTTTCATATCTTTGATTTAAAGTTTCTAAAGTCTGAAGATTATTTTCTCCCGATTCTTGAAATTTAAAACATTCTCTACAACCGTGATAGTAACATCCAAAGAACTCATAGACAGTATTTGACTCTTTATGAAAACCGTCGACATATAGCCCACACTTATCCAACTTTAACTCACCGTTATTGTTTGCTGAGATTAGCAGACCGTTAATTTGGGAGTTTTTCCAGGTTAACCATATACAGGCAATGATGGAATGTGTTTTACTTTTGAAATAACCACTTTTAGGCATTACACCCAAGGTATTTTTGTCAAGATAATTTCTTCGAAAAACTAGCATGCAGGTCGATGCAATTGTGAGACTTTCTGTTAAAGGGTTCACATCGGTCAATTTAATAAATTCATCCATAAATCTTACACAACCTCGTCGTAAAATATCAACATCATTTACAATATCGTAACAACTCATCTCTATTATTGAAAGTATCTTGTGTTTTCGTACTGTACCAATTTAAAAAATCCATTCTTTCCTTAGGCTTCATTGTATCGCAACCGTACATTTCAGGTGGGGGTATTGACCGATATAATTTATATTATCTACAGTATTGAAATAATAAGGATAGTAACCTTTAGCACTGTCTTCATTATCGAAAACTTGTGGAAACTTAGAAAGTGGAAACGGCAGGAAATTTAAAGAGTCAACAATTGACACTTGTTCGCATGTCAACTTTATAATTTTGACTCCATTCATTAAAGGTTCAATATGGTTTTTTCTAGCAATTAACTCCGAAATCAAGAAATGACCATCATAGCCTTGTAAATTAAGTGCATAACAATATACGTTGCTCACATATGGTCTGGGTATTAAACAATAGTCTAGAAACCTTTGCAGAACAGAGGATTGACCACTTATGCTGTCTGACACCACATGTATCACATGGTTGTTTAATATCTGCATCTTGATAACAATTGTGACAAACATGTTGTGCTACAATTAGATTTGCAACATGTACAAAAGTTGAAGAGCTGTCTCCATACAGCCCTTTTGAGTAGTTTGACAATCAAAAAATATTATGAGAAACTTTTTATCCTTTCTACCTATGTAGGGCTTTATAAAACAGTTATGTTGGGACGGTTGTATTTTTGAACACATCTGACAGAAGTATTCGTCACATTGATGTTTGAGTCCTTTCCTGTATGTAAAATTTATAAATTTTGTGCAAAATACACATATCTTGAAACAGTTTTTCCTCTGAACTTTTTATCTAAATGGTTAGCGAAACATAGCGGTCCTCTAAATCCGCGATTACACTCGCTACAATCAACCATCTGTGATACATACACGCAGGGTGGGAATGTGATACAGTACGGACATTTCATTTCACATTTATGAAGCGAATGATTTAAAACTTTATCGCAATAGTTACAAATATAACTTTTGGAAAACAATCCGGTGACCGATTTTATGACGTAAAAATGTTTTGTACTCTCGAAATAGAAGAGGTAAATTTATTTTGCTGTTTTATTCCGTAATGGAGTTTTAAAAATAATGCAATGTGGATCTTGAATATTATCAAAAACAACAATTTGATACGCACTTAAGTATTTTTGAAGTTTATAAAGATCTAGGATATTGCAACCATTTTCTCCAATTACCACTTTAGAATTTTTACACAATCGATCAGCCTTAAAATCTAACGATTGTAAAATGATTAAATTATTTAAACGATTTATATTACTCTCAGCCATTTCCATTGCATAACAAATACTCCTAGGTAAGCATGAAAGATTCTTAGCGTTAGCGGCTTTTCCTACATCCACTTAAACTTTTTTTCTTTTTAAAAGGTCAGCATCATCTGTGTACTTTTTATTTATGCGCCCCCCGCTGGAAGGAATGTTTACGATATCAGCATGCAACTGTATGATATCATCCGAAAGAAATTTAGTGTTGGACTGGTTAACATTCACTATAAGGCCAATTATATATTTACCATTAATTTCCTGAATGGGCTTTCAAGTTGACCATATGGGTTTCACGTGTGGTGATTGCGGTAGTGTTATTGCAAAACTCATTTTGCACTCCGGATTTGCGTTAGCACCAATGTTTTCAAGTACCTTATCGAAAATTTTCTCCAGTGCACTTAAAGGGCTATCAGCTATATTAGTGAAACCTTTAATCTGAAAGTTTAAGGTGACATCTGTGGCATTAATTTTTTTAAATAACTTTTCTTTCCGAGAAATAATTTTAAACGACTTCGATAAATCACTTAAACCTTCCCCTTGTTTGTGACTTTTACCAACACATTCTTGTCGAACATCATAAAACCTGGACGTGTCTTCATTTTTAGCCAAAAGATTTACTATATCACTTAACAAAACATTTGAAAACGACGTGTGATGTAGATTTGAAAACGCTATTAACTGTAATAAAAATCTGTACTTTTTCTCTACTGTCGAATGAATATTTCCCTTTCTAAATTTATCAGCTGTGCATCTTAACCACGTAATGCATGTTTCAAAACTTGTTGTTGTTAACATTATTTTAAACTCCTTAACTATTTTTTCCATCTTTTATTATTATATAATTTCCCTTATTTCTATTTAATTTTATATTTTATTTTAAACTTCTTAAAATGTTTATTAATTTTAATTTTTCCTCTCCAAACGTGAGCGGTATCACACGGTGCAGCTCGGCTCTTTGCTGGCGCAACCTCACAAGGCGCCCAGCGCGCTTCTTCTTTTTGGGGGGTTGTACAGGTACTGGCTCACGTGATGAGCGTGCACGTTGCAGTCACCTTTGTAACTCCTTTATACTTAGTGGTTGAGGTTGAGAAAGGGGTGATGTTCGACGATTTACACCTTTCAGCTCTTGACCCTTATCTGCTGTTGTTACTTTCGCAAATAATGTCGTTTTTATGAGTTCCAGACACGATTTCGCTGGTTCTTCAACAAAGACTTTAAGCTGTTGCTGGTTATCCTGAATATCAGGCTTCCCTTCTTTCTGTTGATAATTCGCAGAATATCTTTTGCGATATTCGTTCAAAATTATACGCTTAGGTATACTTTTGTTTGGGCTACTCATTCCACGCTAACCAAAGTCAGCTGAAAAATAGGCCTTGTGGGGCCACAATCTTTAAAAAAAAGGTATGACTGTAAGATAAAAATTTGTATACTTTAATAAAATTATATACAACAACAACAATATAAAAACTTACCGTTCCTGTACTATCGGACTTCTTCTAAAAGACTTCAAAAACTTCTGCCTGATAATTGACTGCAACCCTTCACTTTTATACTGTCTACGCGCACATAGGGTAATACGGGTGAGTAATTGCAAACTCAATAGCAGATGTTTCCACACGAGCTAATTATATTCATCCTCAGATAATTTCAATATACAGAACGAATACGCGATCCGCAACACAAAAGCATTTAACCATCAGTCTTAACCTTCACCTATACCACACGTGTAGAGAAATTAAATATGCACTGCTTAAAACACATTTTTTCCGCAGACACTAATTACACTCACCCTCAGTTGGTTCAATATACAGGTCTTTTCATGTCCAGCGATTCTCTCCTCAAGCGTACCAAGTGAGCGTAAGCAACCATAAAACATCTTTTAATTGGCATACGCACAGTTTAATTATGTATTACACCATTTCACATCATTCCATTTCACCTGAATTCAACTCAAGACGCGTAACATTCGACAACAACTCCACAACCGGCCGTTCAGGATCCTCCCGACGCGACGTCATCTATAGTGAATGTTTTCCATTTCAGTTTAAGATGCTGGTGATATTGAAATCTTTCCAATAATATTTCCATTTTCGCGAGTCTGTTGGTTCGTAAGCGAGTTAATTAATATGCACCCAATTGCAACACGGTCAATGCGACGTCACGATAAACCTTGGCGGAATCCCTTTAATTACAATAAACATGTATGTGATCGTCCTCTTTACCATAATTCGCTCGCCTTCAAAAAAGACTTGAGATATTTTTTACCACCTGTTTGAAAACATCTCAACGTATATGTGCATGAAGTTAATTGATATGCGACCGATCGAAATTCTCATTCCATGCAGATACACGAATATGCACCCATTGATGATACGATCGAATCACTATGAATGGCTATTACCATTAAAATTTCAGACTTCTTTTCACCCTTCGTTCGCACAAATAAGTACAGCAATACGGCATATTGAAATCAAAGGGTTCGTATCACATTAAGCTAAATTTTCTACAGAGCCACAGAAAATGTACGTGCAAGGCTTTAACCTGTACCCATCATTCGTTGTCTTAAACAGGTGTTTCATACATTCGCTTGAAGGAAAACTTGAATTAACATGCTCGGTATCGCCAACGAACGAAATTCAAGTTGAATTTGCACATCAAGGTACATTTATGTTCTTTCTGTCTGGTTTTCATACGCTCCTGTTTTACCATTTTACAAAAATTGACTTTAGTAGCCTTTCTAACGTACTCTAAGCCTCCTAACAAACAACCAGTTATGCAGACAACATCTCCCAACACATGACACATCTCACAAACCACAGCTACAGCCAAAACATCTGACCCTATTTTCTACTACTTATGACTACCTGACGCACCCAACCGCAACACCCCGATCCTCCATAGCCTTCCATCAACGTTCAAAATCATCACCAACCACCTGATCTGCTATTGCCTTCTACCAGCGCCGCCAATCAACACCACACACCTGATCCTCCACACCCTACCACGGCCTGACGCAACCAAACACCCGCAACACACCGATCGTCTATAGGCTTCTACCAACGCTAAAAGTCACCGCCAACCACCTGATCCTTCACACCCTACCACGGCCTGACACAACCAAACAACCGCATCAACCCGATCCTCTATAGCATTCTACCATTCACAACCACACACCTGATCCTCCACACCCTACCACTACCTCACGCAACCAACCAACCACGACACCTTTCTACCAACACTGCAAATCACAGCCCTAACCCAGACCCTCCATAGCCTTCTACCAACGCCGCCAATCACCGCCACACACCTGATACCAACACATAATCACAACCCCCTTTCCACACCACACCCAAGACCAAACCACTCTGATTCAACACTTCCCAAACAATCACCGCCACACACCTGATACAAAACCACAATCTCAGCATCCGTTCCTCCATACACCCAAGACCAAGGCACTCTGATTCACCCTATCCCAGCCATACAAACGTGGTACTCCAAGCCACTCGCTATTATGATTGAAAGAAATTGAAAATGCCGTTCCCACCCATACAAAAACCGGTTCTGTGGTACGTCATTTACTACTGCTGTTATAAAAAAAAAGTTTAATACACTCTGAAATGATATCTTTAAACAGATAAAATGAAGATTTCAATAAGTTAATACTATCATCTTTTTTAGTGTGCATAAAATCTTTATGACTTTTGATTATAATCGGAAGCATGTTTCTGATTTCAACGATAATATAATCCGACACCTATACCAATAAAATCAATCATTGGAAAAAGGTATCCAGAACGTAGGCTCATTCAAAAATTATTTCAACGTGTCCACTACCAAAACCATAAAGAGAAAGAAAACAAGCGAAACTTACAGTTAAAAATCATCTTAGCCGTCCTCGGATCGCAAAACCTGTTCTTCGTACAAAAAATATCCAATTTGGTAGTACACTTCCGACATCTTCAACTTGTCAGCTCTATTACACTTAGGAAATGTAGTGATATAGCTTGTCCCTATCGGACGTTTGTATGACGGTGTATGTCATACTACTAGGATTTTCAAATTTCGATAACATCACTGGAGGCTGGGAAGCCACACGCCATTAATTTTTTTCGGCCTGGTAAAAGCAAAGTTTGGACTAGGATTTACAGTCCATTTAGCAGGCAGCAAATTTATTTACCTTCCGCCCCATTTTGGTGAATCGAAGTGGTGAATGAATTCAGAGGAAAATGTATTGCACTCGAATTTGTAAAGATTGTAAAGACCGAGTTCAATAAAGTTGAATGGCTAACAATATAAAAAATATTTATTACTCTTAACTAGCTCCAACCTTAAGGTTTAGTTTATTGTATGACTGATAATACAAGAAAAAAGGCGTCTGGCACTTGACCGTGTGTTTAAACAGGTCTTACAATGTCCTTAGGGTGGTAGTTTCCTGTTTCTGATTGGTTGCTAAAAATATATGTGATCGCAGTTTCGTTACCATATATGGTCATGAATTCTTTCGTGATGAGTCACAGCAATGAATAGGTACTTAACTTCGTAGTTAGGTTGAAATATTCGATTTGTTCTTGGAGTTTTACTTTTAAATGGTTCATGGCGTCTTTGGAATTAGGATCTAGTTGAAATGAAGTAGATTTACTTTTATTTTTTTCGACTGAGGCGTTTTCTCCTTTTAAAATGTTTATGAGAGGTTTTGCGATTTTCGCAAAGTCCCTAATAAATTTACGATAATAGAAGGCGAGTCCCAAAAATTATCTAAGTTCTTTTAAATTAGAGGTTCTAGATATGCCTTGATAGTTTTGATTTTCTCAGGTTATTCGTCCGTTCTTTATTATATGACCGACATATTCTATTTTGGTTTTTAAGAAATGCAATTTTTCGTAAGATATTTTCATACTAGCTTCCTCAAATGCTGCGAAGATTGTTTTCAAATGTTTCAAATGTTCTTTTTGATTCTGAGAGTATATTAATACGTCATCGATATAAACGTATGCAAATTTACAAATGTATGGTCGGAAAATGTCGTCGACACAACTTTTTACTAGGAGCGTTTTTGATACCAAATGGCATTCTCAAGAACTCGTATATTGCTCCGTTTACAAAGAAGGCTGTCTTCTCTATATCTTCTTTTTTGATTTTGATTTGGTGGAATCCCGATTCCAAATTAATAAATGAGAATATATTTGTTTTGCCCAAATTCTGGATAGTCAAATTTACATCAGGGGTAGGATATCTATCCGTTATGGTTTGAAAATCTTTTACAAGTCTTCTCTTTGCATCACCATTTTCATCAATTATACGGTGAACGGCTTGGTTAAATTATTTTCTGATCCAAAAGTTTCTGGATTTCTTTATTTACGAATTCATTGTCTCTGTAAGGATGTGGGTATTGTTTAGTCCAAATCCGATCATTAGACTTTGTACGAATAGTAGAATCAATGGTTGTAGTGAAGGGATTTGTTAGGAGAATGGTTTTCCATTAAATAAAATGTCTCATTTTCATAATTTCGATTGTTGATTGTGAAATTTACGCAATAATCAATCGTTTTGATATTTGTAGAGATTTTAAATAATTGTTTGAACAAATTTAGTTCACGACCTAACTTTTTGAATTTTTCAACGCCTAATAAAAGTTCATACTCAAAATTCTTGAGGACATAAAATGTAATTTTCGTTTTAAAGGCTTACTTTTCGTGTTTATTTTCTTTGCTATGCAAAGTTGACATGGTGGAACCTTTCTTTAATTTAATGTTTTTCACTAGAGTGCTTTTTTGCTATGTTATTCATAGATCCAGAGTCTTGAAGCTTTTTAACATTTTTTATGGGTTCGCTATCCGGTTTTTTCCTTTCAGTTAGTTCAATATATGGCAAACCCCGGTTTATCCTAAAAAATGAGTGGCATCAAATTCGTCAATTTCGGTATCGTAATTCGTGCCCATGGATACGGTCTCGTCGTACCCATATTTGTCTATTTTATTGACTTTTTGGAATTCCTGATCCTGATCTTTATTGTGTGAGATATTGTCGCCACTTTCTCTCTAGACTGGTGGTGTTGGTTTATTGTCGTAGAACCTATTATTCGGTCTGAAAGGTTGATGTAGGCTGTACGCTTGCGTTGGTCTATACCTGCCGCTATTGTCTATGTTCATCGGTTCAGGTTTTTGGAATCCGTTTTGTAATCTAGCTTGCTGTTGGTTTTCGTTTGGAAAATGTTGTCGCATATTCTGATGTGATGTTGGCGTGAGCCGTGGAATGTTTTTTGTATAGCTTGGTGATGGATATTTTGTGCAAAAGAGTATGCATCGGCTAAAGTGGTTACTTCTCGACCGCAAAGCATGTTTGTAATTGAAATGCTGTTGACTCCGAAAGTAAAAACTCGTACTACATTTTTTTTATCGCTCTGTTCATGTTTTCGACTCTGTCTGTGTATGAAATTTCTTTCTTTGATAAACATAGATGTGCTTTTGTCAGCATAGACGCTATATAAAGTTCTCATCATAGCGTGAAAATTTTGTATTGTGTTACAATTGATCAAAACGTCTGCAGCTGCACCAATTCTTTTGCTGCAAATCATCAGACTGCTTCGGCATATACGTTTTTATCGTTAAACTGCTTGATCAATTTGTTTAGAAATGTCACCATTTTTCTCCAGGGTCAATATTACTCGATGTCGCCGTCAAATATTCCTAGGCTTTTGAATATGTTTGGATTTACATCATCTTCATCATAATGCTTTCCCATCCTGCGTCGGACATTTTACTGATTGTAAAAAAAATTCAAGAGTGTATGGTAATTCGATATTCTTCTATGAATCACTGCAACTTGTAACATATTAATGAACAAGGAAATACATGCGCTAACTGATTTAATCTGATGGTCGGCAGCATGCAACAATATCGAACGAAAGAAGTCTCAAAGCTTTTTCATTTGTCGTCACTATACAATATCACCGCGATTGGGTCTGTGTATACCAGCCGGCAACATTCCAACAATACAAATCAAACACCTGGCACTTGGCACAGATCATCTGAAAAAAGTCTCAAGCAAATTTTCGTTTGGTAGTTCATTAGATATTTATCGCCGCCACGAAATGATGCTAGTGACAGATTGCTACCAAAGAAGATTGGCAGATATTATGTCACCACACTTTTTTCATGCCTTTACGAAAAACATCTGGTCATGCGTGATTTACCAGTAAGAAAAGCCCCTAGCGTGTGGTGTTGACAAAATTAAGTTATCTTGATAGGTAAAATCAAGCTGTCCTCTGGCGCTTAATTTCCCTAACGTATTGACATAACGATCTAAATCTCGCTCACGTATCACGTATATCCATACAACACCAGTAACTCGGCTTCCCTTACCCATTGCGATCATCTCGCTCGCCCTAACAGCGATCATGACACACATCATTCCTTCTCTTCCTGCACTGCTAATAACGAGCAGATCACTATATTCGGGGTATGTATAAAATTTCAAAATTCTTCGGAATTATTTACTACCATGGTGTTAGTGTGAATTTTCCTCTGAGCGAATTTGCAGAAAAAAATTAAGATATTTTTTTTTCAGTGTAACATCTACTTGAATTCGTCTGGATTTCCGTTTTGTCTTTGACGATGTCTTTCTCTATTTGATATAACTTTATAAATCTATCTTTTTCTAATTCTGTTGTGCATTCACTACCCCACCCGGCAGCTTCCTGCTTGATCTTCATGAGAGTCTTGACGTATTCCGTAGATAATCTTTCTGTTCTTGTATTGGGATCATGGTAAGATTATATTTTCAAACATCATACATGATTCTTGTTTCAAAACTTTTCTTCACAGCTTCACACTATTACTTCAGGCTATCTCAGGTATAACTTATGTCCCAGTAATTTCCCGCTCACTGTCATTATGTTGACATTTTGTTACTGCAAATTTGGATGTGCAAGTTCTATATAGTGCAAAATACATTTTTAGTTTCTTTCTGAAGCGTAATACGGTCAGGTCAGTTGGTCGGTACGATCATTAATTATTTGGAGGGAATATGGCGCAGGTGATAAAACTGTGCAACAATATTATTTCTATGACCGTATGTATCTTGTCGTTTCTGTATAGTACCGGGTGATGAATGTGATATGGCGCTTATTCATCAATGTATAGAATACAGACTTGTAAATGATGCAAATCTTTTTAATTCATTCTTCATGCATTTATGGTCTAATCTAAACACCTCAGTATGGCCAGCAAAGATAGCATCACGAGGGTTTAGGTGTTTTACTCTATTACTTGTAAGTTTTTCTAACTCCATTTTTTCTTCTGGATGTAACTTTAATGGTTGAATTCCCACTCCCACTTGTGTATCAAATAAAATCCATTACACCAGATCCTTTCCATTTTTCTAAGTGGAGCATCATTCCTGGAAACTAAGGTTTTGTGGCCAGCACCATTACTAGTGTACACGTCCTGCACTCTAAAATAGGTTGTACAGCCATGGTAAAAACCACCAAAGACCTCATAAACGGTGTTCGTCTATCAATAGAAACAATTTGCAAACAAACCAACTTTCTTTAACTTCAACTCATTTTTTATTATTAGCCACCTCATTCTTATTATTAGCCAATCTCATCATACCAAAATCATTTAGATGCGATTGTCGACTGATTTTGAAATTTGTAGTAGCTATGATTTCGAATTATGCCTATCGTATTTTCCTTCAGATAATTTTTCCGATATGCTGAGGCTATAATGAAGGCTAAAGCCAAAAGCATTTACATTAGTAATACTAAGGGATTCCCAAATGTATTGAGTACATACTGTTACGTTCGCCACGCAGCGTGGTCGATCCACGAACCAATAAGGGCAAAATATGGGACTGCAATCCCAAACCACCGTGCGGGCAAACGCTTCCGATTGCTAATGGTACACGCGGGTCGCCACTTCACACAAGGTGTATTGAAATAATTAATTGTATCGTATAGTATTGAAAGAACTAATTGAATTAAATAAGGGATAGATCTAGATTAAGATATTGAATTATATACATATACATTTAGCTAGACAGATAAGTAGATAGTAAGGTAAGGAATAAGCAAAAAGTTGTTCCTGACCATGCACGTAAGAGTTGCGTAATTTATTTATTTATTTCGCCAAAGCAAGGCAATCACAGTCAACATATAAAAATATAAATATATAAAATATACATTACAACAATATACTTAACCCTAAAATACGTGCTACATTCAACGTTAATTTATACTGTTGTATGCACGTCACAATGGGATGGATAATGGAAGGGCTTCAGAAATGCTGGATTTAAAATTGAACTTGGAGATGGTAGGGGAGTAGTGTTTGCTTAAAGTGTTAAAGATTTTACACCACCTATTAACTGGTTCATTATCTGCATACCTAGTAAGATGCTGATATTTAGTTAGTAAACGTGTATTACGCGTACTTCTTACAGGCACATTAAGCTTTATTTTATTCGTCAAATACTCCACTTGAATGTGGCCCCTAATCACGTCAAATGCGAAACAAGAGGACAACACTGTTCTTATGGTTTTAAGAGTAGACAAATTCAGAAGCTCCAATCTAACTTCATAAGGAGGCAAGATTTGATAGTCATCAGGGCTATAGAGGTCTCTGAGAGCAAACAACAAGAATTGTTTTTGGACAGATTCTATTTCGTTTTTAAACTCTTTGGCTCGTCCTTTAATAAAGCCAAGCTGTTTATAAGCTTTGGAGAGAATAGTGTCGTAGTGCAAATTGAAGCATAGTTTCTTGTCTAGGACAACTCCAAGGTCAACAATGTTTTTTTTCATATCCAATACCGTATTGTTGAGAACGTATGCATTGTTACGGGAAAAAGTCATTACAAAACATTTCCCAACGTTTAGATGTAGTTTGTTAACATCACACCATTGTTGGAGGGAAGTCAGTTTTGATTGGAGGAAAACAGTATCAGATTGAGACTTAATGGTGTGATATATCTTCAGATCGTCAGCGTAAAGAAGATGTGATACATCCGAGAGTTTTTCAGATAAATCTGATATAAAAACATTCAAAAGGAGAGGGCGGAGGTGAGTGCCTTGAGGTACACCAGAGTGTACGAGAATCGGCTTGGACAAATATCTCTGAAATTTAACTAATTGACTTCGGTCTCTTAAGTAGGAACTGAGCCAGTTGAGCATAGAGGCGGTGATTCCTATTTTCTGCAATTTGGAAATAAGTATGGAGTGATCAACTCGGTCAAATGCTTTACTAAAATCTGTGTAGATGCGTCAATTTGGTAAGCCATCTCCATTTTACATAGGAGATCAGAAACTAAAACCATGAGATTGAATGTAGTTGATCGGCCCTTGCGGAAACCATGTTGTTGTTCATTTAGAAGAGGCTCAATAATAGCTGAGAGTTTATGGCAAACGATTTGTTCAAATAGTTTAGGGATTATAGATAGAATGGCAATACCTCTATAGTTCAGGACAAAACGCTTGTCACCACTCTTAAAGATAGGAATTATATGGGAAGATTTCCAATAAGTTGGGAAACTCCCATTTGTCAAAGATTTATTAAAAAGAAAGTGAAGAGGTTCTTCAAACTGGTCCATACACTGTACCACAAAAAGTGGAGAAAGTAAATCTGGGCCAGGACTCTTATTAACGTCAAGGTTGTTAATACCTTGAGCAACATCTTCCCTTGACAGATACATGTCCATAAGCAGTACCACTGGATTAACTTTAGAGGACTCCGTGTCTACCGAAATCTTTGGCGGTGAAAAAACTTCTTGAAAATAGTCAGCGAAAAGATCACAGATAACTTTCGGAGATGAAGAAACGGTATTATTTTTGGTCATTGACGCTGGATAGCCCGATGATTTCCTCTTTAGATTAACAAAATCAAAGAATTTCTTAGGGTCTCTGATTATGTTTTCACCAATTAAATTCACGTAGCGTTCATAGGCCTCGCGGTATTTGATTTTGTAATCCTCTGCCAAATCAAAATATCTATTTTTTAAATTCTCGCTAGCATTGTTGTTAAGCTTTGATAATTTATAGACTTTGTTTCTCTCATTCCTTAATGCGCGCAGATTGCTGTCTAGCCAGGGCTTAGATAACTTTTTCTTCTTCTTAATTTTAGGTACGTACCTTTCAACGGCGTCAAGAATTATTAGGTAAAATGAGGATACAGCCTCGTCCAGGTCTAACGTTGAAAGAGTGCCTAACCATTCAACATTGTCAAGGTAAAGTTTAATACTTTCGTAGTCAGCATTACGAAAATCATATACAATATTACAATTGTATGATAAGGGAGTTTGAGCTTCAGTATTGGAGAGTTCAACTGTGAATGCTGTGTGGTGAGGGCTGTTAGCGAAGAGATGCTCCACAGCAATAGTAGGACTGACCGCTACATCGTCATAAGTGTTGGTGAATATTAAATCCAACCAATAACCGTTTTGATTGGGACTGGGAAAGATTTGCTGTAAGTCATTGCCATAAAAAGCACTTACCAGATTCATATCACAAGTGGCGAGAACATTTGTAGAGAGAAGACTGTTATCATCTCCGTCCGTCATAAACGATAGATTGGGGCGGTTGAAATCACCTAACAATATTATTTTGTCATCTTCATTTAAAGATGCGGATAAAGAAGAGATTATCAAGAAAAGGTCGTTGTAAGCGGCTTTGTCAGATCTGGGGGGAATGTAGAAAATGCCGATGTATAGGTAGTTTCTTTCAAAAGGAACCCTGATAATCATATGTTGGAAACTCTTATGAGGAATAGTGTGGACAATTTCACTCGACATTGAGAGGGTATATCTTCCTTCAATATCATCGCAGGAGTTAACAGTTGCTTTGACTACAGGGGGAATGAGTGGATCAAGGAAGCCTGGATCAGCATTGGCCGGCTTACTAGACGTTGAAGTGTTAGGAAGGATTATTGACCCCTCCGTAACTGGAACCAGGTCATCACCATGGACAAAGTTACTGTAAGGAGTAAGATTTGTCTGAATTAAGGGCAGTTTTAAAGAGGAATTCGGGTAATGAATAGGAACAGCAGTCTTTGATGTGTCGTTGTTGAGTAGGGTAGTAGGTTTGGTTTGTGGAGGTCTGCTTGAAGAACTGTCTTTGTTTGTCTGTATATCAACCTCAGTCAATAAAGTCGAATTACATTTACTACTTAGACTAGTAATATTATTATTTAAGTTCTTATTTTTACATGATTTGGTTGTACTTCTCCATTTCCTAATCGTCATACCATTCCACGTTTGGTTCGATTTTAATCCTTTAGAGTTAGTTAACCACGCGTATCGTGATGGAATGGAAACTTTGAAGATGTTGCCGGAACTCTTCTTATTGCTGCATCGATGTTTAAATGATTCGACGATGCAGACATCCAGGAAAAGCTTGGTCACTCAGTACTGATGCATCCATTTTACATCAGCAGTCCTCGGAGCTCCTTTGACAAAAAACTCTTGCATATGAGAGTCCTTTTGATGTGTGGCAGAGGAATGTTGTTTTGAATTAGAGTTAAAACTTCTTATTTTATCAATTCGTTTATCCCATTCCTCTTCTCGCCAGTAGGTTCCGAATCTGAAGACTTTCCTTGTACAAGTAGCATGTTTTTTTGGTGAAGATGCAGACATTTGCATCGATTTTTTTAGAGACTTTTTTGTTGGAGATGTGGCCATATCCTTTGTACGGCTGAGAGAACTTTGATTCAAGTTGATGATTGCACTTTTAATCTCGCCAAGCACCAGTTCGTTGTGTAACGACAACTCAGAATTTACGGGTATGTGACTGTTTTTACTAATATTATAATTTTTATCACATACAGCAGTAAATCTGCTCTCGAAGTTGTCTATAGCGCTATTAAATTGGGCTACAGCAGAATTTAAAAAATCACAGTTTTGCTTTAAACCCTTTTTTCCATCTCCGCTAGAGCTTTTTCCATATTGCCCAGGTGATCGTACTCATTACCACTCAGTGATGAACCTTTAGCGGCAAAAGTTTCATTAATGGATGATAAATTGAGTTTTATTTCATCCACAGCTCTATCAATTTTATTTAAATTAGAATTCATGCTGCTTTTGGTTATTGTTGAGGCCAACCCATCGAAACAGCTAGTCATTTCAGTAAAGCTTTCAGTATTTAATTTTGTCTGGGCTTGGTGCTTGAAGATAATATTATCTTTGTCCAAGTTGAGCCTGTCAATATGGCCTACTATGCTGTCATATATGCATTTTAGTAAGCTTTCTAAATTTTGGCAATCAGAACAAATAAAGTGCCTGTCCAAAAAAGCATTGTGCCAATCTCTAGGCGCATCAATGCAAGCTCCGTGAATCTTCCGTTGACAGAAAGCTCGACAAGTTACAAACTTGAATGTGTTGTCATACGCGAGCAATTTGCTAGGCTGCACTTTACACTCATTGCGAACAAGTTAGAAATCAAAACCGATAAGCTCACTTAAAGTTATTATGTTGCCAAGAAAAGGTCAATGTGGCCTAGAAAAACGTTTTAGCGCACTAAGTCAAACAGAAAATTGATAGGAATGCACTGCTAGGGTTGCAATTTCACTGGGTAACTAGGTTAATCAGGTGAAACAAAGGATCGCGATTCGAATTGGTGACTTATCAGAAAAGGGTGAGTCACTAAGAAACAAAATTAATCTGCGGAACAACTCCAACACACGTCTGCACGCCACGACGGTCAATTTTATATTATATATATTCAATTATATTATATTTAAACGATTCTCCATTTCCAGCGGCACAAGTGTCTGCCCAAGGGCCGCCCACGCACAAGCCCAGCCACAGTATCCCTCCCAAGGTGCAACGCTGTGGCGAATCAAATAAAAATTTAATCGCCAGTTGACGTGCGTCGTTAACTTCGACGAGTTCAGCAAACTCAGTGGCCGTTGACGGCCGATACTGCAAAAATGGGATCGGGAGATCCCTTAAATATTGCCGGGAGAACAGCTGGCGGGATAATTCTGTGCGGAGCTTGAGCTGTTTTGTGCTGCTCTGAGGCTGGAAAGCAAGTATGTAGGTATACAGGTGGTTAGTGGTGAGAAGTCGGTTGGATTCTACGACGTAGCTGCTCGGTGCTAGGCGTTCGGTGGTGGACTAGCCTCTCGAAGAAAATTGGACTGCAGTTCGACGACTGGAATTGCCAGATGATTTGCGCGAAGTTTGAGCTTTTCTTGAGATCGCTTCTTGCCTCTGCCTCTCTCTCTAGGACGGCGGACAACAAGAGGCATAAGTAGGTTAAGGAGAAGAAGGAAAAATTTTAAGTAGAGATAAGTATAGATAGGGATAGCTAGGTTTTTAAGAAAAGAAAATATAAATAGTGCGTTGGGCATTTTGGGCGTATTTCTGTGAAGTGGCGAAGCGAACGTCATGTCGGTTCTTGTTCGCGATTCCGTTACTTAAAATCCCCTATTTTGTCGGTGGTTTCCGGCCGTCGCGAATCCTGTTCCCGTTTCCGGACTTGCGGACATGGTAATCGCGGCGCAGAAACGAGTGGCGCCCCTAGAAAATATATTTCCACACCCCTCTTCACGGGTTTAAGCTGGGTGGGACTGTCCCAACCGTGGCCAGGATCGGCTGCAGTGCAGTGGTAGACGTTGCCCGAATTACAGGTGTAAATATACTATATATCCGAAACATAAGATAATGACGTTGCTCACATCCTAACATCTCCTTTCAGTTATCAAAAATTCTTGATGAACTAGCAGTTTACCGTTCAAAGAAATATGTTTGAGATAGAAGCTGGAGCTTCGAAACAATAATCTCAAAATTTTGTTACGATGTTTTTATTTTCTTTATATTGCACAATATGCTCACTTGCTTGACATAAAAATGTTCCAATCCTTTAGAGTAGTTAAAATATAATTTTTGGAGAGCTACCTACATATGGAGGTTTGGAAATAAAAGTTTTTTGGTTCTTCAGATCAAGAAAAACAAATGTTTGATACTCCTTTGAAAAAAAAATTGAAATTTGTAGAGATTAGATAGAATACAACATTTTTCATCTACCACCACCTTTGCATCTGTACAGAACTTCGACAGTTTGTCTAGAGCTTTATAAAACGAAACTCTAATTTACCCTTGTCCCGGAGACCATTTCAATCGCGTAACATAGACTTCGTGGGAGGCAGTTAAAGTCATTGTCTTTTCCGATGTCCCCCACACTTCTTTCTAGCCAGAATCTCTTTTTCGGACGAAATTATGGAGTTTACTATACAGCCGACTTGAAACCGTTAAACAAAATTATGCAGAAGTCGAGCCATACTATCAAATTTTCTCTGATTTCAGCGCTATCCTGAATGAAATGAATGCTATCCAATTCTCCAAACATGACAATACAAAACACAAAAAAAAAATTGGCAAGAAATGTCGTTTACTTGTTGAGCTTCATAAGCAACTGATGTTTGAGATTGAACTCTTTCCCTTTAACTGGAAAATTGTTGTCATCCCACACACGAATAAACCTGTGGCGCGTGTCCCATGGTCGTCTTCACGCACTGTAGTTGTAATGCAACATTGTAGTTGCACGCGAAATATATCACCGTTTGATATGCCCACGTAAGCATTATGCTTATCTCCAATTAATCGCCAGACGTGGCCGATCATGGGGCAGCAGCTCCTGCATATCAGGTTCGTGGGTGCTGACGCTGCAGAGCCAGCATTTACAGGCCATATAAGAACGGCCCGCGATTGAGCTCGGTCTTCCTTTTCTTGTGTCATTCACGGAGTGCTCCCGCGTAAATAAACCAACTTTGTAATAACCTCCGGCGTTTCACCAGCCGGGTAATTACGGAAGTTCCTCGTTATCATGGGTGGTTCCGCAAGTAAGCTACCCGTTGTCGGAGATATCACCAATACGATGATGGTCAACTCATCGCTTTCGATTCAAAGTGAACGGGTAGAATTTTTGCTTTCCGCGGTACTAATCTTGCATGTTGTGACCCTCGCCTATAGGTTATATCGAGAACACGTACGAGGTGTCAAGCGACGCGCAACCACGCAAGTGCAAGTCTAAGTAACCGGTATACCCGAAGTGACGATTACACGCCCTGCACAGTACAATTTCCCTGAAGTGACATAGCAAATGTGCTAATTTTTAGTGATTTTAGTGACTACACCCCATCAATTTAACCCTGGTCTCCCTATCTCTAGACGAACGACGCCGCGAACCTTGAACTATGACGACTTCCACTTCTGCCTCCGAAGAAAAAGCGACCGCGGTTGTCCAACAGGATACTAATACCGACCACGATGACCACGCGGTGCATAACGAGGTAAGTCGTGTCGCGGTGGGAATTCCTCCTTTTTGGAGCGACGACGTAGAGCTGTGGTTTTCACAGGTCGAGGCGGTCTTCGTCAATAGTCGAATTTCGAGTGATTCCTCCAAATTCTCGTTTCTCGTGAGGAGCCTAGAGCCACGTGTAGTGCAACAAGTGCTAGAGCTCGTAGTGAATCCGCCGATCGACGAAAAATACGAGTCGTCAAAACGGGCGATAATCACGACTTTTGGTAAAACCGCGCAGAAACGGATGAACAAACTTCTCTCGGAAGTTGAAATCGGCGATCAAAAACCGTCACAATTTTTAAATCGATTGCGTTCGTTTGCCGGTACTTCAGTTCCCGACGAGATGTTGAAGCAAATCTGGTTAACACGGCTCAGTCCCAACTTGCGAATAATTCTTTCGGCCAGCGATGTTGTTCTTTCGGAATTAGCTGGTATTGCTGACCGCGTACACGAAGTCACGCAGTTCTCCATGGCCTTAGGCATCAACGCCATGTCGCCGAAAACATCACCACCTGACGCTGCAATAGTGGAATTAAGTGCCCGATTAAACGCGTTAGCCGATCGTTTCAATTTAATGGATTTTAGAACCCAATTTCCGAACCGACGCAGCCAGAGTCGTTCACGATCTCACTCTCGTAACGAAACGCGTACACCTCGTAATTATCCGAATAGCTCGCGTAATAGAACAGGCCCCAACAATGCCAGCAATTCATCGACACCGGCCTACACCGTTTGTTGGTTTCACCAGCGCTACGATGATTCCGCGAGAAACTGTAGGCCTCCCTGCAATTTCTCAAAAAACTAGTACCATCTACGCTAGGAGAGGCGACTAGCGCGCATATAGTATCACGCCTCCAAGTGTACGATCGTCAGACCTCACGTGCGTTCCTTGTCGACACTGGGGCTGACATTTCTGTTATTCCACCGACTAAACAGGAAAAACGAAACAAAAACTCTGAAGTTAATCTTTTCGCCGCGAACAGCTCCGCGATACATACGTTTGGCAAACGTTGCCTTACACTAAACATTGGATTACGACGACCACTTACGTGAACTTTTATCATGGCCGATGTTACCTCACCAATAATTGGTGCAGACCTACTTAAGTATTACGGCATCTTAGTTGACATATGTACGTGGTCGGCGACTCATTGACCCCTAAAAGCAACCATCTACCATAGTGCAGAGCGTAAGCAGTAACAATGCCCTCCGATTAAGAAAACGCATAGGGAACGCTTCTAGCGAAGTATAAAGACATTACGCTACCGGCTCCTCATAGCAGATAGAGTTGCACTACAACGCATCACATAGTAACCACAGGTCCACCGGTACGCGCAAAGGCTCGTCGTCTGTCACCTGAGAATCTCGCCGCTGCCAAAGTGGAGTTCGACCTTCTCATGTCCCAAGGTACTTGCAGAGCATCGAAAAGTGCTTGGAGTAGCCCGTTACACATGGTACGTAAAGCAAACGGAGAGTGGCGTCCTTGCGGTGACTACCGCGCCCTGAATTCCGTCACAGTACCGGATCGCTACCCCATTGGCTTCGTTCAGGACTGCACAGCCGCATTGCATGGGATGAACGTATTCTCCGTCCTCGACCTACAGAAAGCCTTCCACACAAATTCCGGTAGAACCCAGCGACATTCCGAAAACAGCTATCATCACACCATTCGGGCTGTTTGAATTTGTATACATGACATTCGGTCTGTGCAACGCTGGACAAACCTTTCAAAGGTTTATTCACGAGGTTTTCAGGGGACTTGACTACGTTTTCGCGTACCTCGATGACATCTTAGTGTTTTCTCCCGACCAGCAATCGCATGAGAAACACTTAGCCGAAGTTTTTGAGCGATTAAGAATGTAAGGACTTGTCATCAACACAGCTAAGTGTCAGTTCGGAAGATTAGTGATTCGTTTTCTCGGACACTCGATTTCTACTCGCGAACTGCAGCCCTTGCCCAAAAAACAGAAGGAATCACCGCCATTCCAAGACCAAAAACGGTAAGTCAACTTAAATCTTTCTTAGGGATGGTCAATTTTTACAGGCGCTTCCTATCGCACGCGGCACAAAATCAAAAACTACTTCAACAGCTTATTCCTAAGAATGAGCGTAAATGCAACACTGAACTTCAGTGGACCCCTTTCGCATCAGCTGCATTCGACCAATGCAAGACAGAACTGGCCAACGCTCCAAACTTAGCGCATCCCAACTCAGACGCTTCCTGGTCACTCAGCGTAGACGCTTCAGACGACGGAATTGGCGCCGTTCTACAGCAATGCACCGAATCATGCATCGAGCCTTTAGGTTTCTTTTCGCGAAGGCTCACAAAAGCACAACTGAAGTACAGCACGTACGACCGGGAACTACTCACGATGTACGAAGCCATTCGACATTTCAGATATATGCTCGACGGCAGGGTTTTCACGATCTTCACAGACCACAAGCCACTCATCTATGCCCTTCGACAAAATCCTAAGAAAGCGTCACCGAGACAACAGCGTCATCTCGATTTCATCGCACAGTTTAGTGTAGACATCCAGCATATCCCCGGCCAGGACAACTTAGTCGCAGACTGCTTATCACGAGTAAGTACCGTTACGAAAATAAGCCCTGATATCCTAGCTGCAGAACAATGCGACGACAATGAGCTTCGAGAACTGCTTCTGGATAAAACACAACCGCTCGAATGGCGCTAACAACACATCTTGGGCTCCGATAAACCGATCTACTGCATCATATCAGCCGACAAAATCCGAGCATACATCCCTAAAGGACTAAGGACGCAAATGATGGCAAATCTTCACATTCTATCGCATTCTGGCGTACGGGCAACGAAAAAAATCGTGACGGATCGCTTTTTCTAGCCATCTATGATACGTTTCTCCGGTCGGAAACTGAGAAACTCAAGCTTAAGGAAGAGACAACCTTTAACGTTACTTCTTAGGAAACATTCCAAAGTTTGACGGAACGAATGCCAAATTTAGTACAGCTGTCAGCAACATAGCTAGTATCATTCACCGTCGACTCCCGGCACCATGCGTCTATTGTAGTCCACGCTATTCTTAATACTGAAAACATCACACCACTTCTTTAATTCGAATTCAGAAAAGAGGTACGAGATAAGACTAAGAGTCACTCATAAAATTCTGACAGGGTTTTCGAAAAAATAATTAACTGAACTGATTACTTTTGATATTGAGAAATCCTTTGATTTTGTGGAGCACTATGGAGTAGTATCAAAGTTTTTGAAATATAGTTCAGTTTGATTTGTGCCTTACTTTAAGAATCTACATGTTCAAAACAAAAGCAATCTCATTAGTGCGTGGTGTTCCTATTGAGGTTCCCTAAAACTTAGTCTTAAGTTTTCAAAAGTCTTTCCATCGTGATGATACTGCTATTCGTTCTACCTCTGAGTACCGGTTAGTTGTCCAAAACAAACCTGTAAGAGCAGCTTTTGTTTCTTTAGAAATTTACTACAAAATAAAAATAAAACTGAATTCTGTAAAAACACAAGCTTGATTCTTCAAAAAGTAGCGTACCAAGAGGCACCTTCTATGCCCAACTTATTGTTTTGAGTTGAAATATCTCATGGTTCACGAATTGTTAATACCTCAGTTTGCAGCTTGACATAAAGCTCACCTTTTTAACTCATTCGTATCGAATCGTAGCTTCTAAAATAGCCCAAGGAATTGACTTCACATATCTCTTTATCAACGAAAAATCCGAACTTTTAGTTCTTTACAAGCTACTTACCTACAAAATGGTTCTTCAGAATTATTTTTATGCAAGCCTTGTATGAAATAAATGCATCATAATCCACAATCGACAATTGCAAATCTTCCAATACAAATATCCTGAAATTATTCTGAACAAACCCTTCTTTAGAGTGTTTTTAGAGGTATCGAACTATTTAAACGAATAAACCACAGATAAATAATGGAAATGGCACATTTTTGGCTTATTAATTTTAGGAATATGTTCACTACGACTGGGTCTTAGCAAGATCATATTATCGGTAAAATTTCGCCCGACTTTTTCAGCATCGCCGGCCTTGTTTTCCCAGTAACGTGTCAAATTTTGGCTTCCGAGTGATCAATAGTTTCTGCTTTATCAGCATAGACAAGTGATTTGACGTACTCTCTCAAAAGTAATCCGATGGAGTCAAAACACATGAATTGGGCGGCCAGTTCAAAAGTTGAGATGATTTTTTCACAAAAAGTGCGGCCCAGTAGAAAAATGGTTTTCCGCATTGTACGGCATGTTGTACCATTCTGTAGGGAACATTTGCCCGTCAGACGATTGGCATGGATGTTGAGATTTTAAAATTTTCAAATCATTTGTGTGCTACAATCGTCATTAAGGGTAACATTGGTTCTGTCTTCAGATTTAAAAAAGACCAATTATACCGCCCAAATACAAACCGCACCATATTGTTACTTTTTCAAAGACTTTCAAAATCTCTTGAAGGTGTATCCTTACTTCAAAATCAGCAATTTCGCGTATTTACGAACCCATTAAGCCAGAAATAAGCCTCACCGCTGAAAATGATTTGACCGTAAAATGCGGTCCAAATTCCAACTCCCATTCATCGAACGTACTACGCAAACGATATTTCAATGGTATCAGTTGCTGCACTACTTGCGTCTGATGGCGCTTTAGTCCAAGATTTTTATTCAAAATTTGCCATCTAGTGGATGGACAGAGGTAAAGGTCTTGAGAACGGCGTCGTGTCGATGAGTTTGGATCCTCAGTCATACTATCCTCAACAGCAACTATAGCTGCTTTGGTACGCAATGTTAAAGCTCGTGTAGAATGAACATGATCCAATAGGGTATACTCTATTAAATCATGTTCATTCAACACGAGCTTCAACATTGCGTACCAAAGCAGCTATAATTGCTATAGTTCTCATCGTATTGCGTATGAGCTGCTCAAATGCACGTTCATGACACAACAAATGGAAAGAAGTGCTCTTTAAGTTTAGCGCATAGAACGCCAAATCGGAAAATACATTTCCACTATTTTGAAACGTTGTTTGGATAGTAGTCTTTACATGATAATTTGCTAAACTAAATGAAATATAATTTTAAAAATAGCAGAAACGATGACAGATATCTGGATTGAAAATAAAAGACCCTGAAAGATAACACCTTTTACTATTCTTCTCATTACTTACTCTACCTTAGAAAAATAAACAAAATGCCCAATCGAGCAGAACAATCAAACAATAATTTTAAAGCTGAAAAAGTGCCGCCAAAAATTCACTTATTTTAATTCCTTCTGATTAACCATCACTGAAACTCTAAAAAAATTGTCATTTAAGTCACCTTCAAGTTAGTTTTCCGCTGCTTGTATTCAAGCAGGTTGGTGTTATTTCTCATTGATCAATTGTTTAGAACAAAGTGACCCAGAAATGCTTCTGTCGGTGATCTGATAGGCGCAGTGATGTTGATGATCTCTGTACTATTGATTGCAAGACTGTCCAAGTAAGTATGTATTTGTTAATTGCCCTCTAGTTAATTAATAGCTGTACCAGTTATTGTTACAGCTGACTTAAACTGCAAACGTAGCCCATTTGACATATCGACGTCAAAAATTTCTCTGACGATCTATGAAAGATACCTATCTTTTATATTTGTATATCTGTATCTATTTCTTATTGTTCAATAAATGGTGTTGTTCTATATAATTTTCAAATGTATTCCGTTTTTGAAATTAATGGCTATTTCTTCATCTCTTTCATTCGGCCTATAGCAAAAAGGAGCGTTGAAACCCTTTATATTCAATTTCAGATAAATAAAATTTTAGGTTTTTAAATATTTATTTTTATATCATCAGTTTCGTGCTGAATAGCTCCTAGATAAGCATAGATAATTTTTACATTGTTCGAACTATCCATTTGAAATCTTGTTGTAATTATATTCTTATTAAATAGTGCAGGTCACTTGATGTATTCGTGACATTCTGTAGAACCGGTTCTATAACAGAAGTTAGATGCTTTGATAGTTTACACTATATTTGTTTATTTTTGAACGTTATAGTAGCATCTCTCTGTTCTCGCATTTCCCAGAAGTTGTTTTACCTTCAGGTTTCACTGTGCTGTGATTGAATTTCTGACAGTTACAGCAACTTGCGACATTGTAATTTTCTATAGCAAAGTAATTACCGAAATCGATGTTTATATGTATGTTGGCTGATCAACCTTTGGAACAACGAACCATTGACTCAGTATCGTTTCCCAATTCTCACTCTCAGTTTGCCACATGAGTTATATTTATTGCAACATTAAATTACAAAAAAATATGTATACCACACTTGGTTTTTAAATGAAACACTGTATTTAATATTTATTTTGAACTCTTTATTTCACTGGAATTAAGGACAACTGACTTGTCTAATTAATGATAACCATTGACGACTGACAACTGATTGATTTGTGATCTGATTAATAACTTAATAATAACTATCTTGATCTAGATGATCAATACGTATTTATATGGTTGAAGACAAAGAACTCAAAATTGCTTAGTTGCAATTTTTTCTGTGGAAAATAAAAAATAAGCTGATGAGCATTTAATGAAATTGGATACGAAAGCTATGTCAGCAAAGACAATGAGAGGATGCAGCTGTATAAATATAAGCCTAACCGTGGTCGTGCTGTCTGGTAGCGGATGGTAAATGACAGCACCTGAAGAGGATGCCTTCCGATACCCCGAAACCACACTTTCCATTAAATTAATGATGTACCAGCATAAAATCTGAAGCTAAGAACCCCCATTAATGTGCAATAATAGTGTTAGTGAGTTACTAACCAAAAAGCACAACTAGAAAGACGAAGTTGTTGACTAGACTAGGAGGTTCTAACCCATGATAAACTAACTTATTCAGTAGAAGTTTTGAATCATAATGGATGCAGCTGTGTAAACAATTAGTAATAATGAAATTATGATTTCAGATAGTTTATGTTAACGAATGATATTGACTTTAGCAAACGGATCTTTAAAAGAAACGTAAGCTGTTTGCTTGTTTATGTCTACCACTTCCAACTTTATATGTTATTCTTCTCCATGAATAAATTTCTTATTTCCTCAGTTGACATTTTTTTTGGAATCCTGTCCTTTGCTGAAAAAGTTACAATGTTATTCCAATTCGATTAAAAGTTTTTATATTACTTTTGATCCTGTGGAAAGTCATCGAATTTTTCTCGAGTCAGTTTTCATAAAAAACATTTCTCGGTTAAGGAATTTGCTACACTTACTAGTTTTTTTTTTATTTTTGATCGCTTTTGACGCAAATCTTCGTCTAGTTTGTTGATTATTCCGTTTTAGACGTAAAATGATTCCTTACGGACCCTGATGCTGTTTGATTACTTCTTTTTTTAACTGCGAATCTGAATTTTGATATAATATGTTTTGCGCTATTTTTTTCGATTTTTGTTTTGAAGGAAAAAAATAACGATTTGACTCGGCTAAAATCATGTTTTCTGACCCAATTTGAATTTTTTCTCGTCAGCTGTGCAAAATCGCTTATAGCATTGACACATTGACCCATCATCAGTACGAAAGGTGTCATCAGCACAAAACTTCAAATGACGGGGTGACACATATGTTTTCGTCGTTGGTGTCGTCATTATCATTCGGTCGTTGGTATCGTTTCGATGACAAACGGCAACTGTTCACGATGGCACGTCAGAGTTTGTTGGAAAATATTAAACAGCTATATTCACGGCAGATGGCTTCTAATTATTCTACCCAAACATAGATGGCAGTTTTTCGTACTTATTGTGGCAACTGGCAACAAACAAATAGTTCCACCAGCGACCACCATATAGAAGCTCAGCGCTGATGACAACGAGATCGACAAGAAAATAGTTGACAGCTCTCTCTCTGCGATCCGACACCGACCGCGACACACGGCGCGAGTCAAATTACAATTTAGTGAAATGTTAATTAATACCTGAATAAATGTTTGTATCGCCATTCAATTGAAACACAGTATTTTCGTTCTAAAAGACATCCCCACAAATGGTGACCCTCCTTACGAAATTAGTGAAACGATACACGCGCGTATAATTTCCTTCAGACACATTGCTGAAAATCCAAAAATTTCTCAGCAATCGGTGATGTTACTCAGTATATATACGATCTGAAGCATAAATACCGAGTAATCCCTAGTTTCAGACAGGTGCAGTTTTGGGATATTCGCTGCACGGGATGGCGAACACAGAAAACGTGGTGCCGCCAAGCGGTCCGAGCCTCGACACGTATCATCAAAAGCATGAGACTCCGCTGGCAACAGCAAACAACGCCTACATACAAGCATCGCGGATTTCAAAATTCCCCAATTTTTACAAGCCTGACCCGACCTTTTGGTTTGAGCAGGTTGAAGCTGCTTTTCACACGCACGGTATTACTCTTGACGAGACAAGATTTAAATATGTAATACAGTACCCCCACGTCATATCGATTGCGAGGAATCCTTCAGCGGCAAACAAGTACGAAGTGGTCAAGCCAAAAATTCTGTAAGAATTCGCGGAATCACAGAAAACATGACTACGTAGAGTTTTCCAAGGCCAGAACATCGAAGGGAAGAAGCCTTCTCACTACCTCCAGGATTTGCGTAATTCAAGCGGAGAGCAGGATACTGATGTTATATTGCGCACTTTGCTGTTGGAACATTTTCTGGAGCAAATACGCTTAATTCTTGGCGTTTCAAATGAACCTGTTGATCAGCTGGCTCAAATGGCAGACATGATGTTTTCACTTCAGCACCCGCCCTCGTTAGCCTCAGTCGAAGCAAAAACGATGCCCGACGATCAAATTTCGCAGCTCGCTCATCGGATAGAGCGGATCGAAACGCGATTACGTAAGCCTCTACGACTTCAATCAACCGAACGTCGAGAACGATCCAAATCTCGAGGTAAGCCCAACTGTCAGTTTTGTTATTATCATCAACGCTTTGGGACGACAGCAAAAAATTGCCGCGCACCGTGCCAGTGGCGTAAATCGGAAAACTAAATTTGTCGTCTCGAGTCAAGGCGGTCAAAGACGACCCGCAACATAAAAGCCGCCTTAATATACGGGATGCCGCGACAAAAGTCGACTATTTAATTGACACTGGTGCCGATATCTCGGTTATTCCTCGTTGTTATGCGGATGTTCATGCTCCACCTGGCAAATTTAAACTATTCGCTGCTGACAATTCAACCATACATACGTATGGCAATAAAATCCTTACAATAGATCTTAGACTCCGACGCATTTTCAATTGGAAATTCATAAAAGCCGATGTTGCCCAACCGATAATAGGAGCAGATTTCCTTAATCATTACGGTCTACTTGTTGATTTGCGTGGTAAAAGAATTATCGACAACACAAAGAAACTTTTCTCCTTTGCTCGACACATTTCAAATGTAGCGGGTACAAAAATTTCGACAATTGCCAGTGGATCACGATATGATGATTTATTACAAAAATTCATCTCGGTTACGATTCCCTCCGACACAACAATAGTCGAAGGATACAATGTGTATCACCACATCCTCACTGAGGGACCTCCAGTTGCACAACGAGCTCACAGGCTTTCACCTGAAAAACTCAGGGAAGCTAAGGCAGAATTCGCGTACATGCTCGAGAAAGGCATTTGCCAACCGTCCAGCAGCCAATGGGCCAGCCCATTGCACCTCGTTCCCAAGAAGAACGGTCAGTGGAGACCTTGCGGTGATTATTGCCAACTCAATGCGGTAACCATCCCCGATAGGTATCCAATCGCACACCTTCACGACTTTTCACATCGACTAAATGGATGTGTCGTTTTTTCAACACTGGATCTGAACCGCGCATATCATCAGATTCCAGTTGCACCGGAAGATGTGCCAAAGACTGCCGTCATAACTCCGTTCGGTTTGTTCGAGTTAAAAGTCATGACATTCGGCTTGTGTAACGCTGCACAAACCTTTCAGCGTTACATCGATTCTGCCCTAAGAGGTCTTGAATTTTGCTACGCCTATATCGATGATATTTTAATTGCTTCAAACACGCATGACGAACACCAACAGCATATCTAAATTGTTCTCGAACGCTTACAACGTTATGGCCTGTCAATAAATGCAGCTAAGTGTGTTTTCGGTGCATCTTCCGTGAACTATCTGGGATACACCATTGGAGAACAAGGAACTCAGCCACTTCCGGATCGAGTTAAAGCGCTGTTGAATTTTCAAAAGCCAGTCACCATCGCTGATCTACGAAGATTCCTAGGAGCTACAAATTTCTACCGCACGTTCATTCCCAAGGCAGCTACAATTCAAGCGCCAGTACACTAACTCCTTATGTCACAATCCCGACCACGCGCGCAAACCCGAGGATCCGATATCGAGTGCCCCACCATTTTGGACGCTCCTCGACCCCGGATGCCTAGTGAGTACACGCGCCGCCGGGACTGCTACCAAGACGACCGCATAGTGGCGGTCCCGATTTTATATTTTTTTCCACGACTAGCTCACCGAGTCATGGGTTTTGGACAAAAAGAAGAATGAATCACCAGAACCACGTTCGAACACGCGACACCCATGCTCAGGAAAACAATCACAGCACTTATAGGTTAATTTTTATTCCATTTTTTTTCTCTAATTAATCTTGACAAATTATACATGGAAATTCGATACTAGTTATGCTATAATCACGTTACAAAAGAGAATTCCTAACCACACTTTAGACATAGAAATTTGATACTAGTTATGTGATCGTCATCACGTTACAAATGATAAATTCCTAACCACACTTTAAGTTGTTCATGTTTTCGTTTTTTTTTCACTTCTATACAGGGTCTAGATATGCGCACCGTTGCTTCGCCTTCTCCACCCACGTTTGAACTCGTTTTCACGTAGCATCACTAAAATAGGCCTTCTGGAAGCGGACGACCAAATGCTTCAATTTCTAGCACCATTAGATCTCCGTGAACTTTGAATGCAACTGTAAAACCGATATTGCTAAGTTTCGTTGATTCTAGCTGGCAAGCCGATTCTTCCATCCTTTTAAGCAGAATGACCTTCTGCGCTAAATTTCGAAAAGCATGTCCTGTAACATACTCGCTCGCTTCGGCAGCAACCATGTTTAGAAATAACAACAATGACACCTCGAACAGGAACAAATCGCAAAATACCGCCGAAATAGATTTTGGAAATTCTTTGTGCACACCTTTAAAATTTATGTATCAAATATAAATTTTACCTAAAGTACAAAAATTCCGAGACGTCCGTCTCGTCAGCCAGACTCCTCCAAACTCTCCCACACGCCCTATTTCCGGCATCTCCAACATTCAAAAGCTACTTTTTCGCGTAGCGTGGTGTGATCGATCCTCGTATTCGCGAAAGCTTGAGCACGATCCGAGAGTTGGAGCGAGATGACGCGTTTGAACAGCTTTGTCGGAACTTGGCGAGCTTTACTCTGTCAAATAAGCTTTAGTTATTTCGGGCAGGAAAGGCGCGAAAATATTTGAATTTACTTTATGGTACGTAACAAACGTGGGGACGACCCCGCCCTGAGAAGAGTCTCTCCACTATAAGCCGGGCTATGAATGATCTCTAAAGAAGAAAAGATCTCATGGCTGGTGTGAGGCTAGGCAGATGTAATCAAAACGTCTAAACGTCGAAATCATCATGCTCGCTCAAACGAACCATGAGGGTTTAACAAAAGGGAAGTCTTACGTGAAGCTCAGCAGATGTAGTCAAAACGTATTTACGTCGAAATCATCATACATTGTTCACGCAAGTTTCTCGATACGGTATGACGTTAAGGTAACCCTAATCGAACGACAGTTTTACCCGAAATAAGCCTTCAAAACTAACTAGTTAGTTGAACTAGCCTAAAACAGGAACGGAACCTATCGACGGCGGGTTACGTAATTTTCAAACAAAATGAAACACTGGCGCGTTGGAACGGTGACTAATGAAACAGACTGAAGTACATGGCTGACGTTACGACAAGATAGCTGGGACAATACAATACTCAAAAAAAACGAAATGGTGTTCCGTCCGAGTTTTACACTGGGGTTGAGCTGTACTAATCAAAAAGGATCGACCGTTGCCCACTGTATTGAAACCCCATAGAGAATCTCAGGTCTAACCTGACAGATTTCAACCCCCAGTCTTGGATCGGCCAAAGAAAACAAATTAGAACTTAAAAGACGAAGACAAATACATAAATTTTGAGTTCACTATGAACCCCCCACCCCTAAGAAAGTTGCTTAGCAACTGAAACGGTTGTATACCGGAGCTGAAAAGATGAGGAACACTAGATTCCGATAGGTAAAATGGGTAATATTCGAAAGATAAAGAGCTATGGTTAGAATACGACAAAAAATATATGGTCTCACTTCCTGTGAGCAATTATTAAGGAACCCCAAGGATCGTCACTGCCTTAGTTGTTTATGACTACAAACCCTAATGTTCAAAATATAACCTAATAGGATAATATATATAACACCAAAATAACTACATTATATACAGACGTCAACGCTCAACGCGGACTAGTTTAAGGGACCACAGAGGTCGTCAATTCTCTAGCATTTTGTGACTCCAAACCCAACTTTATTATATGGACAAAAACTACTGAAATTTGCGTTGCAGATATACCGAATTAACTTTACTTTTATATACACGATGAATGATTAACGTCCACACTGATGCAACCATCGCTACGCGCGAGGCCACCAGGAAAACTCATTGAACCTTTAACTTCAAACCGATACTTCAACCTAACCAAAATGAAAAGGCGCAACATCCACACAGATGCAACCATCGCTACGCGCGAGGCCACCAGGAAAACTCATTGGACTGCTGCCCTTATAAGGGACCACTCCCTACCTAATTACTCAAATGTTATATCTGCAACCTATCACTCAAACTAACCTAACAGTAATCCAAAATTATTAAAGATAATTAGAAGATACATACCTATATCTATTACTACCTACGATAAGATACTATAAGTATACACACGATATGATACAAAGGCTAAAATAGATAAGATACAATAGGATTTGATTTGATGGCGCTGTCTCGCCCTAACTCCCACGAATGGCTACTTTTAGACCAATTGTTAGACGTATTGGGTGTAGACACCTTATTAGGTCAAAATGCCATAGGAAAGTCCATATTGTTAATGAATAATATTATTTATAAAAATTACGTTAATACGAGGACCGATATACTAATGTAGAATTATATGAGAAACGATATACGATACGATATATATTAAATATTTCCGCCAGGCAATTTAAATTTGACGAAATAATATTTACACGCGACGATATTTGGATACAAAACTAATATGGCGATAATGATTACTCGCTAATAAGCGAAACGCCACAAAAGCGAATACTACTTAAAGTGATCAACCTGCGTTATCACTATGCCGAAGATAGATATTCAAGAACCGAAATATTAAATACGCGACACCGGAACAGATTAGTGTGTGTGTGAGGGTGTGTGCGGTTTACAAAGGTTTTACATAATTTGTACATGAGTTTTACAAAGTTTTACATAAGTGTTTTACAAAGTTTTTACAAAGTTTTTACATAAGTGGTTACACATTACTTAACGGTACCTTAATAGGTTTGTACAGATATTAAACCTGATTAAATGGAATATATATTTTTTTTTGTTTGTTTGTATTTTAGTTTTATAAATTTATGATATTAAAGTGTGTGATTGCCCTCCTCTACGAAAGCAGCGATGTAGGAACGGGTAATTTTCAGATTTTACAATAATATATTTTTGTACTGGTACCGGATGTCGAACACTCAAATTGCGAAGTACATGTGTAAAGAATTCACCCATGAATCGAACAATTTGCGCGACACTACCAGTTTTCAGCCAAAATTTAACAAATGCAAGGATCTACTGCATCATATCAGCCGACAAAATCCGAGCATACATCCCTAAAGGACTAAGGACGCAAATGATGGCAAATCTTCACATTCTATCGCATTCTGGCGTACGGGCAACGAAAAAAATCGTGACGGATCGCTTTTTCTAGCCATCTATGATACGTTTCTCCGGTCGGAAACTGAGAAACTCAAGCTTAAGGAAGAGACAACCTTTAACGTTACTTCTTAGGAAACATTCCAAAGTTTGACGGAACGAATGCCAAATTTAGTACAGCTGTCAGCAACATAGCTAGTATCATTCACCGTCGACTCCCGGCACCATGCGTCTATTGTAGTCCACGCTATTCTTAATACTGAAAACATCACACCACTTCTTTAATTCGAATTCAGAAAAGAGGTACGAGATAAGACTAAGAGTCACTCATAAAATTCTGACAGGGTTTTCGAAAAAATAATTAACTGAACTGATTACTTTTGATATTGAGAAATCCTTTGATTTTGTGGAGCACTATGGAGTAGTATCAAAGTTTTTGAAATATAGTTCAGTTTGATTTGTGCCTTACTTTTAGAATCTACATGTTCAAAACAAAAGCAATCTCATTAGTGCGTGGTGTTCCTATTGAGGTTCCCTAAAACTTAGTCTTAAGTTTTCAAAAGTCTTTCCATCGTGATGATACTGCTATTCGTTCTACCTCTGAGTACCGGTTAGTTGTCCAAAACAAACCTGTAAGAGCAGCTTTTGTTTCTTTAGAAATTTACTACAAAATAAAAATAAAACTGAATTCTGTAAAAACACAAGCTTGATTCTTCAAAAAGTAGCGTACCAAGAGGCACCTTCTATGCCCAACTTATTGTTTTGAGTTGAAATATCTCATGGTTCACGAATTTGAAATACCTCAGTTTGCAGCTTGACATAAAGCTCACCTTTTTAACTCATTCGTATCGAATCGTAGCTTCTAAAATAGCCCAAGGAATTGACTTCACATATCTCTTTATCAACGAAAAATCCGAACTTTTAGTTCTTTACAAGCTACTTACCTACAAAATGGTTCTTCAGAATTATTTTTATGCAAGCCTTGTATGAAATAAATGCATCATAATCCACAATCGACAATTGCAAATCTTCCAATACAAATATCCTGAAATTATTCTGAACAAACCCTTCTTTAGAGTGTTTTTAGAGGTATCGAACTATTTAAACGAATAAACCACAGATAAATAATGGAAATGGCACATTTTTGGCTTATTAATTTTAGGAATATGTTCACTACGACTGGGTCTTAGCAAGATCATATTATCGGTAAAATTTCGCCCGACTTTTTCAGCATCGCCGGCCTTGTTTTCCCAGTAACGTGTCAAATTTTGGCTTCCGAGTGATCAATAGTTTCTGCTTTATCAGCATAGACAAGTGATTTGACGTACTCTCTCAAAAGTAATCCGATGGAGTCAAAACACATGAATTGGGCGGCCAGTTCAAAAGTTGAGATGATTTTTTCACAAAAAGTGCGGCCCAGTAGAAAAATGGTTTTCCGCATTGTACGGCATGTTGTACCATTCTGTAGGGAACATTTGCCCGTCAGACGATTGGCATGGATGTTGAGATTTAAAAATTTTCAAATCATTTGTGTGCTACAATCGTCATTAAGGGTAACATTGGTTCTGTCTTCAGATTTAAAAAAGACCAATTATACCGCCCAAATACAAACCGCACCATATTGTTACTTTTTCAAAGACTTTCAAAACCTCTTGAAGGTGTATCCTTACTTCAAAATCAGCAATTTCGCGTATTTACGAACCCATTAAGCCAGAAATAAGCCTCACCGCTGAAAATGATTTGACCGTAAAATGCGGTCCAAATTCCAACTCCCATTCATCGAACGTACTACGCAAACGATATTTCAATGGTATCAGTTGCTGCACTACTTGCGTCTGATGGCGCTTTAGTCCAAGATTTTTATTCAAAATTTGCCATCTAGTGGATGGACAGAGGTAAAGGTCTTGAGAACGGCGTCGTGTCGATGAGTTTGGATCCTCAGTCATACTATCCTCAACAGCAACTATAGCTGCTTTGGTACGCAATGTTAAAGCTCGTGTAGAATGAACATGATCCAATAGGGTATACTCTATTAAATCATGTTCATTCAACACGAGCTTCAACATTGCGTACCAAAGCAGCTATAATTGCTATAGTTCTCATCGTATTGCGTATGAGCTGCTCAAATGCACGTTCATGACACAACAAATGGAAAGAAGTGCTCTTTAAGTTTAGCGCATAGAACGCCAAATCGGAAAATACATTTCCACTATTTTGAAACGTTGTTTGGATAGTAGTCTTTACATGATAATTTGCTAAACTAAATGAAATATAATTTTAAAAATAGCAGCAACGATGACAGATATCTGGATTGAAAATAAAAGACCCTGAAAGATAACACCTTTTACTATTCTTCTCATTACTTACTCTACCTTAGAAAAATAAACAAAATGCCCAATCGAGCAGAACAATCAAACAATAATTTTAAAGCTGAAGAAGTGCCGCCAAAAATTCACTTATTTTAATTCCTTCTGATTAACCATCACTGAAACTCTAAAAAAATTGTCATTTAAGTCACCTTCAAGTTAGTTTTCCGCTGCTTGTATTCAAGCAGGTTGGTGTTATTTCTCATTGATCAATTGTTTAGAACAAAGTGACCCAGAAATGCTTCTGTCGGTGATCTGATAGGCGCAGTGATGTTGATGATCTCTGTACTATTGATTGCAAGACTGTCCAAGTAAGTATGTATTTGTTAATTGCCCTCTAGTTAATTAATAGCTGTACCAGTTATTGTTACAGCTGACTTAAACTGCAAACGTAGCCCATTTGACATATAGACGTCAAAAATTTCTCTGACGATCTATGAAAGATACCTATCTTTTATATTTGTATATCTGTATCTATTTCTTATTGTTCAATAAATGGTGTTGTTCTATATAATTTTCAAATGTATTCCGTTTTTGAAATTAATGGCTATTTCTTCATCTCTTTCATTCGGCCTATAGCAAAAAGGAGCGTTGAAACCCTTTATATTCAATTTCAGATAAATAAAATTTTAGGTTTTTAAATATTTATTTTTATATCATCAGTTTCGTGCTGAATAGCTCCTAGATAAGCATAGATAATTTTTACATTGTTCGAACTATCCATTTGAAATCTTGTTGTAATTATATTCTTATTAAATAGTGCAGGTCACTTGATGTATTCGTGACATTCTGTAGAACCGGTTCTATAACAGAAGTTAGATGCTTTGATAGTTTACACTATATTTGTTTATTTTTGAACGTTATAGTAGCATCTCTCTGTTCTCGCATTTCCCAGAAGTTGTTTTACCTTCAGGTTTCACTGTGCTGTGATTGAATTTCTGACAGTTACAGCAACTTGCGACATTGTAATTTTCTATAGCAAAGTAATTACCGAAATCGATGTTTATATGTATGTTGGCTGATCAACCTTTGGAACAACGAACCATTGACTCAGTATCGTTTCCCAATTCTCACTCTCAGTTTGCCACATGAGTTATATTTATTGCAACATTAAATTACAAAAAAATATGTATACCACACTTGGTTTTTAAATGAAACACTGTATTTAATATTTATTTTGAACTCTTTATTTCACTGGAATTAAGGACAACTGACTTGTCTAATTAATGATAACCATTGACGACTGACAACTGATTGATTTGTGATCTGATTAATAACTTAATAATAACTATCTTGATCTAGATGATCAATACGTATTTATATGGTTGAAGACAAAGAACTCAAAATTGCTTAGTTGCAATTTTTTCTGTGGAAAATAAAAAATAAGCTGATGAGCATTTAATGAAATTGGATACGAAAGCTATGTCAGCAAAGACAATGAGAGGATGCAGCTGTATAAATATAAGCCTAACCGTGGTCGTGCTGTCTGGTAGCGGATGGTAAATGACAGCACCTGAAGAGGATGCCTTCCGATACCCCGAAACCACACTTTCCATTAAATTAATGATGTACCAGCATAAAATCTGAAGCTAAGAACCCCCATTAATGTGCAATAATAGTGTTAGTGAGTTACTAACCAAAAAGCACAACTAGAAAGACGAAGTTGTTGACTAGACTAGGAGGTTCTAACCCATGATAAACTAACTTATTCAGTAGAAGTTTTGAATCATAATGGATGCAGCTGTGTAAACAATTAGTAATAATGAAATTATGATTTCAGATAGTTTATGTTAACGAATGATATTGACTTTAGCAAACGGATCTTTAAAAGAAACGTAAGCTGTTTGCTTGTTTATGTCTACCACTTCCAACTTTATATGTTATTCTTCTCCATGAATAAATTTCTTATTTCCTCAGTTGACATTTTTTTTGGAATCCTGTCCTTTGCTGAAAAAGTTACAATGTTATTCCAATTCGATTAAAAGTTTTTATATTACTTTTGATCCTGTGGAAAGTCATCGAATTTTTCTCGAGTCAGTTTTCATAAAAAACATTTCTCGGTTAAGGAATTTGCTACACTTACTAGTTTTTTTTTTATTTTTGATCGCTTTTGACGCAAATCTTCGTCTAGTTTGTTGATTATTCCGTTTTAGACGTAAAATGATTCCTTACGGACCCTGATGCTGTTTGATTACTTCTTTTTTTAACTGCGAATCTGAATTTTGATATAATATGTTTTGCGCAATTTTTTTCGATTTTTGTTTTGAAGGAAAAAAATAACGATTTGACTCGGCTAAAATCATGTTTTCTGACCCAATTTGAATTTTTTCTCGTCAGCTGTGCAAAATCGCTTATAGCATTGACACATTGACCCATCATCAGTACGAAAGGTGTCATCAGCACAAAACTTCAAATGACGGGGTGACACACATGTTTTCGTCGTTGGTGTCGTCATTATCATTCGGTCGTTGGTATCGTTTCGATGACAAACGGCAACTGTTCACGATGGCACGTCAGAGTTTGTTGGAAAATATTAAACAGCTATATTCACGGCAGATGGCTTCTAATTATTCTACCCAAACATAGATGGCAGTTTTTCGTACTTATTGTGGCAACTGGCAACAAACAAATAGTTCCACCAGCGACCACCATATAGAAGCTCAGCGCTGATGACAACGAGATCGACAAGAAAATAGTTGACAGCTCTCTCTCTGCGATCCGACACCGACCGCGACACACGGCGCGAGTCAAATTACAATTTAGTGAAATGTTAATTAATACCTGAATAAATGTTTGTATCGCCATTCAATTGAAACACAGTATTTTCGTTCTAAAAGACATCCCCACAAATGGTGACCCTCCTTACGAAATTAGTGAAACGATACACGCGCGTATAATTTCCTTCAGACACATTGCTGAAAATCCAAAAATTTCTCAGCAATCGGTGATGTTACTCAGTATATATACGATCTGAAGCATAAATACCGAGTAATCCCTAGTTTCAGACAGGTGCAGTTTTGGGATATTCGCTGCACGGGATGGCGAACACAGAAAACGTGGTGCCGCCAAGCGGTCCGAGCCTCGACACGTATCATCAAAAGCATGAGACTCCGCTGGCAACAGCAAACAACGCCTACATACAAGCATCGCGGATTTCAAAATTCCCCAATTTTTACAAGCCTGACCCGACCTTTTGGTTTGAGCAGGTTGAAGCTGCTTTTCACACGCACGGTATTACTCTTGACGAGACAAGATTTAAATATGTAATACAGTACCCCCACGTCATATCGATTGCGAGGAATCCTTCAGCGGCAAACAAGTACGAAGTGGTCAAGCCAAAAATTCTGTAAGAATTCGCGGAATCACAGAAAACATGACTACGTAGAGTTTTCCAAGGCCAGAACATCGAAGGGAAGAAGCCTTCTCACTACCTCCAGGATTTGCGTAATTCAAGCGGAGAGCAGGATACTGATGTTATATTGCGCACTTTGCTGTTGGAACATTTTCTGGAGCAAATACGCTTAATTCTTGGCGTTTCAAATGAACCTGTTGATCAGCTGGCTCAAATGGCAGACATGATGTTTTCACTTCAGCACCCGCCCTCGTTAGCCTCAGTCGAAGCAAAAACGATGCCCGACGATCAAATTTCGCAGCTCGCTCATCGGATAGAGCGGATCGAAACGCGATTACGTAAGCCTCTACGACTTCAATCAACCGAACGTCGAGAACGATCCAAATCTCGAGGTAAGCCCAACTGTCAGTTTTGTTATTATCATCAACGCTTTGGGACGACAGCAAAAAATTGCCGCGCACCGTGCCAGTGGCGTAAATCGGAAAACTAAATTTGTCGTCTCGAGTCAAGGCGGTCAAAGACGACCCGCAACATAAAAGCCGCCTTAATATACGGGATGCCGCGACAAAAGTCGACTATTTAATTGACACTGGTGCCGATATCTCGGTTATTCCTCGTTGTTATGCGGATGTTCATGCTCCACCTGGCAAATTTAAACTATTCGCTGCTGACAATTCAACCATACATACGTATGGCAATAAAATCCTTACAATAGATCTTAGACTCCGACGCATTTTCAATTGGAAATTCATAAAAGCCGATGTTGCCCAACCGATAATAGGAGCAGATTTCCTTAATCATTACGGTCTACTTGTTGATTTGCGTGGTAAAAGAATTATCGACAACACAAAGAAACTTTTCTCCTTTGCTCGACACATTTCAAATGTAGCGGGTACAAAAATTTCGACAATTGCCAGTGGATCACGATATGATGATTTATTACAAAAATTCATCTCGGTTACGATTCCCTCCGACACAACAATAGTCGAAGGATACAATGTGTATCACCACATCCTCACTGAGGGACCTCCAGTTGCACAACGAGCTCGCAGGCTTTCACCTGAAAAACTCAGGGAAGCTAAGGCAGAATTCGCGTACATGCTCGAGAAAGGCATTTGCCAACCGTCCAGCAGCCAATGGGCCAGCCCATTGCACCTCGTTCCCAAGAAGAACGGTCAGTGGAGACCTTGCGGTGATTATTGCCAACTCAATGCGGTAACCATCCCCGATAGGTATCCAATCGCACACCTTCACGACTTTTCACATCGACTAAATGGATGTGTCGTTTTTTCAACACTGGATCTGAACCGCGCATATCATCAGATTCCAGTTGCACCGGAAGATGTGCCAAAGACTGCCGTCATAACTCCGTTCGGTTTGTTCGAGTTAAAAGTCATGACATTCGGCTTGTGTAACGCTGCACAAACCTTTCAGCGTTACATCGATTCTGCCCTAAGAGGTCTTGAATTTTGCTACGCCTATATCGATGATATTTTAATTGCTTCAAACACGCATGACGAACACCAACAGCATATCTAAATTGTTCTCGAACGCTTACAACGTTATGGCCTGTCAATAAATGCAGCTAAGTGTGTTTTCGGTGCATCTTCCGTGAACTATCTGGGATACACCATTGGAGAACAAGGAACTCAGCCACTTCCGGATCGAGTTAAAGCGCTGTTGAATTTTCAAAAGCCAGTCACCATCGCTGATCTACGAAGATTCCTAGGAGCTACAAATTTCTACCGCACGTTCATTCCCAAGGCAGCTACAATTCAAGCGCCAGTACACTAACTCCTTATGTCACAATCCCGACCACGCGCGCAAACCCGAGGATCCGATATCGAGTGCCCCACCATTTTGGACGCTCCTCGACCCCGGATGCCTAGTGAGTACACGCGCCGCCGGGACTGCTACCAAGACGACCGCATAGTGGCGGTCCCGATTTTATATTTTTTTCCACGACTAGCTCACCGAGTCATGGGTTTTGGACAAAAAGAAGAATGAATCACCAGAACCACGTTCGAACACGCGACACCCATGCTCAGGAAAACAATCACAGCACTTATAGGTTAATTTTTATTCCATTTTTTTTCTCTAATTAATCTTGACAAATTATACATGGAAATTCGATACTAGTTATGCTATAATCACGTTACAAAAGAGAATTCCTAACCACACTTTAGACATAGAAATTTGATACTAGTTATGTGATCGTCATCACGTTACAAATGATAAATTCCTAACCACACTTTAAGTTGTTCATGTTTTCGTTTTTTTTTCACTTCTATACAGGGTCTAGATATGCGCACCGTTGCTTCGCCTTCTCCACCCACGTTTGAACTCGTTTTCACGTAGCATCACTAAAATAGGCCTTCTGGAAGCGGACGACCAAATGCTTCAATTTCTAGCACCATTAGATCTCCGTGAACTTTGAATGCAACTGTAAAACCGATATTGCTAAGTTTCGTTGATTCTAGCTGGCAAGCCGATTCTTCCATCCTTTTAAGCAGAATGACCTTCTGCGCTAAATTTCGAAAAGCATGTCCTGTAACATACTCGCTCGCTTCGGCAGCAACCATGTTTAGAAATAACAACAATGACACCTCGAACAGGAACAAATCGCAAAATACCGCCGAAATAGATTTTGGAAATTCTTTGTGCACACCTTTAAAATTTATGTATCAAATATAAATTTTACCTAAAGTACAAAAATTCCGAGACGTCCGTCTCGTCAGCCAGACTCCTCCAAACTCTCCCACACGCCCTATTTCCGGCATCTCCAACATTCAAAAGCTACTTTTTCGCGTAGCGTGGTGTGATCGATCCTCGTATTCGCGAAAGCTTGAGCACGATCCGAGAGTTGGAGCGAGATGACGCGTTTGAACAGCTTTGTCGGAACTTGGCGAGCTTTACTCTGTCAAATAAGCTTTAGTTATTTCGGGCAGGAAAGGCGCGAAAATATTTGAATTTACTTTATGGTACGTAACAAACGTGGGGACGACCCCGCCCTGAGAAGAGTCTCTCCACTATAAGCCGGGCTATGAATGATCTCTAAAGAAGAAAAGATCTCATGGCTGGTGTGAGGCTAGGCAGATGTAATCAAAACGTCTAAACGTCGAAATCATCATGCTCGCTCAAACGAACCATGAGGGTTTAACAAAAGGGAAGTCTTACGTGAAGCTCAGCAGATGTAGTCAAAACGTATTTACGTCGAAATCATCATACATTGTTCACGCAAGTTTCTCGATACGGTATGACGTTAAGGTAACCCTAATCGAACGACAGTTTTACCCGAAATAAGCCTTCAAAACTAACTAGTTAGTTGAACTAGCCTAAAACAGGAACGGAACCTATCGACGGCGGGTTACGTAATTTTCAAACAAAATGAAACACTGGCGCGTTGGAACGGTGACTAATGAAACAGACTGAAGTACATGGCTGACGTTACGACAAGATAGCTGGGACAATACAATACTCAAAAAAAACGAAATGGTGTTCCGTCCGAGTTTTACACTGGGGTTGAGCTGTACTAATCAAAAAGGATCGACCGTTGCCCACTGTATTGAAACCCCATAGAGAATCTCAGGTCTAACCTGACAGATTTCAACCCCCAGTCTTGGATCGGCCAAAGAAAACAAATTAGAACTTAAAAGACGAAGACAAATACATAAATTTTGAGTTCACTATGAACCCCCCACCCCTAAGAAAGTTGCTTAGCAACTGAAACGGTTGTATACCGGAGCTGAAAAGATGAGGAACACTAGATTCCGATAGGTAAAATGGGTAATATTCGAAAGATAAAGAGCTATGGTTAGAATACGACAAAAAATATATGGTCTCACTTCCTGTGAGCAATTATTAAGGAACCCCAAGGATCGTCACTGCCTTAGTTGTTTATGACTACAAACCCTAATGTTCAAAATATAACCTAATAGGATAATATATATAACACCAAAATAACTACATTATATACAGACGTCAACGCTCAACGCGGACTAGTTTAAGGGACCACAGAGGTCGTCAATTCTCTAGCATTTTGTGACTCCAAACCCAACTTTATTATATGGACAAAAACTACTGAAATTTGCGTTGCAGATATACCGAATTAACTTTACTTTTATATACACGATGAATGATTAACGTCCACACTGATGCAACCATCGCTACGCGCGAGGCCACCAGGAAAACTCATTGAACCTTTAACTTCAAACCGATACTTCAACCTAACCAAAATGAAAAGGCGCAACATCCACACAGATGCAACCATCGCTACGCGCGAGGCCACCAGGAAAACTCATTGGACTGCTGCCCTTATAAGGGACCACTCCCTACCTAATTACTCAAATGTTATATCTGCAACCTATCACTCAAACTAACCTAACAGTAATCCAAAATTATTAAAGATAATTAGAAGATACATACCTATATCTATTACTACCTACGATAAGATACTATAAGTATACACACGATATGATACAAAGGCTAAAATAGATAAGATACAATAGGATTTGATTTGATGGCGCTGTCTCGCCCTAACTCCCACGAATGGCTACTTTTAGACCAATTGTTAGACGTATTGGGTGTAGACACCTTATTAGGTCAAAATGCCATAGGAAAGTCCATATTGTTAATGAATAATATTATTTATAAAAATTACGTTAATACGAGGACCGATATACTAATGTAGAATTATATGAGAAACGATATACGATACGATATATATTAAATATTTCCGCCAGGCAATTTAAATTTGACGAAATAATATTTACACGCGACGATATTTGGATACAAAACTAATATGGCGATAATGATTACTCGCTAATAAGCGAAACGCCACAAAAGCGAATACTACTTAAAGTGATCAACCTGCGTTATCACTATGCCGAAGATAGATATTCAAGAACCGAAATATTAAATACGCGACACCGGAACAGATTAGTGTGTGTGTGAGGGTGTGTGCGGTTTACAAAGGTTTTACATAATTTGTACATGAGTTTTACAAAGTTTTACATAAGTGTTTTACAAAGTTTTTACAAAGTTTTTACATAAGTGGTTACACATTACTTAACGGTACCTTAATAGGTTTGTACAGATATTAAACCTGATTAAATGGAATATATATTTTTTTTTGTTTGTTTGTATTTTAGTTTTATAAATTTATGATATTAAAGTGTGTGATTGCCCTCCTCTACGAAAGCAGCGATGTAGGAACGGGTAATTTTCAGATTTTACAATAATATATTTTTGTACTGGTACCGGATGTCGAACACTCAAATTGCGAAGTACATGTGTAAAGAATTCACCCATGAATCGAACAATTTGCGCGACACTACCAGTTTTCAGCCAAAATTTAACAAATGCAAGGAGAAGTTGGTGTAGGTAATTTCAAAAATCGTTCGCGACGGAATCAAAACGTATGAAGTGACAACAAGTGCTACAAAAGCTAACTTGACTCAAACTACCACACGGCTAACACATCACGACACGATTTTTGAATTTACAAAGGAAAACTTGAAACACGAAAGAATTGCAGATATACTGCCGTAGAATGGACTCGAAGAGAAAAAGAATATGGGAAAGGTCACATACTCTGGGCGCCACTTGTCACAATCCCGACCACGCGCGCAAACCCGAGGATCCGAGATCGAGTGCCCCACCATTTTGGACGCTCCTGGACCCCGGATGCCTAGTGAGTACACGCGCCGCCGGGACTGCTACCAAGACGACCGCATAGTGGCGGTCCCGATTTTATATTTTTTTCCGCGACTAGCTCACCGAGTCGTGGGTTTTGGACAAAAAGAAGAATGAATCACCAGAACCACGTTCGAACACGCGAAACCCATGCTCAGGAAAACAATCACAGCACTTATAGGTTAATTTTTATTCCATTTTTTTTCTCTAATTAATCTTGACAAATTATACATGGAAATTCGATACTAGTTATGCTATAATCACGTTACAAAAGAGAATTCCTAACCACACTTTAGACATAGAAATTCGATACTAGTTATGTGATCGTCATCACGTTACAAATGATAAATTCCTAACCACACTTTACGTTGTTCATGTTTTCGTTTTTTTTTCACTCCTATACAGGGTCTAGATATGCGCACCGTTGCCTCGCCTTCTCCACCCACGTTTGAACTCGTTTTCACGTAGCTTCACTAAAATAGGCCTTCTGGAAGCGGACGACCAAATGCTTCAATTTCTAGCACCATTAGATCTCCGTGAACTTTGAATGCAACTGTAAAACCGATATTGCTAAGTTTCGTTGATTCTAGCTGGCAAGCCAATTCTTCCATCCTTTTAAGCAGAATGACCTTCTGCGCTAAATTTCGAAAAGCATGTCCTGTAACATACTCGCTCGCTTCGGCAGCAACCATGTTTAGAAATAACAACAATGACACCTCGATCAGGAACAAATCGCAAAATACCGCCGAAATAGATTTTGGAAATTCTTTGTGCACACCTTTAAAATTTATGTATCAAATATAAATTTTACCTAAAGTACAAAAATTCCGAGACGTCCGTCTCGTCAGCCAGACTCCTCCAAACTCTCCCACACGCCCTATTTCCGGCATCTCCAACATTCAAAAGCTACTTTTTCGCGTAGCGTGGTGTGATCGATCCTCGTATTCGCGAAAGCTTGAGCACGATCCGAGAGTTGGTGCGAGATGACGCGTTTGAACAGCTTTGTCGGAACTTGGCGAGCTTTACTCTGTCAAATAGTCATTACCAGGTAGATAGTTATAAGCTTTAGTTATTTCGGGCAGGAAAGGCGCGAAAATATTTGAATTTACTTTATGGTACGTAACACTTACCGGGGCCAAAAAAGGAGACAAAAGACCAGTAGCGTGGACTCAGTCCGCAGAAGAAGCTTTTGAATCCTGCAAGCAACAAATAGCGAATGCAACACTTTTGCGACACCCCTTGGAAAATGCTAATCTAGCTATTCAATGCGACGTATCCGACAACGCGATGGATGCGGTTCTCGAACAACTCAATAACGGAAATTGGGAACCTCTCAGATTTGTTTCAAAAAAATTCAGTGATGCACAAAAAAGATACAGCGCGTATGACCGTGAACTCCAAGCTATCTATAGTAGCATAAAGTTTTTTCAGCACTTAGTTGAAGGACGTCAATTAGTCATACACAACGATAATAAGCCAATCGTGTATGCCTTCAAGCAAAAGGCAGATAAAGCTTCGCCCAGGCAACTTTGACAATTAGACTACATAAGTCAATTTACGACTGAGGTAGTTTACATTCCGGGACAAGATAACGTCACTGCTGACGCTCTATCACGTGTTGAGAGCATAGAAATGCCCATAGAGATATCTTCTGCTGATCTTGCAAAAGCACAAAAGGAGGACGTTGAACTGAAACTCCTTCTTAAATCGAAAAACGCGCTGGATCTAAGGAAGCTTTGCATTGACGCTAGCGAGTACATAATATATTGTGACGTTTCCATGACCAACATTCGACCCTACATTCCGAAGCCGTTGCGTAAAATCATTTTTCACATGACGCACAAGCTATCACACCCTAGTGGTCGAGTAACAAGGAAACTGGTTCAGCAAAAATACATTTGGCCAAGCCTAACGAAGGATATCACTTAATGGACACGCAATTGTCTTGCTTGCCAGCAGAGTAAAATAGGACGATACGTAAAACTTCCTAGTCAGCAAATTCCTGTTCCTGACGCAAGATTCAGCCACGTCCATATCGACATAGTCGGACCTCTCAATGAATCAAAAGGGTATAAATATCTTTTAACAATGACAGACCGTTTTAACCGTTGGCCGGAAGCAGTGCCCATTAAAAGTGTTACTGCAGACATAATCGCAGATGCGTTTTACGCATCATGGATATCGCGATTTGGAGCACCTGTTACGATTACAACCGAATACCCGGCGAGTTTTTTACGAATGAAAATATGCCACCAGAACCCAAAATCTTTGTTGAGAAGTTTAGGGTACACATGTAGAAAGTTCGACCAACTACAACTAGTCGTCATGACAAACGAAAGGTTTTCGTGTTTAAAGACCTTCAGCATTGCACACATGTTTTCGTCCGGATCGATCGAGTTAGAACCATTTAATGTCATCGACCCACTAACCGATCGTGTTTTCACCATCGAAATGAATGGAAAAACAACCAACGTCAGCACAGAACGACTAAAACCAGCATACGAAGAGGATCAGCATCAGGAACAACCGCTATATCAGCCACTCAAGGTGTACCCGGGAACAACGAGAAAAGTCAAATTTGACATATCAAGTAGTTGTCTCGTCTTGCCAACCGCAAATCACTCGGAGGGGACTGATGTGGCAACTGGCAACAAACAAATAGTTCCGCCACAATACAGTTGCCCCATTCCACTTGCAGAAATTCGTTGTATGCTTTCACTCGTAATTTCGCCCACGAGCTGGTAATTGGTAATTTTTGCTAGTAATTGGTAATCTTTGCATCTTTTGTCTCATGTTTATTTTGACAGCTCAAAGTGTCCGTGCTATGTACTTTTAACTCCACTGAAATAGTAGTGATTAAAGAATCGTAAGTGTGAAGCAAATTACAAAAGAAAAAATGCATTCAATCTACTTAATATGTTAACATACAAGATCCTGCCAACAAAAACTCAAATGTGGTAAGTGTGGCAGGAAATCCAAAGGCATTGAATGTATAAAAATCGATACTTAAAACCCATAAAAGTGAACACGAACAAACAAGGGCATGCTGGATTACATACAACCCATTTTATAAATAAAAATTAGTATATTGTTAGATATTTCAGGGTTTTGATATCCAAACCAAAATAAAACACATGAAATGAAAAGAATTTGCACCCATCTATCGATCACAATTGAAAGTAATGAATGAGTGCTGGCTCAGGAAGCAAGCATTGTTGGTTGTATCTTCATCGGCGCTTCACAAAGCAGTACAATTGGAAGTTATATCGATTTTCGACAAAACATCAATTAAAATAGGAGCTTAAACTTTACACCACGATGGTTTGTTCAATTACAGCCTTATATTGGAAAGCTACGAAATCTGTTTTAAAATAAATAAAATTAGAAAAATGTATTATCATAAGTACTAAATATTTCTTTTAACCAATATCGAATAACTATTCATCGCACTCTGGTAGACATATTATTTCCATGTGAAGATATTAAGAAAAAATCTCGTATGTGAAAAAATAAGCAAATGTTAAATTAAAAATTAGTTATACCTTAGGTGGCTTACTGTCAAAATTAGGAATAAAATGAGAGTTTCAAATACCGCAGCTAGAACACTTATTTTTGGGGGTGGATATTTTCAAAAGATACCCCGTTAGTCATGATTCTTGGTTATGTTAAGGACTATCTTGTTAGTTAATGGAGACAGGAAACTAATAGGCAAAATCATTGATTAAAAGGGATCGTTCTTCTCGTCCTTCGCGGAATCATAAAGACCGAGTTTCATCCTTGTCTCGGTGCCAACGCGGGTAAATAACAATAATGAGCGCTATTGTTTTAAGTTGGAAGGTAATACTATAGAACCAAAAAAATATAAATTGGCAACCATGCCGATGAGTAAGTTGTGCGTTCATCACATCAATAAAAATAGTTCATGAAGGGGGGAGACCTTTTTTGAAATTCTGTTTAATAAATGAGCTAGAAACTATATCGCTGAGGTTTTTTTCTTTAAATAGTCTCAAATGAAGACTTGTGTCTTGTTGAGCAAGTGGACGATCATTCTCGGGGACGAGGCATGGAATTATTTGTTTTCGGGTTCACCTCTCCTTAGCTTAAGGTGCGATAGCTGCGGGCAGGCCAGATCAGCTCAACACGTAGTGGTTGCGTTCTGTAGCATACGTCCCCTACGTTACTTTACAAAAAAAATTCGCGTGCTTTCTGAGGTCAAGACCCACTCGAGAATATAAAAATTCTCTACTTTATCCCAACCGAAGCTAAGATTCCCGAAACTACGCAACTAAAAATTTAACAAAAAAGCTTAACCGTCACGCGCAAACCAACCTCGGGTGCTCGTGCTACTCCTGGAAAGGAAACGAGCTTCAGTGAAGCTCGCCAGTCGCAAATTTTGCTGCCTTGGCCTATCCTACCATGCCATAGCACTTGCGTGCCCGCATGTGTTTTTGCGAGCTAAGCCTACCAATACATACCTTTACGGGTGAAAATCGAGAAACAGGACGCTAAACAAAACTCTCACGCAATTTTTCTTTTTAAGATTCCATGAATTATCCAAATAAAAGAAACAGTAAACAAAAGAAAGACTATTGCATTTTTTATTATGTGAGAAACATTGGAGGGAAAAAACGCAAACATACATTTTTTCTGAGGGGGAGCGCTCTCCACACACATATTTATGTAATTAATAAATGGTTAAATTATCAAATATCATTCATTTTTGTTCCCATATTATATCCATAAAGACATTAAAGTCATTTCCACAAATAAATTAAACGTAAATACTTTTTCTTGTTTTTCTTTTTCTTCCAAATCATGCTCAAAAAATATATTATTTTAAAAATTTGATAGTGTAGTAAGCGTTTTCATTATATTTACAATTGATTAAAAATAATCAATATTTTTCTCTCAATTAATGCAAATTGTATGGTTTTATTCAATGGAGCAAGTGAGGTTGACAGATAGAAAGATTAAATACAAATACTAATAAATGCAGAAATTTTTAATACTAGGTTGGTATAGAAACATTCTTCTTGTAATCAATTTAAAGTTATCATCAATTGAATCGCACACAAAAAAACTGTACATAGTAACGAAAAACATCTTAAAATGGATCAAAGTATATGTGAATTTTAAAAAAACATCAATCATGTATATTCTTATTCGGAAAAATACCACGAAAAATGTTACACAAGCTAATAAAAATAAATTGAATTGATTATAAAAAAGCAAATTCAACACACATTTGAATCCCACACTCAAAAAATATTCGCACCAAGAATGTCATATTTAATGCCAAGCCAGAATTGATAAATTTTGTTTGTAGGGTCAAAATATTGGATAAAGTTATACTTTGCACACACATTGGGTATTCATACCATGGTATTGTAATTAGAAATGCGAAATATAGTTCCGGAGGCGGAACGGAGACGGAATCGTTCTTTTCGTGGTCGGAACTAGTTCCAGACAACATGTCCGAGGAACTACAATGTTTCCGACAATTCAAAAGCAACTACAAAATAAAATGATTACTAATGCATATTAGGCATAGATAAAAGTAAAATCATTAAGATCTTGCATTGGTGTGTTTTCAAAATTTATTTCTTAAAAATCTATTAAATTCTTAAAACTAGGTATACTTATATAGGTAAAATTCATAAAACTAAGTATTTGTACTTATGAAAAGAAGTTGGGACATTTTCTCTGAAGAAAGTCTTGTTCGTCTTTCATTTTGAATAAGTCCTGCCTTCGAAAAAATTCGTTCACATGGAACTCACGCTGCAACTAAATTTATTTAATTAATTATTTGTGTTGCTGTTTCAATTTCATAGATAGATGTCCAGGCATCCGTCGTCAAGCAAATTGATGAGGCAAGTGATATATTAACTCTTACTTGTTGCAAAGTTTTCTCATAAATTTGAGGCAAAAGCACTTCCGAAACCATTTTTTCTGGTAAGCAAGCAATAGGGTGGACACAAAAGCGTGACAAATTTCTTAAATTCAATGTCTTCTATTAGCTTCAGTGGATGATATTCCTTGGCAATCATTAAAACAAGTTGTTCATCCATCGGTGCTTTATTTTTTGAATTCAAAGGTCTAGATTGGTGTGCGAATACATCAAGGCTTTGTTGCACAAAAGACTTTGGTGGTAAAACAACCTCACTTGAAGTTATTTGATCACTGTTGATTGTTGAACTCTGAAAAGATGTTGATGGTTGCCGCTCAATTGGACCCATAAAAAGTTGGATGGTTTCTTTTCAAATGTCTGCTTAGATTTCTCAGGCTTCCACAAGTGAAAGCTATGCACTGCGAACAATACTGACATTTAGCTTTTTTGGGCTCAACTTCAGAAAAATGATCCCAAAGTCTGCTTGTTTTCCTACGTAGTGTCATTCCGAAAAGCTGCTTCTCTTAAAAAAATGTGGCCCTTTTTCAAAGCGAAATATTTTGAAAATATGTATTGAATGGGCACACTATTCTTTTCTTACCTGTTGTTTCTATTAGTATTAATATTTGTAAATCCAAGACTATAAAATAATTATATTTTCGGAATTTGGTACAGAGTTTAACTTGTAATGTACAAAATACTGATTCTTTTGAGATCAAGAACTACAATATAGACCGCCCAATAAACACTTTGAATACACAATGGCGTGTGAAACAGTAGTTTTTAATACCACAAACAATAAACAGATGAAACGCGGGAAATAAAATTTGAAATACCTACTCGTGTGTTGGGAATTTCAAAAACCAAATATAAGATAAGAATGCATAGATAATATCCATTCTAATTCCATATACATACAATGTATGTAAGTATGTACATACATACTGCACCAAGCATATCTCTCTCTCCACGCTCAATCAATATCAAACATTTGCGCATCGCACGGAACTGTGTGCTCTTCAATAGTTAGGTCCGGTGTCGGATAATGTTTGTATGGAGCTATCTCAATATTAATTCGGAGACGCCTGTGGAACTTTTGGACCTGGAGTTGTTTGCATACTATCACATTTGAATGGAACTATCAAGTCCAAAGTCCAGACATGTTAACTAGTGGAAATTAGGAATATTTTTGTTGGATTTGGCTGCGCTAATCCCAAATATATTCGGACATGTTGGACATGTTACATGTCACTTTTCGGAACTATGTCATATAGTTCCAGCAGTGGACATGTCTCCGAGAACTATGTGTGTTCGGAACGACCCAACTCTAATTGTAATACTGCATAATATACCACATGTGTGTCAATGAATACCACCATTATCCTACATGAAATTCATGGTATACCACCATCGAAGCTAGTATTGAAACTTGATAAAAAATTTCTGCTTTCCATATACGCAAACCCAGTAAGGACACTTTCTCCCTAATTAAAGCGCCAAGTTGTGACAGGGAGGAAAAAAAAATGACAGAAAATTTCCGAACATTTTATGAAATTTTGATAAGTCTGAATCTTGGAGGTTATCGGAGTCTAAAAACGTTTTGCGGAAATGCAACGTTGGAAGCCAGTTCAAAGGCAATCAAGAAAAGGAACGAATGAGACCCGAAAATTCTTTGATAACTGGAAAATGAAAATTGAAGAATTGCGAGGGCAAAGAAAAAATAGCCACGTTTTGAAAGATATGGCGGAATAATATAAATTAAAATTGATTATAACACGTATGATTGTAATATGTAATAGCCATGTTTAGTATGTATTTATTGTCTTGTATTTTATTTTGTATACATTTTGAGTCTGTTATTATGAACCCATTTTGGTTTGTTACCAACATTGATTAACATGTTGACGTCTTTTCTTTCTAACACCTGATAAGCGCCTGTGTAAGGTTTTTGATGTTTGCGTTTGTTCTCTACTTTTACGAGAACTATGTCACCTATATTAGCAATAAAGGATTTGTTGTAGCAGTATTTCTTGGTTCTCGCGATTTTTGTTTTGTTTTTAAATAGGCTCTTTTGCCTTATTTAAAGACAATTTTAGTCGAAGACGTAACTCGTTTGCATAGTTGTCTAGATCATTTAGCTTTTCTGTATTCTCGAAAATATCGTTAGGTAAGTATGAGAGTTTGCCAAAAACCAGTTCGTATGGTGTGTAGTTTGTGTCAATGTGGTGTGGAGTGGTGTTGTATTGTAAGAAAAAGTGTAGAATGGAATCCACTCGTGCCAATTGTTGTCATTAGCAAATGACAATAGGTATTCATTTAGGACGCGATGATTCCTTTCTACAATTCCTAGCGTTTCGTGATGGTATGGGGTCGAAAATATTTGTTTGATGTCTAGAAGTGCACATATTTCCTTCAATAGGTTATTAGTGAATTCGGTTCCTAAATCTGTCTTTAATGTCTTGAAATGTCCAAATATTAATCTAAAATTATTAACTATTGCTTTTGCTACACTTGCGGCTTCTTTAATTTCTAAAGGTATCGCGGTTACAAATTTTGTCAATTCGCATTGTATCGTAAGGATATAGCGGTAATTATTCGAGATTCGCAAGGGACCAACGATGTCTGCGCTGATTGTTTCGAAGTTGGTGGACGGAGTATCGGTTTTCGTCATTTTTTCTTTTGTATGCTTGATTATTTTATTAATTTTGCATTTTTCGCATTTGTTTATGAATTCCTTTACCATTTTATTCATATTTTTCCAGCAGTACCTTTGTTTTAGTCTTAGACATGTTCTGTGTACTCCTACATGACCTTCGTGTGGCGAATTGTGATACTCATTTATCTTTGTTTTTCTTCACTATGAACTTGTGAGGGGGGTTTATACAGCATTATTTTTAATTTTTCGTTTGCTCCTTGTTGTGACGCGTTGTATATTTCTTTAAATTCATCTTTTTGAAAAAAATTGAATATATTATCTTCAATAGATAGAGCTAACTCGTTTATACCTTTATTGTGTGAATAACCTAATAACTTCTTTATGATCGAAACTAATTTCGTATCATAGTTGACGATGTTACTAGCTGTTGCCTGTAACTTGTTGACGGAAACGGATTTCTCGGCCATTTTATCGTTACAGTACACAATGATATTATTGTTTTCTCGCGTTATGCTAACATTTTCATTCATGTTATCTCTTTTTCGCGTCTTATTTATTTTGTTCTTATCGCTGTATTTTTCTTGCGTCTTATTAATTTTTTCACTATTGTTGGGCAGCAACTTGAATTTCAATTTTAATACCCCTGTTATGTCTGATAAGGATGTACAATTGAACACATTAAGGTTATCATTCCCTTTATTTTTGTTGTTAATTTCTGTCATCTCACTTATTACTTGTTTCTTAGATTTACTTCTAGTAATCGCCATTAGCTTTTTGCTTTTATTTTCATCGTTGATAGGAGGGATCATGGTTTTAAGCATATCAGAATCTAGTTCTATTCTCGACAATGCGTCGGCGTTGGTATTTATGTTACCTTTTTTGTATATTATCTGGAAATCATAATCGGATAGATCCAGTGTGATTCTGGTTAGTTTGGAGGACGGATTTTTATGCGTAAATAACGATACTAATGGCCTGTGGTCAGATACCACTACGAACTTACGTCCATATAGGTACGGCCTAAAAAAGTTTATGCCCCAGTGTATCGCCAATAACTCTTTTTCTATGACGGGCTTATTTAACTCTTGTTTATTTAGAGTTCTACTTGCATATGAGATCAGTAAGTCTGCATCGATTTCTTCTTGAGATAAAACTGCTCCTAGTGCAAAATTTGATGCGTCCGTTGTTAGGATGAAGGGTTTTTCGGAATATTGGAGTATCGGTGACGTAATTAGTTTTTGTTTTAGGAGTTCGTATGGTTTTAGTTGTTGTTCTTCCCAAATAAACGGTGCTTTTCTGCGAAGTTTGGGATAAAACGACGATAATAGTTGCAGAAAGCTACGAATCTTCTAAGGTCATCTGCATTCTTTGGTATTGGGTGATTTTTGGTCACGTCGTGCTTGGCTGGGTCTGCTTTTATTTCCTCGGAGGTTATGAGGTGTCGCAAGATAACAACTTCTCATTTAAGGAATTTGCATTTATTTGCGTTTAGTTTTAGATTATAGCTGCGTAATCGTTGAAGAACCTTGACTAGATTGTCATTGTGGTGCTCTATACTGCATCCGAAAATCATGGTGTCGTCTACATACAAAAGTTCTGAATGGCTTAGGCCTGTTAGAGCGATGGTGAGCATTCTCTGGAAGCTATTTGATGATATCTTCAGCCCGAAAGGAAGTCTCTTGAACTGGAAGTGTCCATCCCCGGTGGAAAAGGCTGTTAGTGGGCTTGAGGCTTTGTCTAGTTATATTTGGTGGAACGAACTTGTCATATCCAGTGTTGAGAAGTATTTAGCTCTACCTTATTTGTCCAGTACGTCTTCGAGCCTTGTTAGTGGAAATTTGTCGTTTACGATTTTATCGTTTAATTTTCCTAAAATTGACGACCAATCTCCATTTTTTTCATCATTCGCCGTTTTCTTGGGTACTACTAATAGTGGTGAGTTGTAAGGGCTCATTGATGGTTCTATGATATCGTTTTCTTCCATTTGTCGTAACTGTCTAGTTATCTCTTCATTTTGTGTCTGAGTTAGTCGTTAATTCTTAATGTAGACTGGGTTTTCATCGCGAGTGATCAGTTTCTGTTTGTAGACATTATTTTTCGTAAGGTATTTACCGTCTAGGTGAAAGGCATCTTGGAATTGTTCCAGCAAACTATTGTTAATGATTTTTAACAATTTGTTTATTTAATGTTTATTAATGTACAAAACTTTTCTAATATTTAAGTTTAAACTACTTTAGATAATTGGACTGTATTAATGGTTGACATGCGCACTGTCTTGTTACTTGATTGAAACTAACTCGACGCAGCGCCTCAGTACTCCCTTATTCAAGTGCAGGTACTCATCGGTGTTACCGTACAAGGTAACTTACAATCATTCGTATCACAATTAAATGTTAATTAATCTGAAGCATTCTCCTTCTTTTCGTCCAACGGACGAATAAAATATTTTACAATTCAATATAAATTAATAATTCGTTAAATTTGCACAAAATTCAAAATTACTTTATAATCACTTAAACTATAATGTAATAAATTTCATAAAGTTATATTTACAATGAGAGGTGTCCAAATGGGAGAAATTTTCAACAAAATGTAGTGGACTAAATTTTTTAAAATTATATCTACAATGAAAAGTGTCCAAATGGGAGAAATTTTCAACAAAAACTTACTCAATCATCAACCGTAATGTACTAAATTTCTTAAAATTATATTTACAATGCCGAGACCTTCTGTGAATGTACTAACATGTTGAGGTGATCATTATAATTAACCTTTAGACATGTGACTTGAATTTATTGCTCAACGCATTCCAACAGTACGAGTTTTACTATCGGTATTTTGAGCTCAGATTGAGAGGTCTTCACTCTTGCCACTCTAACTGAGCCATCCTTTCCTGGATGTACAGCTATTACACGTCCAAGAGGCCAATTTCCAGGTGGTGACAATTCATCTCTACCCTAACTACGTCACCTATTTTAATCGAGTGTTGAGATTTATTCCATTTTTTGCATATGTGTAGTGAAGTTAAAAACTCTTTGGACCAACGATCCCAAAAATGTTGAATCGATTGAGACAACAACTCCCACCTCTTGCTAAGTGGGATTTTTTCCTGCCACAGGTCAGGCTCAGGCACTAAGTAAGATGGACGTTGTATTAAGAAATACGCTGGCGTTAAGAAGTTTACATCTGAGACGTCATTAGTCAGCGGCAGTTGAGTTGAGACTTCAATAAAAGTCAAAATTTGATCACCTATAGTACGACATAAGTGATGCTTAATGGATTTGACCACGCTTTCCCAAATTACACTGAAGTGTGGAGGACCAGGAGAGTTAAAATGCCATTGGGTTACTTGGTTTAGCAATTTTTGTTGTACGGTTTTAGACCATTCCAAGTTACCCTGGAGCATCTGCCTTAAAACGGAATCAGCTCCGACAAATGTAGTACCTTGATCTGAATGCATATGAGAACAATGACCTCTTCGAGCAGAAAATCTTTGAAATGCTGCTACAAATGCTGCGCTATTATAATCCTCAAATATCTCAATATGCACTGAGAAGAGCTGAGAAACATGCAAATATTGCAATGTAAACCTTTTTCGTAACATTGCCTCGTATTTTAGCAGGGCGAACTTTGATCGGGCCTACATAATCGACCCCGGACACACTAAATGGCTTACTCGTGGTGGTTCTTGCAGTAGGTAAATTTCCCATTTACTGATTACAACCTCGTTTTGCATGGACAATGCATTTGTGACATCGCCGAATACACTGCAAAACGTCCATTTAGATGCCAGGATTGCAAACTTAAGGTGCCCAAAGTAAGCTGTACACCTCCATGAAGTGTAGCGGAGTGAGTATGATCGATTAGCAAATGAGTAAACCCATATTTAGGGTGAAATAACAATGGGTGTCTATTATCATGAGATAGTTGTGCATTGACTAATCTGCCTCCTACCCGGATCAAATCTCTGTCCATAAAAGGATTCAATTTCACAAGAGAATTAGATTTTGCAAGTTGATGTCCTTTTCATAAAGCTTTTGCCACGTGCGAATAATGCATATTCTGATGTAGGTATACAATAAAACAACGGCTTCTATCTAACTCAGCCGGAGATACAAAATTTCTGAACAGGTATTTTTGCTCTAACTTCATAGAAGACAAGTTCATTAATGAAAGTTTGAGACACTGATCAATACGAGAGCTAATTTTATAAGAAAATTCATCATTGAGTACGCTACTATGGATGGAACTGCTAGTAGTAGTATGGTCATTAAGCGCCTTCAAAAACATGTTAGTACACAATTGACGTTTATCCAAGACCTTCCTACAAATATTTGTTACGAATCTTAGGCAATAAGAAGTTATTTTCAACAATTTTGTCAATGATGAGTAGCGATGTATTACATACCACTGATAATTAGGATGCAAGGTCAAATGTACGCTAATAATTGGTAAATTCTCCTCTGAAGGAGTTTCTTCATAAGTTACCAGCTCTCGCTTAACTAAATGCCAGGGGCCAGGTGTCTCTGATAGCCACTGAGGTTCTTCCCACCATAAAGTATTTTTAGATAACTGATCAGCAGATTTAGCAACGTTAGACAGTAGTACGCCACCTGCACCCGTTATGGGTACATTGACTTTATTTACTTGCAATTGCAGGAGCTGACAAAGAGAACCTGAAACGAAAGTAGGTTGCGAACAGGGATCAATTAAAGCTCTTACCTTGAGCTGTCATCCACTGTCGCTTTCGACTTGACGATCGCCGTCGTTAGCAAAACTCCACCTGACAATGAAGTATCACACAAATGCGTGAGATGATATCAGCTGGGTTATCTTTAGACTTCACATTGAGCCATGAATATCTGAGCACTTATGGGCGTCAAAAGGTCACCATCGAGTTGTGGTGCCTTTAAGCCAATGGATCCACATCTACATCCACATCGGTGGAATCACTCCATAAATAAGTAGATGAAACCAAAAATTTAGATGCACTCAAATAGTGTTTAGCCAACTTAGCAAATATTCGTGCGGCAGACAATTCTAACCGCGGTATAAACAGCATTTTTAACGGCGCGACTTGCTCTTAGCAGTAATCAATGAAACAAAGCCTTGGCCATTAGAAATGACTCGCAAGTATAAACCGTGGCCGTAAGCCACTTTTGATGCGTCAGCAAATCCGTGCAGCTCTATTACTTCAAGCTGCGGACTGTAATTATTCCAGCGAGGTATCTTTATAAGATCAAGATGGGAGAGTTTATTCTCCCAATTATTCCAACTTTCCTGCAACTCAGAACTAATTTCTTCATCCCAATCTTTCTTTTGCAGCCACAAGACTTGCATTAAAATCTTGGCTTTAATAACTACAGGGGCTAACCATCCCAGCGGATCAAATAGCTTAGCTGTCCTAGACAATACTATTCTTTTAGTCAGTTCAGAAGAAGGATCGAATTTTTCAAAATTAAAATAAAACACATTCTCTATGGGGTTCCATGCCAGACCTAGAACTGAAACATTCAACTCTGCATCCTTAAAGGCTTTAGAATCTGCGGCAAGGAGCTCAGAAGGAATATCTCTAAGTACCTCGATATCGTTGGATAGATATTTTCGGAGGGGGAAGCCTCCTATTTCGAGCAACTCTGTCGTGCTTTTCTGTTTTTCATATGCCTCTTGGGTGGTATGTCCACCAGACAAGACATCACCCATGTAAATTTCTGAATGAAGAACATCAGCACCCCATGTATGTTGTTAACCGTAATCTTTAGCTAACTGTTTAATCGTACGATTAGCTTGATAAGGTGAACTCACTACCCCATACGTGACCGTATTCAACTCATACGTACAAATAGGTTCTGCAGGATCAGACCTCCATAAAATACATTGATACTGCCGATCGTCAGGATGTATAAGAATCTGACGGAACATTTTTTCAATATCATCAATAAAGGCAAACTTATAGTTTCGCCAGTTAGTAATCAAGTCAGTTAACAGGTGCAACAGAAAAAAGGATATGGAGCCACTGAAAACTGTACTAGTTTCGAGTAACGGTGGTTGAGACATATGTTCCAGGTCTTGGTACTCCGAGAGAAATTGAGAATACATTCCTTTCAGCTTACTATCAACTTTGAATTTATCCTCTAACTTCAGCAGAATTCGTTGAGAAAGATAAAAGGATTAATAAAGGTGAAGACTATCACGATACTCGAGATCGTTGAAATGGAGCCTTAAAACATATCGCCCTTCATTGTTTCTTGTGTGGGTGCGAGCATAATGTTCATCACACCCTATTTCTTCTTGAGTGTACAAGGGACCCTTAGGTACTTCTTTCTGTACCCAAAACTTTTGCAAAAGGTCATTAAGATCAGATTCTTGAGCAATGTGCAATTCTTTAAGGTGTCACGTCTTAGGAGTACCATCAGTTGGTATTTCTCCCGATAAGAACCATCCCAATGCAGAACTAGTAGCAATTCAATTTTCCTTTAACAACAACTCCCTAAATAATATGAGAATAAACTGCTGCGCCCAATAAAATATCTATGTGGCCTGGCTCCATATACTGAGGGTCGGCCAACATGAGACCATCCAAATGTGGCAATTTCAAGGATGTTGTCATGGACGGAGGCGTGTAACAAGACACTTTGGGCATAACAAGGGCATTTGCCTCGCATGAAAAATGTGAACTAAATCTAGGTTTAATCAGCATATTCACAGATTTAGCAACGTTAGACAGTAGTACGCCACCTGTACCCGTTATGGGTACATTGACTTTATTTACTTGCAATTTCAGGAGCTGACAAAGAGAACCTGAAACGAAAGTAGGTTGCGAACAGGGATCAATTAAAGCTCTTACCTTGAGCTGTCGTCCACTGTCGCTTTCGACTTGACGATCGCCGTCGCTAGCAAAACTCCACCTGACAATGAAGTATCACACAAATGCGAGACTGCAGAAGTCTGAGCTACAACCTTGTGAGTAAGAAAGCCAAAGGAATTCGATCTATCCCTACGAGAAGGTCCAACCTTTGGTTGAGTGCCATATTCCAGACTCGAATCCTCTTTGGGGGCGGACGTTTTCAAATTGCACCCATCTTTATCAAGGGTCTTCAAAGGTGTCGATTCCTTAGAAATTCTGTTGCGATAATGTAACAAAGTGTGATGTGCCGAACCACAAATACCACAACAGTGCTTCGATTTACAATGTCGGGGACCAATGTGCCGAGAAAGGCATCGTAAACACAGTTTGTTATCTTTAACAAACTTACCACGCTCTTGATTATCAAAAGATTGATTGAAATGATGAAATTTATTGCATTTTGCAATAAAGTGATCCTGAGAACAAAACGCACAAGATCTGGTTTTCTTAATACCATCTTTTGACCCACTGGTTTGGTGTGAACTAGAAGGAGCGGCCCCTTTGGTTATGTTCGATGTACGAAGACTCTCCTTAGAATTATTCATGGGCTTGCCACTGGATTCCAAAACTTCTAAATAAACTATCTTTGAATTGAAAAAATTTTGTAAGTTCATCTCTTGTAGGCGGTGTTACAGAGTCCCCCAAATATTTTTGCCAATCTTTCAAGGTATGCTCATCAAAACTAGAAGAACAATAATATCCGACTACTGATCAACGGGTCTTCCTAATGCTTTAAGTGATTCAATAGGAGTATTAAATTCCCTAATAAGCTTGAAGAGAGCTGCAGAAGTTTCTAATCTCATTGCTTTTATATTAAACATGTCAGTTAAATGTGAGCTTATATTTTGAAACTATTCCTAAGGCTTTACCTTCAATGTTTGTTTTTAAATAAACAAATTAAATAATAAACCTCTGTGTTTGATGGCGGTCAGTTTTAAAATATTCGTGTTCATAACTAACATTTCTGAATGCTAAGATTTGTCGATGGTGTTCATTAAAGGTATTGAAATATTCTTCTAAACGCTGCAATTGAGCCTCAGCTCTTCCTCTCGTTTGTTTGTCAGGGGATTGAGAGGAGAATGTGATATAAACTTTATTTATCTTTGCAGATAAATTTTCTTGGGCTTTTACAATATCCTCAAATTTACTCATTTTAGCTAAGTAAAAATAGAGTATAAATAAACCCAAAATAGATAATTTAACAAATTAAATTAAACTTTAATGCAGCAACAGATACAAGAGCCTCCTTCCACTTGTCCAAAAATCAACCGATTACTATTTTACTCGAGTGAGAATTAGAAATTTTTCGAAAATTATTTTGTTCAAATTATCCCAAAATTTATAACATGTGTATGATCACCATCACATGTCATGAACTTTCATGAGTATTAAATATTGGATTAATATTTACAAGCTGTTACGCACAAAAGCAAAACCGCAGCTAATCGAAAATGTTCAATTAATTTCATAAATTGAATTTAAATTCCATTTTATCTTTCACTATATACAATAAAACTTAGCTCGTGTAGCCATAAGCAGGAGAAGCGTCGAGATCCAATATGAAGCGAGACAGCGATATGATCATCAGTGGGCCAGTAGTCGACGTATGAAAAGTAACGGTCAATATGGTGATCGTTGGAGGATTTCGACCTAAACCAATTTACATGGCTTGCGAGCCCAAAAAATATAACGAAAGTAGTTAGGATATAGCGGTTCTAAACCATTTTTTCCCACGGGTATCGGATTACCGCCCCCCATGGGTACCGCCCCCACGGGTACCGCCCCCGCATGACGTCACCTGTTATCGCTGTCTGGGGCACCATTTCTTATCGCTGTCTGGGGCGCCATTTCTTATCGCTGTCTGGGGCGCCATCTCTTATCGCTGTCTGGGGCGCCATTTCTTATCGCTGTCTGGGGTGTTTCCCACGGGCAGGTGTTTACCGACCGCGATGAGTCATGCTGATGAATAGGTGTGATAAGAAGTCAAGGTCAAAGTTCAAGGTCAAAGGTCGAAGGTCAAGGGTCAAAGGTCAAGGGTCAAAGGTCAAGGGTCAAAGGTCAGGGTCAAAGTTCAAGGTCAAAGGAGTTTTCCCAACCGCGGTGAGAGTCATATCCCAGGAAACACCTATGACATCATCTTCAATTTCACAACAAAATGCAATATTCTGAGTCATATCTCAATTCTGAGTCATATCCCAGGAAACACCTATGACATCATCTTCAATTTCACAACAACACGCAATATTCTGATTTCGCAACAAAATGCAATATTCTGAGTCATATCTCAATTCTGAGTCATATCCCAGGAAACACCTATGACATCACCTTCAATTTCGCAACAACACGCAATATTCTGATTTCGCAACAAAATGCAATATTCTGAGTCATATCTGAAACACATTACCCCAAATACCTAAACCTTGAATCATCTATATAAACATCCTGCACATAATATTCCCATAACCACAAAAATAATAAACATCCACTTGAAATCCAATAACTTCCCAGAAACGAGAATGCCAATCACCGGAAATTCCACTGATAAGGTGGAACACAAAAGATCGTATTACTGCACTAGTTGCAAATCGGATCGGCATAACGTAAACAATTGCCCTTATCGCAATATTCTGATTTCGCAACAAAATGCAATACTCTGAGTCATATCTGAACCACATTACCCCAAATACCTAAACCTTGAATCATCTACATAAACATCCTGCACATAATATTCCCATAACCACAAAAATAATAAACATCCACTTGAAATCCAATAACTTCCCAGAAACGAAAATGCTAATCACCGGAAATTCCACTGATAAGGTGGAACACAAAAGATCGTATTACTGCACTAGTTGCAAATCGGATCGGCATAACGTAAACAATTGCCCTTATTTGAAAGATAAAGATAAAAGAAGGAAATAATAAATAAAGATTAGCGATGGGATAAATACAAAATTATAGTAATTATAATATTAGGTTACTCTTAAGGAATTTATAAAATAAACAATAGAATTATATAAAAAGACAAGACCCCAACAGGAATCATTCCAGTTGCTATTCTGCGTTGTAAACCAGTATTCATTCAAAGTGAATTTTTATATCTTATCGAAAAAATATAAAAAATTGCAAAAGATAAAAAGTGATTAAAATTTAAAAAGTTTATTTTAAATATAAAATAACTAAGTTTTTATTTAAAGTGGAAAAGGAAGAATTAGATCTTTCAGATATACAATCCTCTGCTTTCACTTTGCATCTCAATTTAGGAAAGTTTTTATTTTGAGCTCAGTGAAAAAACACGAATTGAATTGTATTCCTTAAAATGTTTTGTGAATTTTGTAATATCGAAGTCAATAGTGCTTGTTGGAACTATCATGTGCGAACCAATGCTCACAAAAATAAATCTATAGAGCCCCTCAACGAACATTTTAAAAGGGTAAAAAGTTGTTTTGGACAGCGAATGGAAACTCTTGTTTTTGAAAACAAAGATGAGGGTCTTTTAAATTCGGCGGAGTTTTTAAAGATGATGGAAGATCCGTTAGTGAATTATCTGATGAGTGCACAAGATGAACGCGTGACACTCAAATTCAACATTGAACTCTTTGCTGAATTCATTAAAATGAATGATGATGATGAAAACGATTGCATAATAAGCATTAAGTCTTTCCATACAAAAATGCAAGCGATAATTAAAATAAGTGAGTTGAAATTAGCTTTCGATAATATGGCTAATTAAATTCGAATCAAAATGGAGGAATTCCAGGAGAAAGACAGTGGATGGGCTCTCCTTAGAATTACGCACTGTGAGTTAAATATAAACGATTTTAAACCATTGAGAGGAACAAGTTATATTCCGCTACCAAGACAATTGGCAAATAAGCATGCTTGCATTAATATTAAGAACCGCGACAGTTATTGTTTTAAATGGTGCATAATTTCCGCAATGTGTCCGACAGATCATCATTCAGAAAGAACGACATCATACCGAATTGATGACATTGCTGACAGCGTTATACATCTTCAAAACGGTATTGTGTTGAATTTTCGGGGACTCAAGTTTCCGCTACAGGTGCAAGATATTGACAAATTTGAGGAATTAAACCAAACAATCAGTGTTAACTTATTTGGATATGATGAAGAGTTAAGAAAAGTTATCGGTCCATATCATATCGCAAAGCAAGAAAAATCGCATCACATCAATCTGCTCCTGCTGCAATCCAACGAAGATTGTCATTATGTCTGGATTAAACATATTTCAAGGTATGTAATAGGGAATATTGTGTGTGTGTCTATGCGTGATTACATGAATTATTTTTTTTCTTCTTCTTTAAAGGTTGATTCGCAGTCAACAAACGCTATACGAAGGTTCTATCTATGTTTGCAACAAATGCCTTCAATATTTTATTTCGAGCGAGAAACTGCAACTGCATAACAACAGCTGTAGCAGAGTAGTCACGAAAATAGTGGAACCGGAGAAAGCAACGCTGCAGTACAAAAGCTATGGACGACAACTCGAGATACCTTTTGTCATCTATGCAGATTTTGAATGCCTTCTTCAGAACGTCGATACATGTGCACCCAATCCAACACTTTCATCAACGTCAACAATCCAAGAACATACCCCTTGTGCTTTCTATTATTTCATCAAGTGTTCATTCGATTCAAAATTAGACAGATTCAGATTATACAAAGGTCCAGATTCACCCAAAGAATTCGTTAATTCCATTGTAAATGATGTAAAATGGTTTTATATAAATCATATCAAGAATCCAAAGTCAATGGATGCTCTATCGTCGGAAGAAGAAAAGGTTCAAAGGGAATCGATTTTCTGTCACATTTGTGAAAAAGAGCTTGACAATGATAGAGTCCGAGACCATTGTCACTTTACTGGAAAATATAGAGGTCCCGCTCATAACGAATGCAATTTATTGTATCGAGTACCGAAATTCTTTCCAATATTATTTCACAACCTCTCAGGCTATGATTGTCATTTGTTTGTGAAAGAATTAGATAGCATTGATGGGGAAATATCTATTATACCCATTAATAAGGAATTATACGTTTCATTATCTAAACGAATTAAAGTCGATTTGTTTGAAACGATTGAGCTTAGATTCTTAGACTCAGCCAGATTCATGCAGAGTAGTTTGGATGCTCTAGTGAAAAATCTTTCTCCAGTAGATCTGAAAACCGTAAGATCAGTATATGAAGATGAGGAGAAATTCCATCTGCTTACAAGAAAGGGTGTATTTCCCTACGATTATATTAACTCGTGGGATCGATTGAATGAAGTTTGTTTACCACCTCGAGAAAGCTTTTACAACAAAATGACAAATAGCGAGTGCAATGAGATTGATTATAAACACGCTGAAAATGTATGGAAAGTTTTCAATTGCACAACGATTTGGGACTATTTGGAATTATATCTGAAGACAGATGTGCTGCTTCTGACAGACGTTTTCGAAAATTTCAGGAAAGTTTGTAAAAATATCTATGGACTTGACCCTTGCCAATACTATACAACTCCTGGGTTATCGTGGGACGCCATGCTCAAAATAACATCGGTTAAACTTGATCTTCTAACAGATATAAACATGCATCACTTTATACAACGAGGAATCAGAGGTGGTATTACTCAATGCTCACATCGTCAATCAAAAGCTAACAACAAATACTTGGAAGATTATAAAGAAGAGGATCCTTCCAAATATCTGATGTATGTAGACGCAAACAATCTATATGGTTGGGCAATGTCACAGCCACTTCCCCATTCTGAATTCCAGTGGTTTGAAAATATAGATGAGGTTGATATTCTTAATATTGCAATAGACGCGACCATTGGCTACATATTGGAAGTTGATTTGGAGTATCCAACAACAAAGCACGATGAGCATAACGATTTACCTTTCTGTGCAGAAAATAAAAAAGCACCTGATTCGAAAACTGCGAAATTGATCACTGACTTAACTAACAAGCAAAATTATGTGATTCACTATCGAAATCTGCAGCAATGCATTGCAAATGGGTTGAAATTGACCCGTGTCCATAGAGTTTTACAGTTTAAACAATCGACTTGGATGAAGCAGTACATAGACTTGAACACACAATATCGCAAAGCCAGTAAAAATTTGTTTGAGAAAAACTTTTTAAAGCTTTTAAACAACGCAGTATATGGCAAAACGATGGAAAATGTTGATAAAAGGAAAGACGTGAAGATTGTGACGGATTGGGAAAGCCGAGGCAGACACTCAGGCGCACGAAGTCTTATATCCAAGCCAAATTTTCATAGTGCAGCCGTTTTTACCCCCAATATGGCAGCTATTCAAATGGATAGAGTATTCACATGCTACAACAAACCGACTTATCTTGGTTTCACCGTGCTTGATCTATCAAAATTGAAAATGTATGATTTTCATTATCGTTTCATGAAGCCCAAATATAATGAGAAAATTATTCTCAACTATATGGATACGGATTCATTTATTTATACCATTCAGACCAATGACTTTTACAGTGGTATTCTACCGGATATCGACAATCACTTTGATACTTCTGAGTACGCTTAAGATAACATATATAATATTCCGCTGAAAAATGGAAAAGTGTTGGGTATGATTAAAGACGAAAATAGTGGAAAAGTCATGAAGGAGTTTATAGGATTAAGAGCTAAAATGTATTCTTTAAGTATAGAAAATGGAGATACAAATAAAAAAGCAAAAGGTGTAAAGAAGCTTATTATGGATGGACTAAATTTAGATGATTATAGAGATTGCTTGTTTAGAAAAAAGATATTTAGAGGTAGTATGTACGTGTTTAGATCTAAGCTTCACAATTTATATACTGAATGTATAAATAAGGTTTCTTTAAGTTATTTAGATGATAAGCGATATATAAGGGAGGATGGGGTTAGCACATATGCATGGGGACATTATAATATTGTAATGGATGTAGAATAGGAAGATTGAAATAAATAATAAAATTGAATGAAGCAGAGAATGGAGTTTTTGAAAATATTTGTTGTTGTTTCGAGTATCGGAATACCTTTTCTTCAAGGTAATCCCCTACTAGTGGTGAGGATTTCGGCAAGATTTGCTTAGAAAAGAAATTAAAATAGCTGGAATAATCGAAAGTAAAAATATTTTTTACAGACATTTCAAATTAGAATTCGATGACGAAAATATCTTAACAGTACGATGCACATATGATAGCAACTATTCCGAACGTTCACTCAAAATCTCGTGCTTTGAATACCGTGAGTTTGAAGCCGAGAGGATTCTTAGCAATGGCGAAGTTGAATACATAAAACAACAACAAGACCTCAATTATAGGTCAGATGTAGAATTTTTAGATTTAAAGAACATGAAGCAAACATATACCATGAGTATTACTTGAACCGTCAACCGCTTCACAACGATGGATACTAAAGACGATAATGATGATCTTCAGCGTTCTATTGAGGAATATAAACAATTTTTTGTTGATAGCAAGCAACTAATTTTAACGGAGCACTTTGATAAATTTGTAAACAATTACACGTTTTTGAAAGCCTACGCTGACATGCAACAAAAAGTCAACAAGTTTGGTAAACATTATGTGAACTGTCCTTGGGCTTATGATGATGCAGAATGCGGTCCCGATACTTGTGAATGTTACAGTGTTCATATGAGATTGTGTGAAGTTAAAAGGCTTGTTCAATTTTATAAACGATTAACAAATAAATAAATTTTATTTTTCAATTATAACCACAATGTTTTATTTTGAATCTTAACACTAAAACAATGAATGAGTTATTCCATATCTTTAACATTTATCCAGGAATTATGTTCTTTTGAAAACCCCAACCACTTTACAAATGCTTTATTTCCCCTCCTTTTAAAACTTTTTCCACAAGATAAAACGACGAATTCTTAGCTTTTAGCAGTTCAAGTTCATAAAATCCTCCTTCGATTGGATTTCCTTCATAATCTTCCAAAAGATATGTGACGGGGTTGGTTATTTGAATTTGACGAATTTTAAAAATCTCCGTTGTCCAGTTTGGTGTATATCCTTTTTCATATATATGCTTGTATTTACTAATTCGTACATAGTCACCCACTTTATATTTCGACTTTCCCATTACTTTAATATTGTTGTACACGGTGGACAGAAGTGACAGTTCATTTGAGCTATTTACAGCAGAAGGAGCCATTTTTATTGTTCGATGTTTTTTGTTATTATACTCCTTGGTCAAATCATCAACGAGACTAATCCACTTGTAATTTCCATTCATGCTAAACTCCTTCCACATCATGTTCTTCAGTGTACGATTGAATCGTTCAACAATTGACGCCTTAAGAGAGCTATACGTGAAAAAGTGGTTTATTTGATATTGTTCCATAATGTTTTTGAAATGTTTGTTGTAGAATTCTTTTCCGTCGTCTGTTTGCAAGTTTTTAGGAATGCGCCCCTGTTGAAGTATGTGTTCAATTGCCTTGGCAACTTCTTTACCAGTCTTCGTTTTGATAGAAACCGTCCACGCAAACTTAGAAAACGTGTCAATGATCGTAAGAAGGAAACGAAACCCTGTATTTTCGCTAGCATATGCTCCCATTTCAACTAAACCCGCTTGCCACAAATCATCCAAACCTTTTATAATAACACGCCGTCGCTTAAAATTTTTTCGAGCAGACGCGTGCAATTCGTTAATAACTTGTCGTTTGCTCATGATAAAAAAGACTAAGCTTGTTTACTTGTATTTTTATTAATATATATATATATGTAAAGTTAATTCAAACAACATCAACATTTTTATTAATATCGCAGTGAATCTGAATTTGCTTGTCAACATATGCCTTTAGCTTCTCAATATACGTATCAACGTAAACTTTTGTTGTAGCATCATCATCATCTAGGGGCGTGCCAAGATGCTTTAATCGTTTGAATTTAAGAATATATTCACTGTTCTCCGCTTTGTCGAACCCTACACCTGGAGCCCCCTGCGGACCTGAAGCCCCCTGCGGACCTGGAGCCCCCCGAAGACCTTCAGGTCCCTTGGGACCTGAAGGCCCTCGTTTGCCTCCACCTTCCTTTGAAAATCGACCAAATTTGTCAACACTCATTTTTTGAAACAGCTGGTGATTTCTATCGTATTTATTCTATTATTTGCGCTTCTTTCAATTCTTCAATGATCGATATAATTTCGTTGTTATGATTATTGTGACCGGCTTGTTGCGATCCAATGAGTAACTGCAATCGACTCACTAATTCATTCGGATCATCCCAATATATGTAGTCTTTCTGTTTGTCGGATGTTTGCATCAAACTATAATCTTTGTGTTTAGGTGTTTGTCTTAGCCCTCTTCCTTCTTTGTTGATGTTATCTAACAGTTTCGAAATTATTTTTCTATATTTAAAGCTTCGGTTTCCATTTATTTGACTATTGCTGTCGTAAGAACGTCTGTAAGCATTAGTGTGCAGAATAATACTTTTATAGTCTGCTAAATCTTCATTGGTATATAATTTTTCATCTGGATACTTCATAAAAAGCAGTTCGTATAAACCTCGAGTTCCTATGTAGGATTTCTCATTTACAAGTATTTGATTGCCATTGATTACGAAATTCGAATTTCCTATTTTCCACTGCTCTCCATCATCATCATCCCTATATATTCCATAAACACTGTCAATTGCAGACGGTTGATTTACATAAATATCTAGATAATGCCTAGGAATCTCCGGAAATTGGTTTTGCTTCATGTACTCTTCAAAATATTCTCGTCCTTTCGCAGTGGCAACATATTTACGAACGACTTTTGTAGAAGAAGAGTTGGATGATGTGGCGGCGAGATTTCGTTTCAAGTTTGGTGTAGGAGTTTTAAAACTGTCTTCTTCTTCTTCTTGGAGACTATTTCCCTCATCTCGTATTGATGGAGGCTCTTCTTTAATTCCATTTTTTATGTCTTTATTATTTTGCAACAACTTGGTTCTTTTAACTAATTCTTTGAGAGGGCGCGTGATTGGTTTAAATGTTTCCTCTAGCTGAATCACTGTTCCAGCTTTGTTAGCTTTCAGCTGTTGATACTTTTTCCTTATCGAATTGGTTGTTGCTACAATATCACTGAGTAGCTGCGTCTGTTGTTGCTTATCAGACATTGTTTTTTTCATTTTTTATGAATACAACAGCAGCATTTCGTCGTCAAATTTCGAAAGGTATCTACAATATTTTGAAATATTCTTTCAATAGGCTCTAATTTGAGTTTGAAATGGTTTTTGCTGTACCTGAATCGATTTGTGTCTTTTTCGAATTGTTTGGTACTGTTTTCACTGTTGCTGCTGTACTGAAACCTTATTGAGTTGTTATCAAACTGTATTGAACAGCTATCGAGCTGCATCAAGCTGGTAAACTGAACTACTATTGAACTGCTTGGAACTGGTATTGAACTGCTTTGAACAGGTATTGAACTGCTTTAAACAGGTATAGAACTGCTTTGAACTGGTATTGAACTGCTATTGAACTGCTTTGAACAGGTATTGAACTGTTTTAAACAGGTATAGAACTGCTTTGACCAGGTATTGAACTGGTAATGAACTGATTTGAACTGCTTCGATGTTTTTATAGTATTATGAATACATCAAACCCCTTTCGATATCGACCCTTGTCTAAGGGACTGTCTTTATCAATTACACAGAACCCATATTTATCGCTCCAACATTTTCCACAGATGTTTCTAAACTGATCGAAAGTCATGTCTGTGTTTACGTGATTATTGTAAATGTGTCTTAAATTCATATCATCCTGTTTGAATATAATCAAAAAATTTGCATTATCGCGAATAAGGTGTTTCGGTATTCTCGTATAAGTTTGACACAGATGAAAACTATCAATATTATGATGTCTTCCCATACAGAAATATAATCGAACGTTATCTTGTTTCTCGTTGGCAATATCATCGAAAATGAAAACAGAGTTAGACTCAGCTTTATCTGGTGGAATCACTGCACTATTGTTTGAAAATGTATAGAAGCCTAGTCCAGAAATAGGTTTTACAGCCTGCTTTAAATGTCTATATTTGGATTGATGTAATGATTTCGAGTAGATGTAGATGTTTTCAAATTTAACGCCATTGGGATGTTTCAACAGGGATATCATAACGTTAGTTTTACCACAGTTGGAGGGACCCACAGTTATAGCTCGAATACTATTAGGCAATAAATTGCTATGTTTATTTGTAAAGGGTTCATTTGCAATGTCAACATTTTCCACCAATAACTTTTGGTGTTGTTGTATAAACCGCATCCTGATAACTGACGAGCAAACATGTAAATGACTAGGTTTTAACGAAAGTTTTACAGTCGGCGATGAGTTGTTAAACAAGGTGTATCGCGATCAGTATAAAATGATTGATCATAAAAAGAAATGTACTAGTAGTTTACGAAAAGCCGTGAGCGGAAAAGGGTTCATTAATACTCTAATTAATAAACTACCGATTGAACTGCATTTGCCTGGCTATCAATATTGTGGACCTGGCACGAAGCTTCAAGAACGACTTGCTCGAGGAGACGCCGGAATAAATCCCCTTGACGAAGCGTGTAAAGAGCACGATATTGGTTATTCACAATTTAAAGAAACAAGCGATCGTCACAAACTAGATAAGATATTAACTGAAAAGGCGTGGCAACGCGTTAGATCAGCAGACGCAGGATTAGCCGAACGCACTAACGCGTTACTAGTAGCCAATATGATGAAAGCTAAAGTAAAATTAGGAATGGGATTGAAAGATAAACAGAAATTTGGAACAGTTATTTCCAAAGTCCGAAAAATCATTAAACAGAAGAAACCCAACAGTATGAAGGCGAGTATTAAGGTAGCCTTAGCTGCTGCAAAAAATATTACAAAAGGACGGAAAAAAGCTATCAAAACTCCAAGAATAATACCCATTCCTAAAGTTGGTGGAGTTTTGCCGTTCCTAATTCCTCTTTTCGCAGGATTATCTGCTATTGGTGCTTTTTCAGGTGGAGCTGCGGGAATAGCTAAAGCTGTTGATGATGATAATAATGCCAAAAATACATTAGAGAAAAAAAAAACGACATAAACAGAAAATGGAGCAGATAACATTAGGTCGAGGATTACATTTGAAGCCGTACAGAAAAGGCTTAGGGTTGTATTTAAATCCTGTTCCAAAAAACTTTTAAAAACGCTACCCAAGAGAGCATTAAATGAAAATGATTTGAGAAAGTTTGCAAGATTCTTACCAACCTTCAGAGGAGTTTTTATGCGAAATAATTTACCAAAGGGATTTGCCATGCAAAACGAGTGTGGTATAGTAAATTTAGATAATATTCAAGGCTCTGGTACCCATTGGGTAGCGTACAACAAACAAAATCGTTATGTGGAATACTTTGATAGTTTTGGTAATTTACCTCCACCGATAGAATTACTAGATTATCTGGGATCTAATATAAAATACAACTACAATACATATCAAAGCTATGACTCATACAACTGTGGACATTTATGTTTAAGATTTTTATACAAACGTTTGTAAATTGTCTAGTGCATTCATATAAATAAATACTTTACTAAAAAACCCAATCATTGTGTTATATACTGCCATGGCACTAACATTACCTCTCAGTGGAAACACATCCATTCTTACAACCGAGTATTTTCCACCTATCGAATTACAAGATGACTATGTGTGCGGACTTGTTGATTTTCAAAAATATAATTCTATACCTAACGTGGATGAAAACAATAATTTATTACACATTGGAAAGCACGTTATAGAAATACCCGTTGGATCATACGAAATCGATGATATTGCAAATTATCTATATAAACAGTTGGCGAAGATCAATGACAAAATAAATTTTTCAATGCGTGCCAATAATAACACTCTCAAAAGTGAAATCAAGTCAACTGCTCCTATTTACTTTAACAAAGAAAGATCCATTGGTCAATTGCTAGGATTTGCTAAACGAGAATTAAAAGTCAATGTCAAACACTCTTCTGATCTACCTGTAAGCATAAGTAAAGTGAACGTAATACGGATTGATTGCAACATAGCTGGAAATTCTTATATTAATAATATTCCCTCGCATACAATCCACGAATTCTCACCTGAGGTAGGATAAAATAGTGGAGGTTCCTAGTAATGTCATTTATTTGCCGGTAAACGTTAAACGAATAAGCACGCTAACTCTTAAGCTGATTGACCAAGACGGAGATCTAATAAACTTCAAGGGGGAAACAATAACTATCAGACTTCATTTGAAGCCGCAGAATGTTGTTATATAACGATGATAAATACCTGTCCAACAATGTAGATACGATCAGTTCAACCAGGAAAATCGGTCGAGTAAGACCCCGACTAACATTACAAAATAAACAGTTCTTGAAATTACTGGGGTTCAAATTAAAAAAACAAAAATGAGTGAAATTCTGAACGTTACACGTAAAGTCATCTATGACAATAGTATCTCGAAAATTGAATACCATAGCTACTCTCCATTTCTATCATCATTCAACTGCAGTGATGAAATTAGAATACCTCTACAACAGCAGGACTTGTGTATTTTGCCAAGTCAAAGCTTCATCTATATTGAAGGTGCTTTAATTAAATCGGATGGAACAACATCAACAACTGCTAAACTTACGAATAATAGCATCGCTTTTCTATTCGATGAGATTAGATATGAACTGAATGGAGTAGAAATCGATCGAAACAAGAATGTTGGAATAACATCGACACTGAAAAATTATGTATCACTTAGTGAAAATGAAAGTAAAATGCTTTATAATGCCGGCTGGTCGCCAGATGAATCTATCATGCCATCAAGTGGCTACTTTAACTTTTCTGTTCCGCTAAGAAAATTTTTGGGATTTGCCGAAGACTACAAGAAGATTATCGTAAATGCTAAACATGAGCTAATTCTCATTAGATCTAGAAGCGATGAAAATGCATTTCTTTCGCCCAGTGATGATGTATACATAAAAAATTTTAAACTGCAATGGAAGGTGCCACACGTTACTCCAGATGGTTCTGAAAAATTGTCAATGTTGAAATATATTGAATCAGGACAACCAATTCAAGTAAGTTTTCGAAATTGGGAACTGTACGAATATCCGGTTTTACCATCAACGACAGATCATGTATGGAATGTGAAAACTTCAAGCCAACTCGAAAAATCACGATATATTATTTTAGCGTTACAGACAAATCGAAGAAACCTCAAAAGTGAAGATGTCAGCAAATTTGATCACTGTGATTTAACCAATATCAAAATACATTTAAACTCCGAATCGTATCCTTACGATGACGTTAATATAAAATTTACACGTGATCGATTCGCTCTGCTTTATGATATGTACTGCAACTTTCAACAATCTTATTACGGGGTGCAAGCACAACCATTACTCTCACGAAACAAATATAAGAATTCAGCACCAATTATAGTAATTGATTGTTCACGTCAAAATGAATCTATAAAATCAGGTTCAGTTGACATAAGGGTAGATATCAAAACATCTGTAGATGTACCTGCCTTAACAACAGCTTATTGCTTACTTCTTCATGATCGTGTAATAGAGTACAATCCTCTAACTAGTTCAGTTCAAAAACTTGTATAAAAAATAATTCTCTAATCAAATCGAATCATTCAATCATGGCGCCTTTCATCATTGACATGCAAGGATTTAGAGGATACAACAACAACGCCTTTATCATCAAAGAACTATCTATCGTGGATGTGAACAAGGATTTTCATCGACATTTTTTACTGAAACCCCCCTTCAGCATAACAACACTTTCGAAAGAGCTGCAGTTTCAAGCCAATTGGCTATACGAACATCATCACGGTTTGCAATGAGAAATCGGAAATACAACGTTTACGGAAATGAAAGAATATCTATATCAAAACATGAAGGGTGCCTCAATATATGTGAAAGGCTCGGAGAAAAAACACTGGCTTGGTAGTTTACTGGGGAACACTATCATGGTTTGCAATTTGAACGACTGTTGCTGTCCTAGTCTGAAAACACTGAAAAAGCACTATCCTAAAATATCAACCTGCACTTTACACGATGGATGTTGTGCTCAACAAAACGCATTCCTTCTGAAAAAATTTATTATACAAGAAAATCTAATTGAATAAAAACACTTTGACTTAACCGAAATAATTGTTTTATTTAAAGAAGTTTTTAAAATACATTTGAATCGATGACTGTTTCATGGAAGTGCAAGTCCTTAGAATCATGACTGCTGCAGCTCAACGATAACTTTGCCGCATTGAAGTCCTCCATAACCTTATCGCTGCATTTTTGGTAACGACCAGGTAGAAATAGCCTCATGATATTGTTTAGGTCTACAACAATAGCTTCGCCGTACCTTCAAAACAAAAAAAAAAATGAAGAAAAAAAATCAATATTATTTCATTTACAAAGCTCTGTCTTACCTCGTTTCCATTCTTTCTGCAGCTGTAATGCGGTATCGTTTTCCAATCTCCAAGTCGGAAATTTTTGTAAATACCAGGGGTTTGCAGCTAAGTAGTTCGTTTAATGAATTCATACTTCTTCGCAGACGATATTGTCACTTGTAACAAAATCTTTATTTTTTGCAATTTTTTATATATTTTCGACAAGGTATAAAAATTCACTTTGAATGAATACTGGTTTACAACGCAGAATAGCAACTGGAATGATTCCTGTTGGGGTCTTGTCTTTTTATATAATTCTATTGTTTATTTTATAAATTCCTTAAGGGTAACCTAATATTATAATTACTATAATTTTGTTTATTTTATATGGCAGAGAAAACATCCGGTCGTTCACAAAAAATTCTTGCACGCTATTCAAATTTCAACGTCTAATCAACATATCGAATTTCTAATATTGAAATGTTTGTAAAATATTCGAACCCTATAAAAGAGATTACGCAACCGGCAGCAATAAAAACTCACCTCCGCAGCGATAAGAAATGAATCCAGCTGCTATTTTAAAACACATCTCACATATTCATCAATTTAGTCCATCGCTAATCTTTATTTATTATTTCCTTCTTTTATCTTTATCTTTCAAATAAGGGCAATTGTTTACGTTATGCCGATCCGATTTGCAACTAGTGCAGTAATACGATCTTTTGTGTTCCACCTTATCAGTGGAATTTCCGGTGGTTGGCATTTTCGTTTCTGGGAAGTTATTGGATTTCAAGTGGATGATTATTATTTTTGTGGTTATGGGAATATTATGTGCAGGATGTTTATGTAGATGATTCAAGGTTTAGGTATTTGGGGTAATGTGTTTCAGATATGACTCAGAATATTGCATTTTGTTGCGAAATCAGAATATTGCGTGTTGTTGCGAAATTGAAGATGATGTCATAGGTGTTTCCTGGGATATGACTCAGAATTGAGATATGACTCAGAATATTGCATTTTGTTGCGAAATCAGAATATTGCGTGTTGTTGCGAAATTGAAGATGATGTCATAGGTGTTTCCTGGGATATGACTCAGAATTGAGATATGACTCAGAATATTGCATTTTGTTGCGAAAGCAGAATATTGCGTGTTGTTGCGAAATTGAAGATGATGTCATAGGTGTTTCCTGGGATATGACTCTCACCGCGGTTGGGAAAATTCCTTTGACCTTGAACTTTGACCTTGACTTCTTATCACACCTATTCATCAGCATGACTCATCGCGGTTGGGAAACACCTGCCCGTGGGGAACACCCCGACAGCGATAACAGGTGACGTCATCCGTGGGGGAAACACCCCGACAGCGATAACAGGTGACGTCATCCGTGGGCGATAATCCGATACCCGTGGGAAAAAATGGGCGCCACCGGAAGCGATAACAGGTGACGTCATGCGGGGGCGGTAATCCGATACCCGTGGGAAAAAATGGGCGCCACCGGAAGCGATAACAGGTGACGTCATGCGGGGGCGGTAATCCGATACCCGTGGGGGCGGTAATCCGATACCCGTGGGAAAAAAATGGGGACCGTGGGAAAAGGTGAGTTAGAACCGCCTTATTCTAACTACTAACGAAAGTCACACAAAATCGAATTTCTTAGTGTCGTTGGCGTTCCAAAAAGAGTTGTCAGCCGATTCGTATCCAAAGATCAATTTGCGAATAAGTTGTCTTCTTCAGCTTCTTCACGAAGATTGCGTTTATTATATTGATGTTCACAATTTATCTCGTGTAGCCATAAGCAGGAGAAGCTTCGAGATCCAACATAAAGCGAGACAGAGATATGATTAACAGTGTGAAAAGTAACTGTCGATATGGTAACTGTTGGACGATTTCGACCCAAACTAGTTTATTATTATTTAATTGTCAGCCGATTCGTATCCAAGGACACATTTGCGAATAAGTTGTCTTCTTCAGTCTCTTCACGAAGATTGCGTTTAGGCCAATGCTCCACGTGTCTCGTTTCCGCGTTGTCTGGCGATTCACACTATCACACTATCCGGCTCGAAGGACAATGTTTATTTAATGTTTATTAATCTACAAAACTTTTTTAATATTTAAGTTTAAACTACTTTAGATAAGTGGACTGTATTAATGGTTGACATGCGCACTGTCTTGTTACTTGATTGAAAATTACTCGGCGCAGCGCCTCAGTACTCTCTTATTCAAGTGCAGGTACTCATCGGTGTTACCGTACAAGATAACTTACAATCATTCGTATTACAATTAAATGTTATTTAATCTGAAACACAATTCGTTCAGTCGTTTCTTGTCAAATTCCTTTTGTGTTCTTACAATGTGATAGTGTTTTAGAGGTTCTACCTCTGCTTGGAAATCTTTTATGACCATGTCTTTTTCATTTGTGCTTATTAGTTTCACGTGACAAATGCCCTTCGCCGGAATTATGCTGCTTCCCAAAAATATTCCTTTACCGATCTCCCTACTTTGAACTATACTGTCCTCTGTCCTGTGTATATTTACTGGTATTATTGTTTCTGTCCTTGCAGGGATTATTATTTGCCATATTTTGATTTCTTTAGTGTGTTTAGGTAATATTACGTCGTTTTCACGTGTACTGAAAGATGTGGTAAATGTTTCGTAATCAATTTTACATAAATATCTGACCAGCATATCTCTGCCAATTATGCCGTCAGTTTCGATTGGAAATCTGTCGTCTACTGGTTGGAATTTTTTTTTAGATCAATGGCGTACCCAAAGGGGGGGTTACGGGTTCACCCCCCCCCCCCCCCCGAAGAAGAATTGCATGCTAAGTTGACTCTGTGGTACAGAAAGATAGGGCATCTTGAAATAGTAAACCGCCCCAAAACGGCCATAGATGGGATATACCGAAATTGCTAAAAATATTGGCTGTTCTCCCAGTATCTACGTGTACAAACGAACGATCATTTTCAACATTACGACGACTAAAAACATACTTGCGAAATTCCACCAGCAATGAACGGCTAAATGGATTGGCACTTCTAAATATTCATAGAGATCTCAATCCATCTACAGAAGATGTGTAAATGAGCTAATGAAAATAAATCGTCCTTTAGATATTTCACTATAATTTAATCCGACGAAGCGTTCTGTTTTATGTTTGGACATAAAATTTAAATCCCATTCTACACTGTCTCTCACCGTTACTTTAGATGAGTTTTGAATACAAAGTTTGTATCATTATCGGCATTTTAAAACTTTGAACTCCTCGCGTAAATTTAAAAAATTCGAAGATTCAAATGTTATGGATTATATATCTCAAGCATATTTACATAAGGCTTCATCATTGCCTGGGAGGTTGGTAAAAATAATAATCGATGGCGCAACCGCTAAAATTGGGCCTTCAGGCAATATTAGAGGTATTTCATTTACTTGACCAACGGAACATTAGGATGTGAAGTGGTCAGGACCACGCTCACCCGTGATTATTACCCTCATTTGATGCAGGTTCTCATTCACAGCTGAGTGAAATGATAGTGCGGCATCAAATATCATTCCCGAAAACTATTTGTCGACAAGGAGCCTTGAACTAGCGTTAACCACTAAGTCACCCACTTTAACAATTATTCGCCGAGACACTCTGGAACGTGGGGGTTGAGTGAGATTCAGTATCTCTACGCAATTAGATCTTTCATATATTTCACAGTAAAACCCATATGGGCCTGATTTACGGCCTATGGTGCTTTAGAGATCTCACCTAGGGGTGATACGGACACAATTTGCACTAATTGGATCCGTGTGTGCCGTTATCTTTTACTTATTGTATGAATCCTAGCAATATATAGATGAAGAATTGGTAAGAACATTAGAATATGGTCACCTGATTGAAAGTTTTCGAAGTAAAATTCCAGAAAAGTGTAATTTATTTAATTCACACCCATATCTTAGTAGCAACAGTTGGATTTTTGAATGTTTCTTTTGCCATATGATTTGTAATCTGAGGATTTGGCCTATTGGGGACACCTCATTAAAAAAAACGCGTACAAAAATTCTACCTCATGCGTTACGTGGAAATGACGACAAATTTGCTTGAGAGCGCAGAGTTGCTTGCCTGCATGAGCTGCAAACAAGCTTAGCCAGCCTTGATTACGATAATACTTTGTCTGTGCTTAGTGACAGTTTTACTTTTCCACGGCATTTACTTAATTAGTTGCTTTCTTTTCTGGCCTGTAGGTATTGAAGGCGTTTCAATATATGTAATTGCAAACATGCATATATACTTTACGGTTCCAAGGAAGTCTACAAATGCAGTGTAGATTCTTGCACACGTCAAGCGCATTATTTTATAATTTGAATGAAAATATCATGAATGATTCAAGTAAATGAAATCAGACATGCAATCGGGCTAAAGTCTGCCAGAATTATTTTTGGAGGACTCCAACTTTGACCGGCGAAAAAGTATGATTAAGTATGATTACATAATTATATCTTCATATCTACACCGAAGCACTAGCAAACGTACCTAGTCAAAACTTCAAAAATATGACCCCCCCCCCCTTATCAAAATCCTGCGTATGCTACTGTTTATGATAGTGTTTTCAACGTCAAACTCTAATTTAATTGTTCCTAAAGACATCGTTGTTTCGTTGGTTATACCCGTGAGTTAATATTTGTTCTCTGTACGTAGTTCATGTTTCATGCAATCGGTTCCGTAAATTTTAAATATTGATATGTCCGCGCCTGTGTCGATTAGAAGTTTTACATATCTTTTTTCTTTTTTATTGTATAGCGTTACGTAATTAGAGCTTTTATCTGTTATTCTATATATCTTGTGCTTTCCTTTGTATTTACAATCTCTATTTCTGTAGGCTTCTCTTTCTATATTGATTCCGGGAGGTTCCCTTGATCCTCTTGGAAGCCTGACTCGTTTCCCTGGTTCTCTACTATTCGTATTCTTTGGTTGATGTTTAGGTTATTCCTAGCATTATTATTTCTGAAATTGGTATTTGATGCGTATGCATTGTTATCTCTACTAAAAATTCTCCTATCGTTAAAATGACGCTGGGTGTTATTCCCGAATGTGTTTCTCCTAAAACGGTCTCTCGGTCTATTATTTGTCCAATTTGTAATGAAGTTTCTATTGTTATTATACCTTGGTCTATTCGACTGATTATTACTGTATCTTTGGTGGTTTTTGGACATGTAGATGATACTTGAATGTTGTGCCTCTGTATTTTTAATTTCTGCAGCTAACATGGTGGCCTCGCAAATGGTTTGTGGTCGTGCCGCAACTACGGTATTTCTTAGCTGGTCGTTTAGACCATTCTTGAACACGGTAAGGGCATATGTGTCGTTTATGCTCTGAATAGTATGTCTAGCAGTCTGACTATCATTTTTACCTAATTGATTGACTTGTAACTGATTTAAGTCATTCACAAGACCAAGTATTTTGTCCTTGTACTGGTTGACCGGTAACCTCTTTTTTGTTATATCAGCTAGCTCAGTATGTATTTGGAGGATTGTTTCCAGATTCTTGTACCTGATTTTTAATTCCGTCTCTAGCTCTGCTATGGTTTTGTTTGACGCTGTATTTAATGACGTGCGGACATTTGGAAGTGGCTTTACATGTATTATAAAATCTAGCAGCTCAGTGTTACCCTCTGGTGATAATCTTTTTTCTCTGTGGTTTCCGTCGAAAGTAGGTATGGTTTTTAACGCTGTTTCTATATTGAAGTCTGCCATGTTATTTAATTTTATTGATGTCTCGTCTATTTTTAAAGAGATGCCTTCGGCGTTCAGCCGTTCAGTGAGAATTTAGAGTAGTTCCCTAGAAATTTCTTTAAAAGTTTTTTCGTATAGCAGGTGTTCTCCTTCCTTAATATTCTCGCATATACTATTGCCTCTATTTTCAAGTGTTGTAGCCTGTTTGAGCTTTTCTTTTAAAGTTTTGACCGTGTAGTTCTTAGTATTTTTTTAGATTTGTTAAGATAGTTTTCAGTTCTGCTATCAATGTCCATAGCTCTTCCACAGACATTTGTGATGAGATTATGAGTTTTTAAAGCGTTTAAACATGGTTTCTGTTTAGGACAATATTTCTGTCTACTACCTTCCGAGCGTATTTCTTTTGTATGTTGTTGTATGCGTATGCAACAGAGATAATCACTACGAAAAAGACCGAAGTGCTAATTGACTGTTTACTTAGTCGTGCCATAAATTCTGTCACACAATTTCAAATGCGCGCTTTCTCAGAAATCACCCTGGAACTGTACCGTTATGTTACAATTTATAACAAATGAACTGTACGGCGTAATATTCCGATCAGTTTGGTAACAGTTTTTGACTAGTAATCATGGAATGGGGCGTGAAAGAAAATCGTATCGCTAAAATAGCACTCCATAAGTGTGGCAAAAGTGCTTCTGAAATTTTGAATTTGTTGAAACCGCTCAAAATGACAAAAAGATTTATTTATCGTGCAATAGAACGATTTAATGAGACCTCAGCCATAGATGATAGAACAAGGCCCGGTCGCCCGCGTACCGTTAGAATAGCCAGTGCCATCAAAGCTGTCCGAGAGCGCATCCGTAGAAATCCACTGCGCAAACAAAAAATTTTGCAGAGGGAATTGGAAATCTCCACAAGATCGATGAGTAGACTCATTCGAGATGATCTTCATATGAAGGCTTATCGTCGGTCAACAGCCCACATGTTGACTCCACGGTTAAAGGAAATAGGATTGGAAAGATGCAAGCGTCTCTTGCTTTGGCACGCAACTGATGGACATGAGTACATCCTCTTTACCGATGAAAAAAAAATTACTGTGGAGGAAGTTTTTAATAACCAAAATGATAAGATTTATCATATCATCAGAAGAAGCTAAAAAAACGATTCCCAGAGTGCAACGAGGACATCATCCAGTTTCTGTAATGGTTTGGTGAGGTGTATCCCATAAAGGTATCACAACACTCCATTTTTGGGAAAAGGGAGTCAAAACTGGTGCGGTGGTGTATTAAACCAATGTGCTAGAAGGTGCTGTGAAACCTTTATCGTCCATTCTCTTCGGTGGACAACATTGGGTCTTCCAGCAAGACTCTGCTCCTGCTCACAAAGCAAAGAGCACACAGGAGTGGCTACGCAACAACATTCCTGCTTTTATTGCACAAGTAGATTGGCCATCCGGCAGCCCATTTAAATCCGCTGGATTATGCTTTTTGGACAGAGTTAGAGAACAAGGCCTGTAGAACTTCCCACCGTAATTTGGACAGTCTGAAAAAATCTTTGGTGAAAGCAGAAAATGAAATGTCGTTGGATACCGTGCGTGCCCCTATAGACCAGTGGCCAAAACGTTTAAAAGCTTGCATAAAAGCAAAAGGAGGTCATTTCGAATAAAGTAAATATAATTTAATAAACAATACTATACTAAAATAAATTTCTTTGAAATAAACATATTATCTTTTATTTCTTAGATTTCATGCTACTTTAAAGTTGTGACAGAATTTATGGCACGACTAAGTATATTCGACTAGCAAATTGTTTTCCACTGTGCTACAGCTGTTTCCCATTGTTGTGTAGAAAGCAAAGACGTATTTATGGGGACTTGTTAATTGAATGTATTATAAAGTATTTTGCCTTAAGGTTATTTATGTTTTAAATTTAATTACAATAACTCCTTAATTTATGCTCTAAAAATTTTCGCTGTTCGCCGGTTGAAATACTTATTACGCGATGCAGAAGTGCTTTTTCCTTCCTCGCGTAGAATGCTTTGCCGCCTCTCTTCCTTCGTATGCGTTGTTCATGTTTAGGCTCCTTGATTGTTGTTTTCTTTACGAACTCTTCTATGTTCCTAGGTCTTGGTCCTGGTAGTGGTGTTGGCCGATAGTGTGGAGCTTGTGTATTCGACTCGATGGTGTACTCTTGCCTACTGGTGTCTATAGGTAGTATAGATTTATAGATATAGGCATTTGTTGAAGACTCTGTCGAAATCCTCTTGTGTTTGCAGCTCTTCTATTTCTCCATCTTCTAATTGTTCGTCCGCAGGATCGTAAGGTGCAGGATCACCATGTAGTATATTGGCAGGATCGCCATGTGGTAAATTAGCATTGACGCCGTGAGGTGGAGCAGATTGCTGGTGATAATAATCATCTGGATTAACTGAGGAAGAGGGAAATTAGGGATACCTACAGGCAGCTCGATGGCTGCCGCAAGATTGGCGCTGGAGCATCCATGGTCCGTGCTGCCGATATTTCTATTTTCATTGCCGAATTAAAAAGACATATGAGTTCTTTGCTGCCAAAAAAGGAGGCAGTTTATTAAAAATAGCAACTATTCTGGTTGCAACTCCAAAAGAACTGTTTTTCTTTATTTGATCATCTTTCTTATATACTAATTTCATAATATATCTTATCCCTACTCTAATTCTATTTTGCTATCGATTATTGATTGCCTTGCATTCCCAGGCTGTAAATTTGCTGAGTAATCATTTTGATGCACTCGAATATAATTACGTCATTGTACGCTTGTTTTCTTGATTGAGTCAATTTAATCAAAAAGCTTGATATGATCTTCTAATTTTATGAACGAGTTGATTTAATCAAAAAGCTTGATTGGAGTTCGCGTAAGTACTCACAGCGTAGGAATCTCATAAGCTTAGGCGTGTGCATAGGATGGTGAATTCATGTGGTTTTGGTACATTTTATATATTGATTTAAGTACATTACATAATTTTGTGGATTTTCTAGTGACTTTCCGTTGCAAATAAATTGTCAAATCTAATTAAACTTGTTTATCCCCGTCCTGCCTGTAGAAAATGTTCCTGGTAGAGTGAGAAGTGCTAATAAAAATGAAAATATTAATATTGCTCGTAATAATGAATAAACTGCGACCCTAGAGGTCCACACGGTCAAGTTCCTAGTAATATCTACATAAATAATAAAAATATATAACACAATAATAATACTGAAAATTGTGCTACTATAAATAATAATAATCTTAAGTACTTACAACAGGCATTGAAATGAGTTAATATTAATCTTATTATATTAGGGGGCAATCAATTATTACGCAAGGCTTCACGCGGACCAATCGTATGAATGTATGAATGATTTTGGAAAGTAATAAAACAAACTAAGAAGATTAATTTGATGAGAACTTAACTCATCTGATTGCAAGAGCAACGATTGGCAGAACTTTCAATTAGAAAGAAAAGACTTTTTCAGAAACTAAGTCATTAGAGTAAGTGAAATTAGGTTAAATTATTAATTAGGTTGATATTTAATAATTTTACCTCATTTTACTTACTTTACCTGACTTTTGCATTATAAGTATGAATGGGGAATTATTTCTGTATAAATATGGTTCTAAATCGTGTAAAATGTTGTTTTTTGTTTAATATGATATCTTCGTCTATAAAAATTTTATCATTTAAAGCATAGATTACCACAATTGCAAATTTAATTGGTTTTTTCCCCAATTTTAAGCAGTTTTTTCATTTATATAAAAAACGGCTTTGTGAAAATTATTGAAACTCTGCCCAAATTATACAAATATTAATAAGTTTCGATTGACATAACAACGTCTTTCAAAAAGAGTCATCAGGTAGTATTATTCGTATAAATTATTAGTATTATAAATTATATAGTGATTTTTAATGAATTACTCTTTAAATTTTTCTTTGTATTCATGAAAAAAATTCTGATTTTTTACGAAAAACTATTTAGAGTATATAAATCTTGTAAACATTGATGACTGTGTTGTGCAAATCTGTTTAAAAATGTATTTTTTTGAAGAAAAAACTTTTGTTTCCATTAAATAAAAAAACGGCTCCAACTATTTTTTTCAAAATTCAATAGAATCATTAATAGTTAATACGCGTCGATGCAAATTCTTTGTTTGGTTCGCGAGATAAAATGCATGACAGAAATGACCTTGGAGAGGTCAAAACAAAAAAAAACGCCCGACCGAAGTTTCCCAAAACTAATCAGCTCTTAAGATTGCAAAGACGAACGAAGTCGATACGACTTTGCTTACGTGAGTTATGCTCGTAAAAAATACTGGCCACGAACGTATGTACGTACGAAATTTCATCGTACTGAAGAGAAATAAGAAAGCGTCATCATTAATATTTTCAGCTCTTTGCTTTGATATTTCGCAATCAAAACGAAGAACGCAGCGGATTTACAATTGCTGATTGAGACTGAGTAGTACAAAAATTATATCCAGGCGCAACTTATATGTAATCCTATCGCTTATGAAAACTTTTTCTGTCAATTCTGTTGGTAGTCGACCTGACACACCATGGTTTTGTAAACCTTTTTCGGCTTCACACACATTAAAGCAAATGCAAGGCATTATTTACACTGACAAAGATTATATGACCATTAAAATGGATCTTTTTCTCTCTTTAAAGCAGCAAAACTCTCAAAATGTTAACCATATGAATATCAGAAAGACGCACATGGCAAATTCACAAGTTAAGCGCGTTAAAAGTTTACTTAAATATTGTTCAAATTTCCATTCAGATCCAAACTTAAAACAGGCTTACGCAACAGCTGTCAAAGAAGAAATTCGCGCAACTAGGAACCATCATTCGTATTCGAAATTGTACCCGTAACCTCCAAACTCTTAAAAGTTTAGAAGCATGAGAGATTCAAAAATTTCTCCGTCAAGGTCCCCATACAAGTCCTCTGTTTGGGTTGGCTCTGAAATGGAAAATGCGTCTGGAGGAAAGAAAATCAAGCTTATGTTTGACTATAGAATGCTGAATTCTATTACTATCACCGATTCATAACTAATCCCCGAGATAAACAAAATTTTCTCAATTCTTCAATCAATCTTCAATCTTGACGTTAAAAACACAGCGTTTTTGATTAAAAAAAAATAGAAAACACGAGTTTGTTTGGTTACCCTTTGGGCTAAAATTGGATCCACAATTTTTTGAGAGAGCGTTAGATGACATTCATAGATATCACGTCGAAATAAAATGTTATATTTACATTTATGACATCATCATTTTTGTACAAAACGAGGAACACTACTTGGAGAACGTTCAAACAGTTTTTAAAAACTCCCGAAAAAGCAACTATGAGAATGAATCTCAATAAAAGCAATAAAAGTAAAAAATTCAACAGGTGGTTGAATTTACAGGGTTAATAATAAGCATTGATGGCATTAAGAGTAACCTTAAAAAGGTAAAAGCTATGACATCTTTCCCGGTTACGAGAACGCTCAAGTACCAAAGATCGTTTCTTAACATGACAAGATATTAGAGGTGATTTATCAGTGACTTTGTTCAAATCGCCAAGCAACTGACATCCGTTTACTGAGGGAGGATGGCTGCGTGTCGAAACATTTCTCAAAAATGAAGCCTTAATACTTAACAGAGAAGCTCTGGAAGCCTTGTAAAAATTAATAACGCTTTAGCATTTAAAGAAGTTTTCGTGTGACAATCTGATTTTTCCAAACAGTTTAAGCTTCCTACGGATGCTTCTATATTTTCATTCGCATAGTTTTGCTCCAAGAAGGCAAACCTTTCTTCTTTTATCTCGTACGCTCAGGAAAACTGAGGAGAAATGGGTGTGGAATACCTATGTGTAGGCCAATTGTACCATCGTTTTTATCCTGTTGCATGGGTTTATCGTTTTCCGCCACTTTTAGATTGGAAACCCTTGTTGATTTATATAAGTGGTCGTTTTGAGACCTACTTGATCGTCGGGGTATAAAGCAGCGAGCATAATGTCATAGCCTGTTTTGGTCTAGAAAACTGGCTTTCCAGTACATTTTAGTTATTTCAGCCGTAAATCAATATTTGAACTGCCGAATTCTAGGGTCAATGTGGAAGATATGAGTTTTTATTATAGGATCTGAAAGAATAAATTGAGTTTAGCTATTTTCATTGGTTCTAGGACTCGATGCAGTAAAAACCGAAAATATTATCAAATGGAGAATGTAACAAAATTCAACATGAAATCTTCTGAAAGTTTTTTATGACCACAGTTTTTCAGCCATCTGCACTGTTGTCTAAGATATGTTTGATTTGTCTTATTGTGTGCGTATCCTAATTTGAAGGCATTTTTTCGTTAGGGTGTCGGAATAACATTACGACTCACTCGTTTGAAAACATTTTCTTCGAATGATATTTTGCATTCCTGCTCTTCCATAATCTTAGCATCTTTTGTCGTATTGGCGCATATGACGGATAATCATATGACGGATCTGCTCACCACCTGTCTTTTAAAGTCCACTTGATTATACTAGACCTTTTATGACTTTTTTACGTTTGGGTTCTGATTTGCGTTGCATTGCTGTAATTTCTTCCGAGAATTTCTTCCTAAGCCTATATAAATAATAAATCTTTTGATATGTAGCTCTTTCGACAAACTTGATCAATGGCACAGCACACTGGAATAATTTGTACATCAACAGTTACAATATTTGCAATAGCAGGACGATGCAAATAAGTCTATCCTGTTTTTACAATGATGTACTGTAACTGCTGAGAAAGTCGCTTTGGAGTTGCGTGGATGCATGATCGTTAGATGCTGACAATTTTCACAAGAAAAGTGGAGCTTGTTAGCAAGATATTAAATGTAGATTTTATTCTGACGAACCAGATTGTATTTTTTCTTAGTATCCAATAATTTTGAACAATGTTCTTTCAATCACATAAAACACTTGATATGTGACTTCGCGATGCTATTTACGGACGCTGCAGTCGCTTTTTACCTTTCTTGCTCTTCGACATTAGCTATGAAACTTTTTTGATTAAAATAAGAATGTTTTAACGCTTCGAGACCGTATTTTGAAGATAATTGTATCTTACGCGCTCGTTTTTGGCACCCCTTTTGGTAAGTCTGCGATGTACATTTTCAATGATCTCCAATGCTGAAATAAACGCCTTTTCAATCAATTCAAATTTGCGTTCGGTGATATACAAAGCATTATTTGGAATATTATCATGCATCAATCTTTGATACGCTGCTTTCGTTTCTAGTTCCTAATTAACGTTTTTAGTCACTTTCAATCGTTCTTTTAGAAGCCTAACATATTTCTTACTACTGTGTAGCTGGAATATCGTTTCAGTAGTATTTAACAATAAAAAATGGCAATATCTTCTACCAGGTTGACCATGTCTTTATTCAGCAAAAATGGGATTTTAGTATACGTGACTTCCGAACGTTTCGTGGAGTGAATTGTGACTGAGACTAAGAGAAGAAATTTGACAATGAGGATTTATTCCCTTGTATTCGGAGCAAGGTCATGGAGAGGGAAGTTATACTAAGTTGGAACATGATGAGTTCAAAAAATTAAATTGACAAACATGCTGATAAGCAAGTTTATCGTTTTTCACGCCAATAAAAATAATGCATACAGAATTGCACAAATTTTTGAAATTCTATCTAATAAGTTAGCAGAGAGCTATCTCGCTGATGCTTTTTTTCACTTAAAGGGCTATTCTGCTTATAAAAATTTTTGTTTTATTTTGCATATTTTGAATGAAAAGTATCTCAAGAATAACTGTTTAAAATTTCACATCGATATATTTCTTTGTTTTGATTCTGTAGCACTTTTGGTTCCTCTCGGTATTTCGAAAATTTGTGTAGCTTAAGCGGCCTTGAAGCGCTCGAACATCTGCTCGAAAACAACGGTACCATATGTATTAGATAGTTTCTAAGTACAAAAATGTCACAAAACAAATTTCAATTTAGAGCAAGAAGAAGGTACCTACTATCAGCCAGGATTCGCAGATTAAGCGTAAGTTAGAATTTTCTTGATATACAGCAAAAATTCGGTTGCAAAAACTTTAAACACGATTTTCTATAAACGTACTTTTTTATGCGCGTGGTAAAAATGCGAAAAAACTATTCGACCGATTTACTTCAAACTTTGAGCATATACTTTCCTACTATTTATCTACTGCACTGACCACAGTTTAAAGCAAAAATATTTTTTTTGGCAATATGGTATAACATTATTTAATTGAAAAAATGTCGAAAATCGACACTTTTTTTCAAACTTGTGCCAAATGGCACAAAAAAGTTTTTTGGACATAAATTGAGGTTAGTGCAGTAGTTTATACTCTAAACTAATAACTTGTTTACTTTTGTATGATTGTAGATGAATATTTTTGCCAGAATTTTACCAGGCGCAAAACTTTTTTTGATTTACCTGCACTTCAACGTGGGGCTTGGCAGCCGCCATTTTTTTCATAATTTTTATATATATTTCAATATAATGTTCAGACTTCAAAACGATATCTGTTGTTGTTTTGTTTATATAGCAGTTCGAAAAAAGGCCACTATTTCCGGGCTATAGGTAGAATAACCCCTTAATAGTCTCAAATAAATTCTTCGTTCTAAGCCCGTCGTCTATTATTCGTGGTCTACAAAAATTGAAGCGAAACATATTCATCACAGTGAATGATAAGGTCGGAGATGAATAATCACATCGGGGAGCTACTTGAAGGCACTGAAGACAAAGTCCAACATCTCATAGACTTTGTGTGTTGAAGAAACATAGCCATAAGTTAAATATGCTTCCCTTATTGATGCAATGGCAATATCTATAACGATACACTAAAGGAATTAAATCATTCACACTAAAAATAATTTTATGACGATTGGCCCCAACATTTTCATATCACTCAAGCAACATATTTCTGAAACCGTTAACAATATAAACATAAGAGCGTCTCATCTCAATTCTGGAATCTGGAATAAATTGATTAATTTAATAAAGAACTTTCATAATCTCCTCACCGAGCCTGCTGAGCGTTTAACCTTTACAACCAATGCGAAAGGAGAAATTTGAACAACTTCTAGCAATCCCGTGTATTTCAAATCCTACCCTTACCCAATGGCTATAAAATCAGAAATTGAAAAGTAAGTAAAAAAAATACTGGCCGACGGAATCATAAGACCCTCAAGATCTCCGTACAACTCACCAGTATGGATCGTTCCAAATACGGAGGACGCATCTGGAGAAAAAAAGTATCGCATGGTAGCCGACTACTGAAAACTAAATTCTATTACCATTCCTGACAGGTACCCCATAGCTGAAATCAATGAAGTCCTCGCCAATTTAGGCAAAAGAAATTCTTTTTTATTCTTGATCCAAAAAGCGGATTCCATCAGATCCCACTCAAGGAATCAGACATAGAAAAAACAGCATTTTCGCGCTTATGCAAAATTAGCGAAGCCCCTGACATCCCTCTAAAGAGGGCAGGATGGACGTGTGTCCAAACATATCTCCAAAAATAAGTCTATAAAGCTTGATGCTATCGCTATTAATGCTTTGAATAAATTGAAAAATTGTCTTGTATCAAGCGAAGTTTTCTTGGCTCACCCCGACTTCAATAAACCTTTCGAGCTCACTACTGATGCTTCGGAATATGCGCTGTACTTGCCCAAAATAATAGGCCTATTACTTTCTTATCTATAACCTTGACTAAGGCAGAAGAACATTACGCTGCCAATAAAACAGAAATGTTGCCTATCATCTGGTCACTGAACTCTATAAGGAGTTACCTTTACGGATCATGTGAAGTAATAATCTACAATGATCATCAGCCACTGACGTATGCTTTGAGTAACGAGAATTCGAATAGTAAAATGAAACGGTGGAAATCAATTCTTGAGCAGTACAATTATTAGCTCAAATACAAGCCCTGTCAAACAAACGTTGTCGCAGATTCTCTGTCAAGACCTCCACAAAACGGGAAGTAAATGCACTACCCTTTACACATAGTGATGGAAGCTCGTCTCACAACCTGATCCCCACTGCGGAGACACCAGTAAATACAGGAAATATATCCTCATCATTTTCGTGATTATAAAATAAGGTTCCCACAAAGACTTGTGGAATATCTCACCAGTGAGGTAGGTCAAGAAGAAAAAATTATAACGATTCACAGAAAAGCTCACCGCAACGCTGAAGTGAATCGCCTTCAACTCCTAGAAATTTTTTACTTTCCTCGCATGTCCTCCAAAATTAAAAATATTTTAAAGCGTTGCACTACTTGTAAATTCAGCAAGTACGATAGACATCCCAACAAACCCTTTTTAATGAAACCCCAATACCAAAATATTCCAGCCACACTGTCCACATAGACCTTTTTCTAACCGAGAAAAAACTCGTATTGACCGCAATTGATAAATTCACTAAACTAGCGCGAGCCAAAATAATCTCATCAAAATCAGTCGAAGATATGAGACAGCCTTTATTAGATATCTTGTATTTTTTCTGCGTACCCGAAAATATTGTGATCGATAATGAAGGAGCCCTCACATCAATATTTTTAACGAAATTGATGGAAGACGATCTTCACATTAAAGTCTATAGAACTCCTGCCTATAAAAGCAAAGTAAATGGACAAGTAGAACGCTAGCATTCTACACTAACGGAGATTTAAGATGTCTAAAGAAAGATGACCCTCATCGATCCTTCCAAGACCTTTTAGATAGGGCCTTAAATGCATATAACCACACTATTCATTGAACTACTGGCCGAAAACCAATCGAACTGTACTTTGGAACAATTCCCAACATTAATCCCGAGGAATTGGAAAAAATTCGTCAAATTAATTTCGAGAGACTTAAAGCGAAACAATCAAAAGATTTACGATACCATAATAAAAATAGGCAACACGTTAGAAATTATGAAGTCGGTGACGAAGTTTCTGTCAGACAATACAAGCGATTAGGTTCTAAGTTAACTCCACCCTATCGGCAAGAAATAGTTAGAGAAAATAAGAATACTACTATAACAGCTGAATCAGGCAAAACTATCCATTAAGATAGAATAGAGAGTTACTGGATATTCCATTCCAGATGCCTCGAAAGCGTTTCATATTCAAATATTCAAATTTTGGACTTTTCAAACTCCCACATTGCCTCCTTCAACTTAGGACAAGCGAAATTGTGCGATGGAAACTTAAAGCTCCTTCATGTTATCGATTTGGAAAAATACGAAAAATTTGCAGATGATATCAATTCCTTGCTTAACATTTCCGTAAATCGTCATCAACCTCTAACCCGATACTTAAACTATGAAGCACAACAAATTCTCAACATGATAAGCAACCTTAAACCAAGCAAAATAAAAAGATCTATAAATTCCATTGGAACTGCAAATGGGTAGCAGGTTCACCCGAACACGAAGATTTAGCCCCTTTAAAATAAAAAATATCAAATGTCCTAGATAATAATAATAAACAAGCTATAATAAATAGAATGTACAATGAAAGATTAAATAATATTACGCAAATAACAAACACGATACAAGAAATGATTACAGAAAACAACGATGTGAAAAATAGTTTTATTATGGGTCTTGAATACAGATTAAAGCTTGTAAAAGAAGACCTTGCAATGATTGTTTATGTTATTCATTGGGCAAAAGCAGTTTTATCAAAACAAGAAATTAAACTAGCCACAAATCTGTTTGATAAAAAGTTACTTCCCTATTAAAAAGTAGAAGAAGCCCTAGATTTTTCGGAAATCAAAATTATAAATAATAACTTATGTCTTCTATATATTGTAGACATTCCTGTTACTACAAATAAACTATACCAAACATTATTAATAAAACCTCTAATAAAACAAAATTTGATGCACGATATTCCCGATTCAAATGTTATAAAATTTAATGATGAAATATATTCCCTAAATGAAGATTGTAAATCTATCAAAAATTTGATTATCTGTAATAACAACAATGTGGGCGATATGAGCGAAACAAATTGTATTCTTTATTTGCTAAAAAGTCTAAATGCAACGTGCCGCATCGTCAATGACCAGCAATATGCAACAATCAAAGAAATCTTCACAGGAATTCTGCTGCTAAACCAATACTCAAGCATCGTGGAAGCCGATGGTTTCACCCATAATTTGAATGGTACCTTTGCCGTTAAGTTCCACAACACTACCATCAAAATCAACGAAAAGATTTTCATCTCGGAAGAATCTAAATCCACATTGAAAGTTTTACCCGCAATTCTGCAGTCAACAGTAGCAGTAAAAGATCAACAGAACCTGTTGTCCAGTAAATCAATGGATGAACTTTTTATCAACAAAACCAATTTCATGGAACAATTGGAATCAGAGAATAGATTCCATAAAACTTTATCATATGGGATATTCTCAATAGGTATCACAATGATCCTCTTTCTTGGTATCTGAAGATTCATCCAAAATAAAAGTGCTAATAACATCATAGTAACAAATTCACCCTGTCCAGAAATAAAATACGAGAGAAGTTCGATGCCATCCAAGATACCCAACCGACCCTCCGAAGAAAACTATTTGATTATCCGACGTTTCAACGACATTCCATATTTCTAGTGATTGCGGACAATCACATTTAGCGGTGGAAGAGTTAACAACAGAACAGCAATTCTTACCTGCACGCGCAAGAATAAAAATGCGGAATATCGCTTGCAAGATAATTGAACGTTGCATCTTACATCTAGCGTAAGCATAATTTAGGTATAGTTCATTTTGTAAGTTAAAAGGAAATAAAGCTCAGGGTGTTCAACCCTTTTTTTTAAACGCAAAGTAATCTTTTTTCATTAACTTAGATGCCTAGACACCTACGCAATATTGACATTGAAAAGCTCCAAACAACCTCAGCACCAGAAAACTGCGCGAAGACTCTTGAAATAGAAATAACTACCATCCTACAAAATAACACCGTGGCCGTTGGGAAAGATCTGGATAGAGATGAAGGCAACAATTAATATCTTTGCAGAGCAGATGGTTGAACATGCAGCTTGAAATAAAATTTTCAAATGTAAGCAACCCACATAAGACCAACAATTAAAGAACATTGACGGACACATAGTGAGCAATAAAACTAGAGAAATTTATAAAGCAATGAAACCTTTAAAACATAGCTGTGAAAAGACTAAATCGACAAAAGTGTCGCATAGGATAGCCAGATTAAGGAGGGGTATATATATACATGTATGTGTGTGTGTATATACATATAAATATTGACGGAAACATTAGAAAACAATATTCAATACCATGCTTAAAAAATGCAACGACCTGTGACGTTCTTTTACATCCGCGATAGAAATCCTGCTTACATATATTTGACCAGGAAGCAAAATAAGTGGGATGCCTTTACTAAGCAAACCATAAGTTAACGTCACGCATGTGAGACGATACGTTTCCTATTTAACGCCTCGCTACGCAAATCCGTATGCTGGAATGTGTATTCGCCTCTCCTTAGCTCAACCATCAATTTTAGCTACCGGATGAAATTATGAGATAGCCATTTATCAAGTGAGACTATGTTTCGAGTTGGTTGAAATTAATTGGAAAATTTCTTTCTTAAATTTTCTTTGGAACTCGTCAGATTTTATATAAAATCAGCTTTTTAAAATCAAAATTCCAACAGAAAAACAAGAATCTTAAATATTTATCAAGATACAGCAAATTGCTTCCAGTAATATTCATACGAATTCAAATGCGTTATCGAACATCAACTCTTCTTTCCAATATCAAGCATACAAAGTGATTTATTCTATTTGTAACTGCAAGAGATGAAAAATTACCAAAAAGCCATTATCGTCTTTTTTTCAACCAAGCTTGAGACTGGCTTTGTCAGAATTATGGCCTCTAAAAAATAGTGAAATTATCAACACATTCAAGGTAGGAAGCCTGACCTTAGCTTCAATTTAGATCGACAATCGCTACCAAAGTCAAATTGACAAATCAAATTGCATCTGGTTCACTCGCTTTGCTTATGCATGGCACTTACGAAACTAATTTTTTTCCTCATTTAATTTTTAATAATGTCTGAGAGGGCAAAAACCCATATCATAGACATACTTACCGTCATAATTATGGTCAGCGCAATGATAATGTTTAAATACTATCATCATGACAGTCCAAAGTGATGGTCCAGGACCATGGTTTGGGTTGAAATGAATGTCCAAACCATCTACGAGGAGACTGCAGAGCTTATTTCACTGTCATTTAAACAGTTACTTTTCGTACGAAGCATGTGACTATTTATACCTTGTTCGAATCAAACTTGTATTCCAATTGAATTTCCTTTACATCCGCTCGAATCTACCAAAATTCATTTTCAGTCCCAAATTATATGACGCTTGGATAGAGTGTCATACGGTATGACTCATACCATCTTTTTCTCATGCCATCACGATAGCACTTACCAGCATTATGACGGTAAGTGTGGCAAATGTTTTGTTTTCGCAAAACCACATTTTCAGCTCAATTTTTGTTACACCCGCGCTTGACAAGCGAATGGCGTTGTCATTCGTGGTGTCTGATACGCGTTTTCTACTAACAAAACACGTATCTAATATTCGACGCTCGATTCCGTTCTTGTTTACGTTCTATTATTGAAAGGTGACACAGAAAATTTAACATCAGAAACTGTGATGGGTTGTGATGGAGGAACAATACCCCGTCGTGATGAATTGGTTCGACAAAAGGAAAAACCCGAACAGGTTGTTAAAAAGTATAGTTACTTGTTTCTTTGGAAAGGGTAGAAATGAGCAAATTATTAACTTCTTCAGTGTGTTACATATTTTGCTTGTATATATTTCATCCTTCCCTTGAAGCAAAGAGTATTAAATAGTTTATTTGATAAATCTTTAACTAATCCGATTCCATAATTTTAGAAAGATAAAAACGCCGAAAGGCAGTATAGGTGGTGGCATTGTTCACTAACACAGGAACGATTACGAGAACCAATTGTCATGTGCGGCTTAGGAAGACTTTACTGCAAGCAAAACATTATCGAACGTTTGTTGGAGAAAGAGAAAATGCCTGATAATTTTCAACATATTAAATGTTTGAAAGATGTGCGGGATCTCAAATTAACCATAAATCCTGCTTTTCAAGACCAGAGCCAGTCGGAAAGATCTTTGAATTGCAAAAGTGCTCCCTATATTTGCAAATTGATAGGGTTGGAGATGTCTGGAAGTTTTCGCTTTATAGCATTGTGGGTGTGTGGGTGTGTATTTTCGGAGAGAGCTTTAAAGGAGATAGGTGTTAATATATGTCCACTGTGTCAAACAAAATTCGAAAATGATGATATTATCATAATTAATGGAAATGACGAAGATATCGAGGCAATGCGTGTAAAAATGCGTATTCGCAATGCTGCACGTAAAAACTCGAAAAGGAAAAAAATCCCTGATGATTCCACTGAGATTGTAGCCAATAAAGAATCGGAAGCGTCAAGCAAATTACAAAAGAAAAAATGCGTTCAATCAACATTAAATGTTAACTTGCAAGATCCTGCCATCAGCAAGCTCAAATGTGACTACAGTGTTGCAAGAGACCCAAATGCATCTAATGTATACAAATCCATATTTACAACCCACAAAAGTGAACACGAGCAAACAAGGGCGCATTGGGTTACATACAATCCATTTTATAATTAAAAAAATGTACATTATGAAACAATTCAGGACCTTTATATCCAAACCAAAGTTAAGGTCCGACACAAAATTAATCGAAAAAGATGCTTAAACTTAATCCTCGATGACTCGTTCATTTACAGTCTAATATTGGAGAGATATGGAGTCTTTAAAAAACTAAATTTATAAACTGTATAATTTTATCAACAGCATTGATTTTTTTAAAAACAAATAACTTAGTAGCGGTTAATACCGCATGCGAGTACAGAAATTATTTCTATGTGACGAAGCAAATAAAAAACCTAATATGTGAAGAAAAAACTGGTATTAAGTTCAAAATTAGCATTACCTTAGCTGCCTTACTGTTACAATGAGAAATAAATATGGAGTTTCGAATACCGCATCGTTACTTTTATTTTTTAACGTTGCGATATATAAATTTTCGAAAGATACCGTGTCGCTCCTGCTTGGCTTGTTGAACGGTTATGTTGGTACTTCAAAAACATCTATTTTCTAAGCAAAATTCTGGCTTGGAAAGGTTCGTACTTATCATCCCCTAACCATCATCAATACTGAGTCTTCTCATTGTTTCGGCGCTGACACGGGTAATAGTATAATATAGTACTAATATAAAGTACATATAGTACACGTAGTAATAAATATTAGATTAGTGGTGGGTAGTGAGTGAGTGAGGGACGCAAAGTGAGTCAATCACCGAAAATAGGCACAAGTGTCGACACAATCACTGCACTTGTCTCGACACAGCAGCCCTCACTTTGCTACTTCTATCATTCATCGCACTACATCGCTCTTTCATTTGAGGCAGGTTGTGTGCTCGGTTGGCAGGCAGGCACACAACTCACATGGTGTGTTATTTGGCGAACCACACAAGAACTGTGTCGCTTTTCAATGCACGGAGCTGCCCGACTCGCACATTTGATGCATGAGTAGCTCGAGTATTTTTTTGTGGTTTCGGAGCGCCAAAACATGATCGACTTTGATTTTCTTTCGAATCTAGCATATGTATTATTTACACATAATATATGCCTGGAAATCATTTGTTTCAAATTGGGCTTGGAAGACTGTCATTATTATTGTGACTGTTAGGCTCAGAGGTTGTGAGTAAAATCACATTGGGTGTAATCTGCTAGTTATTTGATCAATTTGTAGTGTTAAAATATTGACGGTAAGTGGGTTTCAAAGATTATTTGATCTACTATTAAATGCAATGATGTCCTAGTAAAGAAATGGAAAGCAGACTGAGGAAAAGTAGCTGGACTTGAAATTATTTTTCAATGATTTCCAACGAAAAATCAAAATGTGAACTTTGTTCTACAATTCTCTCGACGAACGGTGGAGCAGTGTTCAATTTAGGACGACATTTAAAGTCAAAGCATCCTGGAGTTGAGAACTCAAGAGTTTCAGCCAAACACGTTCAACCGGAGCCACAGGTACAGTCACAGGCTACCGAAATTAGGGATTTTCAGGTAACAAATAGTTCTGATAGCATTGTTACCGTGCCTATCTCAGGGCCGAAAGTACGAAAAGTTGACCCATCTGTTCAAAGATATTTTTCAAAACGGTTGCCTGTTAGCAGATCCAAGCAAATCGATGACCAATTGGTACACATGATAGTGAAAGAGTTTCAACCATTTTCTATCGTAGAAGATTCCGAATTTCGCCAATTGCTGAAAATGCTTAATCCTAGCTATAGTTTACCAACTAGGAAAACTATTTCAACGGGGCTAGTCCCTCAGTTATATGAAAAAACTAAAGAGAGCATTAAAGTGTATTTAAAGAATGCAAATAAAATAACTATTACAACTGATTCTTGGACATCAGTTAATACACAAAGTTTCATAGCAGTAACCGCGCATTTTATAGATGAACGCGTGCAAATGAAGTCCTTTCTACTCGATTGCTTTGAATACGAGGGTCGGCACACGGCAGTAAATTTAGCATGTTGCATGCAAAATGTAATTTCGGAATGGGAATTGACCGAAAAGGTAGAAAGCGCCGTTAGCGACAATGCTTACAATATTGTTGCTGCAATTCGTCTTAGTAATTGGCCATATATTCCTTGTTTTGCTCACAGTTTAAAATTGATTGTTCAGAAATCTCTTTCAGAAATTTCTGATGTTATTTCTAGAGTCAAAATAATTGTCGGATTTTTCAAAAAGAGTTCGCAGGCTTCGTACAAGTTAGCTCAAATGCAAAAACAAATGGGATTGCCAGAGCTTAAACTAAAGCAAGATGTTCCAACAAGATGGAATTCAACTTATATTATGTTCTCACGGATTCAACAGATAAAGGAACCGCTACTGTCAACCATAGGTCTTCTCAATTCAAATTTACCACAAATATCGCAAAAAATTGGGCTATAATAGAAAGAGCGTGCGATATTGTAGCTATTTTTAATGAAGCTGTGACAGAAATGTGCGCTGAAAAATTAGTAACGCTTTCGAAGGCATACGTAATTTTACTTTCAATTAAAAAATTTGTAAGCCATTCTGCAAATGAAGGGGAAGAAATACACGAAATACGAAGATTTGTTAAAATTATGAGGGAAGAAATTGAAAAAAAGGTCAACACTTATGCAGGGAATCCAATATGTTTGCAAGCCGTATTGTTAGATCCCCGATTCAAAAGACAAGCATTTCCCAACTCTTTAATTTTCGAACAAATTTACAAGCAAATTTCCGAAGATGCCAGTAAAATTATTTTTCCGTCGACTTTGGAAGAAAATAATATTAGCATGCAGCCCACTTCCAGTAAAAGTTCCCTCTTGTGGAAAAATTTCGATGCTTAAATGGATATGATCAGATCCCAACAAAACCCGATTGCGGCCGGTGCCCTTGAATGCGATAAATATCTACAAGAATTATACTTAGAGAGGACTGCAGATCCCCTGTCCTGGTGGGCAGAAAGAAGACATACATATCCGAGACTCTTTCAAATAGTATTGCGGAGATTAGGAGTGGTCGCGACTTCAGTTCTTCGCGAGAGAATATTTTCAAAAAGTGGCTATTTTTTGAATGAAAAAAGAACCAGGCTTACGTCGCAGAAACTATCACAGATCTTATTCATTAATGTTAATTTGCAATTTCATTAATTTAAGCTTAGCTTATAATCAAACTGTATAATATGCAATATTGAATGAATATTTGTAGTTTAAGTTGGTTTCTTATGTTGGAAAATTATTTAATTATTTTGAACAAAATATAATATCTGAAAATCGTTTTTCACTCCTTTGCAAATTATATTTAAAAAAAACAATGACACATTTTATTGACTCATACTGATTGACTCATTAAAGTGAGTGAGTTGAAGTGTGTTGACTCATTTAAAAGAGTCGTTTTTCCCATCACTATATTAGATGAACTTATCAAACGCGCGCATGTAGAACAAACTTGTAGACTGTGAAAAAAAACAAGAAGCAATTACAATTTGAGATGGTTGGTTGGTTGGTTGTAGTGGCAGCCCCTTTTTATCCAAAGGTAGCTCACTTAGGCCACGAGAGGCCCATTGTGATACCACAGATTATAAGAGCGGCACGAGAACCTGCGGGATGACAAGAACCATCCAGATTCTCGAATAAAGCCGGCTATGCAGCCAATGTCTAGATCAGCTACTTCCGTGAAGTTGTCTAGGAAGGGCGTGCCCAAGGTTTGCATGCGCTTCGTGGACAGCGCCGGACATTCACACAGAAAGTGTTTAATAGTTTCTTCCTCTTCCTCCGATCTGCAACTTCGACAGAAATCATTGAAAGGGACACCCAATCTTTCTGTGTGTCTGCCGATCAGACAGTGTACCGTCAGTACGGAAACGACGGAACTCAGGGTTTCGCGGCTTATATTGAGGAGCCGCTTGGTGCGTTTGGTTTGCCTGGTTGTGCTACAGCTTTCTTCAAGCAGCCAGGCCCTATTCGCAGCCTCCACGTAGTGCTGCTTAAATCCTAGCTTTATGGAAGCTAGATGTTGGCCAACTTCGGGGTTAAGTGTATATTCCTGAAACTCGGTGCCAGCTCTCGCTAGCGCATCTGCTTCGCAGTTTCCAGGTATATCACTATGCCCCGGTACCCAACAAAGAATCACTTCACAGTGAAGCGACATCACGTTCAGTTGTGAGCGGCATTCCATAACTATTTTAGATGAAGTATGCACGCTGGATAATGATTGGATAGCAGCTTGACTGTCAGAAAAGATGTTTAAATTTCTTATGGAAATTTTCTGACTTCTCAGCCAGTCAACTGCCTTATAAATCGCAATGACCTCTGCCTGAAAGACGCTGCAGTGGTCTGGTAATCGGAAGGATAGTTTCAGGTCTAGCTGTTCTGAGAACACGCCACAGCCAACTCTTCCCTCAATTTTTGGTCCATCAGTGTAGATGTCGACCGATTCCTGTATCCCATCTCTTTCTATGGTCCAGTCCTCCCTACTCGAGATGACTGACCTGAAACCATGGTGAAAACAGGAAACCGGAGATGCAAGGTCCACTTTCCCTGACGTTGGTCCATCTCTCCGTAGTATTGTGGAGTGACCAAAGTTCTCCTCACGCCAGAGTCGCAGCGCTTTTAATCGAACAGCAGTGCACTTGGCCTGCTGTCTCGTAAGTAGCTCTGTCCGAAGCCAGTTTAATAACATGAATAATGCCTTTGTCGGGGTAGTCCGTCGAGCCCCGGTGATTGCAATAGCCGCACTCCTTCTGACTTGTTTAGCAGGTTTACGTTTAATGCTTTCGCCATAGCAGGCCACCAAATAACTGCGCCATACAGAAGAATTGGTTCCAGTATCGCCGAATAGAGCCATGATACGATTTTGGGTTTCAATCCCCACTTTTTCCCAAAGGCTCTTTCGCAGCAGTAGATTGCGCATGCCGCTTTTCGCGTTCTTTCTTCTATGTTCGCTTTCCACGCGAGCTTGGAGTCCAGAATTAGACCCAAATACTTAACTTGATGAAACGATATGAGGCTTATCTCATCGAGTTTGGGTGGGAGAAATCGTGAAATTTTGTGCCTTTTTGTAAAGAGCACAAATTCCGTTTTCTACGGATAAATCTTCAGACCGCACTCTTTGCCCCACTTGGTAAGAATACTCAAGGCAAAGTTAAGTCTTTCAGATAGGGTGTTTACGAATTTGCCCGATATTGCTATTGCAACATCGTCGGCATAAGCTACGACTTTGCAGCCAGTGGCTTCTATTTTTGACAGGAGTTCATCCACCACTAGGTTCCATAGAAGGGGTGATAGCACCTTACCTTGTGGTGTGCCTCTGCAAACCCTCCTTCGTAAGGTACTGTTTCCTAGCGTCGAGTTGATGTTCCTGCTGCTAAGCAGTTGACCGATGAACCCTATCAGGTTGTCATCGGCATTGCTTTCCCCGAGTGCTTTATCAATAGCAAAACTGCTTGCGTATATTCTTTGAAGCTTAGCGATTTTTTGATGTAGCTGGTGAGCGAGTGAAGAGCTGTTTCAACCGATCTCCCTTTTGTGTATGCGTGCTGCTCATTAGACCAGCCGTTAAATGCGCCGCAGGTCCGTGACGTGACGCAGGTCCACTCATGGTGAGTTTTTCACTGCAGTGTGAGACACGGCGATGATCATCGCTTGTTTTAGCGCAGTTTTGCGACGCAGGTAAATTTGGAAAAGGCAAAAAAGGTTAAGAATATTTTTGGTGTGTAATTAAAAAGGCTGTTATTAGCAGCTCATGTTACACATTTAATGTATGTAGACGGTTACTTGTTGCCGTGATATTTCCTGATCGGCTTATTTTTTGAACTACTATACTTAGAACTGTACAATGTTGAATTGTAAATTAGCCCTCGCCTTTTAAAAGGGTATGCGTGCATTCCAGAAACTATCGGTAAGTTGTGACAGACCTGTGAAAAAGATTTGACTAAAATTAATATTTGCTGTACCTTACAATAGTAATATTTCCGAATAGCATCAACTTAAAGCACAGGCAAATATGTCAAACATTCCTGCATTGTAAGACTAAGTTCGGAATCAGATTCTGAAAGTGAGTTTGTGTTGGAAACGTCTTGTCATACAGTTTTAACCCAACAAAGGGCACAAAGAAGTGCATATATGAAAAAAGTCACGGAGAATTTTCTTTAACGAAGGAGTTCGATGATGAAAAATTCACGAACTACTTCAGGCTGAATCGTGACCAGTTCAAAGAAGTGCATGAGCTCATCTAAAATGAAATAGACCGAGAAGGATGCAACGCTACCAAGCCAATTGGAACCGAAGAGAAGCTAGCTGTATTTTAAAGGTAAACCGTAAAGTTTCAGTTATTTTGATTGTTGTTTGCTATGTGAAAATGATGAGAACCAGGCATCGTTAAAGCATTTATTTAATTAAGACAAAACAATATGACATGCGTGAAAACTTATAAGTCCTCGTCTGGTTGGGCAAAGTCTGCTGTTTCGGTGCTTCCAGAGATATCAAGTAATTTTGCCTCCATTTTTGTGACCACACTGAAAACATCGTTTCGGACCGTGAACTGTGAAGAAGGTGGCATTTTATTGGTGACTTCATACATCGACATGAAAAAATGATAGAGAGGATCACTTCCACGGTTCGTTTCTTCCAGGAGTCTTTTGCATTCTTCTGCTTTTGATTTTTGACGTTCCTAATGTTGCTCCACGGTTTGCTTAAGAATCGTAGCAATTGATTCTTTTTTTTTGGCAGATGGTGCAGCTTTTGGCGGCGGAGAAATTGCAGAATTTACCCCAAGTTGCGCGTTGTCTTCAGCACGGTTTTCATTGTGTATGGTATCACACGCCTCACGCTCCACGAATATTTCGACGGGACTATCCGAGTTGTCAGACGACGTTGTCGGATGGTCGCTTTGATCTTTGAGGTTTCCCTCTCGTAAATTATTCGCCATATATGGTTGCAAAAACCATAATTGGTTTTGAAACTTCCACGGTTTTATACTCTCCGCCGCAGCGCCGCTTCTCATGCATTTACGTTGCCTTCTTAGGGCATCCCTCAGAGAATGTCTTAACTTCTCCCATATTGCCTTAGCTTCAGCACCTGAAAAATAATTGAATACTACTATACTTTACTGAATACTATTAAACCGTTTTGTATTTCCTATTTTACTTTTTTAGGTACTTAGCAACAGGAAACTCATACCGTTCTTTTGCATATAGCTACAGAATGGGGGAACAAACGGTCTCGCATATCGTAGAGGAGTTATCAAAAGCTATGTGGAAAGTGATGCAACCAATGTTTTTACCGGAACCAACACGAGAGCAGTGGGAATCAATAGCAGTCGTATTCGAGAAAAGATGGCAATTCCCGCACTTCATAGGAGCCATTGATGGAAAGCATATCGTGATTAAAAAACCGGGGAAAACTGGATCCTCCCTTTTTAATTATAAACACACTTTCTCAACAGTTTTAATGGCTATCGTTGCTTCCAATTATACATTTATAATTATTGATGTTGGGTCACCAGGGAGGTTCGGTGATGGAAGCAAATACAATTCAAGCGTTATTGCAAAAAAAATATGAGGCGGACGTTACATCTTCCTGTGCCGAAGGTGCTAGCAGAAATACGCGATCCAATGCCTTTCGTATTCGTAGGAGATGAAGCGTTTCCTTTATCAGAGAATGTAATGCGACATTATCCAAAACGAATTGTAACCGACAGTTACGAAAACAAAGTGTTCAACTATCGTCTTTCTAAAGCACGTCAAACTGTAGAATGCACTTTTGGAATTCTAGCCTCGCGTTTCAGAGTTTTCCGAGCACCATTCGAAATTAAAGTAGCTACTGTTATGGACGTAGTAAAGGTGGCTTGTGTGCTGCATAACTATTTAAGGACATCACAAGCTTCAACAAGTGTGGATTTGCCAATAGATCAATTGCAACCATAAGCCAGATCAGCAGTCCATCGGTGCTCACAGCAAGCTTTTGAAACACGACACCACTTCACGAGGTATTTGAACTCTTCAAGATTGGTTCCTTGGCAGCGAGAAAGTGTTGCAAAAGGAAAATATTGAGACACATCGAATTTGCGCATAATGGAAATTAGGTTCGAAATAAAAATATCATACCAAAAATGTTTCATGGCGTTGTTTAAAAAAATATTATGGAAATTTTCTACAAATTCAAACAAACAGTACATCAACTTCCCACTTCCCACATTCGCTTCATTTGCCACTTCTGTCCACTTCTCTGCTTTAACTCTCGAATTCAAGTAACTATCGTCACTTGTATCATACAAAATTCGTCGAACACGCAACGCTTCAATTATTTTTTCTTCCATTTTTCTATCAAGCAAGTTCGAAAACTGCGAAGCTAAAACTGCGCCACGCAGGCTCACCACGCGCAGGTCCTGCGTATGGTGAGCCTGCGCTCTAACATGCGCTGATCCCTTTAGACGTGTGGTTCGCAGAAACACGCCGTGAGGTGGCGTGCGTCACGTCACGGACCTGCGGCTCATTTAGCATCTGGCCTTAGAGATTGGTTTCAAAATAGCTCTCAGATGGATCTCTATCAGTCGCTCCAGAGTTTTTAGCAGAGAAGAGGTGAGACTGATAGGCCTGTAATCCTTAGGTGAGGAGTGGGATGTTTTACCCGCTTTAGGTATGAAAACTATTTTTGCTTCTCTTCACTGCTGTGGAATGTAAGCCCTCCATACACATGATTTGAAAATGGCGTTCAGCCATGGCAGTGCTATATTGATACCTTGCTGGATCTCAATAGGTGAGATGTTATCCATGCCAGGGAATTTGAAGGGTTGAAATAAGCTGATTGCCTAGCGTAGGAGCCTGTCATTTACAGGCACAGTGGTTGGCATACAATCTGGGAGCGTGTGTGGATCCGCTTTGTCAGCCACACCCTCACTGCCCGGGAAGTGCGTATCCACGAGAACGGACAGAGTCTCGGAGCTGGATTTCGTCCAGACTCCATTTGCGTCCTTAACGGACCCTAAAAATGAGGGAGAGCTTGTCATGAATTTTCGCTGGCGACTGACATCCTTGGAGTGTTCTATTTCTGCACAGAAGCTTCTCCAAGAGGTGCGTTAAGATTTTCTGATAGAGGATTTGAACTCCTTAAGTTTTGTTTTATAAGAACACCAGTCATTAGATTCTTTAGCGCGATTGAAGAGCTTTCTACATTCCTTTCGCAGCTCCGCAATGTCACTATTTTACCATGGGGGTTTGTACTTCCCTCTAGGCTTCGTTGGACTACATGCAGACCTTGCTGCGTCATTGAAGGCCAATGTAAGGGTCCAAACAGCTTCCTCAAGACCGGGTATGTCTACAATCTCTGGAGGTCCGCCTTCTAGCGCAGACTCGAATACCGATTGGTATTTGACCCAATCCATCCTCCTTTTGTTAATGAAGGTTGGATTTGTCGGAGGGTCAGATGCCAAATCGAACCTTATGTATAGGTGATCAGAGAACGAGCAATCTTGTGATACGTGCCATCCCTTGATAGCTTGGTTCAAGTGCTCATTCGTCAGAGTGATATCCAAAACCTCTCTACGGCTTGCCGCAATGAAGGTAGGATCCTCACCTTTGTTAGCTAGGGCTAAGTCATGTTCAAAGATAAATTCAAATAGTGACTCACCCCATTTATTCGTGTCGGTGCTACCCCAGATGCGATGATGGGCATTGGCGTCCGCTCCGACTATTAAAGGGATGTCTCTTGCAGTGGCTTTCCTTGCGATCCTCTGCAGGCTAGTTGGAGGTGGCAGAACATCATGCGCCATATAGCAGGAGACAGGTTTGGACTGTCTTTCCACTGCTATCGCAACGGTGTCCTGGTCACTGAAATTATGCAGGGCTGAAAACTTGAAGCCTTCCTTTACGATTATGCAAGCTCTCGGTTTACCTGCTGTGTTGAAGGATACTGTGTTGTATCCCTTCATGTTGAGCCCGCAAACCCGGTACCCAACAATCCAAGGTTCCTGGGCCAGTATTAGCTCCTCTCCTTTTTGGGCCAGGTGAAGGAGCAGCGCGGCGGTTGCCGCCTTAGAGTGCTGGAGGTTAATCTGTAGTAACCTAAGCATCGCGACACAATGTTTTATCCGCCTCCTCGTCAGATAAGGACATCTCCTCCTCGACCAAGTCGAGGGATCTGAGAAGGTCCCCTGCCAACCCCGCAGTGGAGGTGGTACTTCTTCCGTCATCGGAGAGAAGGTCTGACTAAGAGAGGTCCACGGTCGGGTCTACTGATGCTTCCATAGTTCCCTCGCTTCCACTCTCCTTGCTCGGTTCCCGTACTGCCTTCCCAGTACGGTCCTTGCGATATACTCGCAGCGTGATAGCCGAGAAACCGTAGCTGATCATCCCGCCCTTCGACTCCAACGGAGCTAGTGCCTCCTCGTTAAGGATAATGACGGCCTCTCGCTGTCAATTGCTGGGCTCACTTACCTTGGCTACCTTCCAGTTGTCCACCGGAAGATCAGCATTGCTGAGCTTGATAAGTTCAACAATTTCCTCCGGTGTGGATGGCTCCGCCGGTATCCACGCCCTGGATCGCGGCCGATTCGGGATGTCTTCCCTGGAGACAGCGTCCAGCTTTGCTCCAGGCCAGACTTCTCCCACTCTACCTATAGCCTGCTTGTAAAGATCCGCTGAACGTTTATCTGTACAGGCTATCAATTTAACGTGACCCTGGTACCATCCAGCATCACGACAACTTGGTGGAGAGCCAGGATTTGCCTCGAGTATGGGCTTGTACACCCGAAGAAGCGTGATTTCCACCATCTTCCAATTTGACGGTGGCATCGCTACTGCTTCTGTCGATAACAGCCCATACCAGGCTGTCCTTGGCAGCTTCACTGAAACTCATGCCCTTAACAGGATTGGGTGTGACCAATTTTTGGTCTTTTACTAACCGGCAGTTGGACGCTTGGTTGAATTGGGGCAGACCCATTAGATGTACATCTTTTATGAGCTGCCTATTTCTTTGGAATAGAGGCATTGTAAGCCTCTACTGTGGTGGTTGCCCATTTCAGGGAGATTTTATCCTTCTGAGAAAGACCATCCGGAGGTAAATCTTTCAGCCTTTTCAGGACTTTGAAGGCAGACCTTCTGTCTCTGTAAGCCGTAACTGGGGCGTTTTGTTGCTTCTTAACACCTGAAGTGGAAGCGGTGTTTGAGGGCGCTCCGGAAACAGTGCGGGCCGGCTTGTTCGCCGTTACCTTAGTGTTACCGCTAGCGCCAATAGGCTTGACTGAGGGGGCACTTGCTCCTGGCATAGCTGTTTCGGAGCATGCATCCCTCGAAGAAGTAGGGGGTTGGCTGAGTATCGCGGTCTTCTACCCACTAGAAGGACGCGTCACCTTCGTCCACTTCCCTTCCGGGCAGAGTGGATCTTCCTTTTTAACTTTTTCTGGATTCATTGCGTTTTGGGCTCCCCCCGCACAGCCGCTATCCCCACTCGTTGTGCAGTTTCCCTGAGACCCCATGGTTACCTTTGCCGAAGAAGGGATGCCATGCAAGGGTTGGCACATTCCCTTATTAGGATATGTGCTCAGAGCCGGGCCGGGGATTAATCAGGAGTCTAAACTCAACTGAACCTACACGGCCAGACTAGTGGCGACGAGTTTTTAGCGTACCGTGAGGCCTGCCAGGGTTTTACCGGGACGGAGGCCGCATTGCCATTAGCCTGAAAGCCATTTCCGCAAGATGTCACTCTCGCGTACTCAGGTGACAGAATACCACTGCTTCCAGCCCAAAGCATCAGATATAGTCGTTAAGACGAAAGAGTTGTCCAAAAACAATCGAGAGTCGTGCCGTGGTAGATCATTAAGCGTTACCCAGGATGCACCACGAGGAGGCGATTTACCCTACATCCCACAATTTGAGATAATAAAAACTAATTGCACAAGTGTCAATCTGAAGAATTGAGGTAAATTGAGTCGTATAGAAGGAACTAGTCTTCGGTGAGATGTTCGTGTTTCTAAGGTAGTGCTAAGGTCGGGCATTAACAGTTACATCATAGAGCGACTTAAGAGCACAGCCTCCACGATGGAACTTATAACAAAGACGAGCACCTTGCTTGTAGGAGACAAAGTTAACTCACTTTCATGAATAAAACCAATCCCTTCATGTTTCCTTACTTCTAAAAAAATATCACTGTCTCTGTGCTTGATCACGTTTGTGACCTGGGAGCTATTTTTGACACCAAACTTATTTATCACACTAGTTCAGCGAAAGTTTACTCTTGGCTTGCTCTATAAATCCAACATTCTCTTACTATCTTATTAATAAACAAGCATCGCTGAAAACTTTAAAGGTTTTTTTCTCAAAATATTTTGTACTTGTCAACTATCATATGAAACTGAGTTTGCGGATTCGGCCAAGATGTATGATTGGTTGATTGATTCTAGGAACAAGGGATGATCCTACCGTCAATTATGATATTGGTCGATTACAACAGTTTTTAATAATAGATCCGTTCAACAATGAGGTTTTACAAGGAGAGGCTCAGGTTATGGCATCTCAGATTTAAAACAAATTTCCTTAAAATATTAGAGCACATAACCCCCCCCCCCGTTTTTGAGAAAAACGCCTAAAAAGTTTTTAGTGCCGCTTCGGGATTAGTAAGTTTCCACATCCGACAGAAGCGGTGCAGTTTAGGTAGCAGCGCTACTAGCTCGCGATCAAGGGGTCGTGTGTTCGATCTACGCTCGGGGTATTGTTTTTCTTTTTGAATAATTATCTTCAGCGTGTGTTCGATTAACGGTGAGTATTGTTTTTTTGGGAGTAATTGTGGATTTGATTAGTTTAAGGTAAATCAGCAATGTTCAACTACAAATACATTTATCTTTGGAAATCAGCAAATTGATCGTTCATTTAGATTTGTAAACTTTACTAAAAATTCATTGTTGAACGGATGGACTATTAACAGTTGTAATCGAAGCAAAACTATACTTGACGGTAGGATCATTCCTTGTTCCTAGAATGAATTCTGCGGCCTCTTCGTGTCTCATAGCCAATTTGACGGAAAGCAATAAACGAAGATGACGCCCAACGTGGCTAGCCGTAAATGCTATGGTGTTCAGTAATTGTGGCATATAGTAGCGACTAGGGATATAATTGTTGAACAGTTCCATAATATTGAATTGCTGCGCTCGAAGCGAAATTCTATGATTCGCACAAGAAATCTACCTAAAGATCTGCAAAAGATTAGACAAAATATGAAAATTTTTTTATTGCTTTTCTTCACACAAAATAACTTAAAGTAAAAAAACAGAGGGAGCGGGGATTTGAGCTCTCTACCTTGAGAGCAAGGTTCGGGCGCTCTGCTCACTGAACCACCCGCTCTTCTCTTTTGCACATCATTGCTATGTATTGTGCTTTTTTTGAATTTTAAGAAAAATTTTCTGATTAGAAATATTTTCCTTACAATGGTTTTAACACTTTTTAAAAAAGTTGTGCAAATTTATTCATAAAATGTAGTTATTAAAATTTACCTGAAATTTCTTTCATGAAGAATTGCAATAGTTTCAATCACTAAACAATCAATCACAATCATGAACCGTTTCAATAGTTTTCATCAATTCTTTATCTTGACTACTGCTAGCCGTAATGTTAATTTTCCACAAATAACTGTTTATTTCATTTAAACTATGCACAACGCTGATTAATTCATTAATTATTAACCAAGTATTGACACGATTGTTAACTTTTTTCGAAGGACGATAACAGAGAAAAAAAAAATGAAATGAATTTTTAGACGCGCTTGTGTTCACAACTATTTTATATTATACAAGAAATAAGATGTGTCTACCATGCTACGCGAGGAGGAACCTTCCAAGCAAGCAAACGGATGCGTAGTTTGTAAACAAGAAGCGAAAATAGAAGCGTGCATGTATAAACACAACACGTATATAAAGTGCACTATATACGTGTAAACGTATATATAACGCGCCGCATGGTGACCGATACGTCCTTCTCCTTTCTTCTTTGCGTTAGCTTTTTCGATCTGTACGTTTTTTCTGGGCTTACTCCTCTTGCTCACTTTTCGTTAGAACCTCTGTAAAGATGCTAAAGTTCCAAAAAATAGAGGGAGTGGGGATTTGAACCCTCTACCTGGAGAGCAAGAGTCGGGCGCTCTGCTTACTAAACCAGCCACTCTGCTCTTGTATTTGCACGTTTTCCCTATGTATTGTGCTCACTTTGAATTTTATGACAAACTTCCGTTCGCTTTTTCGTTCGGTACGCTTTTTCTGGGTTCACTCATCTCGCTCACTTTTCGTTACCTCCTTCAAGGAAGCTAAACTTCCAATAAAGGAAATATCGTTAAGGGTTAAGATTTTGGGTCCCACCCCCGACGGGGGTTGTAGTAGAGAGGTCGAAAGAGGGGGTTTACCCTACTACTCCAGCATGAAAAGTTCACGGTAGTCACGTCCCCATAAAAAGCTATGGAGTGTTTCGCGACTAAAAAATGGTTAATTTGCCTAACTCCAGAGGACATATAACACCGTAAAATAGATCTGGGAAATGATATTTAGAATTGTTTAGAAGTCGGAAATATTACATAATGTGGTTAGGCCCATACACTATCTACGTGGCTAGCCACGCTTTTTGCAGGGTTGTTGAAGTTGTATACAACGACGACGACCAGCCCACTACGTAAGTTCAATATTGAGAAGCTTTAAACAGTGTCAGCAGCAGAAAAGTTCTTGGGCATTCTTGAAACAAAGATAACTACCAACGTACGAAGCAACAGCGAGGCCGGTTAACAAGTTCTCGATAAAGATTAGGGCAACATCGTGTATGCAATATACAGTGCGCAATCAAGGCCTCATATAAAAAGTAACGTAGGTTACACACTGCCAATTATGCAGAGAATAAAGAAATTTGGTGAAATTTTTGGAAATCATTCGTTAAGAAAATATTTGGGAAATGCAACATGTGCAGTCCTTGAATTAAAATAAATACACACACACACACATATGAAAGATTGAGAAAAGCAACTACAGATTTCGACACCTGCAAGGAGGTACTGCAAAGACGCGTTAACCAGTTTTCTTCAAATGGTTGCTTTCTCCATTAGACCGATTCGTCCATAGAAATGAGAAAGCTTTGGGTTAATAACCAATACTGGCAGGTAGAAAAATATTCTAATGAAAGTGCTCATTAGGAACTCAGCTATGCTATAGTGTATGGACAAAACCGAAGGCCTTGAATATAATTAACAAGCAAGAGCAAGAGCAAGAGCACCACTAGGCAATGCTAGAATTTTTACATTAGATCGATTAGAGAATTTTAATAATACTGAGGGAAAACATTTACACTATCCTGTGGTATCTCTTGAACAAACTCACAATTATCAATTTCTCACAATTACCAGCAGAAAAATAACACCAAGGAGATTGCGGAAAACCTGTGAAAATTGTGAAACAAAATAACTTTCTTATTTATTTGTTGAATATTGAATATTTATATTATATTATATTCTAAGGATCTTTCAGACGCCTGGCGGGGAAAAAATTGAATCCCTTTGGCTTTTCCAGATGAAATTTATACTGCGAATGGAAATAAGTCAATCTCTGAAGCATTTAAAGGCAGGCGTGGCAACTTTACCACTAGAATGGAAAACCTCAATTGATTCAATAAATCGATACAGTTCTAACAAATAATCTGAATGTTTTTGATTGAATCCACATCTTAGTTCCTTCGAATCAAAAAGCTGATCTGAAAATATCGAATGAAGTGTCGAAGTTTGAGATGAACTCAGCAGTGTTTTTAGATATAGCAGAAGGTAAGTTTATAGTGAACGGGGTGATAAGCTAAGGTTTCTCGGCTACCACCCTTTAATTTTATCACCAGGAGCGTACTGAGAAAGCAGTACAGCAACCTAATAAAGAGAGTGAGAGGGAGGTACTGGACATCCCTCTTATGAACAAGCATAGTGGAAAAAGTGAAAAAGTTTTCACCACTGGTGCTCCCTTTATTTCTTTGTTTTTCCGAATAACCACATAAAGGGTTAACGGATTTTCAAGCTCATCAGTATAACTTTCACCTAGATAGTTACTTTTCGGTTTGGACCTCGAATTGGCAGTCGATACTAGTTCGGTTGTGTTATTGACTATCCGGTTTTGAAGCCTATCTACAGACAATCTTTCTAGTGGTTCGCTTAAACTTCTAACCCACCAGTCGATACTAGTTCGGTTGTATTATTTACTATCCGGTTTTGAAGCCTATCTACAGACAAACTTTCTAGTGCTTCGCTTTAACTTCTAACCCTCTTACGTCATGGCTCTTAATTTGCCTCCTTTTGGTCTCACATGCTCAAAGTCAAGTAGATTCAGAAAGGTTACCTTTCTGAATCTACTCAATCCAAATTTATCTTCTGTGATGGCTACTGCGGCAAAGCTTTTTTACGCTAAGTGCATCAACTTCAACTCATTTTTGGTTGAAATTATTGCCAAGCATCCAAACAACGTATTTTATCGTTGTGATGCGTGCAAAAATACTTATATAATTTTACACGAGCATTCCGCTTCACTTGGTTCGCTGAATTCGCAAAAGAACGATATAAATGCGTCATTTAAGCCAACCTTGCTAGAACACCCAGCACCAAGTAGTGATATTTCTTCTTCAACAGCTTCTGGTATGATATTGGTACCCTCTACAGCTTCATCAAACGCATCTACTTAAGTTGCTGTATCAAAACCTTCACGGATTGAGCCAAAAACTTCACTTACGGCATTCGGGCCTTTATCTTTTGCTCACGTTTTGTGTGATTTGCTCGAAACTTCACTCGCGCCACTACAGCTGCAGCTATCATTGACACCGAGCCCTGCATTACACGTTGTGGATACTGCTGCGCTTTGGTCTGCACCGCACGTTATTCTTACCGCTGAGCAACAGTGTTTGGAGTCAATACCTCTTATTATTCCGACATTGCATGTCGTTGCGCCACCGCTACAAATCTTTGTCTCTCAGCTGGCATACGTCACCTCTTGCAATGACGTTATAACGTATATTACTACCAGAATTTCATCCTCCTTCCTTAATTGCAAAAAACTTACGAAGGACAATATTGCAAATAAGGTCATTGCTTCCTTCAAAATTACTGTGCCTCCCGAATACAAGTCATTACTCAAAAGTGACTTCTGGCCAAGTGGAATACTAGTCGAAGCATTTACCTTCTGTCGTTCAAGGAATTTTCACCAGCCACGTATTCGCTAATCTCAGCGCTTGTTTCTCCATCTTCCTCAACAAATTTCACGTCATCATCTTTAATTGCTTCAAGTCCTAATATAAATAAAAAAAATGTATTTATTAACAAAACGTGCGTGGCCTAGGAACCAAGCTGCAGCATCTTTATATATTGTGCCAGTTGGCAATTGACTCTTTCATTTGTTTCACAGAAACCTGGCTACACTCTGGCATCTTTAACTCTGAATTTTTGCCTAATTTTACCACAAATCGTAACGACCGCAATCTTCACCTATCTAATAAAAATGATGGTGGTGGAGTCTTAATAGATGTGAAGAATTGTCTTTCCAGCACTCTTTGTGAAGACTTTCTCCCTCCTCCTATGATAGAATGTGTTTTCGTCAAAGTATTTGCTGACCCTTCTGCTCCATTGTATATATCCTGCACCTATATCCCTTGTGGCTCTACTCTTGAGCTCTATGAATTTTTCTTTACTTTTCTTTTTCTTTTTTCTCCATTAACCAGTCGTCTCGTGTTATCATCTGCGGTGATTTCAATCTTTCCTCTATTGATTGGCACATTTTTCCTCAGATTGAAATCATCTCTTCTAATCGATCATCTAACCTTCTAACCAATTTTCTCTCATTGTCGGGTTTTTACTAATTCAACCATGCATTTAACTTGCACGGTCGACTTCTTGACCTTGTTCTATCAAATATTGTTTCTGATAACTTAACTTTAACCACTGCTCCTCTCCTCTATGTTTCCTTGGACTCCCATCATCCACCTCTGCAGCTCGAACTCTCCTTTTATTGGCCCAAAGCTCAAAATAGGCGCAGACAACTTAAATGTAATTTTTGGAAATCGAATTACATTGCTTTGTCGGAAGAACTCAAATTGATTAACTGGCCACTTTTTTTGACAGTCTTGGCTGTGAAGACTCTCTCGTTAAATTCTATGCTCTTCTTTATGATCTTATCTCTCGCTCCACTTCCTAACATAGTCGTACCACGGTTACTGATCCTCCTTGGTTGACCCGTGATGTTAAGGCAACCTTGAAATTAAAAAACCAAGCTTTTAGGCTTTACAAATCCAATAAAACTTTGGAAAGTTATACTGCCTTTTCAAACCATCGTGCTTCAGCCAAACTAGAAATTAAAAGAGCTATGCGTAACTACTTCGCTAATATCGAAAATTCACTGCACTCTAACCAAACGAAGCCGTTTTGGTCTTATGTCAATTCCCTTAAGTTTTCGTTCAATATTCCTAATACTGTTTTCTGGGACAGTAAACAAGGGTCGACTCCTGTATCTTCCCCAATATGTGGAAGTTGGCTAAAATTTTTCCTGTACTAAAATCTGGATCCTCTTCCAATGCATCCAATTATCGTCCGATTTCGTTACTTTCATGTTTTCGCAAACTGCTTGAACGCATTGTCTACAATAAAATATACGAAGCTCTTAATTGTAGGCTGTCACCATTCCAACACGGATTCGTTCCAAATCCGTCAACCAATACGAATCTCTTTGAACTTACACAAACTGTTGCACAGGCTCTCGACAGGCGTGCTCAAGTTGATGTAGTGTATACTGACCTCAGTAAGGCATTTGACATTGTCAACCTAAATGTTCTACTTCTGAAGCCAGCTAACTTTGGTCTGTTTACTCTCCTGGCTTGAAGCCTATATCAGCTCGCGATCATGTCGTGTTAGTCTATGTGGTGCATATTCCTCTCTCTTCCACCCTACCTCCGGTGTTTTTCAAGGATCTATTCTAGGTCCTCTTCTTTTCTTACTCTACATAAGTGACCTTCCCTCTGTCATAGCGTCTCAGTGTCTTCTATATGCTGATGACTTAAAAATTTACCGAGTTATTCGCTCGGAAGAGGATTGTATTGCTCTCCAAAGGGATCTGGACGCGATCGAATCTTGGAGTCAAACTAAGTTTCTCTCCCTTAATGTCCAGAAATGTCACAAAATGTCTTTCTCCCTAAAGGCCAGTCCAATTGAGCATATCTATGTTACACGATATTCCTCTTACGGCTGTTTTTCAAATAAAAGATCTGGGAGTGATTTTCGATCCGAAACTTAAATTTCCGGGTTCGTATTAAGACACTCTCAGATGTTGACTGGCATTTCCTTCGCCGTCAACCTATACACTAGCCTAGTTAGACCCATACTTGAATATTGCTCGCAAGTATGGTCACCACACTATCAATATTTGGATTCTTTGATTGAATCAGTACAGCACAAATTCACTCGTTTCCTTATCTTTAAATTTAAAATCCCATATATGCCATATGAAGAGCAACTTTCCTTGCTACAACTTCCTACTTTGCAGTCCCGCAGACTCCTTTTAGATGAAGGTTTTCTATTTCGGCTTCACCACCATCAATTAAACTCTAACCTCTCTGATTGGTTAGAGTATCGTTTTACAGAACGCCCTGCCAGATCTGCCATTATATCTACAGTTTCATATGCCAGAACTGAGACTTTGTATCATTCCCCGATGTTGCGGCTTCCTCGTAACCACAATAGTCTGCAACTTGGGCCGTTTCCGTACTCACTCTACATCTACAAACAAAATGTAAAACGTATTTTATGGAATTAGTTCTACTTTACTATATATTTTTTTCTTTTTTGTTTAATTTGTCTCGTAATTGGGTTATATTAGTCTGTAAGATGAATTCCTAATAAATAAATAAATAAATTTCCATCAAGCTGTCAAAGGATGGCACGTATAACAAAAGTGCTACTTCCCTGATTATATATATACGTTACTAATAAACAGAACACTGTTAATGAACAATAACTATTTATTACTCTAAAGTTTAACTTATACAAAAAGCTTTAATAACGAAAGAGCGAGTATTTAATTAGTCTGAACTTGTTGGCGGTCAAACGCTTTCTGCTGCTGTCGCGCCAGACGTCGCATTTCATATGAACTTGTACATAAGGCAGCATTGGCAAATAAATTGCATTCCTTCCCATTCAATCAGAACAAACTTATAACTCAGAACTTAAAATGACGAGGCTACAAATCTAGAATTTGCCTCGGCTCTACAACGCCTTAAAAAAACACTGATTTCTGTCTTGTTTTTTTCCTTGTTTTCAAGTTCAGGGATTTCTTTATTATTTTTATAATCCGAATATGCATTCGGTATTTCAATATGTTTTTCATCTATCTTTTCCTCTCTCTCATACACATTTTCATAAATATTAAAAGTATCGTCTTTCTTACAAGAACTATTTTTTTTTCATTCTCAAGGGATGTTAACATACAAAATTTTAATTGATCAATGTGTTTCTTCCATTTGAGTTATCGCAAGTTTGCATTAAATATGTTACGGGAGTTAACTTGTCTATAATAATAGCTTCAACCCATTTATTTGTGCAGTAATATTTTGTCATAACTACTTGACATTTGGAAAATTCAATTTTTCTGTTGCCCCTGAAATGTACTCAGATCAGATTGTTTTTTAAAAACATGATTGTGTACTTTTGTCGTTAGAAACTCCTATTTAGTTCAAAATTTGCGTCGTATATTTAATTCGGCAGGTGGAACAAAAACTTAGCAAGCGCTTCTTTTTTATTTAACCCTTGTGCCAATAGCAGTTTAAATCTAGTTTAAAATGTTTTAACCATATTCTCGTTGGCCCCATTCGACACTGGATGGTATAGTGCTACTTTGTGTTGTTTAATGCCATTGTTTTTTTAAAAAAAATTCTCAAAAAGCTCGGTTCTAAATGCTGGACCGTTGTCAGAAACTACAATTTCTGGTAGCCCCATGTACAAATATAGTCTCGCATTACATCGATTGAAGCTTCGGCTGCAATATTTGGCATTTCGCGAATATCGGCTCACTTAGAGTGTGAATCTACAATAACAATGTACACAGCGTTGTTGACCGGACCTAAAAAAATCAATATGAATCGTTTCATTAGGATTTTCTGGCCAATCCCAAACGTTTAACATCGATTTAGGCGCATTGAACGCATTTTGTAAACGTTATTCACAGGCTTTTGTTACATTTTCAATGTCATTATCGATCATAGGCCAACATACGTACGAGAGAGCGACTGCTTTCAATCGTACTGTACCCATATGTGCATCATGTAATTCATTTAACACAGTTTTACCCAGTGCACTCGATATTACTAATCTATGCCACTCATGAGACAACCATTCTCAACCGTTAATTCATATTCTTTTGTTTTATACGTTTTACATTTGTCATTTACAGTTTTCGGCCACCCATACAACACAAAGTTTTTACAGTTTTTAACGATTCATCGTTTTCAGTTCCATTTTCAACATCATAACCAGATAATACACCAATACTTTCATTAATAGAATTGAGACAGGTAAAATCATCGTTATCAGTAACATTATTCTCACAATCTTTAACAGTGAAATGAGTTTGGAGTCACCTTTTTATCGGTGCAAGCGGCATAGATGATGGCATGCAAAGGAGCTGCCTATATTCCTAATATAGCGCAAGCGCCGCAAAGAATAATCCAAAGAAGAGGATGCCGATGTAGGCAGTCCAAATTCTCTAGTATGAATGTTGATTTATTCATTGATTCCCATTTCTTTTATACGAAAATATTCTTTATGTACAACTTACTAACTAATCATATATTATTCACATTTTACTGACCTTAATCTATTTCTGATATTTTCCCATTGTCACAAAATGCAAGTGCAAGCAATTAAGTGTAGTTTATTGGCTTCAAGAACCTTACCGCAGATGTAAGCAATAAAATTCCATTAACCCCGAATTCGTTTTTATTCTGGACTTGGGCTATACCCACAAAGCCTGACTCACAATGCTTTGACTCGTGCCGGGTTATCAGATGGAAATGTATAAATATTGTTTACGTCCGTCATGGTGGTCGACATATGTTTTGTTTGCTTGTTGTAGTTTGTATACACTACATCCTTACCGCTCAGAAGTGTTGTGTACTAATTGAGTGATTTGTGCAGAATATTTAATAGAAAAAAAATTTACGGTGTGATTCTTGCTGCATGTGCATTGGTCACTTGGGATTTTCCAACTAGAGATAGGATAAGTATGCTACTTTCAATTCTTATATAATTCAAAATATATTTCAGTGAGCTTATATCTAGTTTCATGACATGTGTTTTTACTTTGTTACTATGTTCAATATTATATTGGTTACATATCCTGTCCAACACCCAAGTCTCTATTATTGAAAAATGCACATTTCTATTCCTAAAATTAATTATTTTAGTCCCCATAAAGCTTCTAGCATCCTCGTAAAGATTGTTGTAAACATTTAAACACTGAACGTGCTTTTTTTCCAAACAATCTTTTCATCTGATCGACATCGAATGTCAAAGCATCTGTGGGAAGCTAAAGTTATGCAAATTAAGTTTTCACGGTTGCTTACCGATCAGAAGCTTTAAAAGGCCGATGTACTGGAGTAATTAGTTAGGTGATAGACAGAATTGTACCAGTAAATATTAAATATATTATTTTCTTTTAAAAGTCCGCATTTAGTAATTTGAGTGAATAATATAAGTGCTGTGAAACCACTAAAAATAAGTGAAAAATAGCACCTGTAAGTTACTGTTACAAGAGAATTGCGCACCGATAAATCTGTGAAATTTCGGGCCCTATCTACATCTATTGTCTTCAACTCACCGTGATAGTGTTAAAATACATACCAAACATTCCGTCAAATGACAGAATTACCAAACTTTGGTCGAAAGTTATTCGGAAGGAAGAAATGGAGGCAGCCGTAATGGCCGGCGACAGACGTATTTATGTTTTCAAAGAAATTGAATACATCAATCCATTCGACGGAGACAGGCAACAACTTACACAATTTTTAAACTGTGTTGGAACGCATCTTATAAATGTTGAAGGTCAAGCAAGAAAAGCGGAACTATTCCAGGCAATTCACAATACCAAAATTGTGGGACGAGCAAAAGCACTACTACTAAATAATGCACCTCAATCATGGGAGGAAGCCAGAGACCTTCTTAAAGAACACTACAGGCCAGGGGGTAATTATAAGGATATTTCAAGAAAAATTGGAAACTTAAAAGTAAGTTCAATCTATGATTTAAACTTTCAAATCGACAAAATTATTTATGATATTAACATCCTTTCGACTTACGAATGTAATTCGCGAGAAACTAAAAAACATCTTACGCACTCCTTGTGAATCGAATAAAACAGATTGTTTCGGGAAACTTATATAGAGAAATAAGAAACGAACTTGATCTACATAAAATTAAAAACGTTTTATATTCATACGTTGGTTATGACGACACAAATTTAGACAAAGAATTCCTGACCTCAGACCGAAGACACGCACTACCTAAACAACACACCAATACTCGACATAATCATTATAACTTCCACCCTAAACCACCTCAATTTAATAATCCCAGATTTAGTAATCGTCAAAACACCAACTCCGATAAATTTAGGCAAAATCGAAATTTTCCATCAAATCATAATGGGTTCAGAAATGAACAAAGACCCTACTCTGGTTAGTTTCGAAGGCCAATAGTCAATCCATCAGGCCAAATACGAAATGCAGCTCAGCAACCTGAACCTATGGAAATAGGGCAAATTAGTCACAGCCAAGAACAGGGACCCAGTGAAGAGGTTCATAATATTGAACCTGTTTTTTTCTAAACTAGACCTCGGGAATAAATCATTCGTAACTTTAACAATTGATGATATTAGATGTAGAGGGTTGACTGACACAGGTTCCACAATGAGTATAAATAATTCTAGCAAGATTAATTGTAAAAATTCAGGGTATTTGAGAAAACTATCACTAACGTGACTACAGAAACGGTGGAAAGAGTGATAACAACTATACCCAAAAAGTGGTATCAGAGGGATTTAGGAGATAAACCATACGATATTCTAATTGGTATGGATATATTAGGCAAAATTGTCCAAGTGGTAGATTTCAAAAATAAATACATGACTCTCAATACGGATACTAAAATTCCCATGTCTTCAGCTGAAAACGAAGCAACTTTCGATTGTTTCGAACTCAGTTCTAACTCAAACGGAATAGATCTAAGTCACTAAACGAAGAAGAAAGAAAATCAATTAAAACGTTGTTGGAGAAATTTGAAAATTTGATATACAAGTGTTCAGTATTAACTAAACTTCATTATAGTAGTCTAGCTATAGCTGTCGGAAAAAATAACTGTTCAGTATTAACAAAACTTAATCATAGTAGTCTACTATAGCTGTCAAAAAACAAACAACAATAAAAAAATTATAAAGTGTTCTGCCTTCAGTGAAAAAACATAATCGGTTCTGAATTGTTCGGTTTTCTGTATAAAAATAAAAGAAAATTTTTGCAAACAAAAAAAGGAAATGAACTGCTTACTATTTATTTATTTATTTATCACATTTCAACAGAAAATTCCAATTACAAAATGTGAAATAACAACTAATTTATATTATAAATTGAAGAGAATTTGAAGAAGTTATTTGAATAAAACATTTTCCAAGATTCGTTGAAAAGCTGCAATACTGGAGGGAAAAGATCCAAGCTGGAGCCTATCGTGAGTTCTAGGCAAACGGAGCAGCGGAGAATAAAAGTATACTTCCGTTCTGGCGAAAGGTAAAGTAAATAAATCAGCAGAACGAGATGGTCTATTGGTTTGTCTCAGTGAGACTCGGTGATCGATGTTGACTTCAATGTAATTATGGAACAACTTGTACAGAAAGCACATATCTAAATACGTTCTTCGTGCAGTTAAAGACGGTAAGCTGAGTAATGAAAGGCGTTCTTCACAGGAAGTGTAAAGGATATTGAATTTAAATAGGAGAAAGCGGGTAAATTTACGCTGAACTGATTCGACAAAGTTTATATGGGATTCAAAATAAGGAGCAGTGGCTAAGCGTTCATATAAGCCGATTCCCATCGGCTTCCCTCTCCAAATATGTTCCAAAAATGTCTAACACTTAAGTTTCATAAGGCAATGAAGTGTTTATTTACTTGCATGCATCACTGGAAACATGCACAATCGTTCCACTTGATCTGAGTGTTTATTCTATCATACTCCTTCTCTTCGTTCTACACATCCTCATATTTCCATAATAGCCAGCAAAGCGATCAACATCTCTAAGAGTTGCAGCAAAGCTTTCCGAGTCTCGAATTCATCAATAATTTGGGCATTCAACTCCCGTTTGTTGGAATGGTAGCTCGGTTTTCCTCAATAGGATATGGAAACAAATCAAAAAGCCGGTAGCATTTCCAGCTTGCAAATCTGCTATGAAAATTGATGCTAGAAAATCACCGAAAACTCCAAATTAGAAATACATACTGTTGCAATAGTCTATATGTCTATACCTTGATTGTTGTAGCAGGAAATTCACGTAAGCTTTACTAGTAAGCTACAGAACGTGAAAAGAGTTTATTGTTATTTGTTTTTTTCTGTGAAATTTTGAAAGTGGTAAAGTGTTATTTTCAACTTATTGCAGATTTTCTTGTGGGTGATATTTTATCACTGATCGTAATTTAAAATGTATGCAATAGAAAGAATGATTACGGTAATATTTCTCTATATGCTCATAATATACTGCTTTGTCTGTTAAGGATTCATGTCTCTCAAATAGTAAGCGGCTTACCCACAGTAATTTTTCACCCTTCGCCACTGATAAGGAGACCAAATTTGGGATGTTTACTCCAGAATAGAACGTACGATACACACAAACAATTGGACAGCAGAGTGAGGGTTGGTAAAAACAACGGAATGTCTTAACACAAAACCCTAAAGCTTTGAGGCTCTGGTAACTATATAATGGATGTGAGCGTTAAACCTTAGCTTCGGGTCGAAAATGACTCCAAGATCTTTCACGCGATCAACCTTTTTTAATGGGATTGAGTCAATACAACACAAAAAAGAGATGGGCAGAGTCTTGAGAGAGAAAGTCAGAGAGTGACACTTAGTAATGTTAAGAGATAGGCAGTTAGCTTGACACCAAGAACTCAGCATGATAAGATCTTCTTGAAGAAATTTGCAGTCTTCAAGAGTTCGAATCACCCTGAAAATCTTTTGATCGTCAGCATAAAGAAGACAGGGAGAGTTAATAGCAGAAGGAAGATCATTTATATAAAGAGCAAATAGCAGAGGGCCAAGAATGGACCCTTGTGGCACTCCCGATTGGAGATGAAATGGAGTAGAGTGCGTGCCTAAAACAGTGACACGACAAGACCTACAGGATAGATAGGAATACAGCCACGAAAGAAGGGACCCTGAGACACCATAGTGCTCTAGCTTGCGACAAAGTATGAAATGATCAACTGTGTCGAAAGCCTTTGAGAAGTCAGTGTCGATGCAATCAACCTGAAGATGATTGTCAAGAGATGTAGCCACAGTGTTAGAAAGAACAAGTAAGTTTGAGATAGTAGAGCGTTTAGGAAGGAAACCGTGCTGTTCAGGGACAATAGCGTCCCCTAAAGCCAAGTAGAGATTGGAGTGAATAATACGCTCAAGAATTTTTGGGAAAGCAGATAAAAGGGATTTAGGACGATAGTTCTTAACGGATGAGGGATCACCAGATTTCAGGATAGGAACGATGTTGGCCGTTCTCCAGCACTGGGGAAAAACACCTGAGCTTAGGCTTAAGTTGAGTTATCGAAAGGTACTCCCCTCCCCTCAGAGATGATGATAAAGATTTAATAAAAAAAAATAGGGATGCCATCAGGACCCGGACCGACATTGGTGTCCAAGGAGTCCATGACGGAGTTCACCAGGAGAGGATCTACAAGTATGGACGATATCACAGGATTTTGGGAGTTGCTGTCAGGGGAGAAAAAAGTTGAAGTATTAGGTGAGAACGTAGAGGAAAAGTATGTAGCAAATAACTCGTTGATATCCACAGCCGATGAGGCAAGGATATTATCCCAGTGAAGAGAGCTAGGAATAGAAGTGGATGATTTAAGGGATCTTATAAACGACCAGAAAGGTTTGGGATTATTAGAGAGGAGTGCACTTTCAACGAAACAGTGATAAGTACGTATAGCTTGGTGTATTTTTTGCTTGGCTACAGACCGTGACTTACGAAATGCGAGTTGGGCATTAGGAGTGCCACATAACTTCATCTGTTTGCGGGCTCTATCTTTCAGTTTGATGGCATCAATAACTTCTTTGCTGAGCCAAGGTGGGTCGGTTTTCGTGGAAGGCTGGCGAAGCGGAGTAAAGTGGGAGATAAGATTAGACAGAATAAGATAGAAATTGGCTACAATTCACATCTCAAAAACACCCGTCGTCACTCCTAACGGACTGTACGAGTATATCCGGATGCCATTTGGTTTGAAAAATGCACCAGCCACGTTTCAAAGGCTGATGAACGAATTAGTGCGAGAATATATTAATAAGACTTGCGTCGTTTATCTGGATGACATTTTAATCTTCTCAACAAGTCTGCAGGAACATATTCTCTCTTTTAAGTTAATATTTAAGCGACTCGAAGAGCATAACCTTAAGATCCAATTTGACAAGTGTTCCTTATTGAAGAATAACACTGAATTTTGGGGGCATATTTTAACTTCTGATGGAATGAAGCCACACCCTAATAAAATGCAATGCATTCAAGAGTACCTGCTTCCAAAAATAGAAAAGCAATTGAAAAGATTTCTAGGTGCTACGGGTTGTTATCGAAAGTTTGTCAAATATTACGCAAAATTCGCTACTCCGATGATAAAGTATCTAAAGAAGGATGAAAGAATCAATATATGTAAATAATCCGGAATACATTCAGGCTTTCGAGACCCTAAAACTCAACCTTATCAACCACCCGATTCTCAAATTCCCCGACATGAAAAGAGTTACTCCGTCACTGATAAAGAATTTTTAGCGATAGTATGGGCCGTTGGGTACTTTAGGCCATACTTATGGGGGAATAAATTTAAAATTGTTACCGATCACCTACCAATAAAATATCTAAACAAGAAGTATACGGGAAAAGAATTTAGCCAAAGGACTCAACGATGACTGCTTAAGCTACAAGAGTCCCATTTCGAAATCGAATACATTAAGGGCAAAGAAAACAAAATAGCAGATTTTCTAAGAAGGACACTTAATGCTGATAACAAGGACGAAAGTGAAGAACAACAATCCATCAACGATGTTTCTGGCAACGCCACTGTTCACTCGCAGAAGGAACAGCAACTTGACCATATACCGATCAAGAAAACTATTGTGAATAAGTATAAGACTCTATAAATATTAACTTACGACGTAGACAAGGAGATTGAGATAGTCCACAATAGGAGGATTATTTATTTGGACATGACAAGAGGTAGAGAAGTTTGGATAGATGTACTAAGAAGGTATATCAAGCCAGGTCTTACAGGAATCTACACTGAGCTAACATATTCTGAACTCAACAAAATTCAACAAACTCTTATAGAACTTTTCAGCGAAGATAGGCAAATCAAGTTCACCAAGGCTACTCTAAGAGCTAGAGAAATTAGAACTTTGGAAGAAGCCCATAAACAGATATCATTATACCATACAGAAGAAATCATTCATAGCGGAATTATCGAAATTTAACATAGCTTAAACAATAAAATTTACTATCCCAAGTTAATTCAAGAAATCATTAAAATCGTTAATAATTGTAAAACTTGTCTCGAAACAAAATATGAGCGCAAGCCAATTAAACTGAAATATAAAATTAGTGAAACGCCCATTGCAGCAAATCAAATACTCCACTTGGATGTGTACTGCTTCGCTAAACAACCATTCCTAACTCTAATGGATAAATTATCAAAAAAGGACTACGTGTACCATCTACCTAATAGAAACTGAACCAAAAAAGTGGAAGCGCTGGAAGAGCACTTCTCGAAATTCGGAAACGCTCAAAAGTTAGTAGCAGAGAATGAGTTTAAAGCAGAAAATTTCAAAGTGTTTTTAATGGAACAAAATGTTGATTTACACTTGACTAAACCCAATACACATACCGGTAACAGCGACATAAATAAGTTTCATTCTACTATTCAAGAAAAACTGGTATCTATGAAAAAATTGAACTTGACTTTGATTCAGAAAATGCATAGGGTGGTGTCCAACTATAATAACAGATATCACTCCTCTATAAAAATGACAAATTAATAAGTTAAACAAAGATAGGGAAGTTTAAAGGGAAACTAGAAATGTTATTCCAGTGAAAAACTATAAGCGAAATTATTATAAAAATGAACCTAGGTATAGATTAAAACTCATGCAAGGTGAACACCCCATTAATATCAAACGCCCTTGTAAATTTTCAGACGATGATATCAGTATTTTTCACACTGATACTAATACAAGAACCTTGATAAGACACGATTTAATCCATCCTAGTTACTGACAGCAACTGAAATTAACGACACAAAACTCGACTTTTACAAACTTAAAAATAAACGAGTAGGACTTATGAACTACGACAGAGATACTTTGGTTTCAGCTATAAAAATTCAAAAGTCCTATATATTTGTAAAATATCAAATGATTACCAGTATACCGACAACAGAAAATTTAGAAATTGTATTAGAAGACATGTACATCTTAGAGATAAACAGAACTAAATACTTTTATGATATATCTATAGAATACGAAAATGAATTACAACCATTGAACAATTGTATCACTCAAAATAACTGTAAACTTCGCGAAAATACTTTACCAGAAAGTTATAGAATCGACGAAAATTCTACTATTTTAAAAAAATATAAAAGAAGAAGAATTATTAAATGAATGCGATGAAAGAGAAATTAAGTTTAATGGTAGTTATTTAGTATTAGTTAAAAACTGCACAATAAATATTTTAAATAAAACATTAAGCAACCATATTACAAAATATGTTGATAAGATTTTTCAAACAGAAGAAATAACGTACAACTCTACAAACCAATTAAATTTTGAAAATATCATTTTGGATAATGTAGATAATTTGAATTATATCAATACTTGAAAATATCACCAAAAAATGAATTATATTGTTAGTACAACCATGTTTGTTATTTTCATCATATTCGTTAGCTTAGTAATACTTACCATAAAGTTGAATAAGAGAAAAATGAAAATTTCAATTAAATACTGTAATAAAAAGATGCCAGAAGCTGACAAAATTACAGAGAATTTTCCATTAAAAGAGGGAGAGGTTACATATCCTGTACAACACCCAAGTCTCTATTATTGAAAAATGGACATTTCTATTCCTAAAATTAATTATTTTGATTCCCATGAAGCTTCTAGCATCCTCGTAAAGATTGTTGTAAACATTTAAACATTGAACGTGCTATTTTTCCAACCAATCTTTTCATCTGATCGACATCGAATGTACAAGCATCTGTGGGAAGCTAAAGTTATGCAAATTAAGTTCTCACGATTGCTTATCGATCAGAAGCTTTAAAAGGCCGATGTACTGTAGTAATTAGTTAGGTGATAGACAGAATTGTACCAGTAATTATTAAAGATGTTATTTTCTTTTAAAAGTTCACATTTATTAATTTGAGTTATATAATATTTAATTTACTTTACACGTAGTTTCAAAATATGAATTTAGTATTGTTGACTTACTCTAAATTGCTACTAGTTAGTCTCCTACATTTACATTTTATAGTCTATTCAAATCAATCAATCATTTTGTACAATTTTAAATTATTATTGTTGGCTTTTCTTGGTTTACCATCAACTTCTATTATTGTGTTTACATTATTTGTATTTATCACTCTAAAAGGTCCTATATAAGGTTTATCAAGTTTTCTCCTATTTTCCTTTTTCAAGAGAACTAAATCGTTTGTTTTTAAATGAACTGGATGGGTTTTTGTCATTTTTTCGGCACGTTTCTGTTGGACTTTTTCAATTATTTGCTTTGCTGTGTTTAACGCATGATGTAATCGAATTTTGTGTAATTTTCTGTATCGTATACTCTGTCTGTCTGTCTGACTATATCATTGGGTAGATATGGTAATTTGCCGAATACTAATTCATAAGGCGTGTAGCCATTATCAACATATGGAGTTGTATTGTATGCGAACGTGTAATACGGGATCCACTTGTCCCAATTTAGATCTTCGGTAAAAGCTAGAAAATACTCATTTAACACTCGATGGTTGCGTTCTACCGTGCCTAGTGTCTGATGATGATATGGAGTCGAAAAAATCCGTTTAATTTCAAGCAATTTGCAAATGTCTTGCATTAAATTATTCCTAAACTCCGTTCCTTGGTCAGATTTTAATATTTTGAAGTGTCCAGATTTTAATATAAGGTCGTTGACTAATGTGTACGCGACTGTTTTGGCGTCTTTGGATTCTAGCGGTGATGCCATCACGAATTTACTTAGTTCACACTGCATCGTCAAGATGTATCTATAGTCGTTCGAGATTTTAAATGGCCTTACAATATCGATAGGCGATAGCTATCGTTTCGAAACTGGTGGTAAGTGTGTCGGTTTTTACCATGTGTTCTCTTATGTGCCTACTTGTTTATTTATTTTGCACTGTTTGCAATTGTTGACATAGTTTTTAATCATGCTGTTCTTTTCCAGCAATATCTTTGTTTTAGTTTTAATTGGGTTTTTCTCACTCCTAAATGTCCTCCGTGTGGCGTGTCGTGATATTCTTGTATCAACTGATTCTTTATATTCTTTGGGGGTCCATATAACATTATGCATAATTTTGCGCGACTTTCATATTTTTTTTCTTCGCTGCAACGTATTTATTATATTTTTAAAATATTCCTTATTTTATTATATCGAAGATATGATCATTGTTTGATAACGCTAATTCACATATATTCATCTCGAGAACTCCATCTAACAACTTTTCCATGGTGGATACGTATATCGCACTGGACTTATCGTTGCAGATTCTAACATTCGATCTAATTGTGTTTGAGCTCGCTGATAGCTTTTCGTTAGCGGATACGTATTTCTCGGTAACTTTATCACTACAGTATACAATAATTTCGTAGTTTGTTCTGACGATATCGAATTTATTATTTTTGCGCAATATAAATTTCAACTTCATAACTTTTCTTACTTCGGATATTCATGTGCAATCCCATACGTAAAGTTGATCAGGCTTTACTTGTGCATCGGGCTCATCTATTGAAGTTTCTTTTATTAAATTGTCTGTTTTCTGTTTTGCAGACATACCCCTTGTTATTGCCAACACTTTTTCGACTTTTTGTCTCTCTCTGGAGGAATCATTGTTTTTAAAATATCTGACATTTATTTTTACAAACCAGCAAATTATTCGATTATTTAGATATGTAAATTATACTGAAAACTCATTGTTGAACGGATAGAGTCTTAAAAGCTGTTGTAATTGAAGCAAAATCATAGCTAATGGTAAGATCATCCTTGATTCCTCGAATCAATCCTGCTTCCTCTTCGTGCCTCAAAGCCAAGTCGGCAAAAGCCAATAAACCACGGTGACGCCCATTGTATCGAGTCATAAATGTTATGGTGGTCAATTATTCAACATCATAGCATTCATGGTCACGTTGGGCGCCACCCTGGTTTATTGCTTTTTGCCGAGTTGGCTATGAGGCACGAAGAGGGCGCAGGATTGATTCTAGGAACAAGGGATGATCCTACCGCCAACTATGATATTGCTCGATTACAACCGTTGTTTGATTGCACCGCAACCGTTCAACAATGAGTTTTCAGTATAATTTACATATTGAAATGAACGAACAGTTTGCTGTTTCGGAAAAATAAATGTATTTGTAAGTGAACATTGCTGATTCACCATAAAAAAATTACATTCACAATTATTCAAAAAAACAATACTCACCCCGGTAATCGAACACACGACGCCGACGACGACGACAATAATTCAAAAAGAAAATCAATACCCCGATCGGGGATCGAACACACGACCCCTTGATCGCGTGCTAGTGCCTTTGCTACCTAGACTGCTCATTTTAGTTTAGTTTAGTTTAAAAATGGCTTTATTGATCGTTTTTGGTTTTAACAATTAACAAAATTCTTAAGCCTACGAATTATCATCTAACTTAAAAACTAAATGGCCACTAGGGCACTCAAAGTTTATTCATCACGTTTTGATTTTTATTAAATATGTACATCTTATTAATTAAAAACTATCACGTATACAATTGAAAAATATTAATAAAAACCAATTGAACAATCACAACTTAACCTAACCTAATTAACCTAACCTATCTAATGCTAAACTAACTTAGATGAATTTGTGTCTGCCTGCAGACACTCCTCCAATTAAACTTAATACTAGCTTACAGATTAAGTGTGAGTCCATGTCTGCCAGAAGACATAGACCCACGTTGTAAAATTTACTTAACTCTATTGATAATAGTCCTTAAAAACTAACATTGTTTGTAAATACTAGATATATTTACAATTCATTTCAGGCCACCTAGACTGCTCAGCTCCTGTCAGTTGTGAAAACTTAATAATACAATAGCAACGCAAAAAACTTTAAGGTCGTTTTTCTCAAAAAAGGACGAGTGTTGCGCTCTAATATTTTAAGGATCGAATATCCTTCACGTCTTCTACTTATGTGCCAAATTTCGTCCAAATCTGTGATTCCATAACCTGGTCCTCTCCTAGTGAGTCTAGCTTGATGCGTGATGATGCGTCCGCGTTGCAATTTATTTTTCCTTGTTTAAACACAATCTCGAAATCATAATCTGAGAGATCTAATCTAGTCCTAGTTAGTTTAGACGATGGATTCTGGTGCGTGAATATTGACACCAAAGGTGTGTGGTCAGTCACCACAATTTATTTTTTGCCGTACAAATATGGTAATCAGAAATTTATTTCCCAGTGAGTTTCATGCAACTCTTTCTCAATTATAGTCTTTTTTATGTTGTGTTTGCCTAGTGATCTACTAGGATTAGATATCGGTAAATATAATCCAACCTAGTGCCTAGTGCGTAGTTTTTTCAAAATATTTCAGCCAATAATTTCGTCTGTAGGTTTCGGGAATGTTTCTTCCAAAAGATTTTCTGTGGTATATATTTGAAAAACTAAATTCGCAGTTTCTAGATATATTGATATCTCAAAGGTTCTATTTGCCAGTTTCTATCTACCATAATTAATGTGTGACGATTTCTGATCTGCAGAATCGATTTAAGCATTGACGATACCGTTTTAAAATAACAATTATCATATTTATCGAATAATGCGAATTGATTGATAGAAAGAATGTGATTTTTCGTGTTTTAATACGTAATGTCAACTTATTTCACTATTATTTTGTGTTGATAGCAAACTATTTGTTCAATATATAAACACTAAAATGTAAATACAATATTTTGCACATTTCGAACACTGTTAATGAACAATAACTATTTATTACTTCAAAGTATAACTTATACAAAAAGCTTTAATAACGGAAAAGCGAGTATTCAGTTAGCCTGAACTTGTTGGCGGTCAAATGCTTTCTGCTGCTGTCGCGCCAGACGTCGCATTTCATATCAAGGTATATAGAATACAAGGTATGATCTTCCGTGTTTTCAAACCCGTTCGGGCTGCGCATATACGTAACTGATGCCGAAAAATTCCAAGTACACATTTTCATCTCGCTTGGGTGAAATTGAAATTCTATTCCACAAGGAAAGTTGATGGATATGTTATTTGCGTAGGTAAATTTTTTATGAAAAGAAACGAAACTGGTGCATGATACATAAACAAATGCCAACAATGGCTTTGATATATTTATATGATTGAGCATTTTCGTAATAACGATGTACGGGTACATTAGGTTTCTTGGAAAATTATAGAATAGGTTGAGAAACTCTCACGGCATATATAAATGAATCATATAGAAACAAACGAAATGAATACCAATAATTGAGAAAGCGAAGTTTAGCTAACAGCTCTATTTTATATACATTTTCTTAATTTAACATTGTCTAATAATTGTTTATTCAGAATCCTTATTTTAAAATACATCTTACACCTGAAAAATAATTGTTTAACTCAGTGCAGGTAACAATATATACTAGAGACTGAATAAAATGTGACCGCACTTGTAGCGTTCGTTGAGGTTTTTATTCCTTAGCCGTCTTTTGTCGTTGTTGCTGTTACACCCATTACGGCGCCATTTACCATTTTCATTTCTTTCACGTTTGCCTAATAAATTCGAATTGTTAACTGCTCGCGGCGGTCCCACAAAAACAATATTTGCTAATGCAATTGCATGTTCGTGATGAACCATTTCGCACTTTTATTTCTTTATTTGCACACAACGATTCTACTGCGTAGTAGCACCAATGAATAAATTTCTTCTTTATTCCCATTACCAAAAGCGGCAGCCCTAATTTTCATGAAATTTATGCGACGAAGAGCGAACGAGAGAACGAGATAGGATGAGACGATGCGCATGATCACACCAGTAGTCTTTATACCTTGATTTCATATTGATTTGTACATGAGGCAGCATTGACAAATACATTACATATATATAGTGTTTGATCTGGCATTTGACCTTCCGGTAACTCCAACCTTCATCAACAAAAGGAAAAAGGAAGGAATTTAGGAAGCCATTTAATCGGGCTAGAGAATCCAATGACTGGTCTTCCTACAAACTCAAACTGAATGAGTTTTGATACTCGCTGAGAAATGCTTAGCTCATTTTTTGAAAAGGTTTCTGTGAAGAAATAGAAAGCTCCAAAGACGTCAGTCGTTTGCCTAGAGTCATGACGAACTCCCTCACATTTTCAGGATCTTTCAAAGTCACAAACAATTTTTCCCTGCACTTGAAGCTGAGCTGCTAGGCAAGAATAAGTGTTCCTCACTGTAAGAGATGAATTAAAGCTATCCAAAAATTTATTTTTTAATAGTTGAATATACTCTAGAAAATTGGGCGGAGGACGTGTGAGTGAGCAAAAATACTGTTCTCTAAAATATAAACAGAAGCTTGATAGCAGAAGATTTGGATCTTCCAACGCTTTGTTGAGAATCTCGGGATTTTATTTTTCCACAAAAATATAAAAAGGGGTCTTTTAAAGACACAAATGTGGTCTGGACGGAAACCAACTCATGAATACAAAGTTTCCGGGTAGCGAAAAAGTGGCTGACATACTCATTCACTTATGGTCCCGAACTGCCTTTCAACCACTGTGCCTGTAATCGACAAGCTCTTACGCTAACAATCTGCTTAATTCCGAGCAGGATTTGCTGGCAGTGGAAACAACGTCAAGCGTCGGCCAAGCCTTGGCGTAAAACGAACGGCCAAAGGTCAGCTACCAGTGCTGGCCCAGTACTGGCTGAGTACTGGCTGACTACTGTGCCCAGTAGTGCATTCGAGTGCTAGCCCAGTGCCAACCCCCAGCTCGACTTTGAAGAAGATACTTTTTGTTTTATTCTTTGAATTTTGAATTTTATTCTTATTATTTTAATAGAAGTTCAACTGACAGACGTCTCATCGCAACAGTGCGCCGGAAGTTTTATTGATTTTGTCCTAAACATAAATAAGAAAAATTAGATGGATGATCCAGAATTTTATAAAACTGTATTTTGACCATGTTTGCTAGACATAACATCTTCGTGCGAGTTGTTCTTTTCTAGATATAAATAAAAATGTCTTCTTTCCAAAATTGCATTCATATCCACCACTATACGGACGACTGGCACATGCCGTATCTCGAATAAGCGCGTAAACGACTATTTGCAATGCAAATGCTACGTTACAACGCTCAGCGAGCACTCAACGAGTTGTGCCATTTTAAAGCGCTCCCTTAATGCTGGCAAGATGCCACGTTACAACGTTTAGCCAATACTCATTGAGTAGTAGCATTCTTCAGCGCTCCCCCCAATACTGGGCAGATGCCAAGTTACAACGCTCAGCCTACACTGCCGTTCTGTGTACGACGGAGAATCGCTGACGGCGGCCCACTCAGTCTCGCATCGATGCTCAGCTGACGGTTTGCTTTCCAATGTGTTCCAATGTGTGGATGTGAATTCTTAACTGTCTCTATGGCTTCGACTCTACAGCGATTGCTTTGTGCGATAGACGTTGCGGGTTCAATCCTCGGTGGCAAAGGCGATACATCACTCACATATCAATCGGATGCTGGCGTCTTCTTCACATGCCGGGCGACGAATATCATGTGAGAATGATATTTTCATACAAATTTCCGTGGCTCTTGTCGCCATCAATTTGGTTTTGGCATTTGACTGCTGGCGGAGTAACAAATTCGTTGTATGCCAGTACTGGGCCAGTACTGAACCAGTACTGGGCTGCTTGTGGGTCTTGGCCCAGTACTGGCATACAACGTCCGCCCGTAGTTATCATCCAGCACTTATATGTTACTGGGCCAGCATTGGCGAACGAGACTCGGCCAGCGCTATGTGGCGCTCAGCCAGCACTCTGCCAGTACTGGGCCAGTTGTGCGACCGTGTTCGGGTTGTAACCTTTCGAATTCACTGTCATGGCCAGTTTCTCATCTGTTGACATGCAGCATGGAATCAAGATAGGAATGCCATGGCTGAACGCCCTTTTTGAAGCATGTCTACATTCCATAGCGACGCAAAGAAGCTAAAATAGTCTTTCTACCTGAATCGAGCAAGACATCCCACTTCTCACCTAAGTATTAGAGACCTATGATCGAAAGGAGATGACCTTTTGCTAAAAATACTGGAAAGGCCGATAAAGATGTATATGAGAGCTTCCAGCTTCCAATGTGCAGCACGCATACACGAAAGGGAGATCAGTTGAAACAGGTCTTCACTCGCTCACCAGCTGCATCGAAAGTCGCTAAGCTACAAAAATTAAAACCAAGCAGTTTTCCGACATATTAAAAGTGCCTTCAACAATGTTGGCCATAAGGCTATTGGTAGGGCACTTAGGGAAAACAATAATGATGACAATCCAATAAGGTTCATCGCACAACTATTAGACAGCAGAAACATCAACTTCACACTAGAAAACAGCTCATTAAGAAGAAGAACCTGCAGGGGATTTTCACAAATTAGAGTGCTATCACCCCTTCTATGGTGAACAATTTTCTGTCAAAAATAGAAGTGTCTCGCTAAAACATGTAGCTTATGCTGAGAACTCATCAACAAGCTATTGGAAAGATTAAACTTTGCCCTAGGTATTTTCACCAAATGGAGCAAAAATTAATCCGAAGCAAACAGAATATGTGCTCTTCACAAGAAGTTTCGCAATTCCACGATTGTTCCCACCTTCACTTGTTAAGGTAAGTCTAAACCCATCTCATCAGGCCAAATAGCTAGGTCTAATTCTGGACTTCAAGCTCGTATGGAAGGCAAACAAAATGACAAGAGCGCGCAAAGTTACATCCGCAATCTATTGCTGCAAAAGGGTTTTTGTTAAAAGGTTGGAGTTGAAACCCGAAATTGTATCAAGGCTGAATACGGCGATACTGGAACAAATCCTTTTATATGACGCAGTTGTTTGGTAGCCAGCCATTGCAAAAACATTAAATGTAATCCTGCTTAAAAATGTCGGAAGGATTGCAGCGATTGTAATTACCGGGCCCGACACACTATCCTTATAATGACATTTTTAATGATATTAAATTGGCTCCTGACTGAGCTCCTTACGAGATAGAAGGGCAAGTGCGGTTCGATTAAAATTTCTCTCATGAGGAAAATATTAGCCACTTCACCATACTAAGGAGAGATGGACCAACGCCTGGGAAAGTAGACCTCGTTTCTTCGATTCCCTGCCTCCTCCACTGTTTGAAGTCAGTTGACTTTGATGTTTTCTTTGAGCTGCTAAGCATGAAACCATCCTTCTGGCTTCCAGATCACTGCAGTGTTTTCCAGGCAGAGATCAATTGAATAAACAAGGCAGTAAACTGATTGAAAACCAGGAAATTTCTATAAGAAATCTTAACATTTTCTCAAACTTGACTGGCAAAATCATTATCCAACGTGTATGCATCATCTAAAATTGTAATTGAATGTCACAAAAAACTGAACTGTGATTTCGTTTCACTTTGAAGTGATATACTGGAAAATTTCGCAGCAGATGCCTTAGTGAAACCTGCCGCTGAGCTCTTGAAGTATACACTTACACCCAAGTAGGCCATCCTCTAGTCCTCATTAAGCTAGGATGCAAGCACCATAGCACCATGTTTGAGTGAGACTTGGTTAAATGACTCGGTTTCGAGTGCGGAACTTTCTTGTCATTATGCTGTTTACCGCAATGACCGTGATCTTCTTCTCTCTGGCAAGGCAGACGGTGGTGGAGTTCTCATCGGTGTTCATAAGTCGATTTCTTCTTCCCTTTTCTCTCAATTTCATCCTTCTTACCCCGTCGAATCTATCTTCTGAAAGTGTCGACTACTTGTTACTCCAGTATATTAGTTGGCTCGGTCTATATTCCCTGTAACTCTTCTATGTCTGTATATGAAATTTTTTTTAATGAAATATCTACCTTCCACAGTTCCCTTAATCGTTCTATCAGTCTTGTTATTTGTGGTGATTTCAACTCCCCGTCAGTAGAGTGGCCCTCATATCCATCCTCGGTTACCAAATCTTCTAATCCCCTTTCCATTCTCATTTCCACATTTCTTTCTTACCTTTCTCTCCTACAGTTTAATACATCTTTTAATGTCAACGAGCGTCTACTTGATCTTATTTTAATAAATTTGCCCTCTCATCTTGCTTTAGTAGCTACGGCTGATTTTCCATACGTTCCAATTGATCCCCATCATCCTCCTCTCGAAATACAGCTCTCACTTCCTTTTCACAGGCATCGTCACTTCCACTTTCCTCCAACCTACAACTTTCATAAAGCTGACTTTCCTTCTCTAGCCCGTGAATTATCCTCGATAGATTGGGCTGCACTTTTCTCTAACCTCACTTGCGAGGAAGCTGTAGCCAATTTTTATCTTATTCTGTCTAATCTTATCTCCCACTTTACTACGCTTCGCCGTCCTTCCAGGAAAACCGACCCACCTTGGCTCAGCAAAGAAGTTATTGATGCCATCAAACTGAAAGATAGAGCCCGTAAACAGATGAAGTTATGTGGCACTCCTAATGCCCAACTCGCATTTCGTAAGTCACGGTCTGTAGCCAAGCAAAAAATACACCAAGCTATACGTACTTATCACTGTTTCGTTGAAAGTGCACTCCTCTCTAATAATCCCAAACCTTTCTGGTCGTTTATAAGATCCCTTAAATCATCCACTTCTATTCCTAGCTCTCTTCACTGGGATAATATCCTTGCCTCATCGGCTGTGGATATCAACGAGTTATTTGCTACATACTTTTCCTCTACGTTCTCACCTAATACTCCAACTTTTTTCTCCCCTGACAGCAACTCCCAAAATCCTGTGATATCGTCCATACTTGTAGATCCTCTCCTGGTGAACTCCGTCATGGACTCCCTGGACACCAATGTCGGTCCGGGTCCTGATGGCATCCCTAATTTTTTTAATAAATCTTTATCATCATCTCTGAGTACTCCCCTCTCGATAATCTTCAACTTAAGCCTAAGCTCAGGTGTTTTCCCCAGTGCTGGAGAACGGCCAACATCGTTCCTATCCTGAAATCTGGTGATCCCTCATCCGTTAAGAACTATCGTCCTATATCCCTTTTATCTGCTTTCCCAAAAATTCTTGAGCGTATTATTCACTCCAACCTCTACTTGGCTTTAGGGGACGCTATTGTCCCTGAACAGCACGGTTTCCTTCCTAAACGCTCTACTATCTCAAACTTACTTGTTCTTTCTAACACTGTGGCTACGTCTCTTGACAATCATCTTCAAGTTGATTGCATCTACACTGACTTCTCAAAGGCTTTCGACACAGTTGATCATTTCATACTTTGTCGGAAGCTTGAGCACTATGGTGTCTCAGGCCCCCTTCTTTCCTGGCTGTATTCCTATCTATCCTGTAGGTCTTGTCGTGTCACTGTTCTAGGCACGCACTCTACTCCATTTCATCCCCAATCGGGAGTGCCACAAGGGTCCATTCTTGGCCCTCTGCTATTTGCTCTTTATATAAATGATCTTCCCTCTGCTTTAAACTCTCTTTGTCTTCTTTATGCTGACGATCAAAAGATTTTCAGGGTGATTCGAACTCTTGAAGACTGCAAACTTCTTCAAGAAGACCTTATCATGCTGAGTTCTTGGTGTCAAGCTAACTGCCTATCTCTTAACATTACTAAGTGTCACTCTCTGACTTTCTCTCTTAAGACTCTGTCCATCTCCTTTTTGTATTGTATTGACTCAATGCCATTAGAAAAGGTTGATCGCGTGAAAGATCTTGGAGTCATTTTCGACCCGAAGCTAAGGTTTGACGCTCACATTCATTATATAGTTACCAGAGCCTCAAAGCTTTCGGGTTTTGTGATAAGACATTCCGTTGTTTTTACCAACCCTCACTCTGCTGTCCAATTGTTTGTGAGTATCGTACGTTCTATTCTGGAGTATACATCCTAAATTTGGTCTCCTTATTTCGAATCCTATATAAACCTTGTCGAATCAGTTCAGCGTAAATTTACCCGCTTTCTCCTATTTAAATTCAATATCCTTTACACTTCCTGTGAAGAACGCCTTTCATTACTCAGCTTACCGTCTTTAACTGCACGAAGAACATATTTAGATATGTGCTTTCTGTACAAGTTGTTCCATAATTACATTGAAGTCAACATCGATCACCGAGTCTCACTGAGACAAACCAATAGACCATCTCGTTCTGCTGATTTATTTACTTTACCTTTCGCCAGAACGGAAGTATACTTTTATTCTCCGCTGCTCCGTTTGCCTAGAACTCACGATAGGCTCCAGCTTGGATCTTTTCCCTCCAGTATTGCAGCTTTTCAACGAATCTTGGAAAATGTTTTATTCAAGTAACTTCTTCTAATTCTCTTCAATTTATAATATAAATTAGTTGTTATTTCACATTTTTGTAATTGGAATTTTCTGTTGAAATGTGATAAATAAATAAATAGATAAATAAATAACATGCATGTTGCAAATAGAGCCTAGCTTCTCGAAGAGACCTGTAGACTAGCCAGACTAACTTCGCACGCACATACATAGCACAAAACGCAATAAGCAGCTTCTCAAGACAAGCCGTGAAACCATAAGTTTGATTCGTATTGATGCCGATTCAATTTTACTTTGATTAAGTTTGGATTGTTTACCTCTACTGGCTCCATAGCGCAGGCATCTATGTTGATGTGATGGGTTTTCTACTATTAAATAATTAAGAAACTCCAAATCCCTATTACTAGAGAACATTACATCGTATGTATTGATGAAGTACATGAAATCCTTGACATCTGGCACGTAAAATGTAAATTTTTTGGACATTGCTTCTCCAATTGTGAGTCTTCCTGATTTCGACATCATTTCCAGCTTAAAATGTGACGAGCAGATCAAAAGCTTTTTGCATATTAGCGCATAAAGATCTGTTATTGCCATTCTCCCCGCCTTATAAAAAACAGTAATAAAAGCAAATACATGCTTCAAACCGATCATATCAACAAATAAAATAAATATCTGTTATTGCAATGATCTTCAGCCGTTCTCCCCGCCTTTTAAAAACAGTGGTGAACGAAATACATTAATCAATCCGATCATATCAATGAAGGCCGTTGGTTCGGCTACCACTTGCTAACTGCTGTGAAACTGACTCAAAATAATGGTACAGTTTATTAATTGTTCAACGTTCAATAGAATAAACTCATATATAGTAGAAAATGTGGAAGAATTTGTATACACTTGTGAGAATTGACATGGAGAGTCATTGAAATGGATTACATAAATCGGAAAATTCAGCTCACTTCTAAAGTCATTAACTCCACTCTGCTCATATAGAAGGCGGGCTCACAACTTTTTTTTCTTATCTATTTTTGAAATTCATTGATGTCTCCACTACTTAAAAAAGTAGTTGATGACACGCATATGTGGTAATGCATTTCCTATTTTACGCCTCACTACACGAAAGTTTGTGCTCGCTTCTGCATTCTTCCCTACCCAGCTAAAGAGGATTGGCACATTCGGGTTTAAAATGTGGGTTAGCGTTCTATCAGTTCAAACTGCGTTTCGAGCGTGCGAAAAAAAGCCTGAAGAATGTATAGCACGGACACTCTGAGCTGTCATAAAAACATGAAACAATAGATGCAAAATTATTCTTCCTTCAGAGAGAGCGCTCTGGTTGTCTTTTTTAAATTCGCGCGGGGAAGAACAAGTGAAAACACTTCGTGAGATTACTTTTTGTGGAATTGGGCAAATGTATATCTATCTAAGTACCTAAACTCTAAACTAAACATTAAAGTTGAGAAAAAGCTGACGGTTTCCCCATGGGTATTGGCTCATATCTGTGCGCATTTAAAAGAACGAATCACTTCTTCACTATGCTCTTTTTAACATTTAGAAAATTCGTGGCTGGTGATAATGTAAATCCTACATTATTTTAACAAAAGGAAACCTTGACAACTCGACGTAATTTCCGACTACGTCTTGTGCAAATTTGCCTGGGATCTTGCTAAAATACTCACAATTGCCATTAACAATTGCGTAACAATCGGTGATGCCATTTTTGTTGTGAGCATAACCCTCAAGAGACTTTGAAAGCCTCATAATTCGGAAAAAATCACTGCATTTTGTGGTATTGCACCTTTTCAAATCTAGTGAGGACTATTGATCCCTTATATTCCATATCCCATCCATTCCAAAACCATACATTCGAAATATCATGTATACAAAAACAAATTGTAAATATATCATTATTAAGTTTGGTAGTCCATAACTAAGCCATTTGAGCTAATAGCACTATTTAGATTATAATAATCCTTAAGAATTGGCCATGGCCGAATTCAAATATTTTGTTTGACAGTTATGCCAGTTTCAAATTATTTAACTGTATTATATGTCAATTACTTGATGTGCGTCAAGCGTCTCAATAAATTCATTCGAATCTGAATGAGCTGCATGCAGCGCGTTACTATCGCTTGAGAACAAAGCTTACAATGAGCTCTATTGTGTCGATAGTACTATATGATTTTTGCTGTATGTAGCACTTTGTCAATAGAGACTTCTGGCTTTAGATCCTTATTTCTTTCCTTGTTTTTGTCTCACTCACAACTCGGTAAAATTTTATTCATCCCAACTAGATAAATAAAATTCAAACTGAGATCGCTCTATGTGGTCGACAAATGCGACAATGTACCATAATAAAATCTAGAGAGGAAATAACATCCAACTGCCAAAAAGTGAAAACTGTTTTTGAACGGCATGAGAATATTAATTTAAAAAAAAGTTTGTGAGGACTGAAAATAAGTGGGAATTTGTAGATAGAGGTGGAAATTGTACAGTAACATGGCTTATGTACAAGAATTAATTGAGGTAGTTGGTATGGTCACAATTTGGCGATGACAAGCAATTATTAAAATGATGCTAAATAACAATCACTTGATGCGGCAGTCCCTCAGGATTCAAATGAACTATCCCGCGAATTTCAAAGCCAACCACAAGTATGATTATTTTTGAGTACATGTAACTTCTCACCATAGGCTCGCCAAGTAGAGTAAAGACTTGAATTATATAATGGTTATGGTTCGATTTTAAAAGATATAATATAATATATAAGGAGGTTATTTCTAATTAATTGATGATAATGATAAAAAATGGATGTGACTTGCTTGGTGGATTTAAACAAATTTTAGTAGTAAGACAGACACTTTCATAGAAAATCGTTCGGCGCTAGTGAGGGACGACATGTGCCCCTACACATGCTTAAAGTGTGTTACCTCGGCGAGCTCACCGACACAAAAGTATATTAGTGGATCGATAGCTTTTTCTATGGAGATCTGGGTTTGAGTCAGGCCGGTTGGCTGTCTGCGAGTGTGTGATCATGCTCTTGATTTTTTAGAACGTTGGTTGGCTGAGGGCTGGCTTTAATGTGGGGAAAGTGGTTTTGATGCAGGGTTTTGCGAGCGAGGTAAAGAGTCCGAGCGTTGTTTTTGAATAGAGATGAATATAGTTCTGGCAAGATCAAAAATCAATGGTTTTGAATGAAAGTGTCGTGGAAAAAACCACATGGCAATCGTTGCGTGGAAAACCACATGGCAATCGTAGCGTAAAAGTCAGAGGCTGGTTGGCGGTTTGTTTTGAGTCGACATCTGCGTGATCGGGGGGCGATTAAATGATGACTTTTGCTGGAGATGTTTTGGATGGACTTCAGGTCTCCAGAGCGTGTAGATGCAGGCCCGTGAATGTGGCTTGGGACGCTTTAGCTAAGGTGTCGTGTCGACTGTTCTGGCCATGTCATGAATTTGGTTTGAGACGCTTTGCTCTAAGCTGCCGTGGCGGCGTGTAGCTACAAATTCGATGACGGCTGACGAATTTGGCTGGAGATACTGCCGTGGACCCGCTGCGCAATTGCGTATCTTGAGGCGTTTTTGTGCTGGCGCGAAAATGCTTGAGATGATATTGAGTAAATGAATAAATGGAAAAGCACAATGAGGGATATGTTGTTATCTGTAAATTGCAATAGCTGCTTGAACATCAGCATTGTTTACTTACGCTAATAATGAAAATTAAAAGACCGGAATTCGTGAAAATAATTTGTTTTTTTTTAATGGAAAAATTTACATGTGCATCAAATTGTCAATTGAGGCACAGTTTTACAAAAGGGTACTGTTCCAAAAAGCTGAATTTTCGGGGAAAAAACCAATTATACTCTTGGCATTTTCATTTTTAAAAAAATTGAATTGTTGCTAAATTATCTAGAATGTAGCGAGATTGTATTTATCTATCAACATGATTCAATTACCTGTTCCATCAGATGGTAAGTTAACTATGAAATGGGTGAGGTTTCGCGAAACGGTATACATGCGATTTCTATACCGTTTTGCAAAACCATTTCCACTTTAGCCCACGAGATGGGTTTTATATTGATGCCATTTGATTTAATTATTTTTAAATCTCACTGTTATGTTATGTTGTTGACACATTCGTATCAATTTCATTTATAGGAAAAGGATATAAAATACGTAACATTTTGAAAAACTATAGAACTAGTACCGTTTTGAAAAAACTTCATGCTTTTAAGGCGGGATTCGACCCGTTTCGACAAACCGGAACGTGACCATTCGATTCCTTGTGAAATTTTACATGAAAATTGATGTCAAACTCGATTTTTTTGTATTTAGCGCCTATACCCTTTTGCAAAACTGTGCCTCAATTACTATTTGTACTACTCCTGTTAGCATATTTCTTGTTTGTATCGTTAATTAATTAGTAAGATGATGTTGAGTAAATGAATAAATGGAAACGACACAATGATGAAGATATGTTGTTATCTGTTAATTCTAATACCTGCTTCAACATAAGCATTGTTTACTTACGCCAATAATGAAAATTAAAAGACCGGGATTCGTGAAAATAATATGTTTTTTATTAATGGAAAATTTACATGTGCATCAAATTGTCAATTACTATTTTTACTACTCCTATAAGCATATTTGCAGATGTGAAACGAGCACGTTTATAATATGCAGACGAGATCGTGAAGAGATGGTGAAGTGAAAGCACTCATTATCAGTGAGCAGAAGAAGCACTTGACGTAGGCCTTCAAGTTGGTGTAAAAGAAACCGCTTTTCACAAGTTTCAGTACCTTCCTTTCCTCAAGATCCAGATTCTTGAATTCGTTAAACGGTCGTATTCATGCCTTAAGTTCAACATATTGACTGAAAGATCGAGCGCTACAGAACATCTTTTATATCAATCCAGGAATTAGGAGATAATGGAAATCCAATCATTTTACAAACACGCGATCTTCCTTAAGTTTCAAAATCCTCTCCACAAAATAAACATCGGGGTGTTTGGCCGTTGTCAATTCTGTCTCAAAAAACCTCCTCCGATGATATTACCTCGATAATCTTCAAGCAAGTATGTGCGTGATTCTGTTTTCCTTACTTCCTTCACCTTAAATATCTCTGTCGACCAGTTCAGGGTGTAGCCTTTTTAAAAGACATGTTTGTGCTTGCTTATGCGAACATGATCACCGATTTTATATTGAGGTTTAGAAGTGACTTTTAGCTTCCTTTATACGTTTGATAGTAGATAAACCTCATTTGATGAATTAACACGGGCAGCTTGCATATTAATGGTACGATGCCTTGTTGTATTGTATTTATTCACCAATTTGCTGAGAAGACTGAGCCAACAGTAACTTCCGTTCGTGCTGAACTATTTCCACATTTTACTCTTCAGAATGCGATTAAATCTCTCCACAATTAATGATTCTAATGCACTGAATGTAAATTAATGGTTTATTTCATAGTTTTTCATCATCTAACAGGATATTTTATTAAAAAATTCCTTTCCATCATCAGTTTTCAAATTTCTGGTTATACGTCTTTGTTTTAGGAACTGATTCCATAGCCTTAAACACAGTATTGGAATTTTTACTTTTGACGAGGAGAGCCCAAGCGTACTTGGAAAATGTATCAAATATTGCCAATAGAAATTTATACCCGTGATTTTCAGATGCATTCGCAGTCATATCAACCAGATCTGCCTGCCAAAGACCATCAATACCTCTTATAACAACACGTCGGCATATAAAATTTTTTCGTGCAGGTCTATGAAGTTCATCTACAATTTGTCATTCCTCTTCCAAGAAGTTCTTATCTTTCACACACTAAGAGATGCTGCACTTTAAAAGCCCTTTTACAATGATGGTAGCTAAACCGTTTGGTTGTGGGAGGACGACATTTATAGAAAATCTTCTTAGAAACAATGCAATGCTTCAACCGTCAGTGAAGAAAGTTATTTGGTGTAACGTTGGTTGGTTGGTTGTAGTGACAGCCCTCTTCGTCAAAAAGATGGCTCACTTAGGCCAAGATAGGCCGATTGTGATACCACAAAAAGACGAGGGCGGCACTAGAACCTGTGACATGACGAGAACCATTTCGATTCTCGTATGAAGCCGGCTATGCAGCCGATATTTAAATCAGCTACTTCCAAGAGGCTGCCAGGAATGGTACGCTTAAGGTTTTCATGCGTTTCCTGGACAATGCCGGGCATTCACGCAGAAAGTGTTGGACTGTCTCTTCCTCTTCTTCCGATCTGCAACTCCGGCAGAAATCGTTGAAGGGAACGCCCAACCTTTCTGCGTGTCTTCCAATTAGACAGTGCCCCGTCAGTATGGACACGATAGAACTCAAGGTTTCACGACTCGTGTTCAGGAGCTGCTTGGTGCGTCTGGAACTCAGTGCACGCCAAGTTTGCCTGGTTGTCCTGCAGGTCTCCTCCAACAACCAGGCTCTATTTGCAGCCTTGATGTAATGCTGCTTAAATCCTAGCTTTATAGAAGCTAGAGGTTGACCGACTTGGAGTGTGAGTGTATACTCCTGGAGCACAGTGCCAGCTCTCGCTAAGGCATCCGCTTCGCAATTTCCCGTTATACCATTATGTCCCGGTACTCAGTGTAGAGTCGCTTCACAGTGAAGTGACATCACGTTCAGCTGTGGACGGCATTTCATCGCCATCATGGATGAGGTGTACACGTTGTATATTATGAGGATATGTGCTCAGAGCCGGGCCAGGAACTAATCAGGAGTCTGAACTCAACTGAACCTACACGGCCAGACTAGTGGCGACAAGTTTCGAACGTTCCGCGAGGCCTGCCAGGGTTTTACCGGGACGGAGGTAGCAGTAGCATTAGCCTGAAAGCCATTTCGGCAAGATGTTACTCTCGCGTACTTAGGTGACAGAATACCACTGCTTCCAGCCCAAAGCATCAGATATAGTCGTTAAGACGAAATAGTTGCCCAAAAACATTCGAGAGTTGTGCCGTGGTAGATCATTTAGCGTTATCCAGGATGCACCGCGAGGAGGCGATCTACTCTACATCCCTAGTGTAACTCTGAACAAAGTTCTATACCACGGCAAGTTCCATTTGAAAATATCGAATATTTGAACTTATTTCCTGAGGAATTTCCAAATAGCACGAATCAACCAATCCTAATTGTACTGGACGAAATGATGTTAAATGCTTTTTCAAGACAAGTATGCGAGTTGTTTACGAAAGTATCGCATCATCATTACCTGTCTGTCGTTCTGGTGACTCAGAATGTTTTCCATCAAGGAAAATTTTGCCGAGATATTTCGTTAAACTGTAAGTATCTAGTATCCTCAAGAACCCACGAGACAAGAGTCAATTTCATCATCTCGCTAAACGGATGTACCCTGAAAACAGTCGGGAGCTGATAAAAATATATGAAGGAATAACTCAACAACCTCATAGCTATTTGTAAATACACCTAACACAGGATATAAATGACACCTTATGTTTTCGCACCGACATATTTAATACAACATTTTTAACGTGTTATTGCTCTCCAGATAGTTTGCAGGAAGACAATGGTGTCACGAATGATACGATTAAAAGAAAACAAGCATATGCTATACGTTCTTAAAAAAGCTAGCCCGTGTTTAAGAAAGGCTATACTGAAAACCGCCGATCCTGAAATAATTAAAACTCTATGCGAAATCACACACATTACACTGAAGGGTAATCATACACCATCTCGAAAAGTATCCACACAACTGCGCAAATATAAAAAGAGCTTGCGTAAGCTTTCAGGGGCAAGAAAATCTGTTTCGCGACAGCGTTAAGTGTTAGTACAGCAAGGAGGATTTTTGCCTGTATTGTTAGGAAGTGTTCTTTCAGGTGTGATATGCATAGAAATAGCAGTCTTAATAGAACGCTTCCATTATCTCCGAAAGTATATGAACTTTTAAAGGAGACAATTGAAGGTACTTGTACACAGACACTGTTTGACAAAACCATGAGTAAGATACTGAACAATAAGCGCCAAAATAATGAAGCAACATGGTATCAGAACCGGAATGTGCTAATACAATTTTTAAATGCAAGACAAAGAAAAAAATCATTTATTGAGACGAAAGCTGAAAATCTTTCATCGAAAGATCATATGGATAGGCTTAGACTATCTATTGAAAAACAAAATAATCACACAAACTTCGCTTCCATGACCGGAAGAGATATTTGAGTCGGTAAACAAAATAAAATCACCAAAACAAGGATTACCTGTTGCTTTTAAGCAACGATTATCAGCAAGTGGAATAGCAAAAAGTCTTAAACCTGCTTCGAAAATAAGGAAAAGTGAAGCTGAATCGTTTGAAGGAACCAGCAAGGTCTATAAGATAATAACTGGCGACGTTATAACGCAGTTATACAATTCCAATGATTTAGATGCAATGGATGATAGAGGTGCTGTAGCGTCAGATTTCGATGAAATAGGTCGCAAGTCTGGCGAGCAATCTATATTAAGACCCTCTCATCTAAAATATGATCAATTTGTGACTGACATTCCCATGAGAAAGCCTGCTTGGCAAAGTGAACGGTTAAGATTAATGCCCGAGATTAGTTCCAGAAAGTCTGGCAGGCAATCTATATTAAGACCCTCTCGTCTAAAATATGATCAATTTGAGACTGACATTTCCATGAAAAAGCCTGCTTGGCAAAGTGAACGGTTAAGATGGAAGACCAAGCCTAGTTCCAAAGTTAAAAACCTGAATCGGGACAGAATTTAAAAATGCCTATAACCATAATGGATGACGAGTTCTACGTGTGTCTCCTGAGCAACAGTTCCCTAGGCATTTACCCTGGAAATAAGCTATCATCTTTCGAAAGTGTGTGTGTAAGTTTACCGGCAATTGGTATATCGCAAAAACAGAAATCGCTCTACCAAAACGTATAAAAGTGAAAAGCGAATCAGCTAGCAGCGGTATTTCTTAACGTTCTATACGTTCTGAAGATCTAAGCGTTACCGAAGTACCACAATCTTTACCGATCCAAAAAGATTAAAAGTGATAATCGGTTATATTTATGGATCGGGAAACTATCGTGTTCGTTTTAATATAATAATAACAGGAAGTAAACTGGTAAAAAATCTACGAGCAATCCCGCTGGAAAGTTGTGATAGCATTTTTGGATTGGATTATGTGGAGAACTGTCCACTTGACAGAACTGTTATTGAAAGTATCTCAGTTAAAATTAAAGACCATCACGGCGAGCTAGTGAACTGTGAATCTAGCTCTACTCCAACTTTCATCATGCTTCATTTCAAACCAAGGTAAGAATATATAAATATTCGCAAGTTCAAAATATCAACATAGGTTTGATACTGGATTTAGCACACCTCTATGCTAATGAGATGAATTCACACTACGCACGTTACTATCTTGACCAGAATGGCGGCAAATTATCAGACATTGGAGAATTGTATCGATAGCCACTTGTGTACCAGCGAGGAAGGGGTGTTGGTAGTTTTATCGGTGGATTGGTACGCTATCGGCAACCATTATTTCTGCATGGGGCAAAAGCTAGAGGCAAACAAGTCGTCGAAACAGGAAAGTCCATTTTAAAGAGGCAGCAAACAGAGCACTGAAGCAGGTATTAAAGGAACAAGAAAAATCTGAAGTACACGAATCAGCCCAAAAGGGTATAAATAAAATCTTTGATAAAACGGAAGATAGCGGTAGAAGATTAGCTATAAAAAGCAGCACCAGTAAGCATCTGAAATCAGTATCTAACCATAAAAGGGCGAAAAGCTTTACAAGCTATCATCAAGCAAGACTAAGAAGACTATAAAAAGACGACAACAGCTAAGAAGGCGTGCATTGGATATATTTGACAAGTAGATAATACCATCACGATGCAGAAAGAATGTATGAAGTCTGAATTGGATATTTTTACCTCACCACCAATTCAAAACAGTATTCTGAAGACCGAAGAGGTTGCTTACAAACCTATTGCATCACTGGACAATTCTTCTGTGTTGGAATTTGTCTCACTCGGACATGGAGATGCATATCGTGACTTTTCCAGCATTTACTTACGACTCAAGATGCAACTGATTAAAGTAAAGAATGGTAAAGAAGGACTTGTCACTGGGAAGGAGAAACTTAAGAAAGTTGACGGGGGTGACGTTTTAGCTGTCCCCGTTGGTGTAGCTAACAACCTCATGCATTCACTTTTCCGATAATGCACTGTACAATTGAATGGCAAGAATATAGCTCAGATATACAACAATTACCACTATCGCGCCTATATTGAAAATTTACTGAACTATGGTAAAGACGCTGCATCAACTCATCTCGAATCAACTGGTTGGTATGTAGATCAGAATGAGATGGAGATGATTGAATACTCAAGATCTGAGTTGAATGAGGGCTTTCCTTAAACGTCGTTGAACTGATGGGTACAAATCACAACGATCTATTAAAGCAAGATAAACTGTTAATGAATGGAATGGAATTCCGTTCAACACTTTCATTGGAAAAACCTGAATTTTATTTTTACTCGAAAGAAGATGACTTTAATCCACGCGTAAAAGTTCTAGAAGCGATATTGTTCATGAATCGTGTTACGATCAATCCCAGTATATTAATAGCACGTTAAGCTATATTACAGCGCTCCAATGCAGTATACCCGTACAAGCGGATGGAAGTGAAAAGCTATTCACTACCAACCAACACCTATACTCTATCTCCTGACAACGAAGTCTTCGGGCAATTACGGAATCTGCTTGTTTTCGGTATGGTGGATAATGACTCCTACACCATAAAGCGCACAAAGAATTCATTCAACTTTAAGCATAACAATATTACCAACTTCAATCTATCAGTAAATGTTGTTGAAGTACCAAACCTCCCCCTAGAGTTTGATTATTCGCTCGAAAAACCAGTTAGCACTTGAGAATATCTTTTTCAGTTCAAGGGGACTGGAATCAATTATTTTGATGAAGGTCATCAGATAGCTCATACGATTCGGGATGCGCTAGTTTGTTAAACTAAGTTGTGGTAATGATCGAGGGAAGATTCAGAGAAGCTTTAAAGAAAAGCGTCACCTGCATCATTTACGCGGAATATGATGGAAGGGTAGAAGTTGACAAAAATCGGAATGTATTTACAAACTATATATATATCGCAATAACATTCAGATTTGGATAGTATTTACTCTAGTACACAGCAAAAGTCATGGCACATTGCCTTGTAAATGTTGAATATTTTTCAGAAGGTCACTTAACCTTCTTTAAGAAAGTATCGCTGACTGGGATCGCATCACAGATCAAACTTTACTCGAAAGAAATAACGTATAAATATCCTACCACCTTGACTATAGCAGATCAGACAGGCGTATTTGGAAGCTTGGAACTCAAGCGAGTCGATGAGGATCTTATCAGATCTTTGAAAAAGTTTTCAACAGTGTTTGTGAACAGAAAATTGACAAAAGAATTCCTACAAAGCTATGTGACATCACATACTAAGCTTGTAAACCTTGAAAACATATTCCTGAAAGGACAGGAATGAACACAACAGAGATCATCAACACGTTAAGAAATAATATTATAACAAAAAGGTTTTTTTCACGGTGTATATCCCTGCGATCGTTTACCTCGGAAAATCAGAAAACCACCATGCGTCATAGCCAACACAGATCCGTCCCTAAAGAGCGGCGTTCATTGGGTACCATTCTAAATTCCTTAAAAAGGACCAGCTGAATATTTTGACTCGTTCGGAAAATATCCAAGTGAAAAACACTTTAAACAATACCTAAACTCCAGCAGTAGAGTGTTTATGAACAATAGACAACGGTTGCAAAGCACGTTTTCGACTACATGCGGGCAATATTGCTGTGTTTACCTTTATTCACGATGCATCGGTAAAAGCCTTCGAAAATTTTTGAAGCACTTTTCCCACTTTGACTTTGATTTTAACGATGATGAAATTTTGAATTCTATAAGAAAATCTATAAAACAGGTTTATTACTGAATGCAGGTGGTTACTGTATTCAATCCTCCAGAAGACAGATTGGGGAGAGATTTAACTGATAAGAGTACCACTCTGATTAAATTACCGGTAAAAGTAAAATGAATTCAAGCGCAAATAATAAGTTAGTGAAAAAAGCCGACCAAAGTGTACATCAATACATTGAAAAAGAAGCAGAAGTCTTTTCATTTACCTACAGAGCCCGGTGGAGATCATACCGATAAAGCAGCCGATCGGAATATCAAAATACATTTAAAAAAATCCAAATTTTTTTTTCAAAATCTCGAGTGCCGTGTGAGAATATCTTGCTGAACTATACTTATTACCTTGATTTATGTCAAAATCGGAAAATCGTACTAGGGTTTGATGTGTTGACATTCGAAGCAAAAATTGTTTTCGGTTTGCATGAACGTTTTCCAGTTTCAATAACATACGTAGGGTGGACTTCAACCTATGAAGACTTGAGAAGGTTGAGAGACGAGGAGCAATATCCGCAAAACCAACCAAGTCTTTCCAAAACATTCCGGATACGAGTAGGTGAAGGCAGTATCAAATTGAAAACCGGTGATCTATTCAAGCTGTTTGAGATGATGGACTTATTCAATCTTCAATTTTCAATGTTCCATAACCGCTTCGGACGGACGTACAGGAGTTCAATCAAGATAACGTGAAGTTTTGTAAGCAAAAGAATGTATTAAAGCTGGACAGCGATGATTTTTTCATACCATCACGCGCTTCATATGTGCATATAAATTATTCACGGTTATTTTATGATATTCAATTTTTTTGCGATGTTGTTTTGAATATATTGGGTTTATAATGAAAATATTTTTTTTTACGAAAACATATTCTTTTTATTTCAAAATTGCATGAAATTTATTAGATAGTACATGTAAATGTTTATAAAACTCTGCTGTACCATGAACTGGAGAAGCTGTCGTAAAATTTCTGAGTTTCCCTATTTTCGGTATATTAAGCTGAACGGATATTGGCTGTTGATAAATATTTTCTAAGAAATTTCTCCTTCACATCAACTCGCACATATATTGTACAGTTTGAGTATTCTGGCATGATTTCAGGCAGCGTGATGTATTTGACGCTACCATCACACCAACTTAGTGCGTTTATGTGAGCGAACTCGTACTAATTCTGTTTTCGGGCCTCCGCTGACAATTTTCGGTATGGGTATGGCGGTGCAAAATGATGCACGATAGCTTGCACCGAGCCGAAAGCTAATATAGGTAGCATCATGAAGTATTGTTTATTATTTCCAGTTACAAACTGTATACCAAAAATAAACTGACTCATGAGTGCTAAATGAGATGTCCACAGAGAATAAAATTTTCTTTTCAGTTTTAAGGTACTGTTCGTTTTCTAGATTTGTTCAACTAAGAAAAGACAAACGATAATCTTTTTTAAAGGTATACTTTTATTACGGTTGGTTCGGTGTTACCACGGTGGCGTCTGAAACTCGTCTGTCCTGGTTTGAATGCAACTGGTTTGACGGCATTGGCGATTCAACACTGCCCGTCTTGCACAACCGTGCAACAAAAAAATGCAGCAAAACAGTAAAAGTATATACAATTTGCCAGAATCTTGCAAAAACGATAAACAAAATTTAAAAATAGTAGAATTTTATCGTATATGTATACACTTAAACTAAAGTAATAATCTTAATTTTTAGATTCTGGTTTCGATGCTTACTTAATATTAGGGAAAAAATTACTTAATCTATCTTAGCAAAGCGACCAATTTTTTACAAAAAGAGAATAAGTTTATTATATATATTGGTATATTGATACCTTTCGCAGTAACTTAACCTAATTCACCTAACTCTCACGCGCGACCCAAAGTCACTCAGACCTGATGCCATAGTGTAAGGAAAGATATGTTTGTTGAGCTGGCTCTGAAAGAGGTAAGTAAACGAACTTATGAACCGGGCGATCAAAAGTTGATTCTGCAGTTTTAACCGTTACGGATCGGACTAAACCGGATCTATTGCTTAAGATCGAAGTTACCCTTACCAAAGGCCAGTAGGGCGGGGGAGTTGACTCGTCGTTTATGAGCACTAAGTCATCTACCTGGAGGTTTCTTTGTGGAAAGTACCACTTATTGGATTGCAACATATGATGCAAGACTTCCTTTTTCCATTTACTCCAGAAGCTGTTCTTCATTGCTAAGAGAAGCATGTATCTGTCTTGGTACTTTTTGGTCGGGTCAGACTCGCTGGAAGCCGGTGGTAAGGTTCTCAGGGGGCGACCAACTAAGAAATGGCTTGGAGTTAGAGGTATTGGATCTCGACCATCGGAGCTTATTGCGCACAAGGGGCGAGAGTTCAAGAATGCTTCGATTTGAGCAGCTAACGTAATATGTTCTTCAAAAGTCAACAATGTTTCGCCTAAGACTCTCCTATAATGGTGCTTAAATGACTTGACCGCAGCTTCCCAAATGCCACCAAAGTGCGGGCCATACGGGGGTGAATAAGACCACGAGATGCCCAAGTTACCAGTGTATTCCTTTACCTTTTGGAACTCAGGTGATTTTTCGGAAAATAAAACGTCACGGATCACCTTTTCTGCTCCTGTGAACGTGGTGCCTTGATCGCTGCGAATTTGTTTCGGGAGACCACGCCTACTTATAAACCTGTCAAGGGCGGCAAGAAAAGCTTTAGAAGTTAAGTTCGAGACAATCTCAACGTGAATAGCGCGGGAAACAAGGCAAACAAAAATACATATATAGCCTTTGCTTGAGGTGATACCTCTTCCCCTTGATGGAGTCACTTTGATTGGTCCCGCATAATCCAACCCTGTAGCAGCAAATGGAAACTCATAAACTAACCTGTCCCTAGGCAATGAAGCTATTTTTTGGGAGAGGCAACGACCCGAATAGCGCAAGCATCTGAAACACTTACTTACAGCAGTTCTCACAACTCGCTTTCCGCAAACAATGAAGTATTTTCTCAAAATTGCCGACAAAATTAATTGAGGACCGCCGTGTAAATACATTTGATGATAGTCCCAAGCCAAAATTCGGGACAAGGTACTACGTTTGTCTAAGATAATCGGATATTTTTCGTTGTACGTCAAATACGGACACTCTTCTACTCGGCTTCCAACTCTTAGGAGCCCATTTTGGTCCATGAAGGGACTGAGAGGAGCTATTTTATTTCCCTTCAAGATTTGCGTCCCATTTCGAAGATTATTCACCTCATTCGAGAAGTGAATCGACTGATCAAATTGCAAAACCTTAGTACGAGTGGAGTCCAATTCTCCAGCTGACAAAGGCGTATTACGTCGTGAGGGGGTCCAACGCAAAAGAGTTGCGATTACTCTTATTAATCTATTGAAACTATGAAACCGATCTAACCAATACCCGACATCCTCCGCCGCATTAATCGGCGCTGAAACAAACGAGAAAATTGTGGGGTTATTAAGATCCAATTGATCTGGCCATTGTGAATTTGTTTGTAACCACGGAGGTCCTGACCACCACAGAGAAAACTTTTTTAGGTCCTGAGCAGACATGCCTCTGGTAGCGCAATCAGCCGGGTTTTGAGACGTTGGTACGTATTTCCAGCGTACATTTGGAAGGATTGTAATGATGTCGCTGACTCGATTCGCCTCAAAGACTTTCAACTTGGCAGGGGCTGTTTTAAGTAAACAAAGTACATTACGCGAATCACTCCAGCAGTGAATATCTGCGGGCTTATGAACAAAGCTAGGCGATATGTACTCGATGAGTTGTGCCAACAGCTGAGCTGCTAATAGTTCCAACCTAGTAATTGATATAGTGTTTACTGGAGCTACCTTTGTTTTTGAGCAAATTACCAACGAGGTATTTTGATTGCTTCTAAGCCATTTAGTTGGCGTTTAAGTGTCTCCCACGTTTGCAGAAATTTTGCGTTTAAGGGGGTGTCCCAATCCAGGCCATCGATCCACAAGTCCTGACAAAGAATAGTGAACTGAATTAAAACTGGAGATATCCATCCCAAGCGATCAAACAATTTGGATTTCTCTGAGAGCACGGTCCGTTTGGTTACTATATTAGACCTTGGATTATTACCAGGAATAATATGAGACGGAAACTGGTCAACAGAAGCGACTTTAAACGAGAAACTGTCGAATGATGGAGACCATTTCAACCCTAGGGTGCTTGTCACTTCTTGAATTTCAACTCTTTTGTCCTGCTGATCGACGTTTCGTAGACTTTCAAGGATCTTTGGATCAGTGGCGGACCATTTACCTAATTCAATTTTTGCATAGGATAAAATTTTAATTAATGCGTCGCGATTTGCGATGACTTGATCCAATGTCTCGGCACCTCCAAAGAAGTCATCTACATACGACAAATTATGGAAAAGTTCAAAAATTTCCTTGCGCAACGAAGGAAACAGATCGCTGAAGTCCTCTATGAGCTGACGCATAACTCTCAGCGATTGATAAGGAGCCGAAGCAGTTCCATATGTGACAGTGGACAACTTAAAATGCTGAATTCCGCTGCCAAAATCATAAACAATACGAAGCCAGTCTCGGTCGAGAGGATGAATCAGAATTTGCCGAAACATTTTAACTGTCACTGACAAATACATATTTATATCAACGCCACCTGATTAAAACAAGAACTATATCTTGTTGTAACTTTTTACCTGTATAAAGCGAAGCATCAAGCAAAAGTCCGTTGGAGGAAGGAATGGATGCGTTAAATACAAATCTAATTTTATCATTGTGAAACACGGCATGATGAGGAACGTAATACGTTTTCTGATTAATTACCTCCTTCTCCGGCACCAGTTCCATGTGTCCTTGGTGTAAATACTCCTGCATAAACTTATCGTAAGCTTCTTTTAAATTAGTATTTCGAACGAAGCGCTTAGCTAACCTGGACCAAGAGCTTAGAGCTATTTCTCTGGAACCTGGGAAAAACGGAGTAATTTTAAAAGGTAAACGAACTCCATAACGTCCGTTCACTTTGAAGTATGTTTCGCTGAAGTGTTTTTCGCAGGCTGCTTCCTCCTCCGACAAGTAAGTTTTCGGTGGAATTTTTTCAATCTCCCATTGCTTCGCCAAGGCATTTGAAAGGTTGTTTTCACTGTGAAAAAAATAACTATTTACAAAACAGCTCTCAGTATAATCGGATGACTCAGGTACTGTCAAGCCGACTAGTATCCAACCCAATTGCGTATTTTGTGCTAAGGGTGCACTGGGTGGACCACGTTTGATGCCTTCGAGAGCTATGTGTGCGTAAGCCTCTGCTCCAAGAAGACAATCTATATTTTTGGCTTTCGCAAAATCTGGATCAGCTAATTTTAAGTTATGCAGATGAGGCCATTGTGTAGGTTGAATTTCTCTAGGGGGGAGCTGTGAAGTCAAGCGATCGAGTATAAGAGCGTCAAAATCGAATTCGAACCCTGAATTTACACAAGAGCTTAATGTAGCGTGACAAAACGCTTTAGGACTCGTAGCGAATGTATCCCCTATCCCTTTGATATTCAAGTTGATGGGCTTGACTTTCAACTGCAGTGCTGAAACGACTCGTTTCGAAATGAAAGACCTCATTGAGCCTGGATCAACAAGAGCATTAACGACGATACTAGCCCCCGCTTTGTTTTCCAGTATAACTCGGGCAGTAGCTAACAGAATAGCTTTCTTTGAATAGGTGCAATAAGAACCTGACGATTCTTCTGAGATGGTTTTCTTGTCGGGATCTACTGAGCTGAAAATATGTAATGAAAATGTAATAGTATGTTCGCCTGAACAGAACAGGCTCGTTGGTAGGGTTTTTTTACCTTTGAATTTGCCCACATGCTGGACATGATGAGAGCTTATTGAATTTGCAGTACCTTTCTTCCCTTGCTTATTACCCTGTGCGTTTTTTTTGAAGGCAGGGCGTGAGATAATTACCGGGGACTCACTTTCAACATCAGAGGGATCGGCTAAACTATTGATTCTATTTTCTAAAAACCCTAAAAGGTTTTTATAAGCTGAGAAACCTTCCACCTCTTCTTCGTGAACGGCTCAGTCTTTTCTTATATTTCGATCCATTTTTTTCACCAGCAAATGCACGAACCAATTATCATAGTACTCAACAGGGCAACCTAGGCTGTCTAGACCTTTAACAGCCTCCTCAGTTTTGTCTACAAGACAACTCAACTCCTCCGCCGACTCTGAGCTGGCCTGGGGCAAGTTTATAGGCGCTTCTAAATGTATGTAGAGTCTACGTTTATTACTGTCAAAACGACGCAACAAATTTTCCCACGCGACTTTAAAGTTAGTGGAAGACACTGTGACGCCTTTTAAAACCTGCTTGGCAGGACACGCTATTCAAGAGATGCTGCAATTTTACTATTTCCGAAAGTCTCGCGTCATTTATAACGCTTGCCGTGAAAAGCTCTTTAAAACAGTCCCATTCCTTTTGAGTGCCGTTAAAGGTCGGTATGGGTATTTTCGGGGTTGAGTGACTTATGGGTTGCATGTAAGTTACACTTCGTTGATTGTTCGCATTAGGCTCGATTGGTTGGTGTGTGCTTGCGTTTGCTGTATTTAATATATCTATCTCGGTTTGTATTTTTGCCGCAGCTGCAACATAATAGTTTTCACCTGTGGTATAATGATCCTGCTTGAAGTAGTCATTATCTTTGTATCGCTGATCTTCATAGTAGATCAGTAACGAATCATTATTATTCATAAACAGGTCCCAGTGCTTCTCTAAAATTACTAATCGCTTTTCAAAGTAATGCTTGGTGCGATCAACTGCTTTTACTTTATCAATAGAATTTACTGTAAAATTCTTTAAATATTTCAAATACATGGCTTGTTTAGTCAAATACTCAAGAACTGGATCGTTAGACATTTTTTAAGCCGTATTAATTTATAATAAAGGAAGCAAGAGGAAAATTAACAGATGAGAAACCTTTCAAGCGCGAGCACACTCCACAACCGTATTTATTATGTATAAACTTGGTATTCGCAATTATTTGTTAGTTAACAAGACTATTTATGAACGAGATTCGCTTTGGCAGTGTATGGATTAGAATTCAATTATTTTGAGCGAAATTGTAAGAAATCATACATTCGCCAGCACAACATGCGAAAGTTCGTTAAAATGTACACAATTGCCTAACTGATTAATATGACACGCTGAGCTTAGTTGTTCGTGTTGAAGTCTACAGTTAATCCAATGTGTATTAGTAACGCGTATATACGCAGCCTGTGGAATTGAGTGAACGGTAGATGGATCAGGAGCCCACGAGACGCTTGCGGCTAAATCCCAACGTTTCAAAACCCGTGCGAAATGTGTATGCGGGAATAATTGAAGAATCCGCCACCATCTGCTCGATCATGCACTTTATGCCCAAATGTTTGCGCCAAAAATATCCACGTTTTCCTTACGTTTTTGGCAAAAATGCTCGTTGTAAGTTGAAATATTTGCGATCGAGTCAATAGGTTTATGCACCGACCGGATTTATGTGCGAATTACGCATGCCCATACATGGAACTGCACTAAGCAACCGGTTTAAATTGAACGGTTTTATGTATGTTATTATGTAATTGCACGTGTTCTAGGTACGAAACTGCATAACGTTCTTTATAGTTTCACTAGATACACTCTTTAGCACAATTACGCCGCGCCTCAATATCACGCTCTGCTACCATGTGCCAATACACCGAACTGCACTATGCAACCATTTTAAAAGAACCGTATTAAGTAATGATGTAATTGCACGTGTTCTAGGTACGAAACTGCATAACGTTCTTTATAGTTTCACTAGATACACTCTTTAGCACAATTACGCCGCGCCTCAATATCACGCTCTGCTACTATGTTCGTTTTCTAGATTGGTTCAACTAAGAAAAGACAAACGATAATCTTTTTTAAAGGTATACTTTTATTACGGTTGGTTCGGTGTTACCACGGTGGCGTCTGAAACTCGTCTGCCCTGGTTTGAATGCAACTGGTTTGACGGCATTGGCGATTCAAAAGGTACATATATATATTTTTACTTTTTACTTTACCTACAATTGTGTTCCAGCTTATGAGCTACAAACTTAAAAATATTTATGCTATATTAATTTTTTGGAGTATGAAAAATTATCTTCAACGACAACCTTTTTATCGAAGTTAAATTGGTGGCGTTTCTTTTCGACCTCGCTAACAACAGTTTCAGGATGTTCACGCTTAATTTTACGATCATTCGTCAGGCAAATTACGTCATCTCGACTACAGTCAGTTATCAACAATTTCAGACTTTCAAAATTCACCTTTTCGGAATTCTTAAAATTAAGAGCTATCCCCTTACACTTTGTGATATACTCGGTTCGATTTTCTATTTCGACCTTTAGACTGTATGTTTTAGGACCGGTACTTACTTATTCTGAAATGTGGGCGTTAGGATTGAAGTTTTCAATCTCATAGTGAAATCCTCCAGCAAGTTTCATATTGTGAAGGGGATAGGAGAAGTCCTATCATCTACAAAAATTAAACTGTCTGTGTCACAATAAAGTGTCCTTCTACCAACCTTTTTCAGCATTTTGTAGAGTATAAGTCTAGCGTATGCTGTAGTGTAGGCAGCTATAGGTATGTTCACGTGTGCCAGCATATTTAAATTTTCTTCTATATTTTTCAAAGTCATCCATAAAGTGTCTTTAGACACTGGTAATAAGGAACAGATCTTTATACCTGGGGCATGAATAAAATCACATAATTCTTTAAAAGTATTTACTGCAACGGTGTTAGTGTGATTTTCTCTCTGAGCAAATTTATCCCAAAAGGAATTAAGACTTATTTCTGCAGGTTTACGCCTACCCGGATTTGTCTGGATTTCTTTTTTGTCTAAGATAATATCTTTCTTATTGTGATATGACTTTTCAAATCTATTGTTTTCTTCTTCTGTCGTACATTCGCTACCCCACCTACAAGCTTCTTGCTTAATCTTCAAGAAAGTGTTGACGTATTCTGCAAATAGACCTCCTGTTTTTGTATTGGGCTCATATACCGTATGATTATATTTCCAAACGTCATACACAGTTTTAATTTCATATCCTTTCTTTACAGCTAAGACTAACTCAGGTATAACTCATGTACCAGTAATTTCCCGAACACTCTCATAATGTTGGCATCATGACACTCTGTTGTCAGAGGCACAGGTTCTACATAGTGCAATAAACAGCTGTTGATTTTTCTTGAAGGGTAATACGGGTAGAAATAAATCATTTGAAGGTACAATGGTGCAGGTGATAAAACCATGCATTGAGAGTATCTTCGACTTCATGGGCATGTTTCCGTTTCTGTATATTTCCGGATGACCAATGGGGTATGAAGCATATTTATTAATGTAGGGGTACAAACTGGTAACGTCTAGATATCTTATAAATTCATTCTCTTTGCACTTATGGTATAATCTAACCACCTCAGTACGACCACCAAAAATAGCATCGCGAGGGTTTAATGATTTCAGCATATTACTCGTATGTAATTCGAACTCCATTTTTTCTACAGGATGTGACTTTAAAAAGTTGTGTTTCAAATTATAGCCATTGCGTCTGATCATCTCCATTCTCCTAAGTGTGGCTTCATTCCTTTGAGCTTAGGTTGCACGAACAGCACTGTTATCAATGCAACCGTTCTGCATTTTAAAGCAGTTTGTACAGCCATGGTGAAAGCAGCCAAAGAGCTCATAAACTGTATTTGTGTTTGGATCGAAGCCGTCTACATACAAACCACTTCTCTCGAACTTCACCTCACCCTTATTATTCGCCGATAAAATATTACTCTGTATTTTGTTAGACTTCTAAACAAACCATTTAAAGACGAGTAATGACTGATTAGGAGATCTGTAGTAACCTTGTTTTGGTATTACACCTATAGTACTTTCCTTCAAAAAGTTTTTTTCGGAAGACAAACATACAGGCCGAGGCTATAGTTAAGGCTTCTACAAAAGGATTTACATTAATTATAGAAATTCCCGCGTGAATCGGATACACCCTAAACGCAAGATATTGACATCGCTCACATAGTATCTTAACATTTTCTTACGGTTATCAAAAACTTCTGATAAATGCACATTATACCAGTCGAAAAACTTATCCTTTTCCACCTTCTTCATTACAGTATACCCATATAAATTTGGTGGTGGGTATTTACCCACATAGTCAATATTCTCCATTGTATTAAAATAATATGGATATTAACATTTTGCATGATTTTTGATTTCAAACACTTTCGGGAAATGTGCAAGGGGGAATGCCAGAAAGTTTAAAGAGTTTATGAAAGCTACTCTTCCGAACGTTAGTTTCATAATTTTGTGGCCATTCATTATAGGTGCGATTTTCACCTTTCTACGCCTTAGTTCAGAAATTATAAAATGACCGTCGTAACTTTGCAGATTATGAGCTATACAAAATATGTTTGAAATAGCATAAATGCAAATATGTTCGAAACAGTAATCTAAAAACTTTGTCACAACATTCTTGTTTTTCTCATATTGAAAAATATGCTCCCTTACACCATAAACATCGCATTTTTGCACCATATCATTTTTATAACAGTTATAGCAAACCTGTTGGGCGACAATTAGATTGACAACATGTAGAAAAGCATTTAAGTTATCGCCATAGAAGGTGTTCTGAGTACTTTCGCTGTCAAATAATATTATCATAAATTTGCTATCAGATTTTCTCTTCGGACGCTTAATATAACAAAGATGATCTGACGGCAAAATTTTCCAGCAGATCTGGTACAAAATCTGGGGAAATTTATTATATCTGTCTTTACCTTCATAGCCGCGTCAGAGAGAAATGTAGTGTTAGACTGATTTACGTTCAAAATTAAGCACCACTCAATTCGCTTACAGGTCTTAAGCTAGACAAGATGGGCTTAATCTCAAGCGAAGCAGGGAGTTCAATAGACAGGCTTATTTTACTACCTTGGAATGAACTAGAGACTAACTTTGTTATCATTTTCTTGAACATGATCATGAGCTCTTCAATAGGGTCCTCACAGGCCTCTCTGAACTATTTTAATTGGAAGAGCATCCTAACACCTTTGAGATTGAACTTTTTATAAAAGATCTGTTTCCTTGCTGGAATCGAAGCCGTTCTACAGTAAGAGGATTTTAAACTCTGTAAAGATTAAATTTGTTAAATAAATGAAAAAATAAATAAATAAAACAACTGTCTCACTTGATCTCCCACAAACTCCCCCGAATTATGCGAGTCTATAGCGAAATTCTTGTCTTGCACCCTTGCAAAGACACTACACCTTCCTTCTGCTGATCGTCTAGCACTTTCGAGATGTCGGCTATCTCTTCACATATAGCTGCTAGCGCACGCTGAATGCAAATACGCTGCAGGTAGCCCGAATCAGACACCCCTCCTGCAGCAGAAGTGGCTGGAGGTGCTTCTGGAAGTTGCTGTGAAATATGGCTCACCTAGTCAACCACTGACGGATAGCAATATGTTCTGTAAAATCTGAAAATAGAACTTTGTTAATTATTATTTTCTTCTTTATATGCTTATATATATGCTTTCTTACCCATAAAATTGTTGGTCGCGATAGCCGAAGTGGGCCTTCCTTCTTTGCACTCGATCTGAGTTCTGCTATTTCCACTAACCTCTCCATGAACTTTTATACTGATTTTCAAGGCTATTTTATTTACCAGGTCATGGTTCATGATAATTCTATAGAATTTAATGTCGTTCGCGTATGTATCATATATCCATTACCTGCACAGTCATTACAATTATTTTTGAAATACTTTTTATCATGAGCTAAAGTGATAACATCTCTACTTTCTGCAACTTTGTATTAATCGGTTAGATAGACCTGAATTCTTTAAACTATGTTAATTCGGATTCATTGTCTCTTTGTTCCATCTTCATTATTGCTTATTGATATTAACCTCGTATCTTACTAGTTAATTAACGAAACTTACAAGAAATCTTTCAACATGCTATCTGCATCGTTTATGATAATTTTATAGAATTTAATGTCGTTCGCGTATGTATCACATATCCATTACCTGCACAGTCATTACAATTATTTTTGGTATTCTTTTTATCATGAGCTAAGTGACAACTTTGTATTAATCGATACGATAAACTTGAATTCTTTAAGTTATGCTAATTCGGATTCTCTGTTTCATCTTCATTCTTGCTAATTGATATTAACCTCGTATCTCGTTAATTAGTAACTAACGATACAAACAAGAAATATGCTTACAGGAGTAGTACAAATAGTAATTGACAATTTGATTCACATGTACATTTTTCCATTAATAAAAAAAATATTTTCACGAATTCCGGTCTTTTAATTTTCATTATTAGCAAAAGTAAAGAATGCTGATGTTCAAGCAGCTATTGCAATTTACAGATAACAACATATCCCTCATTGTGTCTTTTTAATTCATTCATTTACTCAACATCATCTCAAGCATTTTCACGTCAGCACAAAAACGCCTCAAGAGACGCAATTGCGTAGCGGGTCCACGGCAGTATCTCCAGCCAAATTCGTCAGCCGTCATCGAGTTTGTAGCTACACGCCGCCACGGCAGCTTAGAGCAAAGGGTCTCAAACCAAATTCATGACATGGCCAGAACAGTCGACACGACACCTTAGCTAAAGCGTCCCAAGCCAAATTCACGAGCCTGCATCTACACGCTCTGGAGACCCGAAGTCCATCCAAAACATCTCCAGCAAAAGTCATCATTTTATCGCCCCCCGATCACGCAGATGTCGACTCAAAACAAACCGCCAACCAGCCTCTGACTTTTTACGCTACGATTGCCATGTGGTTTTTCCACGCTACGATTGCCATGTGGTTTTTTCCACGACACTTTCATTCAAAACCATTGATTTTTGATCTTGCCAGAACTATATTCATCTCTATTCAAAAACAACGCTCGGACTCTTCACCTCGCTCGCAAAACCCTGCATCAAAACCACTTTCTCCACATTCAAGCCAGCCCTCAGCCAACCAACGCTCTCAAAAATCAAGCCCACGATCACACACTCGCAGACAGCCAGCCGGCCTGACTCAAACCCAGATCTCCATAGAAAAAGCTATCGATCCACTAATATACTTTTGTGTCGGTGAGCTCGCCGAGGTAACACACTTTAAGCATGTGTAGGGGCACATGTCGTCCCTCACTAGCGCCGAACGATTTTCTATGAAAGTGTCTGTCTTACTACTAAAATTTGTTTAAATCCACCAAGCAAGTCACATCCATTTTTTATCATTATCATCAATTAATTAGAAATAACCTCCTTATATATTATATTATATCTTTTAAAATCGAACCATAACCATTATATAATTCAAGTCTTTACTCTACTTGGCGAGCCTATGGTGAGAAGTTACATGTACTCAAAAATAATCATACTTGTGGTTGGCTTTGAAATTCGCGGGATAGTTCATTTGAATCCTGAGGGACTGCCGCATCAAGTGATTGTCATTTAGCATCATTTTAATAATTGCTTGTCATCGCCAAATTGTGACCATACCAACTACCTCGATTAATTCTTGTACAGTAGCCATGTTACTCGCAGCCAGCCAGCCTGCCTGACTCAAACTCAGATCTGCCTAGAAAAAGCTATCGATCCACTAATATACTTTCGTGTCGGTGAGCTCGCCAAGGTAACACACTTTAAGCATGTGTAGGGGCATGTGTAGGGTCTGCCAAGCGTTGTCAACGAACTGTTGAAGACACGCATCAACTAAGCACTGGCATCAGAAAGAAGCCGAGAGTTGCTTATGATTCCGGGTGTGCCAGCATGATTGCATCGGCGAAGTTGTCTTTACAGGCTTTGAATGCGAGCCCCTATTTAGGTGTCCAGGGGAAGGTTTATCATACCGAACAAGCGGGACATGTTTTTTACTGTCGTTGGTCTGGCATACCCGTGAAGATCTGCAATGCGATCTTGAAGAAGAGAATTCATAGCCCAAGAAAGAGACTTTATCGGCTCCGCAGGTATTCTTTTCTGCGTTGACTAGAAGTCCTTTGTCGTCCAGCCTTTTGAGCAGGATGTGGAGATGCTGGTAATGTTCTTCGGGCGATTTCGAGAATATTCGGAAGTCGTTGATATACGCAAAACCGTAATCAAGGCCGGTTAACTTTTGGTCTATAAATCTTTGGATAGTTTGACCGGCATTCCGAAGTCCAGGGACATAAAGGGAAATTCGAAGAGGCCAAACGGTATTGGTATGGCTGTCTTCTTGATGTCTGTCGGGTAGACCGGAATCCGGGTATACACTTTTACGAGGTCAATGATAGAGAAGACCATTGAACCGCGAAGATGGTGGCCAAAATCGTATATGTGGCATACTGGGAACCTGTTGAGGAAGTGAAGCAAAGGCTTTCCACGCAAAGACGATAGTCAAGCATTATTAGTCGTTTGCAGTTCTTAAATGGGGTTTGGAAACACAAGTGTATCAAAATAAATTGCATAAAAGTAGTGTTTAATCAAATATCACAGTAAAAGAAGCTTTGTGTTTTGTTTCGTGTCTAAAAGGTGATGTTTTTTTTATTGTGGACAATGTGTATTGGAATTTGCAAATTGAATCCTAAAATTTTGGATGCACAACTCCCATTCAATACGATGACATAAATTTCTTTAGTTTTAAATTAGGTTCTATTGGTTTTATTCCAAGACATACTAAAAAAGGGATTGTCAAGCTTTTCAAGTGTTTCAAGTGTTTGGAAACGGTTTACATTGTAAAATTGTAAATCAAAGAATAACAAGTTACAGGTAGCATTTTTAGAAGGCAATGGAGGATTGACATACGAATCGTTTCTTCAGCTGATTCAAGTCAATTGAGTAAACTTTTTAATGAACACTAAACGTAAATGTTACATCACGCAGTAACCATAAGCTACGCAGCTTCAGTGACTTCTTTAGAAAACAGCAGTCATGTAACATGGTAGTTGCATGTTACGCCATGAATTTTATTTTTATGTTACACACTAGTTGCGTACCAGTGTTGCATCCATTGAACATATTATGTGTGACACTTATGTTACGTACTAATCACATATCAGTGTCACCTTATCTGAACAAAAGACAGTTTTTCAGTGATATTAGTTTTTGTATTTACTTTAAATCGAGATTTTTGCGCGTATTTTGCTCTACATGAACCTCAAAAACATTTTCGCAAAACATTGTTTTGCTTATGCTGTTCTATACATTCTCGTTTGTATGGATTTTTTTTTGTTTTCAATGACTAACAAAAAATAGGCGTTATTTATATTATCTATCTAGTTGGCGTTGCATTCTCATATCATTCTAGTTTATCATCATTATCATGATGATTTTTTTCCTTGAAGTGATTAAAACTTCCATATGGTGATGGGTTATTTCTATTTGAATTAGCATTTTAAAATTATTAGATTTGTGCAAGAGCATGGGCACAAAATCTTAAGCTCAACAGAAGTAGAAATGGGGGCAACAACCTTATTTACAATGAAGCATTTTCAACATTGGGATGTATCCGACAGAGTAATATGTGTTGAAATACATTTTTTTTGTTACTTACAGGCCCTGAATGAATATTACCTTGTAGATAGTAAAAATGTACGTATTTGTTTCTTTTAACGTATTATAAAAGGACTGGCAAGCCTCGGAGGTCATTGTAATTATTTCTGTGTAAAAAAGTTTAGGTGTTATTTGTGGAAGTTTTACTATATTTCTGTAGTAGTTAAAAGATTAAATGAATACATTTGGCACTTTAAAATCGAGTGTAATTTTTATATCAAAAGTACCCACTCAAAAGATTATAAGTTAAATTTTCTAGTTCAGATAATGATTTCGAAGGAACATAACCGCTAAAGCTTTATGTAGATCAATCCCATTGATGATATCCAATAATATTTAGAGAGATGAAAGTCGGCCGCTTTCGATTTTACTATCCGCTACTTCATCACAAAAAAATGATGTTTTCGTCTATGTTTTTTCATTTGTTGTCGATAGCTTTCATTGGATGCAAGACTGTTTTCAACCGATTCATTGATTGCTGCGAGCTCTATCTCGATATCTTTCAGCCACATTGCCTCTTGAACTGTTGCAGTAGCCTGCTTTTTCGAACCCCTCTTTTATGAAAAAATACGTATTTACTGAAAAATCGCAATGATTTTATCAGTTTCTGGTTACATTTTAGTCATTTTCAGTTTTAGGGTTCTGATTTTGATTCGTTAAAGTAAAGTATCTGAATGCACAATATGGGAAGATAATGAAGTCAAGATGTATTTTTGTGAGGTTTTGAATGTATTTGGGTTGCTTATGCCAAAATTTCATCAAAGCCGGTCCCAAGCCCGGTTGAAAAAGTGAAAAGTCGGATAAGCGAGGCATATCGTAATCATATTTGTATTATTCAGTTCTGTTGCATATATTTGTCGGAAAATATTTATATTATTTTTTTTGCCATTCAACACTGATCCCAAGCCAGGTTGAAAAAGCAAACGGAGGCAATTTATTGACTCATTTGTTAGGGATTCATCTTACGGACTAATATAAAATATATAATTACAAGACAAATTAAACAAAAAAGAAAAGAAATCTATAACAAAGTAAAACTAACTACATAAGATACGTTTTAGATTATGTTTGTAGATGTAGAGTGAGTACGGAAACGGATCAAGTTGCAGACTTTTGTGATTTCAACATTGGCGAATGGAATAAAATTGCACTACGCTAGATAAGTCATCAGATCTGGCAGCGCGTTCTGTAATAACCAATCAGAGAGGTAAGAGTTTAATTTATGGCGGTGAAGCCAAAACAGATAACACTCATCTAAGAAGGGTCTGTAGGATTGCAAAATAGGATGTTGTAGCAAGAAAAGTCGCTCTTCATATGGCATATATGTAATTTTAAATTTAAGGATAAAGAAATGAGTGAATTTGAGCTTTACTGATTCAACCATAGAATCCAAATATTGATAGTGAGTTGACAATACTTGCGAGCAATATTCAAGAATTGCTCTAATTAGGCTGGTGTATAGGTTGATGACGGAGGAAATGTTAGCAAACATCTAAGAGTGCCTTAATACGAACCCGTAGAAACGAGAGGCACGTGCGGCTATAGCCACAATGTGAGGCTGAAATTTAAGTTTCGGATCAAAAATCACTCCCAGATCTTTTATTTAAAAAACAGTCGTAAGTAAAATATCGTGTACCGTATAGATATGATCAATTGGACTGGGCTTCAAGGAGAAATACATTTTCTGACATTTCAAGACATTAAGGGTGAGAAAGTTAGTTTGACTCCAAGAATCGATCGCGTCCAGATCCCTTTGGAGAGCAATACAATCCTCTTCCGAGCGAAAAATTCGACAAATTTTTAAGTCATCGGCATATAGAAGACACTGACGCGCTATGACTGAGGAAAGGTCATTTATGTAGAGTAAGAATAGAAGAGGGTCTAGAATAGACCCCTGAAGAACGCTGGAGGTAGAGTGGAAGGAATATGCTCCACATAGACTAACACGGCATGAACGTGATAGATACATGATTCAAGCCAGGAGAGTAATGGCCCAAACAGGCCAAAGTGAACTAGCTTCAAAAGTAGCACATTTAGGTTGACAGTGTCAAATGTCCTACTGAAGTCAGTATACACTACATGAACTTGGGTATGACTATCGAGAGCCTTTGCGGCAGTTTGGGAAAGTAAAAGGAGATTCGTATTGCTTGCCAGGCTTGGAACGAATCCACGTTGGAATGGTGACAGCCTACAATGAAGAACTTCGTATATTGTAGACAATGCGTTTGATTTTATTGTAGACAATGCGTTCAAGGAGTTAGGGGAAAACAAGAAAGTGATGAAATGAGACGATAATTGAAAGCATTGAAAGAAGATCCAGACTTAAGTATAGAATTTTTTAGTCAACTTCCACATATGGGGGAAGCAAATATCACGCAAATTTTTCAGGAGTCGAACCTTGTTTACTGTCCCAGAAAACAGTATAAGAGATATTGAATAAAGACTTGAAGGAGTTGACATGAGACCAAAACGGCTTTGTTTGGTTAGAGTGCAGCGAATTTTCAATATTAGCGAAGTAGTTAGGCATAGCTTTTTCAATTTCTAGTTTGGCTGAAGCACGATGGTTTGAAAAGGCAGTATAATTTTCCAAAGTTTTATTGGATTTGTAAAGCCTAAAAGCTTAGTTTTTTAATTTTAAGATTGCCTTAACATCACGGGTCAACCAAGGAGGATCACTAATCGTAGTACGACTATGGTAGGGAGTGAGACGAGAGATAAGGTCATAGAGAAGAGAGTAAAATTTACTGAGAGAATCTTAACAGCCAATATTGTCAAAAAAGATGCTTAGTTAACCGATAAAAGTTCTTCCGACAAAGCAATGTTATTCGGTTTCCAAAAGTTAAATTTAAGTTGTCTGTGCCTATTCTGAGCTTTGGGCTAACAAAAGTAAAGTTCAAACAGCGGAAGTGGATGATGGGGTCCCAAGGAACATAGGGCAAAAGAGCAGTGGTTGAAGTTAAGTTATCAGGAACAATATTTGATAGATGATAACACAAGACGATGGATTAATGGAGAGGAAAAACGAGGTTACAGACTCATAGAAATATTTATAGAGCTGAAGAGGAGAGTTAGAAGAGATATGGGTAGAGGATATATACAATGAAGAAGAAGGGTCAGCAAATACTTCAACGAAAACACATTCTATCAAGCAGGAGAGTGAAAGTGTTCACAGCGAGCGCTAGAAAGACAATTCTTCACAGCTATTAAGATTTTAGGTGAAGATCGCGGTCTTTACAATTAATAGTAAAATAAAGCAAAAGTTCATACCAAAAGATGCCAGAGTCTAGCCAGGTTTCTGTCAAAAAAATGATAGAGTCGTTCACCAACTGCCACGATAGAATAAGATGCTCCAACTTGGTTCGTAAGCCACGTACATTTGATAATAAATACTAACTTTTTAACATATATTAAGGCATGAAGCACTTGCAAATGATGACGTGCAATTTGTTGAGGTAGTTGGTGAAAATAGTGCTAAGATCGGCGAATACGTGGCTGGTGAAAATTCTACGAACGGCGGACGCAAATTTTTGACTATTGGTCCACTAGGCCAAAACCCAATTTTAAGTAAAGACTTGTATTCGGGAGGCACAGTAATTTTGAAAGAAGCAATGACCTTATTGGGGATATTGTCCATTGTAATTTTTTTGCAATTAAGAATGGAGGGTGTAATTCCAAATCTGGTAATAATGTAAGTTTGTACGTCATTGCAAGAGGTGACGTATGCCAGACGAGAGACAAATATTTGAATCGGAGGCGCAACGACATGCAATGTCGGATCGCAGCGTGCGTTGTAGACCGTGGAACAGGGGTAGCAACAACGTGTAATGTAGGGCTTGGTGACAATAATGGCTGCAGTTGCAATGGTGCAAGTAATGTATCAACCGAATTACACAAAACGTTGGCAGAAGATAAAGGCGTTTTGATGAAGCTGTAGGTGGTACAAATATCGTACTAGAAGCAGTTGAAGAAGAAAGAGCACTACATGGTGCTGGTAGTTCTAGCGAGGCTGATTTAAATGACGCATTTATGAATCCCATTCGCAAATTTAGCGAAGCAAGTGAAGCGGAGTGTTCGTTTAAAAATTTTATAAGTATTTTTCCACGCATCACAACGATAAAATACGTTGTTTGGATGCTTGGCAATAATTTCAACCAACAATGAGTTGACGTTCATGAACTTAGCGTGGAAAACTTTGTCGCAGTAAACATCACAAAAGATAAATTTAGAGCGAGTAGATTCTAAAAGATTACATTTTGTGCATGTGAGACCAAAAGAAGGCGAGTTAAGAGCCATGGCGTAAGAGGGTTAGTGGTTTAAGCAAAGCACTGAAAAGACCGTCTATATAGGCTTCAAAACTGGATAGCCAATATCACAACCGAACTAGTATACACTGCAAATTCGAGGTCCAAACCGAATAGTCACTATCTAGGTGAAAGTTATAGTGATGAGCTTGAAAAGCCGTTAACACTATATGTGATTGTTCAGAGAAACAATGATACAAAGGGAGCACCAGTCATGAAAACTTATTCATTTTGTTAACTTTTTTCACTTTACAAATTTAACTGAAGCACACACTAATTGAAATCAATCCAAATGCAAAACAAGCTGCGCAATGTGAGGAAAAACTCGTGCAAACAGACTGATAGGCGATATTCGGTTAAAAACAACAAAAATTTTGGAAAAACGGCAGTGGCAAAACACAACACAACTCAACCGATCAAAGCACGGGACAGTTGTTAAGTTTGTTCAATGTTCTAATTCTAGCATCAAAATTTTCAATTTAATGGTTTTTCCTTTTTAACTTTTTTATTCACACATAATTTTTTTTAACCTTTTTCTTCTTTTTCGTGTTACTAACTTACTGATCTTAACCTTGATTATTTCTAACAAGTTCTTCTTGACATCTGTCATCTTGCCTCCGTTCAATTATTTTGCGCCAAATGTTATGCTTCTTTCAGAACTTTCGTGGTTGGAATTGTTCAGAATGTTACTGGAGTTACATGTTTATCTGGAGTTTTGGAACAGCAAACTAACAGGAACAAAATGAACTGAATAAACGCATAAACGTGAGTGGTATCAATATCCCTCCGAGGCAAGATGTCAAACAGAGCATGACGTTAAACGACTTCCATCGAGAAGCCACTTCAAAAGAAAAGTTCTATGAACCAAAAAAACAGGACATAGCTTCGAGTAACAGCTCAAACAAAAAAGTGTTGCTACAGTACCGCAACAGATATTGAAATTGTGATTTTTTAAAGGATATAGTGCATTTAGAAGCAGTTTTAATTAATAATTTCATGCTTTTAAACTCACCGAAATATCCAATACACATAATGACATTTCTTTAAATTGTCAATGCAACAGGATAAATTTTATCAAATAATTATTTCAAATTCAATATTGGTATCAACCATAGTTCAGTGAAAGCTGATCCAATGTTTGGAAATGTTAAATTTTTGAAATTGCCCGCTAAACTGTCGGTCCCTCCTATTTTCGCCACCCTCCGTCAATGACCACCACTACCACATGAACGTATCACAAATTTATACACAAATAGTGTTGATATTTCACTCCATAAATACCACTATTTGGGGAATATACAAAACTGACTAAGTTTTTACTTTTTCTATGATAGCTCGCGCTTTCGTTATTGATGTTCTCAATCTTACCCTTAGCTCTTTTGCGTAATTGTCTAGATCATAGACCCTATCGTTATTTTCAATTAAATCATTTGGTAGGTAGGGGAGTTTGCCGAATATTAGCTCGTAGGGGGTATAATTGGTGTCTACATGCGGTGTTGTGTTATATGCAAATGCATAGTATGAAACCCACTTGTCCCATTGATAATCATCGGCAAATGCATACATGTATTCATTAAGTACACGATGATTTCTCTCTACCACACCAAGAGTTTGGTGATGATACGGCGTTGAGAATATTTGATTTATGTTTAATAGTTCACATATTTCTTTCATGAGTTTATTGTTAAATTCCGTGCCTTAATCTGATTTAAAATTTTTAAAGTGACCATATTTTAAAATGAATTGGTTGATTATACCTTCAGCGACTGTACTTGCTTCCTTATTTTCTAATGGGATTGCTACTATAAATTTTGTCAGTTCACATTGTAACGTCAATATATACCTATACGAGTTAGATATTCGTAGTGGTCCTACTGTATCTATTTCTATTGTTTCGAAACTGGTTGTGGGTGTTCCGGTTTTTACCATTTTCTCCTTAGTGTGTCTTATCTGCTTATTAATTTTACAAGCTGTGCAGTTTATTACGTGAGCCTTAACCATGCTACTCATACCTTTCCAACAGTAACGTTGTTTTAGTTTTAACAAAGTTTTGCGGATCCCTAGATGTCCTCCGTGTGGTGAATTATGAAATTCCTCAATAATTTTCTTTTGCTCGATTTTATCTGTTATTCTTGTGGGTGGCTTATATATCATTATCTTCAATTTCGTACGCGTACGTTTTGTCCGAAGCAACTTATTAAATTATCCAGATATATCGCTGCAATATATTATTATCTCTTCTTTCGTACGTACGATGCTTATATTTTCATTATTAATTTTGTTGCGCAAAATTATAAATTTCAATTTTGTTATACCGGTAATGTCTGACATACTCGTGCAGTCCCAACAATAGAGTTGATCAGATTCTATGTTAGATTGGGTGCAGTTGCTGCTGACTTGCTTCGTAATATTATCTTCATTTTTATTTTTATTTGCCATACCCCTTGTTATTGCTAGTAACTTTCGTTTTGCTTTATTATCGTTTTCTGGAGGAATCATTGCTTTTAAGGTATCAGAGTCTAATTCGATTCTTGATAGGGCATCTGCATATGTGTTAATGGAGCCTTTCTTGTAAATGATTGTAAAGTCATAATCTGACAGATCGACACGTATTATCGTCAATTTAGATGATGGATTGTTATGAGTAAAGAGAGCAACTAGAGGTCTGTGGTCCGTTACTACCACGAATTTTCTTCCATATAAGTACGGTCCGAAAAAGTTAATGCCCCAGTGTATCGCAAGCAACTCTTTTTCAATAATTGGTTTATTGATATCGTGCTTTACTAAACTTTTGCTGGCATATGGGATTGGTAAATCTGAACCTATTTCACTTTGTGACAATACTGCTCCTAACGCGTAGTTAGACGCATCTGTGGTTAATATGAATGGTTCATCAAAATGTTTATATTGTGTTGTCTATTATAATTGTTATTATTGTGAAAAGATCGGCGCATATTTGTGTATCTATTATTTGTATGCATATTGTTCCTGAATTGAATATTGCCGTTATTGTTTCTGTTTGTGTATTGTTTGTTTCTATCATAATTCAAATGTGACGATTTCTAATCTGCATTGACGATATCGAATGCTTCGAACTAAATTTAAAGAAAGAATGTGATCTTTCATTTTTTTTATACGTAATGTCAACTTTTGTACTATTATTTTGTGTTGACTAAAAAAATCTAAAATCTAAATACAATAATTCGCATATTTATACGATCTATAGTAAATCTAACTAAAGTGTAAAGTGTTATTTTAGTGCGATTTCTCAATTAAAAATTGAAAATCACTTATTATTAAAATTTATCAGTCGTATTCAACTTCATTAATCATATTTTTCCTTTTAAACATGTGGTGCATTTTAGCACTGTTTTCCTAAGAGTTCACGTAGTGATTTCATGATATTTCAAAATTTTATCGATTTGTTTAAAGAATCTATAGTTAATATAGTATTGTTATTCAGTCCATAGCTATGAAAATTTAAGTTTTGACTAAAAATAACTAGTGTTTAATTATAAATTCCTGGTCGTTGCCGTAAAATCATTTAGCCATCATTAAATTGTTTGTTAGTTTACTCGTAAATAGCGCAGAAAATTCTCCTTCATCTTCGCCTTCTTCCTTTTTGCAATTATCTTCCATATACTTCGATGAAGTTCCATCTCTATTATCTTACGTCGAAATTCAATTTTCGGTCGTATTCTTAGTCGTCAACGTAGAAATTCGAAATTTTATTGTTCTTATTTTAAATAAGAAACTTTCAGCTTCGAATGGGCATAATTGCCTTGATTTAGGTTTCTGTGGTCCGCCTAGCGCAGGGTCGTCAGGTGCAGGATCGCCATGTAAAGGAAGATCGTGATGTAATGAAGATGGAGATGGAGATTTTGAGGCAGCTTCTAACGCCTGAGTTCTTTCGCTATAATTATCGAAAGTTTAAATTAGGGGAACTGTTGAATAACCCTAATGCGCAAACCTATGCAAGCGGTCAAACCGCAGATAAAGTGGCGTGGAGAAGATGTCTCTCGGCCGATATTTTATAATAAAAACGCAACGATTTTTCTTTATCGCGTAAGGATTGCTGGAAGACTTTGACTTCGCTACTAATGCGCAGCGTCGCGTAGTAGTATCTCCGCGCGTCTAGGTCAGGAAAGCAAATCCCCTCGATCTATATTTTCGTTTCTCTTTTATACCATTTTACAACTTCTAATATGCTTACGTACTAAGTTAATTTATTACCTTATGACTAAGTGCCCAATATATTTTTACTTCACACAGTTCGATGATCTATTTGCCCATGCAGCAACATAGGTCATCGAATTACATTGTGTATACTGCACAATCGAACCATGCCCACTTGACTCATGGCGCGATGCATGTTCTCACATTAGCCTGGTCAAGTGTTCATTCATAAATCGTTCACACTAATCGATGACATGGCAAACCTCTGCCTTGGAATAGGTTGTGTACACGATTGATGACTGTAGCGGCAAAACATTCAACACGTGCGGATCGATTTATTTGTGTGCAATTGTTTACAATTGTAGGATTTATGACTTACTTTCTTATGTGGGCTAAGATTTCTTACACTAGGTGATAATGAATATGTCACACTATACTACATTAAATGGTAAAGATTATGATACACTACAAGTGGCGGGTTCGTCCACTTAACATAAACTTCAACATTTCAGGATATTATGAGACAACCGTTTCAAATATAAAGAATGTATATCCCGAGTAATTGTTTGCAAACGAACAATGTTTTTAAAACTATGTTATTATGTCACTAATGAAGGCAATTTTAACTATGATGTTTTGAAATTTATTTTAGAAAAAATAAACAAACTTTAAACCTAGTGGTGCATGCTCTAACTTTAGTTAAGGCCTAATAACAGTGTTGATTAACCTTAATTTGAAAAAATGCCACTTCCTAATTCAATAATATGATCAAAGCGCTGTTTTCATTGGTCCATATGAGGAAGAAACTAATTTGAAATTGCAGTGTGATTAGTTTGGTTCCAGCTATTCCTTGCAGGTCACGAGTATGTAAATAAAAAGGTTTGTTCAGTATGTCTTTTAAAAATTTATTTTAGACGGCCGGTAGCTTTTGTTTGTGGCTAGCAACGCATTTTTTTATACTGAATAATTTTATAAAATCTAGGACAATATAACAGGAGTATATAGGTTGTCGCAAGTTGGGATCTTCTGTTGATGAAAGATTTTGTAGGATATATAATATCCAGCATATGAATTTTAAATATTAGCATGGAATTTCAGTAAACGCCTAAGTACTTTATGCTATTAAGCCATGGAAAAGAGGAACGCGTTTAGCAGTGTGTGTTCAGTGCTCATGATGCATATTTGAAAAAATAAATATTTAATGAGAGTAGTAGTAAGTAATATTAAAAACAACAAAAACAAACAATAAAGCAGTGATAAAGTACACGTTGGCAGAATATATGTCAGAACAATAGATAGACAACTAATAAGTGAGTCAGTGAATAAATTTTGAAACTAATTTTGAACCAATTTCAATTTAAATTTTCATGTAAAGGAAAATACTTCGATTACTTTTGTTCTAAAAAGGTTACCATGTAAGATGGCTAATAATAGCAGTATGTAACATTATCACCTTAATGGGCCCTTTCCATTGCCTCAAATATACGTATTTTGTATGTCTGACGTATTTCAAAATTCGTCTGACAGTTTAAATGGAGTTGAATTGATTTTTTTGTCATTATTCAACAGTTTTAATCGCAAAATATGGATGTTTCAATGTTTATAAAAGACTTTAAAAATAGAAATAATCTCAGGACTTTCAATATTCCTCTTGAAAATCAAAGTGAAAGTCCATGAAAACATGTTCGAAACAGTTCTTTACATTCACGCTTATTTGATTTCGATTTGTTTATCGTGCAGTTGAGTCTTGTATTTGCTTGACATATTGAGCCAAACAGCTTTGTGAATAAATAAATATCAACTAGTAACATCTATTGCATATGACAACATCAATAACTCTGTTGTTCCGATTCATAATTTCGTCGAAATGACGTTTCAGCGATAATTTGAACATATATGGGTGAATAGCATGATAATGGCCAAAATTGCATATAGTGTAAAAACAATGTACTTTCATGGCCTATTTACATGGCCATATATGTGGCGGTGAGGAAACTTTACACAGTATTAAGTGACGTACCTTCGAACCAGGTTTTGTATAGGTGGGAACCACTTCTAATCAGTGCAGATTGGTGCTTGGTGTACGTGGTTACAAGGGGTTAAGATAGGGAAATCAGTGCCATTGTGAATCTGGTGTACGAGGGGTGTTGCGGTTGGTTGGGTTTGTCAGGTGTGTCGCGGTGATTTGTGTTGTGTTGTGAGGGGTTGCTGAGCGTGGTTGGTAGAAGGGTGTAGAGGTTTGTTCAGGTGTGTTGCGGTGATTTGTGTTGTTAGATTTGCAGAAACATTAAGAGTGTGATTTGCGAGGCGTTGAGCGACGTTGTGGGTCCAGTTGGTTGGTTGTTAGGGGTGTAGGTGTGTTAGAAAGGAAAATCAATTGAGTTTTTGTGAAATGGATTACCAGGCCGTCATGAAAGGCTGACGGCAAAATATTCATGAAATGCCGTGTGCATAAATTTTTCTTCCTGCATCAATGCAATTGTACCTTCTGCCAAAGGCAAGCCGAATGATGGGTGAAAAGAAACAGGCAGCAATTTTAATGGTCATTGCCATCCATGCTAAATTCTGATCCTAACCTTAATGTATTACGAAAAGTATCCAATTAACTTCATACACATGTACGTTGAGATGTGTTTAAATAGCCATGATCGGACAGAGGTATGGTAGTACATATAACTAAGTATTAATTTTCTTAATACTGCGAGACAGTCTACCAGGAGTTCATCAATTCAGAAGGTTAAAATATCTCAAGTCTTTTTTGAAGGCAAACGGATGATGGTAAAGAGGACGATACATGTTTTTTATTGTAATTGAAGGCATTCCCCGAACGCATTGACCGTCAACAGGTGCTTCTTTCGTGTAGAGATGTATCATGAATGATCAAGTACGTAACGGCAGGTTAATCGTTTTTTCTTGTTGTTTGCTGGGGAACTGTAGATTTGAGGGTGAATATCATTAAAATAACGCCTTGCGTTCCACATTTTTTAAGATAAATATTTTACACTATATTGCGAAATCGAGTAATTAAGTGGTATGACTCAATTTCCAATATGAATTAATCAGCTTCATGAGAAAATGACGTTTGGTTAACACGGCCGGTAGCACAGGCTACATGCATATGCTTGCAATTTGTACATTGTGGAAAAATTTGTATAAAAATCCGTGGCTGGTACCATGGGTTATCATAAATTGTCGGACAGCACTCTGACCGATCAGAGAGGTAAGTCTTTTGATTTTTAAGTTATTATTTTTTACATATTAATTTTTCTTTATTTTTCTTACAGCTTTATTGTAAATTTTTTAAAAATTACGGCCCCACAAGGCCTATTTTGCAGCTGACGTAAGTTAGATTAGGATGTTTGATAAACAAATTCCTCGAAGAATAACGTTAGAGGAATATCGCAAGAGATATTCGACCATAGATCTCCAACGGCCGCAAAAAGTTTTGGCTGGGGTTGCAGCAGCCGAGCAGCGTGAAGAAGCTGCGTCAGGACCCGCAACCGAGGAGAATAAACAGATTGTAAAGGCAAGGAGGACGTCGCCTCTCAATGGACCTCAACCTCTGACGGTTGAAGAGCTGCAAAGACGGTTGCAGGGCAAAAGGTTCGTGCCTGAACCTACGTCAACGGAGCCCTCCAAAAAAAGAAGCGTGGTGGATGCCAGGTGAAGTTGCGTCAGCAGAGGGCAGAACTGCATCGAATAATACCGCTAACAACTGGAGCGGATAAAATTAAGTTAATAAAATTACTAAATAGTTTAAAATAGTGTACTAGTTTTAATAATGTAAAATAGAAAGATAAGTAAATTTAGATAAAAAATAAAAAGATGGAAAATATAATTAAAGATTTTAAAATTGCGTTAGCATCTAGTTTTGAAGATTGTATTTCCTGGTTGAGGAATACAACAAATAAATTTAGGGATAGAAATATTTATCCGACATTAGATGAGAAATACAGGTTTTTACTGCATTGATAGAGTTTTCAAAGCTACATCACCTGTCGTTTTCAAATGGTTTGCTAAACGAAACATTTAATCTTTTGGTGAATGATGGAAACTCCTCCAGCTCTAATGATGTTCAACAAGAATGTGTTGGTGAAGGTAATCAACAAGGGGTTGGCTCAAGCGATATATCAAGATCGTTTCAAATAATTTCCAGGAAAGAGAAGCAATTTAAAAAAATTACCGTCACAGGTGTCACCTTAAGTTTTCAGATAAAGGACTTCACCAATATAGCTGTTGATCCTTTAAGTGCTTTAGAAAAAATATTTGATAAGATAATTGCAGACATTCTTGGTAACGCAAATTCGGAGTGTAAAATGAGCTTTAACATAACACTCCCAAAATCATCACACGTTAAACCCATATGGTCGAGTAGTTTAAAACCTGTTCAGGAAATAAATGGGAAATACATAATGGGTCTTATAGCAAATGTCAACCAATCAAACACTTAATTTCTTTCGGATGATATCATTCAGTTCCATGCGGATGTCGTAAACATTCCTTTCGGTGGGGGGCGTATAAATAAAAAGTACACAGATGATGATCAACTTTTAAAAAGGAAAAAAGTATTAGTGCATGCGGGTACAACCACTAAAGCTGACGATCTTTCATGTTTACCAAGGTGTTTTTGTAACGCAATGGAAATGGTTGAGGGTAATATAAGCCGTGTTAATAATTCAGTCATTTTACAATCTTTGGATCTGGAGGCTGATCAATTGTGTAAAAATGCCAAAGTGGTAATCAGTGAGAATGGATGCAACATCCTAGATCTTTATAAATTTTAAAAATACCTTTGTGGGTATCAAATTGTTGTTTTCGATAATATTCGAGATCCGAGTTCCATCCTTTTTCAAATTCCGCTACAGGATATAACAGCAAAAAAAATTTACCTCTTCTATTTCGAGAGTACAAAACATTTTAACGTCATAAAATCGGTCACCGGATTGTTTTCCAAAAGTTATATTTGTAACTATTGCGATAAAGTTTCAAATCATTTGTTTCATAAATGTGAAATGAAATGTCCGTACTGTATCACATTCCCACCCTGCGTGTATCACAGATGGTTGACTGTAGCGAGTGTAATCGCGGGTTTAAAGGACCGCTATATTTCGCTAACCATTTAGATAAAAAGTTCAAAGGAAAAACTGTATGTGACACTTTCAAGATATGTGTATTTTGCACAAAATTTATAAATTTTACATACAGGAAAGGACTCAAACATCAATGTGACGAATACTTCTGTCAGATGTGTTCAAAATACAACCGTCCCAACATAACTGTTTTATAAAGCCCTACATAGTTAGAAAGGATAAAAAGTTTCTCATAATATTTTTTGATTGTGAAACTACTCAAGACGGCCTGGAGACGGTATGGAGCTCTTCAACTTTTGTACATGTTGCAAATCTAATTGTAGCACAACATGTTCGTCACAATTGTTATCAAGATGAAGATATTAAACAACCATGTGATACATGTGGTGTCAGACAGCATATTTTTGAAAAAAGTGATCAATCCTCTGTTGTGCAAAGGTTTCTAGACTATTGTTTAATCCCTAGACTATATGGGAGCAACGTATATTGTCATGCACTTAATTTACAAGGCTATGATGATCATTTCTTGATTTTGGAGTTAATAGCTAGAAAAAAACATATTGAACCTTTATTGAATGGAGTCAAAACTATGAAGTTGACATGTGAACAAGTTTCATTTGTTGACTCTTTAAATTTCCTGCCGTTTCCACTTTCTAAGTTTTCACAAGTTTTCGATATTGAAGACAGTGCTAAAGGTTACTTTCCTTATTATTTCAATATGGAGCAGAATATAAATTATATTGGTAAATTCCCACCACCAGAAATGTACGGTTGCAATACAATGAAACATAAAGAAAGAATGGCTATTTTAAATTGGTACAATACAAAAACACAAGGTATTTTCAATACTAGAAATGAGTTGCTGCGATATTGTGTAAATGATGTTGATATTTTACGCCGAGGATGTATAAGGTTTATGGATGAATTTATTAAAATGACCGATGTGAGCCCCTTAATAGAAAGTCTCACAATTGCATCGACATGTATGCTAGTTTCTCGGAAAAAATATCTTCAAAAAAAAATATCTGAGGCGTAGTACCTAAAAGATGCTATTTCAAAAGTAAAGCACATTCCGTAATTTCTTGTAAGTGGCTGGCTTGGAAAAATTCACAAACTAGCGGCTTGATAATCACCGCAAACAACAATAGTGCGTTAAAGTTGGATAAGTGTGGATTCTATGTCGTCGGCTTTCATAAAGAATCAAATACTGTCTTTGAGTTCTTTGGCTGTTATTATCACGGTTGTAGAGATTGATTTAAATTTCAAGAAACGACTGCAAATAGCTCATTGGTTTTAAAAACATTAAATCAAAGATATGAAGGCACACAAAGACGTATCGAGGCGATAAGGAGAAATGGATCTAATCTGGTGTATTCGTGGGAGTGTGAATTTAAAAAAGTACCAAATATAGACTGGGTTTTAAATGAAAAATTGCGGGAATATTATAATGATATAATGCCACCACTATGTGTGCGGGATGCTCTATTTGGAGGTCGTACTGAGGTATTTAAATTATACCATAAAGCAAAAGAGGGAGAGGTAATACGTTATTTAGACTTTAACAGTCTTTACCCGTACATCAACAAATACCAAACTTTGTTTAAACTCATTGTGGGGCAAGTTCTGTTAAAGTGATGATCAAACAAACACTAAAGTGATTAATAATTTCAAACAATTTTGTGAGCTTCTCCAGTCACCAGGTGTAGAAATTTGTTCAATTTACCCGGTTGATAATGATAACATGTGGGTTACATGGAAATATGAAGAGGAAAATCTGAGAACTTTGCCACTTGCAAACATTCCTATCGCATCTTATACAACGGCACTAGCTTGAATTAAATTATACAAACTATTGGAGAAACTGGGTTCATCGAATCGAAAAGTTTTGTGTAAAGAATAAATGTTATCTATTTTTATTGTATTAAAATTTTATATTTGCATTTTATAGTTTAGATATTCACATCATGTAAATAAGTTGTTAAGTGATGTTAGCATTGTTATGAAATTAAACAATTATTTATAGATCATATGATGAAATTCGAATAGTTGTTGGAATAAAATATAAGTACCAGTACTCTAAACATTTCTTTCATATCATTACTAGTCTTACAACCATCAGATATGGCACATATTATTGTAGATATCCAGTTTGTGTATGGCAACGGGCAATATTTTGCGAAAGAGCTTGCTGTCCTACAATTCGGATCACTTATACCATCAATGTATCATCTTAGTTATCTTTTAAGGGCTGCAAACAGAACAACTTTGACGTGGATAACATTAACGGTTTGCACTGGAATGATGGCAATATCAATTACACATCAATATCACCAGTCTACCAGATATATTTGAAAAATATGCTACATCGACGATCTATGTAAAAGGTGAGATGAAAGAGAAGTTTGTGAAAAAATATCTACCATCAACAGATATAATCCAGTTGCAATTACCAAAACTTAGCGAACTGAGAAAGTTTCACACGTATTGCGAATCTCACGAGAGGACACAGTCCAAGCGATGTGCAGTGCAAAATTGTGTAAACATATACTTATATATGCTAATAAATGAAAAATATTCAGTAAAAGATGAAAATGTGTTGTTATTCAATACTTTTATTACCCAATCGTTATATTATAAATAATTTGAGGATTACAAAACCATGGAATTGCATAAAAAAGTCGAGAATAGTTTATGTGCACATATGAAGCACGTGAGGGTATAAAAAGGCCATCACTCGATAGTTGTAATACATCTTTAGCCTTACATCTAGTTGTATACTGTTTGAAATACTCTCTCACACTGTCGGTTGCGTTGTTGTTGTGGTACATAATAACATTGAAGAATTCCATCTTCTTGAACAAATTTAAAAGGTTCTGGAGTGTTAGCCGGATACTACCTTGATCGACTGGTATGATGTACTCCTTTTGTAAATCAGCTTGTGTTGCTTTGCCAGTTTCAATATTTTCTTGCTTCATCTTGATCAGATAAATGTACAATGAAGTCCACCCTAGGAAGTTAGTTGATACAGGGAAACGTCCAGGATTACTGAAGATTATTTTAACCTCAAATGTGAGTGGATCGAAGCCCAACGTAACTTTCCGGTTTTGACATCCATCCAGATAGTTGGTGTAGTTCAGTAGCACATCTTCACCAGGAACCTCGGATCTTTTCTGCCAGCAAGATCCCTTAGTAATTAATTCAGCAGTGCCTCCAGGTTTGCTCCTTTTGTTAGATCGCTACGGTTTTGCAATGTCCACGATTTTCCGAATAGGTGATATCATACTGCCCGAAAGGTTATTAAAGTAAGACTGAAAGTCAGGGGTTTCTGCCCGAACGCTTTATATTGAGCTCACGCTTTTATAGCGCATGTCTCCTGCATACAGGACTGGTTGTAACACTCCCCTATATTTTGCGAAGAGACCCTCGAATAGATTCTCTGGAACAAATTAACTATTTCATAAACATTGGTGTCATAGTTTGTAGTACAGAACCGGCTCAAAATTTTTTTTAAGATTCTATCGCTACAACGAAAATAAAGAAATATACAGCCATATTGCCCGCACGTGGTGGAGAATGCACTCTGTAACCTCTGCTTATTATTTACAAATACTTTATCATTGCACCGAAGGAATTTTTTGAAGTACTTGTTAGTAGGATATTTACCAAACGAGTCAAAATATTCACTTGGTCCTTTTTAGGTAAGTAGAATGCTACCCAATGAACACCGCTCTTTTGAGACGGATCTGTGTTGGCTATGACGCATGCTGGTTTTCTATTTTTCCAAGGTAAACGATCGCAGGGATATACACCGTGAAAAAACCTTTTTGTTATGATTACTTCTCAACGCGTTGATGATCTCTGTTGTGTTCATTCTTGTCCTTTCAGGAATATGTTTTCAAGGTTTACAACCTTAGTGTGTGATGTGACGTAGCTTTGTAAGAATTCTTTTGTCGATTCTCCGTTCACAAACACTGTAGAGAACTTTCCCAACAATCTGATAGGATCATCATCGACTCGCTTGAGTTCCAAGCTTCCAAATACGCCTGTCTGATCTGCTATAGTCAAGGTGGTAGGATATTTATACGTTATTTCTTTCGAGTAAAGTTTGATCTGTGATGCGATCTCAGTCAGCGATACTTTTTTAAAGAAGGTTAAGTGACCTTCTGAGAAGTATTCAACATTAACAAGGCAATGTGCCATGACTTCTGCTGTGTACTAGAATAAATACTATCCAAATCTGAATGTTATTGCGATATATATATATATATATATATATATATATATATATATATATATATATATATATATATATATATATATAGTTTTTTTAAAAGATTGTAAATACATTCCAATTTTTGTCAATTTTAAGCCTTCCATCATATTCCGCGTAAATGATACAGGTGACGCTTTTCTTTAATCTTCCCTCGATCCTTACCACACCTTGGTTTAACAAACTAGCGCATCCCGAATCGTATGCGCTATCTGCTGTTAAATCAAATGCTAGCAGAAAACAGCCATCATCAAAGAATCTCTTGGATATCTGATGACCTTTATCAAAATAATTGATTCCAGTCCCCTTGAACAGAGAAAGATATCCTCTAGTGCTAACTGGATTTTTCGTGGGAATAATCAAACTCTAGAGGAAGGTCTGGTACTTGAACACCATTTACTGATAGATTGAAGTTGGTAATTTTGTTATGCTTAAAGTTGAATGGATTTTTGTGCGCTTTCCGGTGTAGGAGTCATTATCCACCATACCAAAAACTAGCAAATTCGGTAATTGTCCTATCATTACATTATCAAGAGATAGAGTATAGGTGTTGGTGGGTAAAGTGTAGATTTTTAATTCCACCCGCTTGTACGGATATACAGCATTCGATCGTTGGAGTACAGTTTCATGTGCTAATGGATTAAAGTCATCTTCTGTCGAATACAAATAAAATTCCGGTTTTTCCAATTAAAGTGTTAAACGGAAGTCCACTCCATTCATTAACAGTTTATCCTGATTCAACATGTCACTTTGAATTGTGCCCATCAGTTCAACGACGTTACTCTTTTTCACCATTGCAGACCTTTTAAGATAGAACTCATTTAACTCAGTAGGACCACCGTCAGGTCTTGAGTATTCAATCATTTCCATCTCATTCTGAACTAGATACCAACCGGCTGATTCAAGATGAGTTGATGCAGCGGCTTTACCATAGTTCAGTAAATTTTCAATATAGGCGCGATAGTGTTATTTGTTGTCTGTCTGAGCTATATTCTTACCATTCAATTGTACAGTGCATTGCCTAAAAAGTAAATGCATGAGGTTGTTTGCTACACCAACGGGGTCAGCTAAAACTTCACCTCCATCAGCTTTCTTAAGTTTCTCCTTCCCTGTGAAAATTTCTTCCTTGCCATTTTTAAATTTAATTAGCTGCACTTTGAGGCGTAAGTAAATGCTGGATAAGTCACGATATGTATCTCCATGGCTGAGTGAGACAAATTCCAACACAGAAGAATTGTCCAGTGATGCAATAGGTTTGTAAGCAACCTGTTCGGTCTTCAGAATACTGTTTTGAATTGGTGGTGAGGTAAAAATCCAATTCAGATTTCATACATTTTTTCTGCATCGTGATGGTATTATCTACTTGTCAAATATATCCAATGTACGCTTTCTTAATTGACGTCGTGTTTTTATAGTTTTCTTAGCTCTGCTCGATGATAGCTTTCTCACTTTTCTCCCTTTTTTGCGGTTAGGCACCGATTTCAGCTGCTTGCTTGTGTAAGGGTTAGCTCGTTTTATAGCTAATCTCCTACCTCTACCTTCCATTTTATCGAAGATTTTATTTACACTTTTTTGGGCTAATTCTTGTACTTCAGATTTTCCATGTTCTTTAAGCACCTGCTTCAGTGGTCTGCTTCCTGCCTCTTTAAAAATGGACTTTCATGTTTCGACGACTTGTTTGCCTATAGCTTTTGCTAAACGTAGAAATGTTTTTTTCTAGCAATTAACTCCGACCATCATGGCCTTGTAAATTATGTGTTTAACAATATAAGTTGCTCACATATGGTCAGGAGATTAAACAATTGTCTAGAAACCTTTGCACAATCACTTTTTTCAAATATATGCTGTCTGACACCACATGTATCACATGGTTGTTTAATATCTTCATCTTGATAACAATTGTGACAAACATGTTGTGCTACAATAAGATTTGCAACATGTACAATAGTTGAAGAGCTGTCTCCATACAGCCCTTTTGAGTAGTTTCACAATCAAAAAATATTATGAGAAACTTTTTATCCTTTCTAACTATGTAGGGCTTTATAAAACAGTTATGTTGGGACGGTTGTATTTTTGAACACATCTGACAGAAGTATTCGTCACATTGATGTTTGAGTCCTTTCCTGTATGTAAAATTTATAAATTTTGTGCAAAATACACATATCTTGAAAGTGTCACATACAGTTTTTCCTTTGAACTTTTTATCTAAATGGTTAGCGAAACATAGCGGTCCTCTAAAGCCGCGATTACACTCGCTACAGTCAACCATCTGTGATACATACACGCAGGGTGGGAATGTGATACAGTACGGATATTTCATTTCACATTTATGAAACGAATGATTTGAAACTTTATCGCAATAGTTACAAATATAACTTTTGGAAAACAATCCGGTGACCGATTTTATGACGTAAAAATGTTTTGTACTCTCGAAATAGAAGAGGTAAATTTTTTTTGCTGTTATATCCTGTAGCGGAATTTGAAAAAGGATGGAACTCGGATCTCGAATATTATCGAAAACAACAATTTGATACCCACAAAGGTATTTTTAAAATTTATAAAGATCTAGGATGTTGCATCCATTCTCACTGATTACCACTTTGGCATTTTTACACAATTGATCAGCCTCCAGATCCAAAGATTGTAAAATGACTGAATTATTAACACGGCTTATATTACCCTCAACCATTTCCATTGCGTTACAAAAACACCTTGGTAAACATGAAAGATCGTCAGCTTTAGTGGTTGTACCCGCATGCACTAATACTTTTTTCCTTTTTAAAAGTTGATCATCATCTGTGTACTTTTTATTTATACGCCCCCCACCGAAAGGAATGTTTACGACATCCGCATGGAACTGAATGATATCATCCGAAAGAAATTAAGTGTTTGATTGGTTGACATTTGCTATAAGACCCATTATGTATTTCCCATTTATTTCCTGAACAGGTTTTAAACTACTCGACCATATGGGTTTAACGTGTGATGATTTTGGGAGTGTTATGTTAAAGCTCATTTTACACTCCGAATTTGCGTTACCAAGAATGTCTGCAATTATCTTATCAAATATTTTTTCTAAAGCACTTAAAGGATCAACAGCTATATTGGTGAAGTCCTTTATCTGAAAACTTAAGGTGACACCTGTGACGGTAATTTTTTTAAATTGCTTCTCTTTCCTGGAAATTATTTGAAACGATCTTGATATATCGCTTGAGCCAACCCCTTGTTGATTACCTTCACCAACACATTCTTGTTGAACATCATTAGAGCTGGAGGAGTTTCCATCATTCACCAAAAGATTAAATGTTTCGTTTAGCAAACCATTTGAAAACGACAGGTGATGTAGCTTTGAAAACTCTATCAATGCAGTAAAAACCTGTATTTCTCATCTAATGTCGGATAAATATTTCCATCCCTAAATTTATTTGTTGTATTCCTCAACCAGGAAATACAATCTTCAAAACTAGATGCTAACGCAATTTTAAAATCTTTAATTATATTTTCCATCTTTTTATTTTTTATCCAAATTTACTTATCTTTCTATTTTACATTATTAAAACTAGTACACTATTTTAAACTATTTAGTAATTTTATTAACTTAATTTTATCCGCTCCAGTTGTTAGCGGTATTATTCGATGCAGTTCTGCCCTCTGCTGACGCAACTTCACCTGGCATCCACCACGCTTCTTTTTTTGGAGGGCTCCGTTGACGTAGGTTCAGGCACGAACCTTTTGCCCTGCAACCGTCTTTGCAGCTCTTCAACCGTCAGAGGTTGAGGTCCATTGAGAGGCGACGTCCTCCTTGCCTTTACAATCTGTTTATTCTCCTCGGTTGCGGGTCCTGACGCAGCTTCTTCACGCTGCTCGGCTGCTGCAACCCCAGCCAAAACTTTTTGCGGCCGTTGGAGATCTATGGTCGAATATCTCTTGCGATATTCCTCTAACGTTATTCTTCGAGGAATTTGTTTACCAAACATCCTAATCTAACTTACGTCAGCTGCAAAATAGGCCTTGTGGGGCCGTAATTTTTAAAAAATTTACAATAAAGCTGTAAGAAAAATAAAGAAAAATTAATATGTAAAAAATAATAACTTAAAAATCAAAAGACTTACCTCTCTGATCGGTCAGAGTGCTGTCCGACAATTTATGATAACCCATGGTACCAGCCACGGATTTTTATACAAATTTTTCCACAATGTACAAATTGCAAGCATATGCATGTAGCCTGTGCTACCGGCCGTGTTAACCAAGCGTCATTTTCTCATGAAGCTGATTAATTCATATTGGAAATTGAGTCATACCACTTAATTACTCGATTTCGCAATTTAGTGTAAAATATTTATCATAAAAAATGTGGAACGCAAGGCGTTATTTTAATGATATTCACCCTCAAATCTACAGTTCCCCAGCAAACAACAAGAAAAAACGATTAACCTGCCGTTACGTACTTGATCATTCATGATACATCTCTACACGAAAGAAGCACCTGTTGACGGTCAATGCGTTCGGGGAATGCCTTCAATTACAATAAAACACATGTATCGTCCTCTTTACCATCATCCGTTTGCCTTCAAAAAAGACTTGAGATATTTTAACCTCCTGAATTGATGAACTCCTGGTAGACTGTCTCGCAGTATTAAGAAAATTAATACATAGTTATATGTACTACCATACCTCTGTCCGATCATGGCTATTTAAACACATCTCAACGTACAGGCGTATGAAGTTAATTGGATACTTTTCGCAATGCATAAAGGTTAGGGTCAGGATTCAGCATGGATGGGAATTACCATTAAACTTGCTTCCTGTTTCTTTTCATCCATCATTCGGCTTGCCTTTGGCACAAATGACGTACAGTAACACGGCGTATTGAAGATCATTGGGTTCGTAATACATTAAGCTAATTTTGATACAGTGCCCCAGAAAATGTCCGCGCAAGGCTTTACCCTGTCCCCATCATTCGTTACACATGTTCACCGTGGCCAGAAGGTACAATTGCATTGATGCAGGAAGAAAAATTTATGCACACGGCATTTCATGAATATTTTGCCGTCAGCCTTGCATGACGGCCTGGTAATCCATATCACAAAAAATCAATAGATTCTCCTTTCTTACACACCTACACCCCTAACAACCAACCAACTGGACCCACAACATCGCTCAACGCCTCGAAAATCACACTCTTGACGTATCTACATACATGCACACATCTGTTTGCCATGCAAATCTAACAACACAAATCACCGCGACACACCTGAACAAACCTCTACACCTTTCTACCAACCACGCTCAGCAACCCCTCACAACACAACACGAATCACCGCGACACACCTGAACAAACCTTTACAGCCTTCTACCAACACAAATCACCGCATACCACCTGACAACCCCAACCAACCAACTGCAACACCCCTCTTACAAGCAACAAATCAACTCCACCACGCGAGCGTACACCAGACTCAAAATGGCACTGATTCCCCAACAAAACCCCTTGTAACCACGTACATCAAACACCAACCTGCACTGGTTGGAAGTGATTGAAAAAGTGGTTCCCACCCATACAAAACCCGGTTCAAATGTACGTCACTTACTACTGATTTTGTCTTAACTACTTTCTGGAGGTTATTTGGAATAAATAGGAAACTGTGTGTTTTTGAGCCCGATAACGGTTAAAGCCACAAAAAGCCGTAGTTTCGTAGCAGTGTAAATATGTTAATAATTTTGAAAATTTTCTCAAGTCTATCAATACCCATTGCAACTCAGAGGATTCCAGACGTCAATTTGTAATACAATTTTAAAGTTACATATATCCGAAATTTCAATAATGAAATGTAAAGTTTCTATGCTTGTTATCCGACCATCTTTACTTAATGCTCGATGTGGTTTTTGCCCTTCAACAAGACCAACCTTCATCAAAGAAAGAAAGACGGATTGGGCCAAATACCAACCAGTATTCGAGTCTACACTTGAAGACGGACCTTCAAAGATTGAAAACATATGCGGTCTTAAGAAAGCCGTTAGTGCCCTTACATCTGCCTTCAATAAAGTAGCAAAGTCTGCATGCAGTCCAACGAAGGCTTGAAGGAGGTATGAGCTCCTATGTTGCTATATTGACATTGATGAGCTGCGGAAGGAATACAGAAGGTCCTTTAATCAGGCTAAACAATCCAATGACTGGTCTTCTCAGAAACTAGAACTGAAGAAGTTTAAATATTCCATCAGAAAAGCTGAACGCACTTCGTGGAAAAATTTCTGTGCGAAAAAAAACTCCAAAGATATTGATCGTCTGCAAAAAGTCATTACAAGCTTTACCTCATTTCTAGGGTCTGTCAAAAACGCAAATGCGGTCAGGACAAAATTAAGCTATGAGACGCCAGCTATCTTCACGGACAAACACTTCCCGGGTAGCGAGGATGCGGCTAACAAAGCTGTTCTACACACGCTCCCGAATTGCTTGTCAACTATTTTATTTTATTCACATCATTTGCATCAATTGTACCAGACGATACTTTTGTGGCGGACCTATCCGCCACTATCTGCGGATCGATCCGACATCAGCATGCTGATCCGCCACCAACATGTTGATCCGCCACCAACAGATCGATCCATCGCCGACGCCTCGATCAGCCCTCAGCAGCAGTTCATGGCGGCGACAACAGCATTGTCGCCGACAGCCGATTGTGCCTGGGCCCGTTCACGGTCCCATCCTTCGCGGCATCCCGCGGTGGCGGTATCCATACCCGCGACGAACTAGAGTGCCCGAAACTGCTGACCATCGTTCGCTGCGGAATCTGCTGATGATATCCGTCGCCTCCACGTGACGACGTGCAAAGTTGCATACGCGCTGTCGCCAATCGCTGATAACGCGCCGCATCCATGGCGGCAGAAGTGCCCGCCGGCAGGACGCTGCGTCAGCAAGTGTGGCACATAAAAGTCAGATGGATGCCGGCATCACGCTCCCAGTCAATCAGCGACGTGACCATCGCGTACTTGTCTCCTTGTCATATTTTTTACCTTTTCGATTATAATAAAGGCTATCATTTTATACTCGCTCGTGTTTTAAGGTCCTGGCAACCACAGGCATCCACATTGGCGATCCTGCCGACCACGAGCGAATTTAAAGTATAGTTGACGTGCATCGCGAATGGGCAACAATGAGCCAAAACCCATAACCGGCGCAGTTACGAATACGCTTGTCGTGAATTCTGAACTCGCGATTCAGAGCGCGAAGTTAGAACTTTTCTTATTACTAGTGTTGTGCGTAAACGCTGCAGCACTAGTCTATAAGCTGTATAAAAGCCACGTTCGCAGAGTAAAACGTCGCATCAATCAATCGACTCCGACAACCCACGTGTGATATGTCAACCGAGCCCCGAAAACAGAATGTCACCACCGAAATTACAACCCACGACGTGAGCCGCGAGGCATTTTGAGTCCCACCATTCTGGGAAGGAGACGTCGAGCTCTGGTTCGCTCAAGTCGAGGCGAACTTTGCTACGAGCAGGACCACGGATGACTCAACGAAGTTCCAGCTCCTGATCAGCAATCTCGACACGAGAACCATCCAGCAAGTTCGAGCCGCAGTGACAAACCCGCCTAACGAAGGCAAATTCGAGAACCTCAGGGCGCAAATAATCGCCGCGTACTCCGAGTCCTCACAGCAGCGCATTCAAAAGCTGCTGTCTGAAGTCGAACTAGGTGACCAGCGCCCCTCGCAGCTACTCAACCGCATGAGGGCCCTCGCAGGAGGCAACGTTACGGACACCTTGCTTCAGCAAATGTGGCTAAACCGACTAGATGTCACGCTACGAAGCATCCTCTCGACAAACGACGCGTCTCTAACCGATCTGGCAACCATCGCCGACAGAGTCCACGAAGTCACAAAGATGTCACGGCCATATGTAGTGTCAACGGTCACTCAACCAATCGAAAACTCGGGCGTCACTCCACCGGGACTCCGAATCATTGCCAAACTGAGCAGGCTTACAACCGAAGTGATAGACTTACGTAAGCACTTCGAAAAGCTGGATGCTACAGTAACATTCGCTGAACCAGAGACGCTCGCAGTCACGAAGCAACCAGCGACTCACGAACAGAGAGTCATGTTCGGTCCCGGCACGGCAGGACGATCAGCTGTGCTGATTCCACCAAAAGTACGGCATTGACGCGACCACCCTGCTCGTCGACAAAAAAACTAAGTGCATAAAGTCCCGTAACGCGATCCATACTTCGTCCAAAAATCCGTGACGAAATTTCTATGGGCGCATTTCTCATCGATACTAGTGCAGACGTCTCATTCATTTCGCCAACAATCAGACACCGCAACTTTCCTGACGCTAGTAAGATATTGCTAGCGGCTAACAGCTCATCGATAAGGACATTCGGCAAACGGCAGCTCACACTCAACTTCGGACTGCCAAGGCCGTTCACGTGGACATTCACAATCGCAAATGTCAGCTCCCCTATCATCGGAGCTGATTTTCTAAAGCAATACCGATTACTAGTCGACATCCGAGGACGTAGCCTCATCGACCGATCCAACAACAAGTCAACTGTCGCACAAATAGTTCATCGGTCCAAATAACCAGCGCTATTAGACCTGCCAGCTGGTATTAGCAGCGATTGCGGTTCCTTGCTCAGGAAATACAGCGACATCACCATAATCGCACCACGTCGCAACATAGGTTGCACGACGACTCACTACATAGTGACGAAAGGGCCACCAGTGAACGCAAAAGCACGCAGACTGCCTCCCGAAAAATAAGCCGCAGCAAAGGCCGAATTCGAGCATCTCCGTACACTAGGAATTTGCCGTCCATCGAAAAGCGCGTGGAGCAGTCCAATTCATATGGTGAGGAAATCCAACGTGAATTGACGCCCTTACGGGGAATACCGCGCGCTCAACGCTTGTACAATCGCGGACCGCTATCCAATCGGATTTCTTCAGGATTGCACAGCTTCTCTACACGGAATGACGATCTTCTCCGTAATCGACCTACAGAAGACTTACCACCAGATCCCGGTGGGGCCTTGCGATATCCCGAAGGCTGCCATCATAACCCCATTCGGACTGTACGAATTCATGTACATGACTTTTGGGCTATGCAACGCCGGCCAAACGTTTCAGCGATTCTTCCACGAGGTCTTACGATGACTGGAAAACGTCTGCGTACATCTGGATGACATCCTGATATTTTCACCCAATTGCAAGGCGCACCTTAAACATTTGGTAGACGTATTCGACCACCTGAAGCAGTACGGCCTTACGATCAACACGTCTAAGTGCCAATTAGAGAGACCCGAATTACGATTCCTTGGTCATTGGGTTACTGCGAACGGATTGCAACCCTTAAAAGAAAAAACAGAAGGAATTTTCACAACACCGAAGCCAAGGGCAGTACACCAGCTCTAGTCGTTTCTTGGTATGGTGAACTTTTATCGACGCTTTCTGCCGCACGCCGCACAAAATCAGCAGGTACTACTGCAACTAATATCGGAAAACCGGAAGCGAAACAAAACAGCGCTCCAACGGACTGAGGAGGCAACAGCTGCATTCGAACAATGCAAATCCGACTTGCGTCAAGCCCCAACCTTAGCGCACCCAGACTCAACAGCACATTGGTCTTTGAGCGTCGATGCCTCCGACAACGGCATCGGAGACGTCCTTCAGCAGTCAACGAAAGCAACGACATCCCCGTTGGGTTTCTTCTCACGCAAATTCACAGACACCCAGCAGAGGTACAGCCCGTACGACCGCGAATTACTCGCCATCCATAATTCAATCAGACACTTCCGGTACATGTTCGAAGGTATAGCATTCACGGTGTACAACGACCACAAACCTCTGCAGTTCGCGCTTCAACAGCGGCCGGAAAAAGCCTCACCGAGACAGCGGAGGCAACTGGACTTCATCTCCCAGTTTACGTTGTACATCCGTCACATCCCTGGACAAGAAAACACCATCGTCGACTATCTCTCGAGGGTAAATTCTATTAAATCCATTGATTTTAGCGCTCTTGCTTCAGCCCAACAGGACGACGAAGAGCTTCAAGCACTGCTGGAAGAAACAGTCAACCGCTGGAATGGAGAAAGCACCAAAAAGCACCCTTATCCGCTCCAATGTATCGTCACAACCAACAAAATTCGACCTTCCGTCCCACGAAATCTTCGAGCGTCAATAATGGAAGCCATACATGGACTTTCTCATCCCAGAAGCCAAGCTACAAGGAAGCTGATAGGAGATCGCTACTTTTGGCCAGCGATGAACGCCAACATCAACAAGTTCGTTCGAGACTGTTTGGCTTCTCAACTAGCAATCTACTCTGCATAAGGTACTACAGCTTCCCGTCAGAAGCAATAGCCTAACGCAAAAGTTTGGATAGGCCTTAGCGACGGTATTCTTGCTTCCTGGCAGAAGTCGAAATTGCTTCCATATGTTGGTAATGACTTTCATGGGGAGGCAATAGCAACAGGCTATTACTTCTATTAAGAAGCCTTATGCTACTTCAAAAGAGAGGCCTCGGTAAGGCCTTACCGAAGTTTGAAAAAATGACCATAAATAAAAATGTATGTAGTCTAATCTTTTATTTTCTTCTAATGCTGCGACCGTATTCGCTTCCCTGTAATTATTTATTAATGCTTACTAATATTATCATATAAACGAACAATGAGAAATTAAAGTTTACCTTTTTTACCAATCTCGGAATTGAACCCGCGTTTCGTCACATGGAAGTCCAGTGCGCTATCCATTCGACCAATCTGTAACATGTTGGTAGAAGCATTGAATCCGAATAAGTTGAGGCTTCGAACTAGCCTGCCAAGCGAAGCTGTTGCCTATTAAGTTGAGCCGTTGCTTGTCAAGCGAAACTGGAGCCTGTCGAGCGGAACTGTAGCCTTTCGAGCGAAACTGTAGCCTTTCACGTCAAAACGAGCAAGTTTCTCGAAGCATGTTACACTTCTGTCGAAACGACAGCGAATCAATACAAATACGCTGGACAAAAAAGGCGAAATAGAAGCAAGTGGTAACGTGGAAGCGACCGAAGAAGTTATTGACACTCTAAATACAAAGGCATCAATTGTCAGTGGCAGCGAAATAAATGAAGTGTCTCTATTCACTGCAAATCCTTCCTCTTCTCCTGGTAGTGATGACATGGCACCACAATTTGAAGCTGATGAAAATAACTTCAACAGCGTAGGCGAACAAAGTGTGGGAGACAATGCGGATGATATTTTCACGATGCCTGCCACCACAAACCTTAATGCCAAAGTTTCTGTTGATGCCCTTCGTTCTTTGGGTGTGAAGTAAGTTTAATCTGCAGATTTTAATTTGCACTCTATAATATCAACAGACCACAAAAACATGTATTTTTTTTCTACCAGCCCATCCAAAGAAGAAAATTTGCGTTGAGGCAATCATCTGATTAAGATAGACACTGCTACAAATGGCGAAGCGCAAAAAATTAAAATTAGATCTATGCTATTATTACAATATACAAATTATATTAATTTTTTACTGTGTTTTTAATTTAATTCCAAATAATTATCATCATCCCATCTTTTATCTTTTTATAATTATTCCACGCTTAATGATTGATGCTGTTGATAAGCAAATAAGGAATAAACATAAACATTTTGTGATAGGGCAGGCATTCCAGGTTACATTTGATATCGCTCAAACGAAACAGTTTCTTTTCTTGCTTGATTGAATCGAATAAATGTGAAAGTGTTTCGATTCAAGCGGAATAATAAAAAAATGGCTTTTGTTGTTAATTTCATTGCAACATAGTTGGATGCCGGTTTGTTTGCTGTAAATAACATTGATGACGCACGCAATCACATGTCCTTTCGTTAAAAATCAACGAATCGATGCATCCGTGCCGAGACAATAATCCTTCAAACGATCTTTAGAATGAAATGTGTATTCTCCAATCGATGATTCCAAAAAATTTGGAATATTATCTATCAGTCCATCATTTCGTTTGCTCAGTATAGTCTCATTTGGTTCTACCGCCGCTTTGGTGTGAGAATCGGAGGCCATAGAATAATTTAACTCTAATAATAATCTATATAAATAAAAATGAATCGCCAAATGTGTTGCTAAGCGCAAAACTCGAAAACGCCTCGACCGATTCGGCTATTTTTTTTAAATATATTTTCCTTGAGGCACAAGGATGGTTCTTACGGAGAGAAAAAATTAAAAAATTAAAAAAAAAAATTTTAATTTTTAATTAATAAAACTAATTTTTTCTATTGGACTGCGACAGACCAATAACTTTTGACAGAACGAAGTCTGTCCGGGCAGCTAGTAACTAATAATTCGCTTTGCTGCTTGCGCCAATAGAAGACTTCCATTCCGAGGCAAACGCTTAATTTTTCCAAGGAAGGTTTCGAAAGGATTTGCACTAAATGTATCAAGCTCTCCATAACGCATCCCATCGTATACTAAATGCGATAAATTGTCCACATTACTGTTGATGTGATGCTCACTGTACAGCTTGTAATGTACTTAAATCAATATATAATGTACCAAAACCATATGACTTCACCATCCTTTGCACATGCCTAAGCTTATGCAGTTCCTACGCTGTGAGTACTTACGGGAACTCAAATCAAGCTTATTAATTAAATCAACTCGTTCATAAAATTAGAAGATCATATCAAGCTTTTTGATTAAATTGACTCAATCAAGAAAACAAGCGTACAATGACCTAATTATATTCGAGTGCATCAAAATGATTACTACGCAAATTCACAGCCTGGGAATGCAAGGCAATCAATAATCGATAGCAAAATAGAATTAGAGTAGGGATAAGATATATTATGAAATTAGTATATAAGAAGGATGATCAAATAAAGAAAAACAGTTCTTTTGGAGTTGCAACCAGAATAGTTGCTATTTTTAATAAACTGCCTCCTTTTTTTGGCAGCAAAGAACTCATATGCCTTTTTAATTCGGCAATGAAAATAGAAATATCGGCAGCACGGACCATGGATGGTCCAGCGCCAATCTTGCGGCAGCCATCGAGCTGCCTGTAGGTATCCCTAATTTCCCTCTTCCTCAGTTAATCCAGATGATTATTATCACCAGCAATCACTCGAGGAAGATATCACTGATCGAGTGCAGGCAACGGAGGTATAACACACCGTCTGCCAGCGAGCGTGCTCCACCTCACGGCGTTGATGCTAATTTACCACATGGCGATCCTGCCAATATACTACATGGCGATTCTGCACCTTACGATCCTGCGGACGAACAATTAGAAGACGGAGAAATAGCAGAGCTGCAAACACAAGAGGATTTCGACAGAGTCTTCAACAAATGCCTATATCTATAAATCTATACTACCTATAGACACCAGTAGGCAAGAGTACACCATCGAGCCGAATACACAAGCTCCACACTATCGGCCAACACCACTACCAGGATCAAGACCTAGGAACATAGAAGAGTTCGTAAAGAAAACAACAATCAAGGAGCCTAAACATGAACAACGCATACGAAGGAAGAGTGGCGGCAAAGCATTCTACGCGAGGAAGGAAAAAGCACTTCTACATCGAAAATTGTTAGAGCATAAATTAAGGAGTTATTGTAATTTAATTTAAAACATAAATAACCTTAAGGAAAAATACTTTATAATACATTCAATTAACACTTCCCCATAAATACGTCTTTGCTTTCTACACAACAATGGGAAACAGCTGTAGCACAGTGGAAAACAATTTGCTAGTCGAATATAAACAATCAATTAGCACTTCGGTCTTTTTCGTAGTGATTATCTCTGTTGCATACGCATACAACAACATACAAAAGAAATAAACTCGGAAGGTAGTAGACAGAAATATTGTCCAAAACAGAAACAATGTTTAAACGCTTTAAAAACTCATAATCTCATCACAAATGTCTGTGGAAGAGCTATGGACATTGATAGCAGAACTGAAAACTATCTTAACAAATCTAAAAAAAGACTAAGAACTACACGGTCAAAACTTTAAAAGAAAAGCTCGAACAGGCTACAACACTTGAAGATAGAGGCAATAGTATATGCGAGAATATTAAGGAAGGAGAACACTCGCTATACAAAAACACTTTTAAAGAAATTTCTAGGAAACTAATCTCGATTGTCACTGAACGGCTGAACGCCGAAGGCATCTCTTTAAAAATAGACGAGACATCAATAAATTTATATAACATGGCAGACTTCAATATGGAAACTGCGCTTAAAACCAAACCTACTTTCGACGGAAAGCACAGAGAATTAAACACATTTTTTACAATAGCCAAACTCGTCAAAAAAAGATTATCACAAGAGGGTAAAACTGAGCTGCTAGATTTTAATGCATGTAAAGCTACTTCCAAATGTCCGCACGTTATTAAATTTAGCGTCAATCAAAACCATAGCAGAGTTAGAGACGGAATTAAAAATCAGGTACAAGAATCCGAAAACAATCCGCCAAATACTGAGCTAGCTGATATAACACAAAAGAGGTTACCGGTCAACCAGTGCAAGGACAAAATACTTGGTCTTGTCAATGACTTAAATCAGTTACAAGTCAATCAATTAGGTACAAATGATAGTCAGACTGCTAGGTATACTATTAAGAGCATAAACGACACATATGCCCTAGCTATAATAACAATAGAAACTTCAATACAAATTGGACAAATAATAGATCGAGAGACCGTTTTAGGAGAAACACATTCGGGAATAACACCCAGCGTCGTTCTAACGATAGGAGAATCTATGGTAGAGATAACAATGCATACGCATCAAATACCAATTTCAGAAGTAATAATGCTAGGAATAACCTAAACAATAACCAAAGAATACGAATATTAGAGAACCAGGGAAACAAGTCAGGCTTCCAAGAGGATCAAGGCAACCTCCCGGAATCAATATAGAAAGAGAAGCCTATAGAAATAGAGATTGTAAATACAAATAAAAGCACTAGATATATAGAATAACAGATAATAGCTCTAATTACGTAAAACTATACAATAAAACAGAAAATAGATATGTAAAACTACTAATCGACACAGGCGCGGACATATCAAAATTTTAAATTTACGAAATCGATCGCATAAAACATGATCTACGTATAGAGAACAAATGTAAACTGACGGGTATAACCAACGAAACAACGATGTCCTTAGGAACAATTAAATTAGAGTTTGACGTTGAAAATACTATAATAAACAACATTTTCCAAGTGGTAGACGACAGATTTTCAATCGAGACTGACGGCATAATTGGCAGTGATATTCTGGTCAGATATTTATGTAAAATTGATTACGAAACATTTAACCATATCTTTCAGTACACGCGAAAACGACGTAATATTACCTAAACACACTAAAGAAATCAAAATGCGGCAAATAACAATCCCTGCAAGGACAGAAACAATAATACCAGTAGATATACACAGGACAGTATAGTTCAAAGTAGGGAGATCGGTAAAGGAATATTTTTGGGAAGCAGCATAATTCCGGCGAATGGCATATGTCACGTGAAAGTACTAAACACAAATGAAAAAGACATGGTAATAAAAGATTTCCAAGCCAAGGTAGAACCTCTAAAATACTTTGAGGAAAAGCAGTTAATTTTTAACCAATAAATTCACAACTTTAATTTTAATTATAAACATATATATTTCGGGACACAGTTAGTCCCTTCTTCAGTGTTATTAAAACAGAAATTGAAGAAAACCTTAATACCTAGTTCTTAAATATCTATAACTTTTAATCCGGCTATCCTAATTGTATCCGCAAGATATTCTAATTACTTCACGAGTTTAACGAGTCCTGAAAACCCATTTCCCAGGTCATGGTTGATTCGTCGCGTTTCCGGGGTTCTGGCTATAAATAGGCTCTCGTACGCATCGAGTTGAGACCTTTTTTGGACCTGTTTTATGCATGCTGCGTCTTCCATACCAATCATGTGGCCTTTTTCAATTATATGTTTGGCCACCGATGACCTAACTTCCGTTTTTTGGGATCTGCCAGCTATCTCGGCCTCTTTTAAATGCTCCCCGACTCTCGTTGGTATCGGCCTTATGGTTTGACCAATATACACCATTTGACAGTCAGGGCAAGTTATCTTGTAGATGCCACTTTTTTCTTTGTGTAAAACGGGGTCTTTCGTCGTTCCCAGGAACACTGAACACTGAACACTTAAGAAGGGACTAACTGTGTCCCGAAATATATATGTTTATAATTAAAATTAAAGTTGTGATTTTATTGGTTAAAAATTAACTGTTTTTCCTCAAATTAATTGAAACACACAACGAAAAACTCAGACCATTCATTGATCTAAAATACTATCACATTGTGAGAACACAAAAGGAATTTGACAAGAATCGACTGAACGAACTGCTAAAAATCATTACCACAAACAGCCTAGACGACCAGGTTAACAATAGTTTGCTACAAATTGTGGAACAATTCCAAGATGTCTTTCACCTAGACGGTGAAAACCTTACGAAAAATAATTTCTACAAACAGAAACTTATCACTTGCGATGAAAACCCAGTCTACATTAAATATTATAGACTACCTCAGACACAAAATGAAGAAGGAGCTAGACAGGTACGAGAAATAGAAGAAAACGATATCATAGAACCATCAATGAGTCCTTACAACTCACCACTATTACTACCCAAGAAAACGGCGAATGATGAAAAAAATGGAGATTGGTCGTCGATTTTAGAAAATTAAACGATAAAATCGTAAACGACAAATTTCCACTAACAAGGCTGGAAGACGTACTAGACAAATTAGGTAGAGCGAAATACTTCTCAACACTGGATATGACATGTTTGTTCCACCAAATAGAACTAGACAAAGCGTCAAGACCACTAACAGCCTTTTCCACCGGGGATGGACACTACCAGTTCAAGAGACTTCCTTTCGGGCTGAAGATATCATCAAATAGCTTGCAGAGAATGCTCACCATCGCTCTAACAGGCCTAAGCCACTTAAAATTTTTGTATGTAGACGACACCATGATTTTTGGATGCATTATAAAGCACCACAATGACAATCTAGTCAAGGTTCTTCAACGATTACGCAGCTATAATCTAAAACTAAACGCAAATAAATGCAAATTTCTTAAATCAGAAGTTGTTTACTTGGGACACCTCATAACCTCCGAGGGAATAAAAACAGACCCAGTCAAGCACGACATGATCAAAAATCAACCAATACCAAAGAATGCAGATGACCTTAGAAGATTCGTAGCTTTCTGGAACTATTATCGTGATTTTATTCCAAACTTCGCAGAAACGGCAAAGAGCCTAAACTCTCTGCTTAAGAAAAAAACACCATTTATTTGGGAAGAACAACAACAAAAAGCATACGAACTTCTAAAACAAAAACTAATTACGCCACAGATACTCCAATATCCCAATTTCGAAAAACCATTGACGCATTATCGAGAATAAACCTAGATTCTGATATGCTCAAAACCATGATCCCTCCTATGAACGATGAAAATAAAAGCAAAAAACTAATGGCGATTACTAGAAGTAAGTAGTATGGATATAGCGGTTCAAAACCACTTTTTCCCACTAGTATCGGATTACCGCCTCCCACGGGTATCGGATTACCGCCCCCGCATGACGTCACCTGTTATCGCTTCCGGTGGCGCCATTTCTTATCGCTGTCTGGGGCGCCATTTCTTATCGCTGTCGGGGTGTTCCCCACGGGCAGGTGTTTCCCAACCGCGATGAGTCATGCTGATGAATAGGTGTGATAAGAAGTCAAGGTCGGCGTCAAGGTGTTTTCCCACGGCCAGGTGTTTACCAACCGCGATGAGTCATGCTGATGAATAGGTGTGATAAGAAGTCAAGGTTAAAGTTCAAGGTCAAAGTTCAAGGTCAAAGGTCAAGGGTCAAAGGTCAAAGGTCAAAGGTCAAGGGTCAAAGGTCAAGGGTCAAGGGTCAAATGTCAAGGGTCAAAGGTCAAGGGTCAAAGGTCAGGGTCAAAGTTCAAGGTCAAAGGAGTTTTCCCAACCGCGGTGAGAGTCATATCCCAGGAAACACCATCTCAATTCTGAGTCATATCCCAGGAAACACCTATGACATCATCTTCAATTTCGCAACAACACGCAATATTCTGATTTCGCAACAAAATGCAATATTCTGAGTCATATCTGAAACACATTACCCCAAATACCTAAACCTTGAATCATCTATATAAACATCCTGCACATAATATTCCCATAACCACAAAAATAATAAACATCCACTTGAAATCCAATAACTTCCCAGAAACGAAAATGCTAATCACCGGAAATTCCACTGATAAGGTGGAACACAAAAGATCGTATTACTGCACTAGTTGCAAATCCGATCGGCATAACGTAAACAATTGCCCTTATTTGAAAGATAAAGATAAAAGAAGGAAATAATAAATAAAGATTAGCGATGGGCTAAGTACAAAATTATAGTAGTTATAATATTAGGTTACCCTTAAGGAATTTATAAAATAAACAATAGAATTATATAAAAAGACAAGACCCCAACAGGAATCATTCCAGTTGCTATTCTGCGTTGTAAACCAGTATTCATTCAAAGTGAATTTTTATACCTTGTCTAAAAAATATAAAAAATTGCAAAAGATAAAAAGTGAATAAAGATTTTGTTACAAGTGACAATATCGTCTGCGAAGAAGTATGGATTCATTAAACGAACTACTTAGCTGCAAACCCCTGGTATTTACAAAAATTTCCGACTTGGAGATTGGAAAACGATACCGCATTACAGCTGCAGAAAGAATGGAAACGAGGTAAGACAGAGCTTTGTAAATGAAATAATATTGATTTTTTTTCTTCATTTTTTTTTGTTTTGAAGGTACGGCGAAGCTATTGTTGTAGACCTAAACAATATCATGAGGCTATTTCTTCCTGGTCGTTACCAAAAATGCAGCGATAAGGTTATGGAGGACTTCAATGCGGCAAAGTTATCGTTGAGCTGCAGCAGTCATGATTCTAAGGACTTGCACTTCCATGAAACAGTCATCGATTCAAATGTATTTTAAAAACTTCTTTAAATAAAACAATTATTTCGGTTAATTCAAAGTGTTTTTATTCAATTAGATTTTCTTGTATAATAATTTTTTTCAGAAGGAATGCGTTTTGTTGCGCACAGCATCCATCGTGTAAAGTGCAGGTTGATATTTTAGGATAGTGCTTTTTCAGTGTTTTCAGACTAGGACAGCAACAGTCGTCCAAATTGCAAACCATGATAGTGTTCCCCAGTAAACTACCAAGCCAGTGTTTTTTCTCCGAGCCTTTCACATATATTGAGGCACCCTTCATGTTTTGATATAGATATTCTTTCATTTCCGTAAACGTTGTATTTCCGATTTCCCATTGCAAACCGTGATGATGTTCGTATAGCCAATTGGCTTGAAACTGCAGCTCTTTCGAAAGTGTTGTTATGCTGAAGGGGGGTTTCAGTAAAAAATGTCGATGAAAATCCTTGTTCACATCCACGATAGATAGTTCTTTGATGATAAAGGCGTTGTTGTTGTATCCTCTAAATCCTTGCATGTCAATGATGAAAGGCGCCATGATTGAATGATTCGATTTGATTAGAGAATTATTTTTTATACAAGCTTTTGAACTGAACTAGTGAGAGGATTGTACTCTATTACACGATCATGAAGAAGTAAGCAATAAGCTGTTGTTAAGGCAGGTACATCTACAGATGTTTTGATATCTACCTTTATGTCAACTGAACCTGATTTTATAGATTCATTTTGACGTGAACAATCAATTACTATAATTGGTGCTGAATTCTTATATTCGTTTCGTGAGAGTAATGGTTGTGCTTGCACCCCGTAATAAGATTGTTGAAAGTTGCAGTACATATCATAAAGCAGAGCGAATCGATCACGTGTAAATTTTATATTAACGTCATCGTAAGGATACGATTCGGAGTTTAAATGTATTTTGATATTGGTTAAATCACAATGATCAAATTTGCTGACATCTTCACTTTTGAGGTTTCTTCGATTTGTCTGTAACGCTAAAATATTATATCGTGGTTTTTCGAGTTGGCTTGAAGTTTTCACATTCCATACATGATCTGTCGTTGATGGTAAAACCGGATATTCGTACAGTTCCCAATTTCGAAAACTTACTTGAATTGGTTGTCCTGATGCAATATATTTCAACATTGACAATTTTTCAGAACCATCTGGGGTAACGTGTGGCACCTTCCATTGCAGTTTAAAATTTTTTATGTATACATCATCACTTGGCGAAAGAAATGCATTTTCATCGCTTCTAGATCTAATGAGAATTAGCTCATGTTTAGCATTTACGATAATCTTCTTGTAGTCTTCGGCAAATCCCAAAAATTTGCTTAGCGGAACAGAAAAGTTAAAGTAGCCACTTGATGGCATGATAGATTCATCTGGCGACCAACCGGCATTATAAAGCATTTTACTTTCATTTTCACTAAGTGATACATAATTTTTCAGTGTCGATGTTATTCCAACATTCTTGTTTCGATCGATTTCTACTCCATTCAGTTCATATCTAATCTCATCGAAAAGAAAAGCGATGCTATTATTCGTAAGTTTAGCAGTTGTTGATGTTGTTCCATCCGATTTAATTAAAGCACCTTCAATATAGATGAAGCTTTGACTTGGCAAAATACACAAGTCCTGCTGTTGTAGAGGTATTCTAATTTCATCACTGCAGTTGAATGATGATAGAAATGGAGAGTAGCTATGGTATTCAATTTTCGAGATACTATTGTCATAGATGACTTTACGTGTAACGTTCAGAATCTCACTCATTTTTGTTTTTTAATTTGAACCCCAGTAATTTAAAGAACTGTTTATTTTGTAATGTTAGTCGGGGTCTTACTCGACCGATTTTCCTGGTTGAACTGATTGTATCTACATTGTTGGACAGGTATTTATCATCGTTATATAACAACATTCTGCGGTTTCAAATGAAGTCTGATAGTTATTGTTTCCCCCTTGAAGTTTATTAGATCTCCGTCTTGGTCAATCAGCTTAAGAGTTAGCGTGCTTATTCGTTTAACGTTTACCGGCAAATAAATGACATTACTAGGAACCTCCACTATTTTATCCTACCTCAGGTGAGAATTCGTGGATTGTATGCGAGGGAATATTATTAATATAAGAATTTCCAGCTATGTTGCAATCAATCCGTATTACGTTCACTTTATTTATGCTTACAGGTAGATCAGAAGAGTGTTTGACATTGACTTTTAATTCTCGTTTAGCAAATCCTAGCAATTGACCAATGGATCTTTCTTTGTTAAAGTAAATAGGAGCAGTTGACTTGATTTCACTTTTGAGAGTGTTATTATTGGCACGTATTGAAAAATTTATTTTGTCATTGATCTTCGCCAACTGTTTATATAGATAATTTGCAATATCATCGATTTCGTATGATCCAACGGGTATTTCTATAACGTGCTTTCCAATGTGTAATAAATTATTGTTTTCATCCACGTTAGGTATAGAATTATATGTTTGAAAATCAACAAGTCCGCACACATAGTCATCTTGTAATTCGATAGGTGGAAAAAACTCTGTTGTAAGAATGGATGTGTTTCCACTTAGAGTTAATGTTAGTGCCATGGCAGTATATAACACAATGATTGGGTTTTTTAGTAAAGTATTTATTTATATGAATGCACTAGACAATTTACAAACGTTTGTATAAAAATCTTAAACATAAATGTCCACAGTTGTATGAGTCATAGCTTTGATATGTATTGTAGTTGTATTTTATATTAGATCCCAGATAATCTAGTAATTCTATCGGTGGAGGTAAATTACCAAAACTATCAAAGTATTCCACATAACGATTTTGTTTGTTGTACGCTACCCAATGGGTACCAGAGCCTTGAATATTATCTAAATTTACTATACCACACTCGTTTTGCATGGCAGATCCCTTTGGTAAATTATTTCGCATAAAAACTCCTCTGAAGGTTGGTAAGAATCTTGCAAACTTTCTCAAATCATTTTCATTTAATGCTCTCTTGAGTAGCGTTTTTAAAAGTTTTTTGGAACAGGATTTAAATACAACCCTAAGCCTTTTCTGTATGGCTTCAAATGTAATCCTCGACCTAATGTTATCTGCTCCATTTTCTGGTTATATCGCTTTTTTTCCTCTAATGTACTTTTGGCATTATTAGCATCATCAACAGCTTTAGCTATTCCCGCAGCTCCACCTGATAAAGCACCAATAGCAGATAATCCTGCGAAAAGAGGAATTAGGAACGGCAAAACTCCACCAACTTTAGGAATGGGTATTATTCTTGGAGTTTTGATAGCCCTTTTCCGTCCTTTTGTAATATTTTTTGCAGCAGCTAAGGCTACCTTAATACTCGCCTTCATACTGTTGGGTTTCTTCTGTTTAATGATTTTTCGGACTTTGGAAATAACTGTTCCAAATTTCTGTTTATCTTTCAATCCCATTCCTAATTTTACTTTAGCTTTCATCATATTGGCTACTAGTAACGCGTTAGTGCGTTCGGCTAATCCTGCGTCTGCTGATCTAACGCGTTGCCACGCCTTTTCAGTTAATATCTTATCTAGTTTGTGACGATCGCTCGTTTCTTTAAATTGTGAATAACCAATATCGTGCTCTTTACACGCTTCGTCAAGGGGATTTATTCCGGCGTCTCCTCGGGCAAGTCGTTTTTGAAGCTTCGTGCCAGGTCCACAATATTGATAGCCAGGCAAATGCAGTTCAATCGGTAGTTTATTAATTAGAGTATTAATGAACCCTCTTCCGCTCACGGCTTTTCGTAAACTACTAGTACATTTCTTTTTATGATCAATCATTTTATACTGATCGCGATACACCTTGTTTAACAACTCATCGCCGACTATAAAACTTTCGTTAAAACCTAGTCATTTACATGTTTGATGTTTAGTTATCAGGATGCGGTTTATACAACAACACCAAAAGTTATTGGTGGAAAATGTTGACATTGCAAATGAACCCTTTACAAATAAACATAGCAATTTATTGCCTAATAGTATTCGAGCTATAATTGTGGGTCCCTCCAACTGTGGTAAAACTAACGTTATGATATCCCTGTTGAAACATCCCAATGGCGTTAAATTTGAAAACATCTACATCTACTCGAAATCATTACATCAATCCAAATATAGACATTTAAAGCAGGCTGTAAAACCTATTTCTGGACTAGGCTTCTATACATTTTCAAACAATAGTGCAGTGATTCCACCAGATAAAGCTGAGTCTAACTCTGTTTTCATTTTCGATGATATTGCCAACGAGAAACAAGATAACGTTCGATTATATTTCTGTATGGGAAGACATCATAATATTGATAGTTTTTATCTGTGTCAAACTTATACGAGAATACCGAAACACCTTATTCGAGACAATGCAAATTTTTTGATTATATTCAAACAGGATGATATGAATTTAAGACACATTTACAATAATCACGTAAACACAGACATGACTTTCGATCAGTTTAGAAACATCTGTGGAAAATGTTGGAGCGATAAATATGGGTTCTGTGTAATTGATAAAGACAGTCCCTTAGACCAGGGTCGATATCGAAAGGGGTTTGATGTATTCATAATACTATAAAAACATCGAAGCAGTTCAAATCAGTTCATTACCAGTTCAATACCTGTTCAAAGCAGTTCTATACCTGTTTAAAACAGTTCAATACCTGTTCAAAGCAGTTCAATAGCAGTTCAATACCAGTTCAAAGCAGTTCAATAGCAGTTCAATACCTGTTTGAAGCAGTTCAATACCTGTTCAAAGCAGTTCAATAGCAGTTCAGATTACCAGCTTGATGCAGCTCGATAGCTGTTCAATACAGTTTGATAACAATTCAATAAGGTTTCAGTACAGCAGCAACAGTGAAGACAGTACCAAACAATTCGAAAAAGACACAAATTGATTCAGGTACAGCAAAAACCATTTCAAACTCAAATTAGAACCTATTGAAAGAATATTTCAAAATATTGTAGATACTTTTCGAAATTTGACGACAAAATACTGCTGTTGTATTCATAAAAAATGAAAAAAACAATGTCTGATAAGCAACAACAGACGCAGCTACTCAGTGATATTGTAGCAACAACCAATTCGATAAGGAAAAAGTATCAACAGCTGAAAGCTAACAAAGCTGGAACAGTGATTCAGCTAGAGGAAACATTTAAACCAATCACGCGCTCTCTCAAAGAATTAGTTAAAAGAACCAAGTTGTTGCAAAATAATAAAGACATAAAAAATGGAATTAAAGAAGAGCCTCCATCAATACGAGATGAGGGAAATAGTCACCAAGAAGAAGAAGACAGTTTTAAAACTCCTACACCAAACTTGAAACGAAATCTCGCCGCCACATCATCCAACTCTTCTTCTACAAAAGTTGTTCGTAAATATGTTGCCACTGCGAAAGGACGAGAATATTTTGAAGAGTACATGAAGCAAAACCAATTTCCGGAGATTCCTAGGCATTATCTAGATATTTATGTAAATCAACCGTCTGCAATTGACAGTGTTTATGGAATATATAGGGATGATGATGATGGAGAGCAGTGGAAAATAGGAAATTCGAATTTCGTAATCAATGGCAATCAAATACTTGTAAATGAGAAATCCTACATAGGAACTCGAGGTTTATACGAACTGCTTTTTATGAAGTATCCAGATGAAAAAATTATATACCAATGAAGATTTAGCAGACTATAAAAGTATTATTATGCACACTAATGCTTACAGACGTTCTTACGACAGCAATAGTCAAATAAATGGAAACCGAAGCTTTAAATATAGAAAAATAATTTCGAAACTGTTAGATTACATCAACAAAGAAGGAAGAGGGCTAAGACAAACACCTATACACAAAGATTATAGTTTAATGCAAACATCCGACAAACAGAAAGACTACATATATTGGGATGATCCGAATGAATTAGTGAGTCGATTGCAGTTACTCATTGGATCGCAACAAGCCGGTCACAATAATCATAACAACGAAATTATATCGATCATTGAAGAATTGAAAGAAGCGCAAATAATAGAATAAATACGATAGAAATCACCAGCTGTTTCAAAAAATGAGTGTTGACAAATTTGGTCGATTTTCAAAGGAAGGTGGAGGCAAACGAGGGCCTTCAGGTCCCAAGGGACCTGAAGGTCCTCGGGGGGCTCCAGGTCCGCAGGGGGCTCCAGGTCCGCAGGGGGCTCCAGGTGTAGGATTCGACAAAGCGGAGAAAAGTGATTATATTCTTAAATTCAAACGATTAAAGCATCTTGGCACGCCCCTAGATGATGATGATGCTACAACAAAAGTTTACGTTGATACGTATATTGAGAAGCTAAAGGCATATGTAGACAAGCAAATTCAGATTCACTGCGATAATAATAAAAATGTTGTTGTTGTTTGAATTAACGTTACATATATATATATTAATAAAAAATACCAGTAAACAAGCTTAGTCTTTTTTATCATGAGCAAACGACAAGTTATTAACGAATTGCACGCGTCTGCTCGAAAAAAATTTAAGCGACGGCGTGTTATTATAAAAGGTTTGGATGATTTGTGGTAAGCGGATTTAGTTGCAATGGAAGCATATGCTAGCGAAAATACAGGGTTTCGTTTCCTTCTTACGATCATTGACACGTTTTCTAAGTATGCATGGACGGTTTCCATCAAAACGAAGACTGGTAAAGAAGTTGCCAAGGCAATTGAACACATACTTCAACAGGGGCGCATTCCTAAAAACTTGCAAACAGACGACGGAAAAGAATTCTACAACAAACATTTCAAAAACATTATGGAACAATATCAAATAAACCACTATTCCACGTATAGCTCTCTTAAGGCGTCAATTGTTGAACGATTCAATCGTACACTGAAGAACATGATGTGGAAGGAGTTTAGCATGAATGGAAATTACAAGTGGATTAGTCTCGTTGATGATTTGACCAAGGAGTATAATAACAAAAAACATCGAACAATAAAAATGGCTCCTTCTGCTGTAAATAGCTCAAATGAACTGTCACTTCTGTCCACCGTGTACAACAATATTAAAGTAATGGGGAAGTCGAAATATAAAGTGGGTGACTATGTACGAATTAGTAAATACAAGCATATATTTGAAAAAGGATATACACCAAACTGGACAACGGAGATTTTTAAAATTCGTCAAATTCAAATAACCAACCCCGTCACATATCTTTTGGAAGATTATGAAGGAAATCCAATCGAAGGAGGATTTTATGAACTTAAACTGCTAAAAGCTAAGAATCCGTCGTTTTATCTTGTGGAAAAAGTTTTAAAAAGGAGGGGAAATAAAGCATTTGTAAAGTGGTTGGGGTTTTCAAAAGAACATAATTCCTGGATAAATGTTAAAGATTTGGAATAACTCATTCATTGTTTTAGTGTTAAGATTCAAAATAAAACATTGTGGTTATAAATGAAAAATAAAATTTATTTATTTGTTAATCGTTTATAAAATTGAACAAGCCTTTTAACTTCACACAATCTCCTATGAACACTGTAACATTCACAAGTATCGGGACCGCATTCTGCATCATCATAAGCCCAAGGACAGTTCACATAATGTTTACCAAACTTGTTGACTTTTTGTTGCATGTCAGCGTAGGCTTGCAAAAACGAGTAATTGTTTACAAATTTATCAAAGTGCTCCGTTAAAATTAGTTGCTTGCTATCAACAAAAAATTGTTTATTTTCCTCAATAGAACGCTGAAGATCATCATTATCGTCTTTAGTATCCATCGTTGTGAAGCGGTTGACGGTTCAAGTAATACTCATGGTATATGTTTGCTTCATGTTCTTTAAATCTAAAAATTCTACATCTGACTTATAATTGAGGTCTTGTTGTTGTTTGATGTATTCAACTTCGCCATTGCTAAGAATCCTCTCGGCTTCAAACTCACGGTATTCAAAGCACGAGAATTTGAGTGAACGTTCGGAATAGTTGCTATCATATGTGCATCGTACTGTTAAGATATTTTCGTCATCGAATTCTAATTTGAAATGTCTGTAAAAAATATTTTTACTTTCGATTATTCAATTTCTTTTCTAAGCAAATCTTGCCGAAATCCTCACCACTGGTAGGGGATTACCTTGAAGAAAAGGTATTCCGATACTCGAAATAACAACAAATATTTTCAAAAACTCCATTCTCTGCTTCATTCAATTTTATTATTCATTTCAATCTTCCTATTTTACATCCATTACAATATTATAATGTCCCCATGCATATGTGCTAACCCCATCCTCCCTTATATATCGCTTATCATCTAAATAACTTAAAGAAACCTTATTTATACATTCAGTATATAAATTGTGAAGCTTAGATCTAAACACGTACATACTACCTCTAAATATCTTTTTTCTAAACAAGCAATCTCTATAATCATCTAAATTTAGTCCATCCATAATAAGCTTCTGAATTTTTTTTGCTTTTTTAATTGTATCTCCATTTTCTATACTTAAAGAATACATTTTAGCTCTTAATCCTATAAACTCCTTCATGACTCTTCCACTATTTTCGTCTTTCATCATACCCAACACTTTTCCATTTTTCAGCGGAATATTATATATGTTATCTTGGGGGTACTCAGAAGTATCAAAGTGATGTTCTATATCCGGTATAATATCACTGTAAAAGTCGTTTGTTTGAATAGTGTAAATAAATGAATCCGTATCCATATAGTTGAGAATAATTTTCTCATTATATTTGGGCTTCATGAAACGATAATGAAAATCATACATTTTCAATTTTGATAGATCAAGCACGGTGAAACCAAGATAAGTCGGTTTGTTGTAACATGTGAATACTCTATACATTTGAATAGCTGCCATATTGGGGGTAAAAACGGCTGCACTATGAAAATTTGGCTTGGATATAAGACTTCGTGCGCCTGAGTGTCTGCCTCGGCTTTCCCAATCCGTCACAATCTTCACATCTTTCCTTTTATCCACATTTTCCATCGTTTTGCCATATACTGCGTTGTTTAAAAGCTTGAAAAAGTTTTTCTCAAACAAATTTTTACTGGCTTTGCGATATTGGGTGTTCAAGTCTATGTACTGCTTCATCCAATTCGATTGTTTAAACTGTAAAACTCTATGAACACGGGTCAATTTCAACGCATTCGCAATGCATTGCTGCAGATTTCGATTGTGAATCACATAATTTTGCTTGTTAGTTAAGTCAGTGATCAATTTCGCAGTTTTCGAACCAGGTGCTTTTTTATTTTCTGCACAGAAAGGTAAATCGCTATGCTCATCGTGCTTTGTTGTTGGATACTCCAAATCAACTTCCAATATGTATCCAATGTCTGCGTCTATTGCAATATTGAGAATGTCAACCTCATCTATATTTTCAACCCACTGGAATTCAGCATGGGGAAGTGGTTGTGACATTGCCCAACCATATAGATTGTTTGCGTCTACATACATCAGATATTTGGAAGGGTCCTCTTCTTTATAATCTTCCAAGTATTTGTTGTTAGCTTTTGAGTGACGATGTGAGCATTGAGTAATACCACCTCTGATTCCTCGTTGTATGAAGTGATGCATGTTTATATCTGTTAGAAGATCAAGTTTAACAGATGTTATTTTGAGCATGGCATCCCACGATAACCCAGGAGTTGTATAGTATTGGCAAGGATCAAGTCCATAGATATTTTTACAAACTTTCCTGAAATTTTCGAAAACGTCTGTCAGAAGCAGCACATCTGTCTTCAGATATAATTCCAAATAGTCCCAAATCGTTGTGCAATTGAAAACTTTCCATACATTTTTAGCATGTTCATAATCAATCTCATTGCACTCGCTATTTGTCATTTTGTTGTAAAAGCTTTCTCGAGGTGGTAAACAAACTTCATTCAATCGATCCCACGAGTTAATATAATCGTAGGGAAATACACCCTTTCTTGTAAGCAGATGGAATTTCTCCTCATCTTCATATACTGATCTTACGGTTTTCAGATCTACTGGAGAAAGATTTTTCACTAGAGCATCCAAACTACTCTGCATGAATCTGGCTGAGTCTAAGAACCTAAGCTCAATCGTTTCAAACTCATCGACTTTAATTCGTTTAGATAATGAAACGTATAATTCCTTATTAATGGGTATAATAGATATTTCCCCATCAATGCTATCTAATTCTTTCACAAACAAATGACAATCATAGCCTGAGAGGTTGTGAAATAATATTGGAAAGAATTTCGGTACTCGATACAATAAATTGCATTCGTTATGAGCGGGACCTCTATATTTTCCAGTAAAGTGACAATGGTCTCGGACTCTATCATTGTCAAGCTCTTTTTTACAAATGTGACAGAAAATCGATTCCCTTTGAACCTTTTCTTCTTCCGACGATAGAGCATCCATTGACTTTGGATTCTTGATATGATTTATATAAAACCATTTTACGTCATTTACAATGGAATTAACGAATTCTTTGGGTGAATCTGGACCTTTGTATAATCTGAATTTGTCTAATTTTGAATCGAATGAACACTTGATGAAATAAGAGAAAGCACAAGGGGTATGTTCTTGGATTGTTGAGGTCGATGAAAGTGTCGGATTGGGTGCACATGTATCGACGTCTTGAAGAAGGCATTCAAAATCTGCATAGATGACAAAAGGTACCTCGAGTTGTCGTCCATAGCTTTTGTACTGCAGCGTTGCTTTCTCCGGTTCCACCATTTTCGTGACTACTCTGCTACAGCTGTTTTTATGCAGTTGCAGTTTCTCACTCGACATAAAATATTGCAGGCATTTATTGCAAACATAGATAGAACCTTCGTATAGCGTTTGTTGACTGCGAATCAACCTTTAAAGAAGAAGAAGAAAAATAATTCATGTATTCACACATACACACACACACTATTCACTATTCCATACCTTGAAATATGTTTAATCCAAACATAATGACAATCTTCGTTGGATTGCAGCAGGAGCAGATTGATGTGATGCGATTTTTCTTGCTTTGTGATATGATATGGACCGATAACTTTTTTTAACTCTTCATCGTATCCAAATAAATTGACACTGATTGTTTGGTTTAATTCCTCAAATTTGTCAATATCTTGCACCTGTAGCGGAAACTTGAGTCCCCGAAAATTCAACACTATACCGTTTTGAAGATGTATAACGCTGTCTGCAATGTCATCAATTCGGTATGATGTCGTTCTTTCTGAATGATGATCTGTCGGACACACTGCGGAAATTATGCACCATTTAAAACAATAACTGTCGCGGTTCTTAATATTAATGCAAGCACGCTTATTGGCCAATTGTTTTGGTAGCGGAATATAACTTGTTCCTCTCAATGGTTTAAAATCGTTTATATTTAACTCACAGTGCGTAATTCTAAGGAGAGCCCATCCACTGTCTTTCTCCTGGAATTCCTCCATTTTGTTTCGAATTTCATTAGCCATATTATCGAAAGCTAATTTCAACTCACTTTTTTTAGTTATCGCTTGCATTTTTGTATGGAAAGACTTAATGCTTATTATGCAATCGTTTTCATCATCATCATTCATTTTAATGAATTCAGCAAAGAGTTCAATGTTGAATTTGAGTGTCACGCGTTCATCTAGTGCACTCATCAGATAATTCACTAACGGATCTTCCATCATCTATAAAAACTCCGCCGAATTTAAAAGACCCTCATCTTTGTTTTCAAAAACAAGAGTTTCCATTCGCTGTCCAAAACAACTTTTTACCCTTTTAAAATGTTCGTTGAGGGGCTCTATAGATTCATTTTTGTGAGCATTGGTTCGCACATGATAGTTCCAACAAGCACTATTGACTTCGATATTACAAAATTCACAAAACATTTTAAGGAATACAATTCACTTCGTGTTTTTTCACTGAGCTCAAAATAAAAACTTTCCTAAATTGAGATGCAAAGTGAAAGCAGAGGATTGTATATCTGAAAGATCTAATTCTTCCTTTTCCACTTTAAATAAAAACTTAGTTATTTTATATTTAAAATAAACTTTTTAAATTTTAATCACTTTTTATCTTTTGCAATTTTTTATATATTTACGACAAGGTATAAAAATTCACTTTGAATGAATACTGGTTTACAACGCAGAATAGCAACTGGAATGATTCCTGTTGGGGTCTTGTCTTTTTATATAATTCTATTGTTTATTTTATAAATTCCTTAAGGGTAACCTAATGTTATAATTACTATAATTTTGTATTTAGCCCATCGCTAATCTTTATTTATTATTTCCTTCTTTTATCTTTATCTTTCAAATAAGGGCAATTGTTTACGTTATGCCGATCCGATTTGCAACTAGTGCAGTAATACGATCTTTTGTGTTCCACCTTATCAGTGGAATTTCCGGTGATTAGCATTTTCGTTTCTGGGAAGTTATTGGATTTCAAGTGGATGTTTATTATTTTTGTGGTTATGGGAATACTATGTGCAGGATGTTTATGTAGATGATTCAAGGTTTAGGTATTTGGGGTAATGTGGTTCAGATATGACTCAGAATATTGCATTTTGTTGCGAAATCAGAATATTGCGATAAGTGCAATTGTTTACGTTATGCCGATCCGATTTGCAACTAGTGCAGTAATACGATCTTTTGTGTTCCACCTTATCAGTGGAATTTCCGGTGATTAGCATTTTCGTTTCTGGGAAGTTATTGGATTTCAAGTGGATGTTTATTATTTTTGTGGTTATGGGAATATTATGTGCAGGATGTTTATGTAGATGATTAAAGGTTTAGGTATTTGGGGTAATGTGGTTCAGATATGACTCAGAATATTGCATTTTGTTGCGAAATCAGAATATTGCGATAAGGGCAATTGTTTACGTTATGCCGATCCGATTTGCAACTAGTGCAGTAATGCGATCTTTTGTGTTCCACCTTATCAGTGGAATTTCCGGTGATTGGCATTTTCGTTTCTGGGAAGTTATTGGATTTCAAGTGGATGTTTATTATTTTTGTGGTTATGGGGATATTATGTGCAGGATGTTTATATAGATGATTCAAGGTTTAGGCATTTGGGGTAATGTGGTTCAGATATGACTCAGAATATTGCATTTTGTTGCGAAATCAGAATATTGCGTGTTGTTGCGAAATTGAAGATGATGTCATAGGTGTTTCCTGGGATATGACTCAGAATTGAGATATGACTCAGAATATTGCATTTTGTTGCGAAATCAGAATATTGCGTGTTGTTGCGAAATTGAAGATGTTGTCATAGGTGTTTCCTGGGATATGACTCAGAATTGAGATATGACTCAGAATATTGCATTTTGTTGCGAAATTGAAGATGATGTCATAGGTGTTTCCTGGGATATGACTCTCACCGCGGTTGGGAAAACTCCTTTGACCTTGAACTTTGACCCTGACCTTTGACCCTCGACCTTTGACCCTTGACCTTTGACCCTTGACCTTTGACCTTGAACTTTGACCTTGAATTCTTATCACACCTATTCATCAGCATGACTCATCGCGGTTGGTAAACACCTGGCCGTGGGAAAACACCTTGACGCCGACCTTGACTTCTTATCACACCTATTCATCAGCATGACTCATCGCGGTTGGGAAACACCTGCCCGTGGGGAACACCCCGACAGCGATAAGAAATGGCGCCCCAGACAGCGATAAGAAATGGCGCCACCGGAAGCGATAACAGGTGACGTCATGCGGGGGCGGTAATCCGATACCCGTGGGAAAAAAATGGGCGCCACCGGAAGCGATAACAGGTGACGTCATGCGGGGGCGGTAATCCGATACCCGTGGGAGGCGGTAATCCGATACCCGTGGGAAAAAGTGGTTTTGAACCGCTATATCCATACTACTGAAGTAAATCTAAGAAACAAGTAATAAGTGAGATGACAGAAATTAACAACAAACATAAAGGGAATGATAACCTTAATGTATTTAATTGTATAATTATCAGACATAACAGGGGTATTAAAATTGAAATTCAAGTTGCTGCCCAACAATAGTGAAAAAATTAATAAGACGCAAGAAAAATACAGCGATAAGAACAAAATAAATAAGACGCGAAAAAGAGATAACATGAATGAAAATGTTAGCATAACGCGAGAAAACAATAATATCATTGTGTACTGTAACGATAAAATGGCCGAGAAATCCGTTTCCGTCAACAAGTTACAGGCAACAGCTAGTAACATCGTCAACTATGATACGAAATTAGTTTCGATCATAAAGAAGTTATTAGGTTATTCACACAATAAAGGTATAAACGAGTTAGCTCTATCTATTGAAGATAATATATTCAAGTATGTTCAAAAAGATGAATTTAAAGAAATATTCAACGCGTCACAACAAGGAGCAAACGAAAAATTAAAAATAATGCTGTATAAACCCCCCTCACAAGTTCATAGTGAAGAAAAACAAAAATAAATGAGTATCACAATTCGCCACACGGAGGTCATGTAGGAGTACACAGAACATGTCTAAGACTAAAAACAAAGAACATACAACATAAAGAAGGCGAATGCTCGAATACTTTTTTTCCTCCACGAAATTTTATCAAAGCTGGACATGTGGGGGAAACGTAAGGGGTGTTGCACGAGCAGAGAGAAAACGAGCTTTCAGCAGGCAGCTTTTTGTCAACAAGCAAGCGTATTTCGATGGTTTTACATCTCTTACGTTGCTCACGTAGATGTTGGCGGAAAGCTTTTCGATAGACTCATTTCCGATTTGGCAAAGGGAAATGATTTCTGAAAGCACTCGGGCGGTTATGGAAAATAAACCATACTAAAAAAGCGAATATCATTCGATTGATGTAATTTGCATACTTTGTACTTCCAAATAATTTAGTTTATTTTGATAAAATATCGTGGAAGACATATACTGCTTTTCAAAAAAGTCTATAAAAATACTTCCTCGAGCATGAAACATAAATATGTGTTAAAATTTTTGACTACAATTTTGGGATGCTAGTACCTTAACTTAAATTTTAAATATAGGATTTTAAGTACATAATTTCTAGCAATTTAATAGTTTGTGCAAATAAATCCAGTATGACTTTTGAATTTCCACTCCACCCTAGAGGTATCACATACAGAGCGTTAACTGATTTAGAGTGATCGGTTTCCCCAAGAACAGATTTGCCGAGAACCAAAATATTTTTAGTTGGAAAATTAGTTGAATACTTTTTGAAAAACTTTGTGTATTCTGAATACTATAATTTAAATGTAGGTAACTCGTTCCAGCAAAACTGTTGTTGGGCCTATTGCACTTTCGAAAAAAAAAATTTAAATAATTCATTTTTGGATGATTGGAATTTATTTTAGCAACGCGTTTTTCAAAGAAGTTTAAGGAAAATCTCGATTAATAAAAGCCTAAAAATAAACGAAAAAAATTCTGACTGACCGTTAGTCTGTAATTATTTGAAGTTTTTTGCTGGATATTTTTTCGTTTTTCATCACCGCCCATTTACAATGCTTTCTCAACAAAACTAAAATCATAAATTCTAATAGTTTAATTTTGTGATCATAACAGCAATTCATTTCATCGAACCAGTTTGGGGTGACAAGCTTACATTTTCTAATAATGGTTTCTTTAATATTTCTTGTTTCTGGGCAGATTTTGAAAACTTCTGCAAAACAGATGACGTGTTGCTTGCAAACACTAAAAAACTCATCAGATGGAGCATATAAATTCCCGAAATCCGACGAGGCCGCGCTGTAATTTTTCGCAAATTTAATAATTCAGTTCAGTTTTCAGTTTTTCTTGTGATGCGTTCACACGATTCGCATTTCAGTTTCGTCACAACTTTGAAGGCAACATAGCCGGTAAAATACCTCAATGATGGAAGCTGTATCTGGATTTCAGCATTTTCGAAAGTATCTTCAGTCATAAAATCGAAATATGTGGTCTGTAGTACTTCGTTATGCTCTATCAAGAATTCCTTCTCTTGGAGTTCTGCGCAATCAACAATTTCACTTTCTTCATATCCATCTAAATCTATTGTGAACATGATGTCGCTATCATCTGTACAATTGGTTTTATTGCTGAATTTAATTAAATTGTACGACATTATTTTAGAAAGTAAAATATTCAATTCGGAAACCGAAGGGTTTCTATTATTACCACCTTTTTGCCGTATTACAGCGAACAGATTCTCTAGAGGATCTTGAGATAACCGTTTTGTTAATATAATATATATTATCTGCTAACATCAAAACACCAGTTAATGTCTGCTTCATTCCGTTGAGAAAACAAACAGTTTTTGACATATTTTCGCCATTCACATTTGAAATATACGTTATGAACTCGTTAATAAAAGTGTGGACTTCATTATCCAAGGTTAAACCACGTTTAAAAATATTTCCATGTTTTAAAGACCCGCTATTTAAACAATCAAATATTTTATCAATTTTTTCCACGAATGAAGCAGTTGATAACGCTACTTCATTTGAATTTCTACTGAACTGTTTAGTTTCAACAGCGGTACGAATGGCAGCAGCTACAGTTCTGCTAAATACCTGTGAAGCTAAATTTACGCGCATTTTTTCAAAAGAGTTTGGGTGGATATGTTGAAATGTTTGTGCACATTTTAGTCACTTTCTTTTGCTCAAGCTCCCATAATTCTTTTATTACGTCCCAGCTTACACGACCATCTGGTGTACAAACGATAGTATTAAGAAGAAGATTTCTCAAAGATTTAATTAAGTGAGGGAAATCAAAAAGGCATATTACTTTTTCCCCACCTACATGGAAAAATGGTTTTTCTGTGGAGATTCCTAAATCAGTAAAGCATTTCCTATTATTGGAACCCTGGTCACAATTTACGACTCTGATTTTAAGACCCCAACTTCAAAGAGTTTTGATGTTTTCTTTCAGGATTTCTTGCAAGTTGTGACCTCTAATTCCATTTTGAGAAACCAAATAATTTAACACACATTTCCAGTTGCTGATAAGCCCTCTTATCATAAAAACACACACTTGCTTTCCAATAGTGTTTTTTCTGTTAAAACCGATGTCTTCTAACCCATCTATTAAGTCATGTGAAACATTATACCTCAATTCCCTTCTTATAGCTATTTCATCAAAAATTAAGACTACATATTTCTCCACTTCACTTAATAGTTCGCATTTTTTTTATAAATGGAAATGCATTATTAATTAAGCCTGGCTGTAATTGCTTCACAGGTGCCCAGTTGTACACTGTAGATGGATGCGGTAAATTAACTTTTAAAATATTTCTCAAAAATTTATATGTAGACTGAGATATGTAAAAAATATTTTGCACTAAATTCTTCTCATCATTGTCATATTTTTTTTTTTACATTGACTATCATTTTACACAAAACTTTGCTTTCACTACTAATATTTTGTGCATCAATTATTTCTTCAAGTGGTGTTTTATTCTTGTTTTTCAAGAGGTTTTTGTTATATTTATAACGGCACCGATCATTCTTTTTTTGTTTTTTATATTTCAACAACTCTTTTTTTTCAACTTTACACACTGGGCCTGCAAGCTGTTACATTTTTTCATATAATAATGTTTATTTATTATATTTTTTTGGCAAGATGCACAAACATTACTTGCTGAATCCGTTGAGCATCTTCGTCTTTTCCGTGGCGGGGAAATTAACAGATTCAAGTCTATTTCATTATCTGCATTTTCCGGAGACAAAAATAAAGTTGGAATCGCACCTACCTTTAATCTGCGGACTCCAATAAATTCACTTACAAAATGAGAATTGCATATGCGCAATTTCGTATCAACCGCCACAGACTCGAAATTGCAATTTTCCCGCCATATTATTCCCATTGGCGAATCATACGCCGGAAAATTAAATAATCTTACACTTGGTTCCCTTCTGGACTTCCTACAATGCTGCAGACTGCACTTAAGACCGGATTTTGTTTTATTTTTATACATTATACACTTCGTTACGATAACGATATGATAACGAATATGAATAATTGCTTCAGCACATCGCCAACCATATGTTATGAGCTTTTTAGCAAAAGCTCTAGCTCTCTCAAAATAATAACTCTCCATTGCTCGGCGGGTTCTAGCGCCAGAACCCGCCATATAAAATTTTGGGCGGAAAATTTTGTTCGAGATGCGACTTCTTTATGTTGTATATTCTTTGCTAAAACAAAGGTACTGCTGGAAAAATATGAATAAAATGGTAGAGGAATTCATGAATAAATGCAAAAAATGCTAAACTAATAAAATAATCAAGCATACAAAAGAAACAAGCCGCGAGGTGCGACCCTTGAGGTCCACACGGTCAACTTCCCAGTAATATCTACATAAACATCAACAACATTACAACAATGAGAGGTATTCATAGCAGTAACAGGAATGAGTTAATAAGAATCATATCGTCTACGGGAGGGTCCATTGATTACGTAAGGTTTTTGGTCGATGAGGACAGATTGAATATTCACGCGGATCAATCGGTGGGGGCCTTTTTGGTCTTGAAAATTTTTGTTGGTTTTAATAATTTAAGCATTTTTTTTTAAATAAAAGACTATAAAAACTGTGTAAAATCTGCTCAAATTATGCAAATATTTTAAAACTTTGATTGAATTTACAACAATTTTTTAGAATAAAAAAAAAAAAAGTAAAAGCATTCGTATGAACCCTCTTTAAATGGTAACTTTGAATGATTTTTTATTTTTCATTTATTTATTTTTTTAATCAAGGAAGAAAATTTTGCCGGTTTCTCTTCAAAACCTGATAAGAATGTATACATTTTATAAACATTTATTACTGTGCTGTGCAAATCAGGTTAAAAAATATTTTTTATGAAAAAAACTATAATTTTTTGCATTTTCTTCTATTAAATTAAAAAAAAGCTGAAACGAGTTTTTATAATGTATAAACTTCATAAAGATATTAATACACGTCAACTGACACCTTAATGATGCAAATATTATATCTGGTTCGTGAGATATAGAGAATGATAAAAATGACCTTGAAAATCATGATGACTTTTAATAGTTTTTTATTTTTAATTGAATTTTTTACGTAATCATGACAAAATGTTTTGATGTTGCTTTTACAAACATTGTTTGGAGTATATAAATTTTATAAACATTGTCTACTTATTTACGCAAATCAGGTTAAAAATTTATTGTTTATGAAAAAAAACCTAATTTTTTGCACTTTTTTTTCTTAAATTAAAAAACGGCTACAACGATTTTTTTAAAAATTTGATAGATTCACACAAATGTTAATACGCGTCGATTGACACCTCTACGATGCAAATCGTATGTTTGGTTGGCGAGATATAACGCATGACAGAAATGACCTTCAAAGGGTCAAAACAGCAAACCCCCCCGACCGAAGTATCCCAAAAACTAATCAGCTCTTAAAATTGCAAAGACGCTTCGATTGACTTCTTAAGGAAGTCGATACGACTTTGTTTACGTGAGTTATGCTCGTAGAAAAAAGTGTCCACGAACGTACGTACGTACGTACGTACGTACGTACACACACACACACACACACACATACATCTCCCTTTCTAAAAACACTTTATATATACTCTATAGACCTCAAAACGTAAAGAAATGTTGAAAATTTCAATTTCGATTTTCGAGGCGATTACAAGAACTTCCCATATACTGGGAAGTTAAAAATGACGAAAACCGATACTCCGTCGACCAACTTCGAAACAATCAGCGCAGACATCGTTGGTCCCTTGTGAATCTCGAATAATTACCGCTACATCCTTACAATACAATGCGAATTGACAAAATTTGTAACCGCGATACCTCCAGAAACTAAAGAAGCCGCAATTGTAGCAAAAACAATAGTATATAATTTTATATTAACCCTTTATGGAGCTATGTTGCACATCTGCAACATACCATTTGAATTAATGTAAAAATATAGCGAAAGCGGAAATACCAACTTTGCTCAGTGTTGTACAGCTGTAACAGAACATTCTCACGAATTAGTAACATATCAGCGGGCTATATGGCCACACTTGCATTTATGTGGCCTTGAAATCATAAACACATGCAAACCGGTTTAGCGCTGTTTGAGTTTAGTGTTAAAAAGCGATTTATTGGTGATATAGTGACTTTTGGCTTTTGAAATTGATGTGAGTATAAGGCGAGAGGATGAATTTCAGTAATCAACAAGCCGCGAGGTGCGACCCTTGAGGTCCACACGGTCAACTTCCCAGTAATATCTACATAAACATCAACAACATTACAACAATGAGAGGTATTCATAGCAGTAACAGGAATGAGTTAATAAGAATCATATCGTCTACGGGAGGGTCCATTGATTACGTAAGGTTTTTGGTCGATGAGGACAGATTGAATATTCACGCGGATCAATCGGTGGGGGCCTTTTTGGTCTTGAAAATTTTTGTTGGTTTTAATAATTTAAGCATTTTTTTTTAAATAAAAGACTATAAAAACTGTGTAAAATCTGCTCAAATTATGCAAATATTTTAAAACTTTGATTGAATTTACAACAATTTTTTAGAATAAAAAAAATAAAGTAAAAGCATTCGTATGAACCCTCTTTAAATGGTAACTTTGAATGATTTTTTATTTTTCATTTATTTATTTTTTTAATCAAGGAAGAAAATTTTGCCGGTTTCTCTTCAAAACCTGATAAGAATGTATACATTTTATAAACATTTATTACTGTGCTGTGCAAATCAGGTTAAAAAATATTTTTTATGAAAAAAACTATAATTTTTTGCATTTTCTTCTATTAAATTAAAAAAAAGCTGAAACGAGTTTTTATAATGTATAAACTTCACAAAGATATTAATACACGTCAACTGACACCTTAATGATGCAAATATTATATCTGGTTCGTGAGATATAGAGAATGATAAAAATGACCTTGAAAATCATGATGACTTTTAATAGTTTTTTATTTTTAATTGAATTTTTTACGTAATCATGACAAAATGTTTTGATGTTGCTTTTACAAACATTGTTTGGAGTATATAAATTTTATAAACATTGTCTACTTATTTACGCAAATCAGGTTAAAAATTTATTGTTTATGAAAAAAACCCTAATTTTTTGCACTTTTTTTTCTTAAATTAAAAAACGGCTACAACGATTTTTTTAAAAATTTGATAGATTCACACAAATGTTAATACGCGTCGATTGACACCTCTACGATGCAAATCGTATGTTTGGTTGGCGAGATATAACGCATGACAGAAATGACCTTCAAAGGGTCAAAACAGCAAACCCCCCCAACCGAAGTATCCCAAAAACTAATCAGCTCTTAAAATTGCAAAGACGCTTCGATTGACTTCTTAAAGAAGTCGATACGACTTTGTTTACGTGAGTTATGCTCGTAGAAAAAAGTGTCCACGAACGTACGTACGTACGTACACACACACACACACACACACACACATACATCTCCCTTTCTAAAAACACTTTATATATACTCTATAGACCTCAAAACGTAAAGAAATGTTGAAAATTTCAATTTCGATTTTCGAGGCGATTACAAGAACTTCCCATATACTGGGAAGTTAATAATAGTTTTTTTGTAAAATCAATTTTTTTTATTATTTTTGGACTGATTTTGTTTTGTTGCATAAATGCAACATTGCGCGTACCAAAGTCATTTCGTTAACGGTTTATTCGAATTTGAATGTTTCTTTTTTGAACGTCTCATTCAAAATAAAAGGAAGAAAGGTCCAGCTCAGCATGTTCCTCCAAAAGATGTGAGGTTGGACCAATACGGACACTGGCCAGTTTGGCTGGATAAACGAATGAGATGCAAATGTCCAGGCTGTAATGGGTTCACGCAAACAGCTTGCGAAAAATGTGGGGTTAGCTTGTGCTACAATAAGCAAAATAACTGCTTTAAAAAATTTCATGTACCATATTTTTTTTGTATTATTGATGCAATGTTGCATTTCTGCATCAAACATTTTTTTAAAGAAAATAAATGCTTTTTTTTAATGAAATTTTTTGAGTTATTTTTACTATTATCTATGTCCCATTTGCCAACTTGTGTCCGTATAATTTACTAAAATAACGATCTTGCGCCATAAAGGGTTAATATTTGGACATTTCAAGACATTAAAGACAGATTTAGGGACCGAATTGACTAATAACCTATTGAAGGAAATATATGCACTTCTAGACATCAAACAAATATTTTCGACCCCATACCATCAAGAAACGCTAGGAGTTGCTAATGACAACAATTGGCAAGAATGGATCCCATTCTACACTTTTTCTTACAATACAACACCACTCCACACCACATTGACACAAACTACACACCATACGAACTGGTTTTTGGCAAACTCTCATACCTACCTAATGATATTTTCGAGAACACAGAAAAGCTATATGATCTGGATAACTACACAAACGAGTTACGTCTTCGACTAAAATTGTCTTTAAATAAGGCCAAAGAGCTAATTGAAAAAACAAAAATCGCGAGAACCAAGAAATACTGCTACAACAAACCCCTTATTGCTAATATAGGTGACCTAGTTCTCTTAAAAGTAGAAAAGAAACGCAAACATCAAAAACCTTACACAGGCCTTATCAGGTGTTAGAAAGAAAAGACGTCAACACATTAATTAATGTTGATAACAAACCAAAATGGGTTCATAATAACAGACTCAAAATGTATACTTAATAAAATACAAGGCAATAAATAAACATAGCTATTACATATTACAATCATACGTGTTATAATCAATTTTACAATTTTATATTATAAGCAATTGTATATCGTACTCATTAATAATCAATCTAATAACTACAATAAGCTCGTAACCGCCATAAGAAATCCACAAAATCTGCGTATGCGATGTGATAGATATTCAGTTTGCAAGTCTACTATGTATATTTTTAACTTAGGATAGGGGTGTAATGTACTTAAATCAATATATATAATGTACCAAAACCATATGACTTCACCATCCTTTGCACATGCCTAAGCTTATGCAGTTCCTACGCTGTGAGTACTTACGGGAACTCAAATCAAGCTTATTAATTAAATCAACTCGTTCATAAAATTAGAAGATCATATCAAGCTTTTTGATTAAATTGACTCAATCAAGAAAACAAGCGTACAATGACCTAATTATATTCGAGTGCATCAAAATGATTACTACGCAAATTCACAGCCTGGGAATGCAAGGCAATCAATAATCTATAGCAAAATAGAATTAGAGTAGGGATAAGATATATTATGAAATTAGTATATAAGAAAGATGATCAAATAAAGAAAAACAGTTCTTTTGGAGTTGCAGCCAGAATAGATGCTATTTTTAATAAACTGCCTCCTTTTTTTGGCAGCAAAGAACTCATATGCCTTTTTAATTCGGCAATGAAAATAGAAATATCGGCAGCACGGACCATGGATGGTCCAGCGGCAATCTTGCGGCAGCCATCGAGCTGCCTGTGGGTATCCCTAATTTCCCTCTTCCTTAGTTAATCCAGATGATTATTATCACCAGCAACCACTCGAGGAAGATATCGCTGATCGAGTACAGGCAACGGAGGTACAACACACCGTCTGCCAGCGAGCGTGCTCCACCTCACGGCGTCAATGCTAATTTACCGCATGGCGATCCTGCCAATACACTACAAGCTCCGCAAATGTTTCAATGAACCGAAGTAGCATTGCGCGAGCTATCGGTAGCATTCGGAAATACTCCTTGGAGGTGCAAATTGTTAGCGCGCAAAATAGAAGTAAAAAATGCGCGTATAGTTCGTGCGTTAAATGGTCTTTCAGCACGACGATTCCTGCATAGTGTAGAAATGTGCAATATTCAGTGCCTTCCAGTGTGACTCACATAAACCTCGCACTGCACGATGAAATTCAGCTGGCAACTTACACTGATTAGTCAAATATACTGAAACATCGATAAATACCTGCGCTCGCCATTTCGTGTCGGTGTTCCGAAAACTTTCGTCTCTCCACCCAAATAAAATTCGTTTTATTATTCCAAGATGTAAGAGATGCAACGAATCGGCGATTGGGAATGGCTGAATTATATCGATATTCAATTTTAATAATAGAGAATCGCATTTATGATGCGACCCATATACTTTTCTCCTAAATTGTTCGTCCGTACGCTTTTCGCAGTCTGTTCTGGGAAATATGTTTGCATTGCTTACGTGACTGTACTCCCCAATTGTAGTGCAATTTTGACAACCATGATGAGCGTTAAAGTAGGCGGTTCCTGCAGAAACAAACGAACGACGATTAATGAAATGCACACAATTCAGGAATCATGCTTTCGACAACATAACTACATAAATATGTTATGCATATTCCTATACCTTTTACGTATGCCCGTGCTGAAGATTCGCAAATAATGCAACGGAGGTGCACAGTAAGTTTGTAGGAGCTAATATAGATTCCATTTTCCATAGCTTCCTACATTTCATCGACCAACGGTGTTAGAAATAATTGCAAATCAATGCATTTCGTTTTCCCGCAATATATGCCAATGAGCATTACTGGAACATGTGGCATTTTGGTGATGTTAAACAACATCGGCCAAAATTCTACTTTAGAGCTAGCAAACATTGGCAATCCGTCCATGTTTACGTTCACTGAAATTTCCTTTGGTCCATCAATGTTCCGGAATAATTATCGTTGACAATTCTCAAAACCATGGTGCCAATACTGTGCGCCATGATCGCCAATATTCGTAATATTGACTACTTTCGGAGTTTCCAACAGTGTTCTCGGATCTCCCGACAATGTGTTGTTGCCGATGCGATAGTTTATTAAACTCGTAAGATCTTTCAACGCCACTTGAGGTATTTGGTATCGAGTCACCTACTTTCTCAAGCTGGAACGAAAATTGAAGTTTTTTTCCTCATCAGTATCATCCCCTTCATCAAAAAAGCTACTATTTTTACCGTTTTCTGCATCGACGTCACATTGTGACCTACTTATATCGTTTATTTTTTCTAAATTTTGTTCGAAAACTGGTGATGAAGACGCAAAAGACGTAAGACGAAAAAAAGAACAACCATGAAACTCACCTGTCGACGTTGATAGTACAGTGGAACTACCGTGCGGGGCAATACACTCCTGATTAGTGACAGGTGATGAGACAGAATCACCGCGAGACGCAGAGATGGTTGCTGGTGACGCCCAAGTTCTGTTCGTTTTTCTGCAGTAATTTCACGGACTCGATTCAGTAGCGCTTGACGTTTTTTTGCTATTGCACGGGTATAAGTTCCCGATCTTTTCACTTTCTGCCACGAAGTTATCATTTTCATCGGATAAAATAATTAATTTTATAGGTTTTTTGGAAAAAATATTTTGTCCCATCAAAAGTACTTGTTGACGTTTTCAATAGCTACGTGCGTCTTAAGGTTTTTTTTTCTCAATGAGTAAAAAATATTGCTTCTATAAACCTTCGCTCTGCAGGTTCACGATCTCATGACTTATAATATTTTGAATTAGAATACCGGAACGTAGCTATTGCTTCTATAAAGCTTTCGGCCATTAGTCCTGCACCTAAGTACGGCTTTTAACTTCTATTCAGCTTCTGGCAATACACTCTATACAAACTAACAGACTTAGCTTCAATTCCGAAGCACTATGAAGGTCATAACTTCGATTACCTCAACCAAACAACTTCCTAGAGACCTTATAGAGACCTACTAAAAAAACAATCCTCAAACCTCCTTAAAGCTGGCGATATCTACCAATAGGCCTAAAAGAAACTATTACTGAAGATATGACTTCAAAAATGTTCAGCTTCAATTCATGAGTCTTACGGAACCTTCTTGCAAGTTAAAATTCAACAACCTTTGCTCAAAAGTCCTACCGAAACCCTATCGAAGCTACTGCCTACGAAAAACTAAAAATCTAACCTTACCGAAGTTGGTTTGCAAGTTGGGGTGTCAGCGCAACAAAACCAGTCGCCACGTCAAACCACCTCTCCAGCGATACAGACTTCCGGATTCGAGATTCGAACACATCAATATTGATCTGATAGGCCCAGTTCCACTGAGTGAAGACAGGTGCACCCGTTGGCAGAAGCTGCACCGCTTGAATCCATCACCGACACCTCCATAGCAGAGGCGCTCATCAACGTGTGAATTAGTCGCTTTGGTGTACCCACACGCATCACCACAGATCTAGGCCGCCAATTTGAATCTCAAGTCTTCAGCGAACTCACGAAGCTGCTTGGGATCAAACACCTACGTACCATCCCGTACCATCCGGCGGCCAATGGCATTATCGAGAGATGGCACCGTACGCTAAAAACGACCATCAGATGTCATAATACCGATCAGTGGTCCAAAGTGCTGGCCATAGTCCTCTTCGAACTACGCTCAACCCTAAAGGAGGACATCGAAGCCTCCCTGGCTGATCTGTTCTATGGCACATCACTTAGACTTCCTGGAGAGTTCTTCAGCCCATCCAATCCAAAGGTGCCCAACTCCGAGTTTCTGCAAGACCTCAGACGCAGGATGTCCGCACTCCATCCGCGGGATACGGCACATCACGTGACCACAAACGTCTTCAACAACAAAGATCTCGCTGCGGAATCTGCTGATGATATCCTTCGCCTCCACGTGACGACGTGCAAAGTTGCATACGCGCTGTCGCCAATCGCTGATAACGCGCCGCATCCATGGCGGCAGAAGTGCCCGCCGGCAGGACGCTGCGTCAGCAAGTGTGGCACATAAAAGTCAGATGGATGCCAGCATCACGCTCCCAGTCAATCAGCGACATGACCATCGCGTACTTGTCTCCTTGTCATATTTTTTACCTTTTCCATTATAATAAAGGCTATCCTTTTATACTCGCTCGTGTTTTAAGGTCCTGGCAACCACAGGCATCCACACTTTTAACTCAGATCGAATCCAAAGTTTATTAGTGCTCTTTGAGTTGATAGGTCTCCAATAAATCTTGCAATTAGAGTGCCTCACAATAAACCACAAACTGAGTCTAGATTATGATTTTTGCCTTATTTTAATGTTTCTCCACAAGTGTCAATAATTAGCTTAATTTTTTATCTTAAGATATTTATATCTGAATATAAATCAGTTACATAATGTATTAAATTAAATTAATCTCCTTTTCAATTCGTTCGAGTGTCTGCTAAATATTTGGGGTGGACTCCGGGATAATCGACTTTCTTTTTAGTTACTATTACTGGTAACGTGTCGATGTGGTAGAGGAATATCCAACTATGACGAAAAATATGCCATTTAAGTCACAAAACAGTGCAAAAATACTTTAAGCGTCAGTAACGCAAAACACCTATAATGTTTTGGTATTGTTTTGTAAAATTTTATATATGTTAGCGTGGCAAAAAAAATATTTGATTTGACTCCACATATTTCCCCAAAAATATTTTACGATCCCGATCGACTAGTGGTGGCCCACCATTAACAAAACCTGTTAATTACTTATGTAGCATACAATAAAAAATGCAAATCTGATTAAAAGATCTACAGTAATATATTAAATGTAACTTATGACATAGCGAAACCAAATAATAGTTCTGCAATACAGCACTCGTTGGCACAGTACATTTCAATACAATATTTTCCAAGTTTTTTTGAGCGCCGGGGTCAAACGATGATAGCAATTTCTTCCGCTGTTTGTTCCAGCTCAACAGTAAAAATGTGGAAGTTTAAGTTGGTTTATGCGTTTATTTAATGCCGTGCCACAGATGCTTTGCCATTGTCACCGTATGGAATTTTGGAGTTGGATGATCGCAACAATTGCTGGTTAGACCTCTGAGATAGGTTTTTCATTTTGTTCGTTACTTGATGTTTCGCTGAATAGATAGTACTAAGCAGGGTGATAATTAAATCATCAATTTGGTCATGAATGCAAAGGTTCATAATACAATAGGTTTCCGGAAGTTGATTAGTGATTACGTCTGGAGTGGAGGAGTTTTTCTTGGGAGGATGGAACTCAAGGTTTTGAAGTATGAATAAAGACGTTATTCTAGCTTTCACGCGGTACTAATGGCGATGTTTATGTATTAATGTCACAACAGAGTACGAGCCTATTTTAAAGCTTAGTAAAAATTTCATAGCATTACTGAATAGTTTACACTTGCGCCCAGTCAGCTTAGTGCAACTGAAATACTGTCTTTGGATCATCAATTGTAACTGCTATTGATTTGATAATTTATGTCGGAAGATTTGTTGATCGAGTCTATGAGATTTCTGTTCAGATACATATTGGAAGACTCTATCGGATTTTTTCTTTCTTCTGTTATATGGAAACTGTGATGCGTTGATTTTTCATTTTCTTTGAAGCAAGTTTCGTTTCTAGAAAGCTAAATATTTCCTAATATTTGTTTTGGATGCTTTGTGAATCCCAAAGTAAACAGTTAAGCTTTCCAGTTGAAGACAAATTTAATCACAAGTCCTGTCAGAACAGTAAACTACTCATTTCAGTTTTTACAATATAAAACCTTGTTTGTAAGCTCTTAAGTTAAGCTTGAGAATTCATTCGCGGTAAATAAATCACTGGTTGACGATTAACGAACAGTTGGGTGATAATTGCCATTGTGCAATGCATACTAAGGAACGCCCCTCATTTTTGCAGGAATTTACGGAATTTTCCATAGCATTATTTAGGCGAGGCAAGTTTATGCTTTGTAGAGCGGAAAAGTTCACGTTTGTGACGATGGTAGTTTTCACTAGGTTTTGTTTCTGAATGGCCTCCATACCGTATCTCGAAGAATGCAATCTTATTTTAGAAATTCTTATCACTGATTCATTTTTTATGCCGACTTGCATTATCTCTTTTAAAGGTTTTAATAATATTTTCATGAAATCTTTTATTTATTGAGGTTTTGCAGATATTTCTCAAAAGGAGGAAGTCTTAAATTTTTGTCGTAGAGCTTCCACAAGGGATCGTAGGCTTTGAGAGAAATAATATCTTTGATTCCATTAATCAACATAGTGATACATCATGATAATTTTGGTGTGGTAAACTTTTTTATACATAGCACTGACACTTCAGGAAATATCTCACATATCTGTTATACAACCAAATGAATAACAGAGTAAGCAAATTGCATGTGAATGGTTCTTGCACGAAAGACAGAGATGCTTAAGAAGCTAGCTTCGTTAATTTGTTGAATCGCAACTGTCAGCGAGAAATTTCAGTGTGTTTTTGAGAGTTCGCGATCGGAATATTAGACCAGGGCGGATCTGTAGAAAAACAACTAAATTTGGTCGTTGAGAGGGGGCACGCTGATTTTTACAGGAAAAGTTGGGGAATAACTCGTATAACAATAACTGATTTATGCTCCTTCTCAAAAAGTCGGAAACATTTAAAAAAAATCGAAATGTTTAAAAATTTGAAAAAAAATCGTGTTTTTTCTGTTTGTCTCATTCCTAACTTGAAAACGGTTCATTTGAGGTCAAAATTGTGTGACAATAAAAGTTGCGTAATAAAATTTTCTATAAGATAAGATTAGTTAAAAATCCTCAAACATTTCACCCTTGTCGCAAGTTGCAATAAATATAAAAAACAGGGGAAAAAAGCCTTTTTATTTAATTTTTTTCTGCCACTTAAAATGCACTTAGGACCTTTATATTTTGCTTGAAAAATCTTTTTAACATCATAAAACAGCTAACAAATTTTCATCAAAATCGATTCACTAGATTGCCCATAATAATTGTGCAATCTAAATTTATTTTAAAAAAATCAAAAAAGTTGAAAGCTTGCAAGTCAGAAACTTAAACTTATGTTTGGTTGGTTGGTTGTAGTGACAGCCCTCTTCGTCAAAAAGATGGCTCACTTAGGCCAAGATAGACCCATTGTGATACCACAAAAAGACGAGGGCGGCACTAGAACCTGTGAAATGACGAGAACCATTTCGATTCTCGTATGAAGCCGGCTGTGCAGCCGATATTCAAATCAGCTACTTCCGTGAGGCTGTCCAGGAATGGTGAGCCTAAGGTTTTCATGCGTTTCCTGGACAGTGCCGGGCGTTCACACAGAAAGTGTTGGACTGTCTCTTCCTCTTCTTCCGATCTGCAACTCCGGCAGAAATCATTGAAGGGAACGCCCAACCTCTCTGCGTGTCTGCCAATCAGACAGTGCCCCGTCAGTATGGACACGATAGAACTCAAGGTTTCACGACTCGTGTTCAGGAGCTGCTTAGTGCGTCTGGAACTCAGTGCACGCCAAGTTTGCCTGGTTGTCCTGCAGGTCTCCTCCAATAACCAGGCTCTATTTGCAGCCTTGATGTAATGCTGCTTAAATCCTAGCTTTATAGAAGCTAGAGGTTGACCGACTTGGGGTGTGAGTGTATACTCCTGGAGCACAGTGCCAGCTCTCGCTAGGGCATCCGCTTCGCAATTTCCCATTATATCACTATGTCCCGGTACCCAGTGTAGAGTCACTTCACAGTGAAGTGACATCACGTTCAGCTGTGTACGGCATTCCATCACCATCATGGATGAGGTGTACACGTTGGATAGTGCTTGGATAGCAGATTGACTGTCGGAGAAAATATTCAGGTTTCTTATGGAAATTTTCTGATTTCTCAGCCAGTCTACTGCCTTGTATATCGCCATGACCTCTGCCTGAAAAACACTGCAGTGGTCTGGAAGCCGGAAGGATAGTTTCAGGCCTAGCTGTTCTGAAAAAACACCACAGCCAACTTTTCCGTCCATTTTGGAGCCATCAGTGTAGATGTCGACCGATTCCTGCATCCCACCTCTTTCTATCGCCCAGTCATCCCTGCTTAGGATGACTGACCTGAAACTATGATGAAAGCAGGGAATCGGGGGCGCAAGGTCTACTTCCCCTGGCGTTGGTTCATCCCTCCGAAGTATGGTGGAGTGGCCAACATTTCCCTCTTGCCAGAGATGTAGTGCTTTTAATCGAAGCGCAGAGCACTTGGCCTGCTTTCTCGTAAAAAGCTCCGTCGGGAGCCAATTCAATAGCATAAACAGTGCCTTTGTCGGGGTAGTGCGTAAGGCCCCGGTGATTGCAATAGCTGCAATCCTTCTGACCCTGTTTAGCAGGTTTGCATTGGATGTTTTTGCAATAGCTGGCCACCAAACAACTGCGCCATACAGAAGAATTGGTTCCACTATCGCCGTGTAGAGCCATTATGCGATTTTGGGTTTCAATCCGCACTTTTTCCCAATGTCTCTTTTGCAGCAGTAGATTGCGCATGCCGCTTTTCGCGTTCTTTCTTCTATGTTCGCTTTCCACGCGAGCTTGGAGTCCAGAATTAGACCCAAATACTTAACTTGATGAGACGGTATGAGGCTTATCTCATCGAGTTTGGGTGGGAGAAATCGTGGAATTTTGTACCTTTTTGTGAACAGCACAAATTCCGTTTTCTGCGGATTAATCTTCAGACCACATTCTTTGCCCCACTTGGTAAGAATACTCAAGGCAAAGTTAAGTCTTCCAGATATGGTGTTTACGAATTTGCCCGATATTGCTATTGCAATATCGTCTGCATAGGCTACGACTTTGCAGCCAGTCGCTTCTATTGTTGACAGAAGTTTGTCCACCACTAAGTTCCATAGAAGGGGTGATAGCACCCCACCTTGCGGGGTGCCTCTGCACGTCCTCCTTCTTAGGATACTGTCTCCTAGTGTGGAGTTAATGCTCCTGCTGCTAAGCAGTTGTACGATAAACCTAATCAGGTTACCATCCACATTGTTTTCCTCGAGTGTCTTCTCGATAGCCTTCTGGCTGATATTGTTGAAAGCCCCTTCGATGTCTATAAAAACTGCCTGCGTGTATTCTTTGACGCTTAGCGACTTTTCAATGTAGCTAATGAGCGAGTGAAGAGCTGTTTCAACCGATCTCCCTTTTGTATATGTGTGCTGTGCATTAGAGAGTGGCAGCTTGTTATAATCGGAAAAGTGTTTTAAGGCTACGACTTCAAACAGTTTAAAAAATTGGCGGAGCCCTACGAAAAGGAAATAAAGTTCCTTCTTCGGTGCTCTTTTTATTTAGGAATATAGAGTAACGAAGAAGGGATCGCATTTCCTTTGAACTGCAACACAGAATCGATAAGAACTTCTTGCAATGGAACGTGAGTAGTTATCAATAATTGAGTAAAATTATAGCGATAGATTCTACGGTAACGTTTTGTTTGTATGTTTTTCACGTTCGTTTCCGATTATTAACTCTGAGTGATGGGTAAAGCGCGCCAGAAACCGAAAATTTGCAATTCAATGATTGGGAAGAAATTTACAAAGAACTTTAAAAACCCAATAAAGTGTAAAATTAACAAATTCTCAATTTAGTTGTTCTGCTAAAACACCATTATTATTAGTAAGTGATTTCATTTTCATAAAATACTACGTGTGTTTGTTTTTTTTAAGAAAACTTCCATTTAATTTTGTGTATATTTATTTTGATTCGAAATCGATTTTCGACCGTAATCGTTCGGTCTTCCTCAGCGATTTAATTTATTAGCGTTAAGTACCCTACTAATATAAAAAATTTTTTGAAAGAAATAGGTAATAAAGGATATGATTAAGAGGATATTTTCAAATTCTAAGATTACAAGGGATATAATTGAGAGGATATTTTTGAGTTTGGATATTCTTAAGAATAACTGAGTAAATTAAAGAGCCATGAATTAACGTTGCCTTCATCATAGTTCATTACCGTGTTTTTTCCCTATTAATGGCTAAGCTTTCTAAGGCATATTGTTCCCGTATATCTTTCGCTTTTCTTTTTGATGCTACGTCATCCATAGTTATCTCATGTCCTGTAGCCACGATGTGCTCCGCCACTGCTGATTTGAAATTGCCTATCATGCCCTTCTTCTTTGCAGCTTTGGCTCCACCTAAGTGTTCTTTCACATACACGTTCTCACTATTCATTTAATTTTGACAAAATTCACTTTCAGCCTTGAAAGTCAATGACGTTAGTCTAAATTGATTGTCGATATTGGGATTAGATCATATTACGTCTTTGGACATTAGGGGTTTCTTTAATTTAAGAAACGCTTCCATGGCTATTTTATCTAGAATCATCGGTTTCATTTTTGAGGAATGTCAGAGATTCTGCGAGTCCAGCGTAGTCGTGAATAAGGTGACGATAATACCCTGAAATTGCAAGAAATAACCGAAGAGCTTTAAGGGTTTCTGGTGGTGGATAATAAGCGATCGCCTCAATTTTTTCCGGTTTGTTTTTAAGTCATTGGCTTTAACAATGAAATTCAGAAATTTGACGGACCTTTTAAAGAATTCACACTTATCTGACTTTACTTTCATGTTGGCTCTCTCAAGTCATTGTCATTTTTACCAAAGATGATAATGTCATCATTACCATTGTTACCCGATGTGTTCCCTAAGGATATCCTCGTTGAGATATAGAGGGTGCGTTTTTGAGTCCATATGGTAGTCGAAAAAATTTAAATTTATTTGTTAATCAAAAATGCGGAAGGTACGAATTTGATGAATGCCACTTTTTGGATCAATGATAGAAAAGAATTTATTTTTCTTAAGGTTAAACGAAACTTAACTGTTTTCTACTATTGGTTATTTGTCGTGGATAGTAACAGAGTTTCATTTTCGATCATCAGCGACTATTCGAAACTTGTTGTTCCTGAAAAATCCGGTTTTTAGGAACAATTCATATAAGTAAATTGTTAGATATCTAAATTGTCAAATAGAATCGTTTTTCAATGGATGCTTGATCGCCTTTTCAATTTCAAATTTGAGAGCTTTTGGATAAAGATAGAATTTTCGGTGAATTTGACCATTCGAAGTTGTACGAATTTGTCTTCATAAGATCGTTGTGTACTTGAACTTTTTACTGGGCTCAGAGAATAGAACAACATATTCCAGAATTGATGCAAAACATTTTCTTTGGGGTATGGATACATGATTTGTATTTATATTTAATTTATTGACAGATTGCGAAGCATGCTCTTAGTGAAAGTGTAACGCCTAAATAAATCGTCACAAAATTTCCTTTGGTATGAATGACTGCATTAATAGATTTTAGCAAATCATTTGCAATTATTTCTGCGAATGGTTTCCGGCTAGGTTACAGAAAGAATTTAAGTTTCTTAACGTAAGCGTAAAGAAGGTCAACAAATGCATCTTGAATAATTTTCACTAATCCACCTTCTCGGACTTTACGTTAAATGGTTTTGGGGCACGCCTGATTTGGTAGTTTCTTGCATAAATTCTTACGGACTGGACGACATCCACTGGTCGACATTCACAGGTTGCAGCGGGAATTGAGCTGGGCATTTTTCCTCCAACGGTTTTTTGGTTAAACCATGTAAAATCTGGTACCCTTGGGTTGTTGACGAGTTCAGGGTGGAAATCACGTTTTTGATTGGAATGTAAAGGCAAGCATCCTTTATTTGAAAATGCTTATCAGCAGAAGTGGTGATGAAGTTATAATAAAGGTAAACACTTAACGCTTTGAGAACTATTAGCATGTTGTGCACGATAAACCATGTTTTCTAGTTTGGGACACAAATAAGAGATTGTGGTGAGGCAACTGGTTCACGTATGCTTAAAAGTCTTGGAAGATCTCCAGATAAACCTCTAATAAAGGTATTGAGTGCCTTGTCTCGATACCACAGGGTCGTGTTTTTTAATAATTCTTGACCCATATTGATTGATGATAGCTTATTGAGTATAAGAGATAAGCGATGGTAGAAGGGTTAAATTGGTGTATGCTATTATTACCTTGAACAAGCGTCACCAGCTGGTACTGGAGAGTACCCAGATCCCTTTTATACACACTGTCACACTTATCGATATCACTTCACATAATAACGCACGAACCTTCGCTTGTTTGCTTACTTTTAATATGTTGTTAAAATATGGTAGATAATCAAATTTAATAAAAATTGTTTTTGAAAAATGTATATATGTATTCGATATTTGATACTCCGAACCAAATTTCATCATTTTAATCCTTTTATATCTCAACTCTCATTGAATCGAGGTTTGTGTTTATTTGAGAATTAATATTAATAAATGCTCTTCGTAACACTGTTAATGGGTTGTGTACAGAAGCAGAATGATTAGGCCCATTTACTGCTTTTCATTTTGTGCTATTGTACGGGTTTATTAATCTCTCTGAGGCTGCAGCTCTGGATCCTTAGGTGCGAATTCTTTTTGCTTGTTGCTGGCTAGCCACTACTGGCAGCCTATCCGGATTAGCGAGTAATTTTTGCGGTCTGGGTGTTGTGCCGGGATTCACTCTCAATTGTTTATTCGATTTATTTCACTTGATTTCCATTTATCCGATTAAGTTTTACTCTACTCGTTTCGTTTTCATTCCATTTTTAGCAAAAAAAAAAATATAGTGCAGTGTTGTCTTCAACGGGTCTTTTACCAGATCCGCATTGCATCGGAAGACATCTCCAAGCCGGCAGTGACTCCACCATTTGGGTTTTTGAACTCGCAGGAATCCTCTTGGACTTTGCAATTCAGCTCAAACAATGCAACAGACGCTCAGTCACCTGTTTAGGAAGTTGCCTTCCGTGTCTACCATGACGACATCTTTGTCGTGTCTGGCGACCACGAATAAAACCGGGATCACCTTGAGTTGCTCATCAAGCTTTTGAAGGTGACCAAGCTTCAGGCTAATTATAGCAAATTCCAGGTCGGCCTCACAGAGATAATCTTCACCGGATACCTTGTCACCTAGTCAGGGTTTAAGTCATTTGTCTCCAGGGCTCAAGACAGCGCCAACTTCTCACGGCCAGCATATTCCGCGCAGCTGAGGCATGCTCAGTTTCCACAGACGATGCATCCCGCATGCTACCGAGCTCCAAGCACTGCTTCATAAGATGCTCAAGGGAACAAACTAAGCTCACCTAGATACCATACGTCGATGAAGCGTTTGCGCGATGCTGGCAGAGCATTGCCACCGCCACTATCTCTGCCTACTCTAGCATTGCGCACAGGCGCTTTTAATACAGTCATCGGCGCAGCCTTGAACCAACTACCACCAGCCGGCACCTGCGTAATCCTAGGGTTGTTCTCCAGAAAACTGTCGGAGACCATGCCAAAGTACTCCACGTATGACCGGGGGCTTTTCGCAGTGTTTGCAGCCATCAAGTTCTTGCAGCGCATTCTGGAGGGTTGCCAATTCACCATCTATACCAATCACCGTCCGCTCGTCTTTGCCTTGAAACAGCGCTCCAACAAAGCATCACCCCGCCAGGCCAGGCAGCTATATTTCGTCAGTCAATTAGACACTTGGTTAATATACGTCTTTGGAAAGGAGAATCCAATCGCCGACGCTTTGTTGCGAGTAGAGTTGGTAGCCATGCCAAAACCTATAACGCCTAAAAACATCAGGGATGCGCAGACCAACGACGAGCAGGTCCCTTATCTCCTGGCCAACGCTTGCGTCAAGCTCCATCGACTGCATACTACACTGAGCACAACGGTGCCAACAAACTGTATCTGTCGCTTTCACTTCGCCGCCGAGCATTCAATACGGTCCAATCTCTCTTGCACCCTAAAACAAAACAAACGAGTACCTGTCAAATATTTCCGACGGAGCCTTTGCAAGGAAGTGCTCCAGTGAGCCCAACAATGCATGCCCTAACAGAAGTTGAAAGTGCGTCGGCACAATAGAGCTGAATTAGTCAGCTTCGAGACGCCCGACAACCGTTCCGACCACATTCACCTCGACTTCATCAAGCTGCCACTATGTAAAGGTTACGCCCATTGCTTCACCATCGTCGTCCGATACTGTCGTTGGCCACAAGGAGTACCTGTACGGGATAATACAGCCTCGATGGTCGCTCGAGCCACCTACGACAAGTCGGCAACTTTCTCTCAATTTGAAGCTGCGCTGCACCGCGATCTCTCTCGACTTCCAGAGGCAAACCACACCATATCATCCAAAGTCAAGTAGGATGGTCGAATGAATGCACCGCACCTTCAAGGCCACTCTCAGATCCACGCTTAATGTAGCTTTCAACAACGCGTTGGAGGTTCCGTGACCCAATATGCTGCTAACCGTTCTCCTCGGTATGCGAACTACCTACAAGAGGATTTACAAGCTTCAGCAAATGAAACGGTTTTTGGCACGTCTCATTGCAGTGCGGAAGAATTCATCCCTGCACAACCCGTGCTAGTCCGAACGACATTATTGCATACCTTAGGCCCCTGTCAACGCAATCCGTCCAGTACCAGCATTCAGGCACAGCGATCACGGACCTCACCAACTGAAAATACGTTTTTCGCCGCATCGACGCAGTCAAGAAACCACTGCAACAACCGTACTCATGGCCAAACCACATTAATAAAAGGGTTGATTCGCACACATTCGTCGAGGACGTCAACGACAAAGCCAAGACCCTTTCAACCGAGCATTTGAACCAGCTCACCTCGCCTCCACAGATTCTCCGCTGCCAACAACGTCTCTGCATCCAGAGCAGCCAATCATTCAAGAATCGCAGGCCGCGCAGCCACCGCCATCTTTGCAGACCGTCACCATCGCAAAGAACGCCAGATATCCGTCAACCAACATTCATATAGATAGTTAATGTAAAAGTGAAATTTCAATGCAGGAAAAAACCTGCCTTGCTACATTTAAACTACTGTAACTAATCGAAATTTAGAATTTACAATAAAATAATAATTAAGGGATTTCATCATCTAGTGCAGTCGTTTTGTAGTTTTACCTGGAAAGTTTTCCGGGAGTTTTGAAAATTGGTAATTTTATAGATTGTGCTGTTTCCGAATTTCAACTTTGCCGCTTACGCCGCCATATTGGAAAAATGGCGCGTTATAGCAGTTTTTTGACCATATCTCTTTTTCGACTCATTCTACGATAAAAACATTTATATAAAATTAAACAATTAAACAACCGAAAATTTTCTCCAATTTATGATTTAACATTATTTTTCTGAAGTCAATAGTTTTTGGCGTACGAGCTCTGCAAAGTCTACTTCGATATGCATTTTGGTTAAACTCATACCCACACCACCTTTAGGTGAAGTAACCGGCGCGATTTTTTATCGTGGTGTCCCCTGTAGGCCTAATCCACATGTGATGCACACTTTCGAAATGTAGCGCAATCTTCTTCGCTTTGTTACTCCTGTAGTCCAGTCAATTGGGAGTTTGACCGTGCATTCTGGGTAGGCAGAAATTTTTTTAATGCAATGTGTGGGTAATGGTATAGATAGCTTAAGTTCAAGTTTCTGGGGTCGCAGCTCCTGTCCTTTGGGCTCCATCTTCAAAACAAAAGAAGTTGGGGCGCCCTCATATCTCCGAAACCATGGCTCCCACAAGAAAGTTGTGTATGGCAAACTTGCGTAGAATAAAATGTTTAGCAAGTCATACGTACATCACTTTTACGTTGGGTCAATAATAAAAAAGTTACAAGCCAAAAACTGAGAAACTTCAGCCCTCACATTATTAATCAGCTTCTTTGGATATTTTTCTATTTCGCGTCGAATGTATTGCTCATCTTTAGCTGACAGTAACTTTTTTCGTCCGGGTCCCGTTTTATTAATTAAAGTTCCGTCATTTTCCAATTGGTGACTACAGTTCTTACTGAAGAAAATGATCTCCCAACTATTTTCCCTACTTCCTGATATGTTTTACCTTGACAAATAAGCTTAATAATAATCTTACTTTCCGAAACTGTGGTTTGCTTTCTCCGTTTATCCATTTCAACTTTTTCAATTTATTTATATAAAAATATTTTTTTTGCAAAAAACCACACACTTAACTTAACTAGTCGCTAACCTCCACCTAAAAATCAATATTTGTAAAGAATGAAAAGTAATTGCATCATCAAATTCTAAGAAAAATCTTGTTAGATCCACGTGTGCCTTCAATTTTGTATAGCTCGTAAGTGGTAAAGTTGACATCAAAATAGCAAAATTTGTGATAGATTCCAATTTTTTTTGGTATTAATGTTGTGTACATTATAAAAAAGATTACGCACTTACAGAATAAAATGCCAATTTGATAAATTTACTACTTTTGTAGTAACATTGAATAATATTTTGGCATTTACATGGTTGTGCCTTCAATTTTGTGACTATGTGTATATCTACAGCCGTTTAAAGACATGCTTTTTTTATTTTTCACATCATTGTAGCCGTATAATTCCAGAAGGAAGCGTGTTTCGGCTTAAGCAATGATCTCTGGGTCAGCTTTGGATTTTTAAATACCTGAATAACGTCGTTTAAATTTGGATTTTTTCGGAGTACACTAAGGAATTTCATTTTTCCTTGATTAAAGAGTGGACATGTTGTATTGCAGCCACTGAAGGCATGCAAGAATAAAATATGATCTGCGGCAGTTTTATCTTTCATACTTTCAGTTGAATATATATGGTGCGAAGTTTTTCCTTTTCTCGGTTCGAGAAGACACACGTTTGATGGCGTAGAAAGGGCTGTCAAAAGAAAAAGGAGATCTACATCTTTGCCGACCACTATTACGGTATCGAATGCTGGTGAAATACTTATTGCGGTATTTATAATTAGCGTATCCGCATTTTCCGTGGTTTGTTTGACTATGAAGTTCTCAGCTTTAAATTTTGTCTTCAACATTCTAATGAGGTGGTTCTTGTTTGCATCATTCCTGGGAATTTATTTTGTGACACAGTTGGAATCATTGTCTCGTCAAGTATGTCTACTGAAGCAATTTGTCGTCATCTTTGAAATCGCTCTGCATATTTGGTACGACGGCTTGCTACATCTTATGGATATCCGTCGAATACGTTGATAGCATTGGATGTTTATTGCGAGCGAACATATGTTGTTATTGCAAATAGAGGAAAATGGTTCACCGCGTTGCCAAATGACTCGGTGTAATAAATACCCTTCGTCGATGACATACATGTTATCTCTAAAATTTATATCTCCATGTTGCTTGAATGCCTTATTCATAGAAGGTTTAACGCATTCACGCATACCTTCACAATTGAAAAGTGATAATGAAAATCGAGCAAGTTCGTACGTAAGAAACTTTCGAAGTTCCTTTTCAGATTGTTTTGCAATGCACATTCTTTGGGAAATTAAAAATGGATTAATCAGGACAATGTCACCTTCTATCTGAATGCGTGCATTCTTAACACAAAGTGATTTTATACTGTCATTCCGTTGAAATTTCACGGTATAAAAAAAGCTGGCAATGATTATAGAGTTGCTGGTACAACCAATTTCTTGAGCCATGTGACAGTTCATCTTTTCATCTCCGATAACTCCACTACTTTTAGGCTTGGTATCCTTAACATCTGGAAAAGGTGAATGGTTGCACAACCAATTGATCATTTTTTTCACGTCGTCATTGTCATGACTAACCCTCGAACTTTTCATTTCGACGTGCTGTTTAGAATTGGAAAAAGCAACATTGCAAAACTTTTCAACTTCGTCGCAAATATTGTGCAGGAATACCATTCCTAACGCCCACTTGGAAAGCGCGCTTTCCTTAAATTCTCGTCGATGAGTAAGGCCACCAAGGCCTTTCAGCGTCCTCATCAATGATTGCTCAATCGCCATATCTGAACACGTGCCATACCAAAATTTGTCGGAACGTCAATTGTAAAGTATCTTTCAGTTGTAAAAAGTTCATATTCTTCAACATTCATTCTTTCATCCAATTAGGCATGTCTTGCAAATATAAATGGCAAGATTTTGCATATAAGAAGTGGCCGCTAGCATGAAAATAAGGCATCATTTTCTGGATCGTGTCAAGATGTAAATTTAGTTGCCCATGCTTTCTGCTTCAATGAATTGTTTAACAAGTGTAACCATCCGGAAATACTGTACCCATAATTTCGCTGTAGCGCCACGTTGTTCAAATTTAACTAAACTTTCTCATAAGTTCTTTGCAGCATTCTTCCTGGCCCACCTTGAGTACCACTGACCTATCAAAGTTGTTTAAAATTCTTTCTAATTCTGCACTGAGATCGGGTGTGAAATCTATTGATTGCAGTACAATTTTAGCAATTGAAAGATGAGTTAACATTTATGCTCTTACCGCACGCAAATACGCATGTCCTGTCGTAATTTTTTCAATTGGATTTAATGCGTGAATGGTGTTAAATAGCTGTTTCAATCCACTTCCAGTCATTATGTATCCGATTGATCCCATGGACGACATTAAAAAAAGGAATCCACCGAGTCTTATGACAGTATTTCTTAATTTGGAGTCCTAATCATACGAGTAAATGATTTCTCGCGCTTTGAAATACAGGTGTTGGTCAAATGTAACGAAAAAAGTATGCTAGTGTAATGATCCACATTTTTCAGAAGCAGATAAGAGAGCAGTCAAAATTGTATCATAATCACACGGTGGAGCATTAATGAAGGGTAGGCATCCTGCAAATGATTTAAGCAAAGCAAGCTTCGCTGTAACTTGTTCATTAAATCCACTCCATCCAGGTATATTAGGCCAGCCCATTTTCCATATAGCCACAATAATTTCAAAACGGATAGCATAACTACTTCAAAAACAGCACGAATGCTACCAAAGCTTTTAATCTTTATTGTTTTCAAGCCCGTTTCGTTTTTCTTTGCAAATATTTTTAATGAAATGATACCGAAACTACCAACGAATTTTGTCGTCGGCATTTGCTTTAATCGGGGAATATGTTGTTGAGAAGCGATAGCATTTCTAGGTGTTACACAATGGATACCGCCCATGGCATGAAAAGTGTTATGACCATCTAATGTCTGCGTGTTGAAATCTGCGTTGTCAAAAACAAATTGTGAAAATGCGTTATCACCAATATGCAACGGTGATCGCATAATAGCTGAAACTTCGAACAACATTGCTTCGGTGTACGACGAACAAAGTCCGAGAGATGATAATGTATCCATGAATCGCCAAAATCCATGCTTTTGAAAGAAAAATGCAACTACTCCAACCTGTAATGATGATACAAAAAATTTCGGCCCTGCTGCTGCAACTATAGAATGGGCGAGAGCAATACATTTTTTTTTAAATTTGCCAAGAGACGTACGTTTATTCTTTAAAGTCACATGACCTAGGAAAACGCGTAAAGTTTCAGGTATATCTGACTCTGAGACTTGATAAAAAGTAACCGACGGAGGATAATGTTTTGTCTCATAGACTCTAGAGCCAATATCCACTAAAACAATTGCTGCTGCTGTCTTTACAATATGCTTCTGTCTGTTCTTCTGTCTTGTCATCACTTTTTTGATTGTACCAGGCTTCTGTTAATAGCTGAAACCCTGTATTGTGGAAACAAACCAAAGGAGCTTCATTGGCAGTGACGGCAATTAAAATATCATCACCGTATTTTTTGAGGAGTTGTTCTTTACTTTAGTGTGTGGACAGTAATCATCTTCAATTTTTGTCATCAATTCGTCCAGAGAAAACTGATACTCATCGGAACTCTGCTCGAGATAAGAATAAATGTGATGCATTGCAGTATTGACCACGTTTGCATACGCATCCCTTTTTTATATCTTTAGTCGGTGGTGCTTTGTACAAATGATAAAAATGCTCAAGACGCTCAACAATTGCTCAACCCCAATCATCATTACAAGCTCTAGCAAGTTGTGAAATTCTATTTTTCATCGACAATTTACGTACAATATACAAAACGCAAGCGGGTCTGTTTTTGTTCTGCTATAAACTCTGCTATTATTTCAGCAGTGCATAAAAAACAATGATCTTTGAAAGAGAATGTTGGGTGCAAGGATCGCAGTTGTGGTTTAGAAGTCGTGACATCGCTTCCTCTACGCAACGATGCAGTGGTTAACTTTCCATTATTATATCGTTTTCGGCATACATCATGAACCAATATCGATCTTAGTCCCACCAAAATTTTAACCTTTATGTCCTTTCATTTAATACTTGACTTACGAAAGCTCTCCAATCCTCACTTCAATTATTGCACTTTCTGTTAATGGATTATCACGAATAAAACAACTTGCATTATACGAAGCCATAATTCTATAACCGCAAACGACACTGTAAAACATAGACATGCACTGAAAACTCAGACTACACTAAATACTTGTAACTTGATAAAAAACAAATTTGTAAAAAAACGCGCCGCTTGTTCTACCTCAAGGTGGTGTGGGAATGAGTTTAACCAAAATGCATATTGAAGTTTACTTTGCGGCGCTCGTATGCCAAAACTATTGATTTCAGCAAAATATTGTTAAAACATAGATTGTAGGAAATTTTCTCTAGTTTAATTGTTTGATTGTATATAAATGCTTTAATCGTAAAATTAGTCGAAAAAATTTATTGCCAAAAAACTGCTATTAAGCGCCATTTTCCAAATATGGCAGCGCAAGAGGTGGCACAGTTGAAATTAAGAAAGAGCATATTGGAATCTATAAAGTTACCCAATTTCAAAACCCCCGGAAAAAGTTCCAAGTAACCACTTTTTTTGAACCATATGACTGTACTTATCAGAGAATGTGGATATGTTTTTTGTGACAGGACAAAACACTATGCATGTTAAAATTTAAGATAAAGTGGTATGAATAAAATATTTTTTTCATGAAAAAAAAATCTTATTTTGAAAGGCTACAATAATTTAAATGTTAATTTGATTCGTATGAGATTTATTTGAAGTAATAAAACAAAATTTTTATAGCTTCTTTAAATTAATTTTTTTATGAAAAAAATTTTTATTCTTACCATTTTATCTTAAATTTTAAATTAATTTAATAATTTTAAAAGTCCCGTTAACGTAATTTAATTCAAAATTTTGAATTTCGAATAGTTACAGTAGTTTGAATGTAGCAAGGTAAGTTTTTTCCTACATCAAAATTTCACTTTTTACATTAACTAACGCGTAGAAATTTTCCACGCTTTGCTCGACAGGTAAAAAGCTATTTTTTCATCAGGTTCATAAGTGTCTGTATACAATGTTTGATACCTAAAAAAAATTTGTGACCTGCGTAGGATTATAGTAATTAATTGCATTCTAATGACCTGTTGATTATCATAATGTTCACAAGAGGTTAACGGGAACCCGAGGAAATTACCGCTTCAAAAGTTTACGAATTTCAGGCATAAATGAATAATCGTTGCGTATAAGTGTGCTGATAGGATTAATTTTATGCGTATACTACCTAGTTTTCATAGTAAAATGTATTCTGATCGCGAATACTTTGATAAGTTTTAGTCCTTCGAGTATGCGAAAGTAATAGTGGCAGAGCAACTGCTGAATATAGACGAAAATATCTGAACCGAAGACATCCCGATGCAAATGTATTCCGAAGGCTAAGGATCCGAAAACAAGAGACAGGACATCTGACGCTAAGTTATCTAAACAGTCGATGCGGTCGGCCTTCGTTAACACACGCCAGCATCGAGGAAAATGTGCTGAGCTATGTAGCAAATCCAACTTGCAGCATAAGGCAAATCAGTCGACAATTTGATCTTGGAAGGACGACAGTGCAAAGAATCTTTCAAAGGTTGCATCTGCATCCTTTTCATGTCAGCCGAGTCCAAAAACCTCACTCGCACGGTTTCGCCGCTCGAGCGACATTCTGTGAATGGGTTCAGGGAGGGAAACGACAAGATCTGAAATTCGAAGGAAACATTCTGTTTATGGACGAATGCCTCTTCACTCAAGAAGGTATTTTAAACTACAACAATAATCATTGGTAGAGCGAAATTAACCCTACTCTGGGGCGAGAAGCCCACCATCAAATTCGATGGAATGTAAACATTTGGGTAAGAATCATAGGAAATCGTCTTATTGGACCCCATATTATACCAAATCATTGAATAAGCGAGGACTTGTAAGTCATTTCTGGAGCAGCTAAGAATGCTTTGCACAACGAATATCACGATTGCCAGATAGGCTAGTATAGACCTGTGAGTTGGCCTGCATGTTCTCCGGATTTACATCCTCTCGATTATTTTCTGTGGGCCTTTTGAAGAAACTCGTTTAAAAGTAAACTCTAAACAATTTGGATGAGGTTTGTTTAAAAATTATTGATGCATGTAGAAATATAACAAGAGGAATAATGAAAACAACAACACTGAGCTTTACAGAAAAAACCAGATGTTGTGTAAGATCGAAGGGCGTACACTTTGAACATTTGTTATAAAATTTAACAAATGGAAGAATTACGATATTCTCTTTCATTTTATTGAAAATAATTTTTTCATGCGGTAGTTTGTGCAAAAACCGAGATTCCGATGCAGGAAAAAACTGCCTTCCTACATTCAAACTACTGTAACTAGTCGAAATTTAAAATTTATAATAAAATAATGCTTAAGGGATTTGATCATCAGAGAATATGGATATTTTTTTGTGACATAGTGAAACATTGTGCATTTAAATTTTTAGGTAGAATGGTTAAAATAAAAAAAAAGTTATAAAAAACCTAATTTTAAGAGGCTATAACAATTTAAATGTTGATTTGATTCGTATGAGATTTATTTGAAATAATAAAGTGGAGTATTCGCTATTTTGAAAAGTGTTTTTGATTGTTCAGCAAGCATAATTCTTGATATATGGGGTTTTAATAACGCGTTTCGAGCAATTCTGAAGAAAAATGAAAATGACTAACGAAACTAAAGGGTCATGATTTCGGCAAAATGTTACCAAATATTTTTTGTTGCAAATTTCTCCCATGCATGAGAAATTGTGTGGCACTGCCCGTGTGTTCGATAAGTGCTACTTTTAAGAATAAGAGAACATCAGACCATCATTTTAAAATTATTTTATTCTAAAAATGCTAAATTTTTACTGTGATAGTGTAGTTTCCCAGAGAATGGAAAATTAATATTCGTGTTATTAAGCGACTGTGCGTGAAATTTTTCGAAACTTAATTATCGTGTTTTGCTCACTTATCGATATATATTTCGAATATGCCTAACCCAAGTAATCTAGTGAGACCCTCTAGGTTAAATCAAAATGTGGGTTTACCCGCATTTCCAGAAAATAACGCATTTAATCAGGTTGATGTTTCTTCTGCTGGCAATGCAAACATCCCAAAAAATCCGCTAATTTCTCCCCGAATGCCAAACCCCCGAGAACTCGATGAATATATCGCGTGTATAGTATCGGAAACGCTCAGGATTCAAGGAACACAAATTTTTCTTTGCATAATGCACCCAGCGTCAGATATCAACAACGATGTTGTTATGATAAGAATGGACAGAATTTATGGTGTCGTGAGAAGCTTACGACAGTTTTTTGGTGAACAAAGCGAGTTGAGTTCATGGAAGAAAAGTGTCGAAAGGATACTTCGAATCTACGAACATCTCAAAGGCACACCAAAGTATTATGGAATTCTTTCCGTCATTAGGAATAAAATCTTCTCGAGTCCTACAACACTCCTTTAATTGGAGGAAAATCTCTAAATGTTTGACGCTTTGCTACGTGGATAAGAGAAACTTGGGAACACTGAAATACCAGATGTCAGCGTTGATTTCCTGAATTTTACCAAGCCGTTTCGCTTACCTTGAGTGGAGAGCCCCGAAAATTCTTGATCGATACAGATTCGATAAAAATTATATTCAGCCTAAGCATATCCAAATCTCGCTTCCTAATGACAACGCTTTTAGTGTTACTTCAGTCTCAGGAAATATAGAAATACACATCATTCATTAATTCAAATTTTTGGCCCCAAAGTAGGAAAAATTAAATTCTATATACATCCTAGCCACACAGCATCTAATATTATAGTTGAAAACAATACCCTTAGAGCGATAAATGCAAACATCTATACGAAGGAAAACTGTATGACAATCGTTTCCGAGCGTACCATACATCTTAAACAATACTTTTCCAACGCCATTCATAATGTTAAGCATGATATCAATCTTAAAACTTCCCACATGATCAAGGAGCAGACGACTAAATTATCCCGAGTCGTCAGTAACCATCCTAATCTTCTTTCATCATGAAAAATTCACCGTCACCACTAACATCCACGGAGAAATCCAAACGACCACAGATGAACCTGTCTATTCTAAATTCTACCCTTATCCCATGGCATTAAAAAAGGAAGTTGAAAAAGAGATAAATAAACTTTTTCAAGACGGCATCATTCGCCTATCGGAATCTCCTTATAATTCTCCTGTCTGGATCGTGCCCATAAAAATGGACGCATCAGGCGAAAAAAAATATCGTCTTGCGTATGACTATTGGAAATGTAGCTCAATCACCATTTCAGATAGATATCCTATCCCTGAAACCAACGGAGTTCTAGCAAAGCTTGGTAAAAATAAATTCTTCTCGATAATAGATTTAAAAAGCGGCTCTCACCAAATCCCCCTTAGGCAAAAAACATCGATAAAACTCCCTTCTCTGCCAATAATGGAAAATTTAAATTCACCCGCCTACTATTCCGTGTGAAAAATGGACTCGCTATTTTTCAAACATCCCTTGATTATATTTTGAGAGACCACATGGGCACGCGTTGTTATGTGTACATTGACGATATGATTATCTTTGAAAAGGATGAAACAGAGCACTTCGCAATTTTGGAAGCTGTGTTTCAAACTCTAGAAGCAGCTTACATGAAAATTAAGATTAACAAACGTGAATTTTTCCAAGAAGAAATTTTAGGCTACACCATTGGCACAAATGGTATAAAAATTAACCCTAATAAAGTTCAGGCAATCATCAACCTATCTCCTGCCAAAACCTTCAATGATCTGAGGTCATGTCTTGGAATGTCAGGTTACTACCGAAATTTCATCCAAAATTACACTAAAATAGCGAATCCTCCTACATCTCTTTTAAGAGACGAAGATGGACGAGTGTTCAAAACTGTTTCAAAAAACAAACCTTTCCATACGGACAATGAAGTCTTATTAGCATTTGTTAAACTGAAAAACACTCTTATAGTATATCTAAAGACTTTGTACTGATGCAACCTACCTTTGAAAAATACTTTCGAGCTAACAGCTGATGCTTCGAACTACGATATAGGAGCAGGCCTCTCACAGGACAACAAACTAATAATATTCCTTTCTCGGACCCTCAAAAAAACTGAAGAAAAGAACTTCTTCTATGGGTCAAAGAAGGTTCATATATTCACAGACCACCAACCCTTAACATATGCCTTGTCAACTAAAAACACAAACTCGAAGATGATAATGTGGAAAGCAATACTTGAAGAGTATAACTATGAACTCAAGTACAAGCCTGGAAGAATGAGCGTCGAAGCCGACTCGCTATCCAGACCACCCGCTGCAACGAATGTCCATTCACTAACGCCATCAGAGCACAACAACGGAAGATCATTCCATAATCTGATCTTACTGTTGAAGTCCCACTCAACTGCTTCCGAAACCTACTAATTCCCACGATTATTGATGAAGACATTTATCAAATTCTTAATTCCTTTAGTAAATACGCAAAGCACATTATTATCAAGCCTTCATATACCAATGCCGACATAATTAATATATGCAAGAGATATCTTAATCCAAGTGTCATCAATGGTCGTCTGACCAATGAAGAAACAATGGGCAGGATACAAGAAATATATTCACTCCACTTCAGCATCTACTGAATTCGTTTTACGCAAAAGATAGTTAAAATGTGCCGAGTGAACCAGAACAAGAAGATCTTGTTGTCAGAACACATCGTTATGCAGAAGACGCCAAATTGTTAAAAACTTCTACTTCCCCAAAATGTGTTTGAAGATAAAGAGATGGATAAAACAATGCTCAATATGCAAAGAAAACAAAGACGATCGTCATCCTTACTTGTCATTACTGAATCCTACTCTTATTCCTTCGTATCCAGGACACACTATCCATATTGAACTTTTCTTCACCGAAAAACACTACGTGTTAGCCATTGACAAATTTACAAAATTTGTGCAAGCGAACATAACCGCTTCGAAATCCGCTGAAGATATTAGGAAACTTATAGGAGACATCATTTTCTCCTATTGAGAACCTGAAAATATGACCACAGACAACGAAGGTGCTCTCAAATCTCTTAGCTTAGTATCTACGATGGAAGACCAACTTTTAAATACTAACCTGGACAAGTATTGGTATTGACTTCTTTAAAGTAGATTGGCAATAAACGCGGGGAAAACAAAATATATCATTTTCAAACAAGATAACAAGATGGACATACAACCACACGTAAAAATCAATGACACAAGCCTACAGAGAGTAGAACAAATAAAATATTTAGGACTTCTAATAGACGAGAAACTAACATGGACTTCACTTAGATATGATCTAAGGATAAAACTGGCTGTCTTCATTGGTCTTCTTCGTCACTTCTACTTTTTTCCAAAGAAAAGAAAACAAATTATATATGCGCATCTCCTTTTCAAAATTTCCTACGGCATCTTGAATTGGAACCAAACTTCTAAAGGTAATCTCATGATCATCTCCAAATTAGTAACCAAGGCGTAAAGATGACTTACAATCTCCCCATGTCAACTCCAACGAGCGAAGTTTACAAAACAGCCCAACAGCTCATTTATGTGTGGAGTCCATGTTAGCTTCTCGTCTATTTATTTAAAGTGAGGATCACATTGTGTCGTTGATCATAACGTTTCTCAGCATTCCTCATCCGACCACTGGTTCACAGAATACCATCAATGTCCCAGATTTGTAAGTAGCTTGAATTTGTTGAATGGATTTCCTTCGACCGAAGCCTTGATTTTGACGTAATATCGTTAACGTGGAACTACCTTCATGAGTGCTTTTTCTGCATTCCGTCGCTCTGAGGCTGACAGGTATGTTTTATCTCGTTTATATCTCCACAGTTCGCACCAGGCGGTGATTATGAGGAGTTTACTCATCGTTCAATGTCTGGAAATGAAACCAATAGTTTCAAAATGTGGAGAGGACAGCGTAACCTCCAATTGACGTGCTCTCGCCTGTTTAGGAATTGTTTGTTTTGCTCTTGGCCATTTTGTTCCAGGTGATTGTAACCATCGTGGGCCATGCCAACGTATAAAGTCGTACGAGAGTTGCTGAAGTTTGACCTCTCTAGTAGCCAAGTCTGCAGGATTGTCCTTTGTTTTAACATGATGCCACAAATGGACGGATATATTTTCGTGAATTTCGGCAACCCGATTGGCCATGTCAGTCTTCCACTTATGAGGAGGTTTCTGAATCCAGTCCAAAACAATCATGGAGTCCATCCACGCGTGAACTTCCGCTGGTGGTGTTGGCAAGATGAGCAAAATCTTTCCAATGAGTCTGGAGAGCAGGGTTTCCTCGCATAGCTCTAATCGAGGCAAGGTTTCTCTAGTTTTCACAGTAAGTAATGAAACATGCTTGCCGAAATCATCCACTACTCTTAAGTGAATACAAACTGGATACGCCATTTCAGATGCATCACTTAAGGCGTGAGTTTACACGTTGGCTGCCAACAGCTTCACACATCGTGGGATTTATAGTTCGACTTTAAGTCCTCTTCGAAATTCTTCCCACTGTAACGCTACGTGAAGGAAGGATTTCTTAGTACAACTGTTGTGGTCACAATTTCTGAAGCATGCTTTTTTCTGCAATTACTACGGAGCAAGCCAACCCAACGGGTCAAATGTTTATGCCACCTTGCTGGTTATATGTTTCTTTGTAGCAGCAAGATGATCCGACTTTCAAAAGTTGTTAGCCTTGAAGTCGAACATGTTGAATTCGAAACACCATTGTACTCCTAACATTTTGACCTCACTTGTTTCGGATGATTGAAACGTTTGTTCATCGATTCGTACTGCTTCGCCAGGCAATCCCTCTAAAACTTAAAGTGAATAAGCCGACCACTGCTGAACTTCAAATCCTGCTTCATCAGCAGTGATATGAGCAATCTTACACTGTGACAGTGATTCTGCACCTCCCAATAGAGCATCTACATAAAAGTTTTCACGCAGTAGCTTATTTCTAACGGGGTAACGGTTTATTTCGCAGTCGGATTGTTTTTGTTTCCAACTACGGTTTGAATGCGATCCCAAAAGTCTACGTCTCGAGGCTTTTATGTTTTAATGGATTCTTCATACGCCATAAGATGTGTTAAAGGTCCTACAGATTCTTGTCCTACCAGATTTGTGTATACACAAATTTGATATCCGCTGCGAAAACATATTTATGCCATCTCCACTATGTTAGCAATGTGTACAAATCCTTTTATACCACTGGACTAACTTTCATGATACCATTTAGAGACGTGCCGGTGTTCGTTTTTGCTGATCCTTCGAAAATAATTCGTACCTTTGTACTGGAACTCGATTTTTTGATAACCGGGTGATTAGGCAAATAGTACAATTCGGTTAAGTTGACCTTAAGTTCTGGAACTAGTACCATATGATTCTGGTCTAGATAACCCTGCAGGGCATTTCTATACTCCCTGTATATGTGTGTTTTGACTGAGTCGTTTTCCAATACGAAGAAGACGCCTTTTCAACTGTTCGCGAGACTCACCAAGTATTGATGGGTTGCAACTGAATGGCAATTGCACAACGAACTTCCCGTCACTGCCTCTATGATAAGTTGTAGCATAGTGCATCTCACAATCGTGTTCCTCCTTTGACATTTTGGAGCCCACTGATATCGCATCAACTTCCCAGAAGGGTTTCAACATGTTGTGCAGGTGCGTCCTTTGGCAACAGTGACTGAATTGGACGCAGGAGCCATTCTCGGATTGCTTGCAACTTGTTCTCCGACTTCAGTGACATGCAACCACGTATGATGTGTTGCCTGACACTCCTTGCACCATGTATATGACCTGCACTCGTGCACTTGGTGGCCTGCTCGAAGAAAGTTGAAACATAAATTATGTTGTTTCACATGTTGCCTGTGTTTTAAAATCGGATTTTGTTTGAATTTGCTATACTAAAATACTGAATGGGTTTGCGCGCACACTGGACAGGAAGTTTGCAGTGTTCTTCCTTTGCCTTGCTGTTTTTCAAGCATTCCAGAACTTGTAATAATATTCAGAGCCTTTGATTTTGATTCCAACTGTTAAACTCGTTGATAGCTTCCCGAAGACTCGAGGATCACTAGACGTTCTTTGAGAAACTCATGCCGTTTACTAACGTGTGGAATTGTTGTACTCCAAGGATTTCAAGGTTATGGTAGCTTCCTGCATGGCATTCAACATTCGTTCAATCACGTTGATTGAATTATTTCGATGTAGATGTTCACCAACAAAAAATTGTTGTGGAAACGTTCAATGATTACCGCCCATGCAGTCTCATAATTCACGCTCCCGGAACTTATATGTTTAATAATGCAAGCAGCACTTCCAGTAACCGATTGCTTCAAGAAATAGAACTTTTCTGTAGCACTTATGTTTTCGCTGCTATGCACGAAGGACGAGAATAGGTCGTGGAACTGGGTCCAGTGTTTGACACGTTCATCAAACTTAGGGATTCAACACGATGCAATTTGATTCCCGGTGATGGCGAAGTCGCTGGTGACGCTGTTGGTCCAGGCGCTATCGGTTCTTACTTGCCTTTCTCAGTTGCTACTCAATTTTTTTTTCGTTAAGAGCGTCTCTCAATGCAAGGAATAGGCTTTCTACCTTCTCAAATCTATCTTGATACGAAACCAAGTCTTTTCCGGTCAATCTTTCGCAGACCTTGACATGGTATTTTTTAACCGTTGTAATGAAATGAATATTCGGCGAACGTTATCGCTTCGAAATTTCAGGCCACCAGGACTTTCGTCTTGTTGGCCTCAAGGACGTTAAGTCCCCGGGATGAGGCAACGAACCCATGTGTCGTTCAGACGAATTCGGGTTCGGCCTCTACCTAGCTAGAAGATTGATGGCTGCTGGAACGCCAGCTCAGCTCGGCGCGTATCGTCGTGGGTGCGTTCTCTAGCATCAGTCCCGAATCTCATTTCCTGAAATTCAGCCATCAAATTGCCCGCTTACATACCGACAAAAAAATTTCATCCAACAAAGCAAACTATTCATCTTGTGAGGCTATACCTCCTACGTTACTTTACCCAAAGAATTCTCACGCGCATACCGAGATAATACCGCGTTCCAAAACCTACCCGAGAGAAAAAAAATTCTTTACGTTACATTGATCTAGTGTAAAAATTCCGAAACTATTCAAAGAAAACAAAAAAAAACGAAAGACTACCGCGTACCGGAACAATCTCTCGGGTGGCCGTGCTACTCTCGATTAGGAAGACGAGCTTCAGCGGAGCTCGCCAGGCGCAGATGTCACTGCCTGGGCCCGCCCTACCATGGCCTAGTGCTTGCGTGTCCGCATGTGTTGTGCGCACTAGGCCCACCAATACTTACTTCAGCCGGGGTGAATCCTGTTCCTTAAAGTCAGAAGAAGGAAAGAATCTTAGGAAACTCTCGCTGAATAGGTTAATTATTCCATTTTTATTTTATTTTTCAACCTGCCTTTTACAATTTATAATTCATTTTTGCTTTTATTATTACTAATCATGGGTTATGCATCAAGATAGCGAATTAACCAATTGTCATCAATCATATGCATGTAAACTAATTAACAAACCAGTGTTTCGTATATCCAATTTAATTACTTCATTTTCCATGGATATTCCTAAACATGCATCAAATATATACTGGTTCGGTTTAAGTTGAAAGATAAGGGAATAAAAAATATGATAATTTTACTTTATACTCAAAAAAATGGTTGATGTTGATGAGAAAAAACAAACAATCATAGCCAATAAAAATCACCGACTTAGCAGCAGTGCAGATAAAATTAAAAGCATCGATTTGGCTTGACAAAAAAAAAATCAAAATACTCAATCTTTACATGTTTGCTTTGTTTTTCAATTAAAGCACAGCAAATAATTATTTCGATATATTCCATTATATATATTTTTTTCTGTCACCATTCACCGTTTCGTGATATCTTCATTTGGGTTACATAACATGTGTAAATCCATGTAACGAGCCTAAGTATTTGCATTTAGATTATAGATACATTCACGGTTTTCTTATTTTTCTATCTTTTCTTTCACTTTTCGCTTATTTTTTAATTTTGAGACTCATAAATTATTTACAAATATTTACTGAATCTTATTTTTTTGGGGCTTGTTTAACAATCTGTTCATGGAGAACCTTCATCTAGTATTGAAATTAGCGTTTAGTCTTTAAATAATTTTTTCTTTTTTCTTTTCTATTTTTAGATTGATGTATATTAGAATTTTTTCTGTTTCATGCTATATGGTGTGATATAGTTATTAGCGATTGAAATTCAATATAGTAAACAAGCGAAGGACGATTTTTTTCAGATGGAATGCCTAATCAACTATTTCGCGTAATGCTTTCATTTCAGTTAGTTAATTATGATACTTTCCTAATTGTTTGCTGGTTTGTTCCTTAGTTTCCCACGCAATCACATCGCTCGCTTCCCCACAATTTTTGGTGAAAATCTTCCTCAGCTCGAGAAAATGCACGGGTTGAAAATTCGATTTAGAACTCACTCGATAAACTAGCTTAACTTCCAATGACACTGTCGTCTCCTCCGGTTCTCAAACAAAAATCTCAAAAATACGCGAAATCAAAAGGAAAGGGCAGAACTCGTGATCCTTGCCTCCATACATTTGTTCACATGGTCGCGCCGAAATTTTCAGTTTGCACGTGCTCAGACATAACCTCACTTGGAACTCATTAGTCGAAAAAAAATTAGCATATAAAACGATGCTTTTAAGTCCACTCACAAAAGCAAAAAAACGCGAGATCAATCGGGGGCCAGACTCTACAACTTTCCACATTTCAGCTTTGTTTTAAAACGAATCGCACATCAATTTTTAGAGTTGAAGCACATTTTTAACTTTTTCTTGGGCCTCACACGACTTTTTCCTCTTCCAAAAAACAACTCCCCAAAAGTACAACTGCAACCCTCCGTCCGGGTGCTCCACATCCACTCGACCAACCTCGCTAGACCAACTTCCTTTTTAATTATCCATTTTATCTAACTCGGGCCGATCTACTTTCGCGCGCGAAAACACAATTGCTTCTTCGCGACTTGCGATTCTCATACAGTTTTCTTTTATTTAATTACACTTGTGAACGCCACACTCTTCAGAATTTATCCCACCAACAGCTTCACACCACGCGGACTTCTTTCTTCGCTAGTAACCAGTCAACCCCCCGAGTTCCAAAAAACGACTCCCGCTGATCCAGTCTCGTCCTAGCGGGATCCCTCTTTTTTGGGGCCTGTCACGACGGCAACCGGTATCACAGCTTGCCCATGAGGCGGCATGGTGCAGTGGTGGCCAACCCAACGGCTGTGCCACATTACACCGTGATCCCCTCTGCGTTTAAATTTTCTATCCTTCTAGTGAAGTAGCGTAAAAAATATCTCCCGTTTGGATCCTTCCGAAAGTTTGATGGCATCCATCGCTACCTTCTTCCATCATTACGCACACAAGTATGAGAATCTTAGATAATGAAGAGATTGCAAACACTTTATACCCGTGATTGATTTGATCACGATTAATTAATATTTGTCAGTAATTCACGTTGAATTTGCATTGAATAGCTTCAAGGGTGTCCAACCTTTTGATCACTGGGAGCTACTTTTATGTTTTAAATTTCCTTGGGATCGACTTCTAATAAGATTCTTATAGACAATTTAATTGGTATTTTATATAATTCCTAAAAGTTTAACTGTACACTTTGAAGGCGGGATATCGTTATATGTATAATAACAAGTAGGAGTATGCCAACGAGTGCTCCGGCTTTAGAAGGTATTGCAAGCTATCTAGTTGTTCAAAAACCACCAAATCTTCCAGAAATCATGCCCTTCAAAGCATGCAAGTTATGTATCCATCAGCATTAGCTTCTTCTGGCGTAGATACTATTTTAGCTGACGCAACAAAGTATCTTAAAGAAAAGTCCAGACAAGAGCAAAAGGGTGAATCCGACACCTGCACAAGTGCAGACACTAGGTCAGCACTTTAAGTTCATAAAATGATTGACACATGAGCTTCTCGCCCCAGTTGCCTAAGCCGCATTCGCACACGCACAAGCGTGCAACTCGTTTTTCTGTCGTAATAAATCTCTTACATTAAAAAAGCTCGGTGGTTTAACTAAGTCCTGAATGTTTTATTTTATTTTTTTTTCGCTCCAGCTCGCACCCCAAACATAACTGGCGCAGTCGGTAAACCAGGTTAGAAAATCGCGAAGATACTAACCAATAAAAAATAAAGTGTTTAAACTTAAAATTGTGCTAATAAAGAATTCAAAATCCGCGACCCGCGAACGGAAATTGTGCTAAATAATATAGCCCCTCCCGATACAAGAAAGTTCCTGTCGCCGAATTGGAGACAGTTGAACGGAGTATTGAAGGGAGTTTAACAAAATAATAATCAAAATAATACTAAAAGTGAAAGTGAATGAGCAGAAGGGCGGCAGAAAGGAAAACCAATTGCGACAAAGGTAGAAGTTTTTACTTACATCTAGAAATGGAAGCAGAGCTTGAGAGGCTACAACAGCAAGTGCGTGAACGAGACGAACAGATCGAACAGCTAGCAAGAGCGTTCGAGCAACTGAGGGAAGAACAGCAAGTCCAACGACCACAAGGACATAGAATTCAACAAGAAGTAGTAATGTCAACGGACAGAGTGCTGAAGGAATTGCGACACACTAGCACATTCACCGGCAAAGGAGATGTTTCAATTAACTCTTTTATAACTAGCACGGAATACTACCTTAGTAGTATCGCTGATCCAGTCCTGAGGAGTCTGGCAACAAGAGTGATTTTCTATGAAAAGCTGCAAGGAGATGCGAAACAGGCCGTCATCGATGTGCACGACACGGGAGATTGGGAAACCATAAAGGAGAAACTGAAATTACGCTACAGACCAGACATCGAACCGTACGAAATCTACCGGCAGATAAATAATTTGAGAGCGAATACCGTAAGTGATTTAGCCTTAGAAGTGTTTAAACTAAAAGTAAAAGCAAATGAATTGAAATTGTATTTCGAAAATGATAATTGTATTGATTTAACAAATGTAGAATCGGTTCTGGTGAATACAGTGAAAGAGATGACACAAGGTGTCTTATTAGAAAAAATTTATGATGAAAAGGATCTGGAAAAAATATTGGATGTCATGCAAAAAAGGAAGTTCGAAAATTATTGTATTAAAAAAGAATATAAAAAACTAGATAGAGATCGTCAAGAAGTGAAATTTTTTCCAAGAAATACAAATTCCAATAATAGTAGAAGTTATGATAACTATCAGGGGTCAAGACGTTTTTACCAACGACAGACGCAACAAATGAACGACAATAACGCAGATAACATAACGCAAAACAGACGACAAAATTTTAATTCAAACTATTTGCATAACAATTCGGGAAATTTTGGGAGACAAGGTAATCAAAATGTACGAGGGGACTACGCAAACTATAATTCAAGCCAATACCGGAAACACAATACGGATAACCATAGGAACAATAATAGTTCCACTCAATATAGAAGAGTAAATGGCAATGTGGATCAAAAGAGATATAATTCCGGGCAGTATAGACAACAGGCAATAGAGCCTATGGAAATAGATAATATCCAAAACCAGCCTATGACGTCAGGAAGGAGCCATTGGCAACAGCAAAATAGGATAAACCAATATCGCGAAAGAAGCAACAATACTCCAAGAAAGTTTTTTATAAATTAGCCTCGGAACAATTGCCAAAAATCGAAATAACTATAAATAACGCTAAGTTTATTGCCTTATTAGATACAGGGTCTTCATTAAGTATCATAGATGATAGTATAGAAGGGTTCATTAAAAGAAATATTAAGCCACTTCATTCCACCACAATAAATAGTAGGGATGTAATGAAATACGAGGTACATACTCCCTCTCTGGATGAATTTAAATCACATCCAGGATCTATGGTTAGGTGGAAAGCCAAAAAACTTTATAATCGAAAATACCAATTTATAATAGGAATTGACTTATTAAAAAACTTAGATGCCAAGATAAATTTAGAAGATAGAACGGTTACAATAAATAATAATGTTGTCAAGTTTTCAGAAGATATTTACCCTTATAACTCCAACGAAATATGTGCCCTTCAGACAGTTGGAAACGGCTATCTGAAACATTTAAACCTAGAGCATTTAAAGGAAGAAGAATATAGGGAAATTGCAAAAGTGATACACGATTTTGAACATATATTTTTCAAGGAAGGTGACGTACTCACCAGTACGAATAGCATACAGAACGAGATTAGGACTACAACGGATAGGCAAATAAACTCCAAACTCTACCGATACCCTCCTGTTCATGAACAAGAGGTCAGGAAACAACTAGCAGAAATGGAAAAACAAGGAATCATCCAGAAAAGCAATTCGAGATATTCCAGTCCGCTAGTAGTAGTTCCTAAGAAAAGCGAATGCGGAAATGAACAACAATACCGTTTATGCATAGATTATCGGGCTTTAAACGCGGTGACTATTGATGATCAATATCCGCTGCCAAATATTGAAGCTGCCTTCGATAAATTAGGAAGAGCACAGTTTTTCTCGACCCTCGACTTAGCGAAAGGGTACCATCAAATACTAATAAGAAAAGAAGATAGAGAAAAAACAGCTTTCGTGACTCCTCAAGGTCTGTATGAGTTTATAAGGATGCCGTTCGGGTTAAAAAATGCCCCAAGAACATTCCAAAGGCTCATCAACCAAATTTTGAGAAAATACATTAACATTAATTGCATTGTTTATCTGGACGACATCTTGATATTCAGTACGTCGTTAGCAGAACATGTGCAAGCCATTCGATCGATCTTCAAGATACTAGCACAACATGGATTGAAGGTGCAAATAAATAAATGCAAATTTATCCAAAAGGAGACCGCATTTCTTGGGCATATCGTCACAAAAGACGGACTGAAACCAAATCCAGAGAAAGTTAGTGCCATAGAAAAGGTACCACTGCCGAAAACAGAAAAACAGTTAAAAAGTTTTCTTGGTCTCAGCGGTTACTATAGAAAATTTATACGCGACTACGCGAAAGTTGCGCAACCAATGACGAAATATTTGCAAAAGAATACTAGAATCAACCCTCACGATCCTAATTACATAGAGGCCTTCGAGAAGCTAAAAACCCTCATTTGTTCGCAACCAATATTAAGATTCCCCGATTTCAACAAAACGTTCCACCTTACTACGGATGCCTCTAATTATGCGATAGGTTCCGTCTTGTCTCAAGATGGACATCCTATCTGCTTCGCATCAAGAACGCTGAATTCCCATGAAAGGAATTACGCAGCGACCGATAAAGAATTTCTTGCCATCATGTGGTCTGTGAATTATTTTAGACCATATTTGTATGGGAAGAAATTCAAGATTTATACGGACCATCAACCGATAAAATTTCTGCATGCTAAATATAGGGGCAAAGACTTGTCGCCACGTCACCAAAGATGGCTCCTGCAACTAGGGGAATACCATTTCGAAATCGAATATTTAAAAGGTCGTGAGAATAAAGTTGGAGATTTTTTGAGTAGGATTAAAAAAACCGAAGAGACGGAATCAATCAAAACGACCAGTAATGCGAATACGTATTCAGACTTAGGAATGTTGTTCAATGTGGAAGATGACGAGGTAACTATGGCCACGATTCACTCTGCTAACGAGGAACTCCTGGACCATATCCCGATCAAAGAGGAGATTGTCAATAAATACCGGACACAGCTTATTCTCACCAACAATAAAGTAACGGAAATTGAGATTATTCATAAGAAAAGAATAATTTACATAGCGGAGTATGATTTTCAAAATTTAAATGATATATTGCGAAGGTACATTAAAAAAGGAATCACGGGTATCTACTCTGAGCTCTCAGATAACAAATACAATATCGTGCAGGAAAAACTCAGACAAATGTTTTCAAACGACAAGCAAATAAAATTCATTAGATGCTCCTAACGAGCACAGGATATAAAAACGGAAACAGAGGCTATAAAACAGATTTCATTATACCACGTTAAGGAAAGTATGCATTCGGGCATCCAAGAGACTTTCAACGCCATTAGAAATAAAATTTATTTTCCAAAACTGTTAGAAATCATCTAGATAGTAATCAATAATTGCGAAGTTTGCCAAGAAACCAAGTACGATCGCAACCCAATCAAGCCTCAATATCAATATTCCGAAACCCCAACGGATCTAAACCAAATAATCCATATAGATATATATTTCATTATGAAATATGCCTTCATGACAATCATTGACAAGTTTTCAAAATTCGCATTTGCATATTATCTTCCGGACAGAAGCCATCCAACCATAATACAAAAATTAGAGGAACATTTCATAAAGACAGATAATCCATCCAAAATTGTTGCAGGGAACGAACTCAATGCACTACAAATAAAAGATTTTCTACGGTCGAAAGAAGTTACTTTGCATATAACAAAGCCAAACAGCCATACAGGGTTAGCAGATATTGAAAGATTACACAATAGCATAGCCGAAAAATTTAGAATATTGACATTAAACAAAACAAAATTTTCCCCGAAAAGAGCCATACAGCAAGCGATAGGAATATATAACGAAAGATTTCATTCAACGGTCAAATGCACTCCAAAAGCCATACAAACCCATGCGGTAGATTTTGATAAAGTCAGACAGAATCTAAAAGAAGTAAAAGAGAAAAACTTGATAAAACAGAACGCTAAAAGGGAAGATTACAACGAAACACGAACAACGGGATTCATTAAAAACTACCAAGCAGTGAGGCATAAAGAGAAACCAAAATTTAGAAAATCTAAATTAACTAACATACACCTCGTAAATATAAAACGAAAACCGAAATTTGCCGATCAGGATGAACATTTTATACCTTTTACAGAGAAGGAGGAATCACTGTTAAGAGAAGCTATGGGAGAAGGTCCTCCAGATGAAATTTTAATTTCAAAATTTAATTTAGATATAACGAGAAAAGACATTGCTTCGCTTATCGGAACTAGTTGGCTTAATGACAACGTCATTAACTTTTATATGAATTTAATAATTCAACGAAGCAAGCTGCAAACAGATTCATCTATTCATGCTATGAATACTTTCTTCGTTCAACAACTTATACGGAATGGATATAATGGAGTCAAAAAATGGTCCCGGACGACAAACATATTTTCTTTCAATAAAATTCTGATCCCCGTTATCATACATAACGCACATTGGTGTTTAGCGGTTATCAATCTGGAGAATAAAAGAATTGAATACTACGATTCGAGGGGAGCACCAAATACAAAGTTATTAGAGGTATTACGGAAATATCTGGAAGAAGAATCAATTGACAAACGTAACGAACCGTTTGATACATCAGATTTCATTATAGAAAACATGAACGATATACCACAGCAAAAGAACAACAATGATTGCGGAGTGTTCACATGCATGTTTGCGGAATACATCGCAAGAAATAGCGAAATTACATTTTCACAAAGAAATATGGAATATTTTCAACGAAGAATGATACTAGAGATTATGCAAGGGAAATTGTTTTTTGAATAATATAGAAATAATTAGAAATAAACTAGCTAGTTTAATAAGAAGAACGAGAACTTCATTATTACTCTTTCCTCTATAAACATGATTTTTCTTAACCAACACCCTATAAACATTTGCAGATTTTCACAATTATATTATCACTCCTGTTAATGTCGACAACAGTTACGGGACAACTAAGCGTATACGAAATACAAGAACAAACAGGATTCGCAGAAATATATCTAAATCAAATAGACATCGTCAGTAAAACAGACCTGATAGTCCACATCATTGACATACAGGAAATTTTAAATTTGGTCAACGATTTTTCGAAGAATATAGACAGTTTAGACGGACAACATAAAACTCTGTTACAGAGGGAACTGATACATTTGACGTACAAAGTAAAGACAATGAAGAAACCCCAAAGACGAGCAAGAAGAGGTCTAATAAATCTAGTGGGCAACACACATAAATGGTTGTTTGGGACAATGGACGACCAGGATCGACAAGACATCGACAATCATCTAAAAACGGTAGACACTAACGTTCACAACACAATTACAGCCTTGAACCAGCAAGTTATCATTAACAATCACTTCAATGAGACATTCAAACAGCTTAAAGCAATTGTAGAAAAAGATAGAGCTCTTATTATGAATAAAATGAATAACATTGATAGCATAGTACTCAACAATAGTTTATATTACGATCAATTCTTTAAAATCCAACTCTTAAAAAGCAAAATCGAACATATCCAAGATAACATAATTTCAGCAAAATATGGCATTATACATCCCAATATTTTAACAGATGACGAAATTCAGGCATATAATCTAGACCTAACTAAATTGGAAAATGTAAAGTTAGGAATGTTAGAATATAAAAAGATTTACTGATCTTTGCTATTAAAGTACCTAAAGCATTTGTTACAACTAAACTGAAGCTTTTAATACCAATACCAAACAAAAACTTTAAGGAGATTGATTCACCAACTGACATTGTCTTTGAATACGAGAAACAAATGTATAAATATGAAGAAACGAAATATCTGAATGAATTATCACTAAGTAAAAATTGTATACACCGTAAAAATTGTAAATTAATAACGAATAATAACACAGAAGTAATTGAAATAGACCCAGAAACCATTATTATCAAAAATGCTGAAAATCTAAAAATAAATCAAAATTGCGACGAAAGAAAGCTGAAGTTGGGTCAAAATTCACTTATTCATTTCACTGCACTATTCAAGCATTTAATAAATATTATACAAATATTAAACAAAGATTTCAGGAAAGATTCTTTTATCCTTCGGATGAGAAATTTGAAAATTTTACTAATAAAATAACTTTTGACGAACTTGTTTTTGATAATGAAAATAACATTAAGGAAATTAAAGAACTAAAATATCATAAAAGTGTATCATATGGATTTAACATGGTACTAATTGTTATACTTACTCTTTTTATTATACGACTTGTAATATATTTCAGAAAACAAAATGTTAAAATTAAGATTGGCAACAGAATTCAGGAGAATTCATCTTGTAAGGGGGGAGAAGTTATGTATCCATCAGCATTAGCTTCTTCTGGCGTAGATACTATTTTAGCTGACGCAACAAAGTATCTTAAAGAAAAGTCCAGACAAGAGCAAAAGGGTGAATCCGACACCTGCACAAGTGCAGACACTAGGTCAGCACTTTAAGTTCATAAAATGATTGACACATGAGCTTCTCGCCCCAGTTGCCTAAGCCGCATTCGCACACGCACAAGCGTGCAACTCGTTTTTCTGTCGTAATAAATCTCTTACATTAAAAAAGCTCGGTGAGAACTGGGAAGTTAAAAATTGAAAATAATACAAAAATATTTAATAAGATATTTGACATTGTTCATTTAATAATAACAATAATGGAATGATATGATAAAAACTTGGGGAAATTTTCATCTTTCCTGCAGAGTGCAATAAAACCATTTTCACTGCCAACCATGGATGGTGCACCGTCTGTCGTAATAGAAACGAGTTTTCGTAGTGGTAATTTTTCTGATGGAAGGCTTTAAAACTGTTATATATATCTTTCCCTTTGCATGTTCCTTAAATTGAAATTATCTTTACTTGTTCTTCCTTCGTACTGCAATCGGGAAAAGTCAAACGTGCAAATATATTCAATTGCGCCGTGTCACATACATCAAGCGATTCGTCGAATTGAAGTGAAAAGTGAGTGCAGGCTTCGAAGTTATTTTTAAGCTGTAAACGCATATCTTTTGCTAACAACTCAAATGCCTCACCACAGAGTTTCTTGATAATTGCATACTCTGAATTGCCTTCATAATTTCATCTTTGTTCTTGAAATTCTCAAATAATGAACCACCAGCTGCTAAGAGCGCTTCTTTAAAAATTATAAAGGGTTTCTTGTGTTTCGCCAATATATGACTCAAACGTAAAGAGGCCACTGTTGCGGATGTGGATTTGTCGCAAACTTTTGAAAAAAATGATTGTTGGGAGTGGAGTGTAATCTTCAATTTTTGTACGCGTTCCTTCCGTATTTTTGAATTTAAAAGGATAATCACGATTGTAATGTTCATGCACAGTACTATATGTCGATTTAGATTTCCTCTTTTTGGTAGAGAAACTATCACATTGCATATTAGGCACAAACACTTGTTATTATTCATTGTGAAAAAAAATTTCCTCTTCCCAATCATTATTAAAATGATACAATTTTGATTTATTCACAGCACTCATTTTTAATATCAAAATGTTTTTTTAAACAATGATGGATTTATTTGATTTTTGATGAAACGAAAAATTAAACTTTGTCCACAACAGATTCACTGCAGATTCGCAACAGAGACATGGCAGAGATTTTGAGGTGTGTAAAGAGCAAAACCGTGAAACGAAATGATGCTCTTTTCTAAAATCTATCGTTATTTAAAGCATTTGAACACGCGTTATGGATTAGCAATTTTAACATGAAATCGTACGGCCAATCAAACAATAGATATGTATATAGATAAAAATTCTTGGAATGCGGCAAACTCATGCAAAACAATGGGCACAGCTGCTATATTCCCATCAATACCCAGCATTACTTAAAATTGCTTTGCTATTGTAATATTTGAGTGGTGCTATTACGATAAAGCTGCCGTTTAATGTTCAAAGAGGTGCATTTTCGAGATGCTTGCAAAATTAGCAATCCTGACTACCGTTCTGAAGCAATATGCGACGGCAGTCTCCTTTATTTTCGCTATTCGTTAATTCCAGCCATCTGGTTCGACTTTCGGGGTCCATTTTACTCTTATATTAGAATTTTATTTTACATTTTCAATTTACTATTATATTAAAATTCATGATGGTTTTCGCGATCGACTAAATATTGGCTTGCGATCGACCGGTCGATCGCGATCGACTGGTTGGACACCCATGATGCTAGAATATGCACAAGCACTTTATAATTTCGGTTAGAGTGTTGTACCAATGTTCAAATTGACCGTTAGCATCGCTTTTGTATGAAGGTGTTTCATACACCTTGATTTGAAAGTCATTTTATATCAGGGATTTTACAGAAGCTGATCTAAGTGAACTTTCATTATCAATAACGACGACGTCCAGGACACAAAAAAAAGAATGATCATCAAGGTTTGCTTGATGTCTTGACTAGACTTCGAAGCAATTGTCTTTGCTATTCAAATTTTGAGAACCTAGCCACGGTGGTGAGGACGCGATGCTTTTCTGTACTGAACGATTTGGATTATACAGCCGGGGTATAAAGAAATCGGCTAACAATTTAATAAGGATTTGTTAAGATGTCAGTCGTATTTGCTTTCTTTGCAAATCGAGCAACGTTTTACCAGATTTTTCAATTTTGCCGACATCCGCGAGAAGTCGAAGATCACGAGAAGAAGTCACCGATTTTCTTGGGCATTGCGTTGCTTCTTTTTTGAATTCGCAGGATCCTTTCGTCCTGTTCTGCTTTAGTGGAGATATCTTCTACTGTTTCTTGCGTCAATCTCCGAAATTTCTTGGACACACCCCGTGAACTATTAGCTGGTTAGAAGTGGATGGAAATGGTGTTTGGATATAGATTCCTTTCAAAAATGCTTATCATATCGTAGTTGTACTGCGGTGTGATAAATGTGAGTAATTTGGAAAAAGTTGCTGATTTTGGTGGCTATTATCATCGCCAAATTTATAAAATAATTTGATTTCGAAAGACATAGATGAGTGTTTCTACTGTTGGAATAAGGTCATGTGATGAATTGTTATCGCTCTGTACCATGGGAGCTAACAAGTGTTGACCAAGACGATCTCGGAAGAGAATTTGCTATAAAATTTGTCTGTGAGCATAGAGAAGAAATTGATGGTCAGTATATATTTTGACCTTTCGGGATCCGCAAAGGTAGCTTCGCAATGAATTGACTGCCCATATGATGGCGAGAATCTCTTCGGTTTTGTTAACGTCCTGAAGACTATTGCTTTGATATCGTGAAAATAAACGGTGCCAATTCCATAGTCAGAAGCGTCTATTGTCGGTTGAAATTTTCGTTCGAAACTAGGGTGAGTCAGTACGGTGCTTTGTAAATTAGGCAGTTAAAGTATTGAAAGCTGGATCTAGAATCTAGAATCATTGTTTTTGTTGATAACGAACCGCACAGCTTGGCAGAGTCCTGTCTTGACTCCAACTTCACTTATATGAAGGATGTTCTTTAGAATCTCGAGCTTGGTTTGGGGTCCGTGTTGGCAGCACCCTCTAAAGTGTTCCGTGATTGTTACTGGCTCTAGGAAGTATCGGAAGTTCCAGCTTTCCCTATTCTCCATTGTCTGTTTGCTGCCTGGCACTTCGAGCATTAAGCATTGACCATGTGGGAGATTCTACAACCATAACAGAATTGCGCTGATGACATTCCATGAATTAGTGACCCATATCCTGGGAATTCGACCACGTCGGGTACTCGTTCTGTTCTGCTTAGTGCCGAATAGCTGGTGAGACGACCTCTTGGATTGATGGTTTTGCTTCAAATCTAATATTTTTTGTTTGAGCCTCATTGTCATCTTCAACTCCAACTTTTGATTTACAGCCGGCAAACTCAAAAGTAAGGTTCTAGCGATTGATGGCAAACACATTTTATTCTGGGTCAGCTAACATTTGAACGCGCAAACAAAAAGGCTCGCGAAATGCATTTCTCATTACTTCTTCAACCAATCAGTTTAAAGATCACACATAATGCACAAATATGCATCGAAAACATTTCTAGCCTAATAAACCAGGGCAGATCCGTAGAAAAACGACTACATTTGGCCGTTGAAAGGTAACACGCTGATTTTTGCAGGAAAAGTTGTAGAATAGCTTGTATAAGGCTTGGCGCAAATTGGGGCGCGTGCAACGCGCGACATGGCACAGCACAGTTTTTTGTAACATGTACAAATCAATAGATCAGCCCAAATTGACGACGCGGCGCTATGCAGTGCTACCGGCGTGACATGACAAACGCGTGGCACAGTAGCAGAGACACAGTTTTTCGCGCCACACGTTTCAGTTCGAGCACATCAGGTGTGGTTCTAATTTTCTAGTGAACGGTTATTTATTTCTCCTTTCAAAACAAAGTAAGATTTAATTGTTTATAATGTTGGAAGAGGAAAAACTTATTGAAGCCGTAAGAAGGCATCAAGAGCTTTATGACACCAGTAACGCCAATTATATGAGATCCAAACTAAAAACTATCATTTGGATGGAAATTGCAAAGGAGCTGAATTTGGAAGACGGTAAGGAAATTTAATTGAATAAACCGTTTTAAACTAATACTCGATTTTCTATTTATTTCTTTCTTAATTATTAATATTACAATGACTAAAATAATATTGAGATGATATAAAATGAGTATTTTCCGAGCATCACTGTTCGATGTTGCCATGGAACTGCTCGCCAATTATTGAAATCGTCAGTGAACTGTTCCCTAACTATGAAAGCATTTGATGTATATCTGATATTGCTTCCTCTCACTGGAAGTAATTGATTTTGTGGCGTTGGTTCAATGTCATCCTGATCTTCATTTGAAAGCACTACAGATGAACTTAAATAGTGCTGTAAAACGCAAGCTGCCTTTACAACATCTCTCACCGCGTCAACTTTATTTTTAAGGGGTTTTCTGAAGACACGAAACCGTGAAGCTAGTATGGCGAAAGCACATTCTACTGTTTGTCGAGCATGGGAAAGTCGGGCGTTAAATACTTGGTGCTCGTAATTTTCAGTTACATTTTTTTCTTGGATACAGTCGCATTAGATTTTCTGATAAAGGGAAAGCCTCATCACCCACCAAAAAGTATGGTACTGGGTCAGTAATTGTAGGTAACAACACTGGCGCCGGAAGTAATAAACTGCAATTCATCATTTTCTTGCCCAACGCACTGCTTGAAAATAAACTTCCATCACTGAATCTTCCCATGGCACCAACATCTACGGTGATAAATTTGTAATCAGCATCAACTGTAGCCAACAAAACCACGGAGAATGTATGTTTTTAATTAAAATATGAAGAACCGCTTTTGCCAGGTTTTTTAATCACTACATGCTTTCCATCCACTATCCCAACGCAATGCGGAAATTGCTACCTTTGCTCAAATTGGCTAGCAATTGACTCCCACATTTCCAAAGTCGGTTGGGGATAATATATGAGTTGCATTTGTTTCCATACTGCGACCGCTACTTCTCTCACAATATTAGAAACCGTCCCATCTCCCATTCTAAAGTTGTAAGCAATGCTTTTGTAGCTGTCACCAGAGACTAAATATCTGATAAAACAGAGATTAGAAAACGTATCAAACGATTCCAGTCAACCAATCCCTCTGGTTAATTTTATCAGCGAATATCAGTGTGATGCTTAAACCGATTAGTTTTCTTGTTTTTATGCTATTGAACTTATTTTGAAACAATATTTTATAATATATGCGCTGAGTTAATAAAATATTTGCATCAATTGATTTAAACACATTATCACTTACCTCAAGAACAGTTTTTCTTCAGTCCCTATTGGCTCTTGCGCATTGCATCCATCAGATTGAATGGATTTTTGAATCATAGTATGTATATCATTGAATTGAGTTCGGTTCATCCGGAAGTAATTAGTGAAGACGTTATCAGGCAATTCGGAAGTCATTTTGTATTGGCCATGGGTTTTCCTTTTCGAAAGATACAAGTTATTACCGGATTTTAGTTTCTTGGCCGTCAACGAATGCAGTAACATTTCATAAATCTAGTAAATATAATTTCAATTTAGAATAGCTCATTCTACACTGCCTCACAAACAAAGTTTAATAAAAAACACGCGCCTACTGTGCGAGATTTGGGGACAAACTGCGTGGCAATATGCGTTCCCCAGGACAACGCAAGTAACACAATCGCGTCGTGCCGCTCGTGTCATGTCATCTCGCGCGAGTCATGTTTTTTACACAACACAATAATAAAAAAAATGATGAAGTTTCTAACTCGAAACTTTTAGTAAAAGACACTTTGTACTATTTGACAAAAATACTTTATTTAAACTTTTACAATCCCTTGATCTGTTCAACAACCGAATCTTAAAACTTGACTAACTAGACTGAATGATTGACTGAGCGAACTTAATTGACTGACCACTCTTCGATGCTGTCATCGGTCTTTTATGCTAAATTCTTATCTAGAGTTTCCCACGAGATTGCTGACTAAGCAATCCTCGCTGGACAAAGATCAATTAAGTTTTCTGCTGATCGTGCAGTTTGTGTAAGCAAATTGGATTGAATCGGATGTTTATTAAATAGTGGAGATTGCATTTCGTGAGTTTAATATAAACATTTAGATTGGATTTTTGGATCTGAAGATAATTAATTCGGGCCTGAATGTAAACATTATGATACAATGTTGTTAATAGGATTTATATGAACTTGTTGGATATTTCTCTAGGTAAGGGTATATTTGGGGTAGGTGTAATGTTTATAGGTGTGTCTAGGGTAGGTGTAACTCCTCCCTCCTTAAGTTTATTGTTGCCCTCAACAATATTAACAGGTAGTTCTAGTTGTTTTTCTTTACTGATTGTAATATTTACTTTAAAATTTGATTTTCTGCAGTAGAAATATGTTTGCCACTAATATTGCAAAAATTATAAATATTATAACAATGCTTCCAAATGTTATTGTATTTTTTGTATTTTTGTGTTTTATTTCATTTATCTCTTTTAAATTTTCGATATTTTCTAATTGTAATTGTTCGAAGTTTGGTTCATGTAGGAACCCTGTTATATTTTTAATGGGATTGAAAGTTAATATTTGTTGAAATACTTTGATTTCATTTGTGAAGATTTTGGCATTTATTTCTAATTTACAATTGCTGAATCTTATAACATAATGTCCGTTCAGTTGATACATTTTTTCGTTACAATTTTGATTAATATTTCCATTACTATTGGTTACAAATATAAGTCCTTTTTCGACTTCTGTTACAGTAGTTTTGTTGTTGGTTTTTATAATACAATTTATTGTTTTACATATTAATTTATTTTTTAGTTGTTTAATCTATTTTTCGGTTTCGAAATAGTTTCCATGATATAAAATCACTTCATTAATATCTATGTTTAAAGTTTCTTGATTCTTATTTGGTATTTTTCTTACATAGTATGATAATGTAGGTTGGGTGAGAATTGGTACATTGATTACAAATATAATTATACTTTCTTTTATAAATACGTTAATAGTAATATCTTTAAGTTCATCGAAAGAAATATTTAGATCCTTTATTTCATCATGTGTTAAAATTGATCGTGACATTAGTCCTGATCTTGCTGAGTTTACGTTTTCTATAATTTTCTCTAGTTCATCTTTTATTAAATCGAGTTTATGATTTAATTGCATATTTATCAGAATCTTATTGGTTTGGTATGTTATATTATTTATGTCTCTCGTTAGTTGTTCATACATTTTATTAGTTGGATTTATATTTAATACGATTTCATTAAGATTATTTTGAAAAGCATTATTTATTTTGATTTGTTTGTTCATCGAGTTTATTATTTCATGATTATTGGATTCAATTGCTTTTAAAGTTCCCATAATTTCATCATAATCATTATTATCCATTAGTCCAAAAAGCCATTTATAAACACTACCGATAGGATCAATTAATCCTCTTTTATGCCTGTTTGACCTTGAGGGTTGTTTTGAAGTTCTAGTTCTTTTACTTCCATTACTTTTGTTGAAGTGTAACAATTTTAATTCGCCTCTAATCGTTGCAATAGTTTCGATTATGTGGGGGTTTGTTTCAATTTCGGCTGTTATTTGGTTTAGTGCTAGTTCGTATTGATTTAGGTCAATTTTATGATATAGGGTATTTTTTTATTATGATGATACCTGAATCAGATTCTACTTTTTCAACTGTAATTTCCGCTTTTGATGGGGGTAAGGTAAATGCCATTACTATTAATATTGTTGTTATTAACGTGTTGATCGTGAAGATCTGAAATTTGAAGAATTATTATTTATTAGAGTAGTTGGCCTTTTGTTATTTCTAAGATTAACTTTTTTCGAAAGTAGGGGATGTGTTTCTGAGAAAAACTGATGTTTTGTTTTGAGAAATATATTTTGCAAATATACAGGTAAATATTCCACAATCATTGTTGTTATCTTGTATGGGGATGTTTTTAGCGTTCTCTAATTTGAAAGTTGTAGCATCGAAAGGTTTGTTTAATTTTTCTAATGATTCCTTGCTTAAGTAATCTCGAAGAAGATTTAATATTTCATTATTCGGATTGCCTAGTGAATCGAAAATTTTAATTGTTTTTTCTTTCAGGTTTATAGAAGCTAGAGTCCAATGGTTGTTGTTTACATGGACTGGGATTAATATAATATCGTATGCAAATATATTAATTTTTCTTGTCCAACGTTTTAACCAGATTTTAGAAGAGTTGAGGCCAAGAATGTGCTCATAGCGTATATTTTCGGAAGATTATTATTATTTTCGTTGTGGTTGACGACTAGATTTAAGTAAAAATTAATGATTCGATCGTTTAACCAATTTTTATCTATTAGGGCAGAGCCAGTTATGTTTAAATTGAATTTAGATATTAGTATATCATTTAGATTTTCATTATTTAGCATGTTTTCTATTATTAAATTTTGTTCTGGGGACAAAGTGTATTTATTTTCTTCAGATGCGGTTTTTGCTTTAGTTTATTTTTTTATGCGTTTTATTCTGGTGGTATGAATTTTATTCTGGTATCTAATTTTGTCATTTAGTATAACATTACCTTTATTATCTGTTGTTACTTCAATTTTCTGAAATTTCGCCTTTTCTTTATGCCGCTCGTTTTCATAATTTTTTATAAATATTGGACTATGTTTTATTTCCGGTTGTTTTTCTCTATTTTTATTATGATACTCTATCCATTTAGTTTTTTTATGAAGTAATAGTTCAGCTAATTTGGTTTTATTAATTTTTCCATATTGAACGTCAATTGGTTTGGATTGAATTACTGAGTGAAACGTGGTATTAGAAAATTCTGTTGCTTTTAGAATTTGTTCGCTGATGTTCAGATCTGGTTCCGTCAATGTTAGTATTCTAATTTGTTCTAACAGTGTATTATGACATCTGTTCATATCAGAATTGCCTGTATGTGATTTAGGCGACGTAAAGTGAATTTCTATGTTTTCTTTCCTGAAATAATCCTTGACGTTGACCATATTAAATTCGTTATCTGCAATAAATTTTTTGGGTTTTCCTAGAATCGCGTTTCGTTCTCGTATGAGTTGGATAAACGTAATTGCATTTTTGTCAGTAGTTTCTTTGACGTATAGATGCTTGGAAAACTTATCGATTGTTGTAAAAAATTGTTTTTTTCCTATTGAGAATATGTCAATGTGTATTATTTCGTTTATATTGTTAGGAGTTTCCGAAATTTCAAATATAGGTTTAAATGGTTTTCTGTCGTATTTTGCTAGATTGCACATGTCGCAATTATTTATATATTTCGTGATTAATTTAAATATTCCGTTAATATGATACTTATTTTTGATCTCTGCATAGTTTTCAGCAATTCCACGGTGATTACTGTTTTCATGTATTTCCTTTATTTTCTGGAGACTTTGCTCTTCGTCAAGCATGTCAATTGCATGATCGGTACATTTAATAAATTTCAACTGTGCATTATTTGAATAGAGATTTGATATTACTTACTGTACTTTATTCCATAAGTGATCGCTTAATTCACAATATATTCCTATTTGTCCGTTCTCAGGTATATATCTTCTGAGTATGTCGATAAGTACGCTTTCACTGTTTATATCTGTTTGTTCAATGAATATTTTTCGTTTTTTATTAATTGATTTGAATTCTCGTTTTTTGTTTTCCACTATAATTATTTGAGTTTTATATATGTTAACAATACCACTTTTTATGGGTATAAGATCATTCTGGTCTTCTTCACCTGAATGTATTGTTGCATTTTCGCTGCCGTCAATACACATATTTTCATCATCTTTATTTTCACTTGTCAATGCATTTATTTCGTGTTTTTCTGCATTCATACGGCTGAGAAAATCGGCTTCTTTGTTATCTTTTCCTTTCACGTATTCAATATTAAAATTGTATTCGTTGAGTTTTATTTTCCATCTCTGAAGTTTAGAGTTGGGTTCTTTTAAATTACTCAACCAGACAAGAGGTCTATGGTCGGTTTTAATGTCGAATTTTACTCCGTATAGGTATGGGCGGAAATATTGGGTTGCCCAGACAATAGCTAATAACTCTTTTTCTATTGTCGAATAATTACGTTCGTGCTCGTTCAGAGTTCTGCTGGCAAAAGAAATAGGATGACCATTTTGGGAAAGGACTGCACCAATGGCTTTATTTGAAGCGTCCGTTGTGAGGATAAACTTTTGTTTGAAGTCTGGGTATCTAAGAATAGGATAATTGGTCATTAGGTCCTTTAGTTTTTCGAAAGATGCGATGTACCTTGGATCATCTGGGTTAATATTATTAGACTTTTTCAGAGCGTCTGTGAGGGGTGATGGTATTTTCGCATAGTTATTTATAAATTTTCGGTAGTATCCGGAAATACCGAGAAATGATTTTATTTCTGTAACTGTTTGGGGGACTTTGAGTTTTTTTATGACGTTAATTTTTTCGGGATTTGGCTTAATACCGTCGACCGTTAATACGTGTCCTAGATATTCCGTATGTTTCGCAAAGAAATTACACTTATCGATTTGGATTTTTAGTGCATATTTTCGTAGGGTATCAAATACTTTTCGTATATTGACGTCCATCTCTTGGAGTGATGTAGCAAAAATTAGTATGTCATCTAAATATACTACACATATTTTATTAATATGTTCGCGAAGGACTTCATTTATCATTCGTTGGAATGTAGCAGGTGCATTTTTCAAACCAAAGGGCATACGATTAAACTTGTAATGTCCTTGAGGGGTAGAAAAAGCGGTTTTACGTCGGTCATGTTCACTGATCTCGATCTGATGAAAACCTTTTGCTAAATCCAAAGATGTAAAATATTGTGCTCTTCCTAACTTATCGAAGATTGAGTCAATATTAGGAATTAGAAATTTTTCGTCTACTGTTTCTTCATTCAGTTTGCGATAATCAATTACGATTCTCCACTTTTGTTTCCCTGAGTTGTCCATTTTTTTGGGCACGACCCATATGGGAGCATTGTATGGAGAGTTTGATGTTTTAATTATTCCTTGTTTCAACATATCGTTGATTTGAGTCTCTACTTCTTTTTCGTGGACAGGTTGAAATCGATAGATTTTGGAATATAGAGGTTTATTACTTTTTGTAATAATCTCATGTTTTGTTTGGGTAGTACATGAAAGATTTTCCCCTTCTACGTAGAATAGATCCTCATATTCGTTGAGTATTCTATGTAGAGTGTTTTTTTCTTCGCCATTTAAACATTCAAACAATTTATCACGAGTATTTGCAATTTCGAATTCGTCCTGAAAATTTATCTCGTCAGGTACGGCGTAATTGAAAGTGATTTTTTGTTGGTTACCTTCCATATTTCCTTGTCCAAGATTAAGTTTTACACACAAAATATATAATAGATTTTGTCCTATTACGGCTTTGAAGATTTTATTTTTGAAATTCATTACGTTCCACAATATTTTATGTGTTTGAGGTAATTTGAATTCGTTGGGCATATTGATTTTAATTTTTTGAGTTATGTTATATATGCCACCTAGACTGTGAATTGGTATGGGGCTAGTTAGATTTATCCTTTCATTATTCAAAAGGTAGTTTTCGTCTATGCTGGATGTAGATGCGCCGGTATCAATTAGTGTAGGAATTATTTCATTATCTATTTTCAAGTTTATTATTGGTAAAGGGTTTCCGAGGCTGTTAACTGAAAATTTGTATCCATGGGTTCAAAATTACGACTATCGAAGTTTTTATTTTGATTAAAGTTCGTTTTTTGACGAAAAACGTTTGAATTATTAGTTTGCATTTGTTCTGGTCTGTTAGTGTTGTTTCGGTTATAATTATTAATATTATTACGATTAAGATTGAAATTTGGGTTGAATTTATTATTGTTGTTGCGATTGAAATTAGGATTAAACTTATATCGAACAGATTCCTGATTCTGATTATGATTGTTACTACGATAATTGTTATTTCTATTATAGTTGTTTGAATTAAATCTGGGGTTATTTTGGTTTCGGATATCGCGACTATTATTGTAGTTTCTGTTATTTTGACGCGGATTTATATTATTACTGTCATTATTATGCTGAATTTCCTTCAGTATTTTATAAGCTTTGTTTAGTGTTTGGGAACTTCTTGATTCCAATGAATATGACTTATACTCGGGAGATACAGATTTAAATTTATTGAGAACTAGTTGTTCATTTCTAATTGTATTAAATTCACTGTGTAAGTTACGTTGCGGATCTTGTAGGTACTTAATGTTAAGTTTATTAAGGAGTTTATTTAAATTATGGTATACATCATCGATATTACTATGACTTACTCTGTGAATTCTATTTACTAATGTACTATATGTTTAGTGAACACCAAATGTTGTGATGAGGAGTTCCTTGCTTCTCTTTGTAGTTTGTGTAGCATTTGACGAAACAGGTATGATTGTTGGTTTCCAGGTTGTGCGAGGTTTAAGACTGTGTTAGCTTCTTCTAGCCATGATGTTAATGCACATTCTCTGTTGTTCCCTGTGTAGATGGGTAGCTTCCTCGTTTCCCTCAGGATTTCTTCGAAGGTGAATGCCAATGATGTATTGTTGGATTCCGTCAATATGCGTTTAGTGTGTTTGATATTATTATTTTATTTTTAATCACTGTTTAAGGCTCTCTGGCGGTCTCACCAAAGTAGTTTAGGTACGTTTAGACCTTGATTATTCGTACTCCCTTAAACGTTTTGTTTTATATTATTTAGTTCTTGCCTTCTTCTTATTTTCAACTAAAACATCTTTAGTTTACTTTTTCTAAGATTTAGCTAAGAGCTTTATATTTTTAAATCAACAGAATATCTCTGATTGATTTTTTTTATATTAGTATTTCACTAATAGAATCTTTTAATTTTTTGAATATCTCAAAAAATTTGTGGTTCGGTTACGACAAAGGGGATCCTCCTTCCTTTGACGGACGACTGCGCCAGTTATGTTTTTTACAAATGAAATGATGATGAAGTTTCTAACTCGAAACTTTTAGTAAAAGACACTTTGTACTATTTGACAAAAATACTTTATTTAAACTTTTACAATCCCTTGATCTGTTCAACAACCGAATCTTAAAACTTGACTAACTAGACTGAATGAATGAACTTAAATTGACTGAGCGAACTTAATTGACTGACCACTCTTCGATGCTGTCATCGGTCTTTTATGCTAAATTCTTATCTAGAGTTTCCCACGAGATTGCTGACTAAGCAATCCTCGCTGGACAAAGATCAATTAAGTTTTCTGCTGATCGTGCAGTTTGTGTAAACAAATTGGATTGAATCGGATGTTTATTAAATAGTGGAGATTGAATTTCGTGAGTTTAATATAAACATTTAGATTGGATTTTTGGATCTGAAGATAATTAATTCGGGCCTGAATGTAAACATTATGATACAATGTTGTTAATAGGATTTATATGAACTTGTTGGATATTTCTCTAGGTAAGGGTATCTTTGGGGTAGGTGTAATGTTTATAGGTGTGTCTAGGGTAGGTGTATTTCGCGCGTCACACGTGTCGCAATTTGCGCGTAGCGTAACAATAATTAAAATAAAATCGAAATGTTTAATTTTTAAAAAAAAAATCGTGTTTTTCCTGCTTGTTACACTCTTTACTTTGAAACGGTTCATTTTATAGCAAAGTTGAGTAGAAATGAAAGTTGCGTAATAAAATATTCTACAAGGAAGGATTGGTTTAAAATTTTAAAACATTTAAGCCTTGCCGCAAAATAGCAATAATTAAAAAAAATAGGGAAAAAGCCGTTTCTTATGCATTTTTTATAATATTTCAAATAAACTGAGGGCCTTTATAGTTTGCCTTAAAAATCTTTATAAACGAATAAAACAGAAAACAAATTTTCATCAAATCAGTAGATTTCAAATAACAGCTTGCCAATCAAAATTTATTTAACTAAATTGAAGTTTTTTTGGAATCTTGCAAGTCAGAAACTAAAGCCCGTAGAAGTTTGGATTTTTTTTACATATAGAAAAGCACTTAACATGTTAAATGCATTTTATAAAAAAAATTTAAATTATAAACATTTTTTTGCTAATAAACAAATTGAATATCTTGGCAACCGTCAATTTAAATTGAATTCCAAATAATACGTGAGAAATAACTTTAAAATATGTTTCTGATAAAAAAAATACTAAATTATGTTCATTATTTCCAGAGATACAACCGGTCAAAGGTGACGGGCATTTGCAACGAATTTAAATTTTTTTTAAAAAATTCATTTTCTCGGCTTGTAGTGGAGCGATTTTCATCTTTTTGTATGAGCCGATGTAACTCGAACAGAAAAGCCTAAATATTGCATTACCCAATCCCGAAGACGTTTTTATTATGTTTTAAAAATTCGATCACCATTATCATACGGACCGCAAACGTCTTTTTTGATAGGAAACACACAATTTGGAGATAGGCGTAGATTATCTGCTTCAACATCAGATGGTGAAGTAAAGGCACTCATTATAAGTGAGCAGAAGAAGCCGCTTTTCACAAGTTTAAGTATTTTCCTCTTCTCCAGATCTAGATTCTTGGATGTCTTTAAATGGTCGTATTCGTGTCTTAAGTTCAACTTATTGACTGAAAGTCCGTGTGCTACAGAAGATCTTTTATATCAATCCAGGAATTAAGAGTTGATGGAAATCCAAGCCATTTCACAAACACGCAATCTTCCTTACGTTTCAAAATCATCTCTTCAAGATGAACATCGGGGTACTTGACCTTTGTCAATTCTGTCTCAACAAAACCTCCAAACCTTGATAATCTTCAAGCAAGTGTGTGCATGGTTCTGTTTTCCTTACTTCCTTCACCTTAAATATCTCTGTCGCGAAGTTCGGGATTGTGGTGTATGCGGTCAAGTCAGTTTAAACTCCGGGCGGCTCGCGAGTGGTCAGATCTCCGTCGGAGTTAGCAATTGTAATAGTAGTTATCCATTAATGAATAAAGTATTCAAATCTGGAAATAACAAGTAATAACAGTGTTTGATTAAAGAGTTTGGCGACATAACAATTATGGCGACGAGGATGTTTTTGATTCGTGACTCGCGCAATTTTAAAACTGTAAATTATGCAATTTCGCAGTGAATTTTGCACACGCAATGAATGTCTGACGACCGCGACGCTGAAACAGGCTGCACTTGGAAGCTCAGTAAAAAGCAAATTATTGTGGAATGCAAAATCGTAGAGTGCCGTTCTACACATTTGAAAAACGTGATAATTTGCGTAAATTATTAGTTTTGACTGTACGGAAAAACACAAAGGATTTCGATCAAAATATTGAAGCAGAGGCCCAAGAAAAGGCGAATATCGGAAAAGTCCTACAAGCATCGACATCGCCCAAAACGGTAACAAAGGTAAAGGTCACGGAGACTGACGAATTAAATAATTCAAACAGCTCTGAGTTCGAACCGGATTGCGATTCGGACAGAGACAGCAATATGTCGGATAATAACACAAAAAGAAAATTTCGTCTCAATAAAGACAAATGGGACACTTTCGTGAAACGCCTAGAATTCCAATTTGTAGCTCGAGATACAGCCGACACGAAGAAAGTAGCCATTTTGCTTACTGCAATTGGTGAAGACGCGTACGAGTTAATTAATCATTTATGCTCCCCAGCAAAATTATCGGGGAAAACATACAATGAACTGATCAAATTGATGCAAGATCACTTGCATCCTAAGCCTTCCGAGATCATGGAAAGAAGTAACTTTTATAAAGCCTGCCAAGAGCAGGATGAGAGTGTTGCTGATTTTGCCGCAAGATAAAAGAAATTGTCTTTGAACTGTAATTTTTCTAGCTTGTCAGATTCTCTCCGTGATCAATTCGTATGCGGATTAAGCGATCGAGAAACAAAAGTGAACTTGTTCGAATTGGAAGCTTTAACATTTGATTCAGCCTTCAAAGGAACGTCAGCGCAAGAGAATGCACAGAAAAATGCACAATAACATCAGCAAGTGACAAAAAAAATTCAAAAAGACGTATTAGCGATCAATTTGCAAATTTCAAAGTCGCGGTATGATTTTAAGTCAACTCATAAGTTCGACGCAAGTTTTCGCCACACTAGCAGCCTGCAAGTGCAGAGCTAAAAAGTCGTGGAAACACATGTTGAAATTGCGGTGGATGCGGACATACGCGTATTCAATGCCTAAGTCCAAGTACTTCAACTTCAGAGAAACACAATGAGTGTACAATCTGCGGAAAAACAGAACATCAGCGTAACAAATGTGAATACAAGTATAATACATGCGAATATTGCCATAAGAGCGGACACATTCAAAGTGATTGCTTTAGCAAGCGCACGCAAGATAAACGCACTCTCAAGATGTTGGACAATGACAGCAACGAATATGAGGACGTCACGGACGATGAGGAAGCATCAAGCTCAACACATTATATCGTAGGCAGCGGTCTTCGGAAGGAATTCTACAAGTTGAATAGTGACGATAAACAGTATATAAACAAAATTTTTGTAAATGGAGATCTGGACGCGGACCGATGTATGTTGATAAACGCGTTAACGGTACGAATGTTAGAATGGAAATAGATACGGGTACCTACGAGACCGTTATCTCGGAAAAAATCTTGCGTGAATATTTCGATAATATTAAGGTTTACGATACGTTATCAAATTTATGCGGATATGATGATACTGTTATGAATCCAATCGGGAAATTGTCAAATTTAATAGTTAAGTTTCGCAGTAAAACATGTGTGCTTGACTGTTTTGTATTGTCCGGCAGGGGTCCAGCGCTTTTAGGACGCAAATAGCTGGCAGCATTTGAATGCTGGCCTTTGGGTATTGTTGAAAATCTCGATGATAAAACGACGGTAAATAACATTGACATTAAAAATGTACCAGATTACATTCTAAATAAGTTTAAAGAATTATTTAGTGATTCTCCGGGCTGCTATAATAAGAGTAAAACTAAAATTTATCTGGAAGATGGCACCAAGCCTATTGCATTTAAAAGTCGTCACGTTGCACATGCCTTAAAACCGCTTCTAGAAAAATAAATCGATCGTTCAGTCTCACTGAGTAACTTGAAACCAGTCGAAGTTAGTGAATGGGCTACCCCGATAGTGCCAGTTTTCAAAAACAATGAAAATATTCGCATATGTGGCGATTTTATAGAGGTTGTGAATCCACAAATTATTATGAATAAATATCCGCTACACATGGTTGACGATATTTTTTGAATATTGATAAGAGTAAATTTATGCAAAAGAAACTCGACGTACTCGGATACGTTATAGATAAAGATGGATTACATAAACCCAAAACAAAAATCGACGCAATGGTTAACGCGCCACAAACAACAAATGCAAAAGAATTATCTTCTTTCCTTGGTTTAATAAATTTTTAGGCGCGATTTTTGAAAAAAACGATCCGAAAATTTAAAACCACTCTACGATTTGGCAAATCAAAAAGAGTTCATGTGGAATGACACATGCGAAAAGGCTTTTGAATGGGTACAAAATGAATTAATCTTGACGCGTGTCTTGGCACATTATGACCCGAACAAGAAAATCATATTGGCTTGCGATGCTTCACAATATGGATTGTCCGCGATTTTGTCGCATAAATACGAAGATGGATCAGAAAGGCTGCGCGCGTTTGCCTCTCACACGATACCAAAAAAAGAATTAAATGGAACAATACTCGATAAAGAACCATTGGCCATAGTTTTCAGATTTAAACGCTTTTGAGACATTATTTTCGGTAAAGAAATTATTTCACGCACGGACAACCAATCATTAAAACTTATTTTAGGGCCTCGAAAAGGAATCCCTCAAACAGCTGACAACAGATTTCAAAGATGGGCATATTATTTATCGGGATGTCGATACAAAATTGAACACATAAGCTCAACTGTTTATGCGAATTTTGACGCTCTATTACGGTTACCGATAGACGTAGATTTATCCGATCTAGATCCTGACTTTTCCAACGTGCATTTTTTTAGCGAAGGTGTCGCAACTTGTGATGGTAAAATGTAGGAACGTGAAAGTGCAAAAAATGAAATAATTTCTAAATTAATAAAATACACTCAAACAGAATGGCCAAAAGTAAAGAATTTGCCGGATGAACTGAAGCCATACCACAGAAAAAATGTGAATTATCGTTGGCTAAAAATTGCTTATTTTGAGGGTTGCGCGCCGTTATTCCCAAAAGCATGAGACCGCTAATCTTGCGCAAACTTTACGCATCACATCTTGGTATTGTAAAAATTAAAATGTTTGCCCGCTCCTATGTTTGGAGACCAGAAATTGATCACGATATAGAAATTACAGTGAATAATTGTAGCACTTGCACAATTGAAAGAAAAAATCCACCAAAAACTCCGCTAACTACGTGGCCTTGGCCAGATCGCGCATGGAGCCGAATTCATTGTGACTTCCTAGGGTCATTTTACGGCAATATGTATCTTGAAATTGTTTGTGCTCATTCGAAATGGCCAGAAATAATTGACTTCAAAAATAACACTAAAGATTACACAGTGATCGAAGAACTTAAAACGTTGTTTGCACAATTCCGGTTACCCTTACATGTTGTAACAGACGGGGGACCGCAATTTCGAAGCTCTAAATTTTTGAATTTTCTGAAACAAAACGGCATCAATCACAGTTTTTCACCATCCTACCATCCCACCACGAATGGTGCACCCGAAAATTTCGTCGGAACTTTTGAAGATAAAGTGACGAAAATTGTAAAAGGGGGAGGGACAGAAGAGTCGGCTATAAATAGATTCTTGTTCGATTACAGAAGTATTGAGCATTGCACCACGGGTAAAAGTCCTTGTCAACTCATGTTCAAATGGGAAATACGCACGCGATTTGATATGTTAAGAAACAATGTGTTCGAAGAAGTATATAAAAGTCAAAGAGCACAAATAATCACGAAAGGTGGTAGTCGCAAATTAAATTTAAGAGCAGGTGATGAGGTATATGTAAACGATTATAGCGTAAATCCAGCAAAACGACGTAAAGCAACAGTTGTCAAACAGACATCGCCGTCTACCTTCGTGGTACGTGACGAGAACAATGTGATGAGTAAACGACACAAAGATCAAATCATTAAAACTGCCAAATCAAACGCTAAACTACGTCGTTCTCCGCGGCTGAATGCAACATAAAAAAAGGTGGAAGAGTTGTGGTGTATGCGGTCAAGTCAGTTTACGCTCCGGGCGGCTCGCGAGCGGTCAGATCTCCAGCAGAGTTACCAATTGTAATAGTAATTATCCATAAATAAATAAAGTAGTCAAATCTGGAAATAACCAGTAAAGACATTGTTTGCTTAAAGAGTTTGGCGCTATTACAGAGGTGTAGCCTTTTTGAAAGACATGTTTGTGTGTGCTTATGCGAACATAATCACCGAATTTATATTTAGGTTTGAAAGTGACTTTTAGCTTCCTACATACTGTTGACAGTAGATAAACCTCATTTGATGAATTCACACGGGAGTTATAGTTGGATTATTTGTTAAGTCCAAAAAAAAATTAAATTGAAATTGTTCCTAACGTGGAACTTTTAAATAAAACTCGAAAAGTTTTCACGGAATAATGACTTTATTATAACTGAACTTGACCGAACTGAATCGCAACTGAAGACTGCCTTCTAGACTATCTTACATGTCTATATATAGGGTTTGAATCGCCAAAACAATATTCGTCTTATCTGAATATTCCCACAATAAGAAGATGTGCTAAGTATGCAATATCAAGCAGCGGATGTGAGATGCGGATATTGCATTTTTGTTTATCAAAGAATTTTTAATTAAATTTGTTGGTCTGTATCTGATATGATATGCAACATTGTATTATTTGTATCAGAATATGGTATGAAGAATGCAACATTGTATTGTTCGTATCAGGATATGATATGAAGAATGCAACATTGTATTGATATAATGTACATGTTATTCGGAAAGGATTTTGGAGAATTTGGTAGTAATGCTATTGTCTATGTTATGTGTAACTCCTCCCTCCTTATGTTTAGCGTTGTCCTCAACGTTACTTATGTTGGGCATTTCGATATCATTACTTTTATTATTTTTTACGTTAATTTTTATGGTTTGACGATTCTTACAAAAGAAGTATAATACAATTATAAAAATGAGTATAATAATGGTAAGTATAAAAATAGATCCAGTGGCTATAGTATTTCTTTTACTGACGTATTTTATTCTTCGATTTTTTCCATATTTTTGATATTTTCTAATTGTAGATCTTCAAAATTAAGTTTATAATTATATTCTGACAGTGTTTTTATTGGTTCTAACGTTAAAACTTGTTGAAACTCTTTCACTGTATTTGTGAATACTTTTCCTGCAATTTCTATTTTACAATTACTGAATCTAATAATATATATTCCTTTAAGTTTATACGTTTTTTCGTCACAATTCTGATTTATTCTATCGTTTATATTTACAATTAATAACAATCCTTTTTCTATTTCTTCTGTTTTAGTCTCATTACTTATTTTAATAATACAATTAATGTTAGAGCAGGATAATTCATTTTGTAACAATTTTGCTCGTTTTGGAATTTCAAAGTATCGTCCATTATATAACACTGTTTTCTTTATGTCTATGTTTGATGTTTCTGAATTTACATTAGGTATTTGTTTAACATAGTATGATAATAAAGGTGCGGTTAAAATAGGTACATTGATGATAAAAGTTATGGTTCCTTCTTTTATTAATACACTAATCGTGATTTCTTTGAGTTCATCAACGGATAGGTTATGGAAATCAATTTCATCATATGTAAGTATGGATCTGGTCATAATGCCTGTTTTCGCGGAATTTACATTGTCAATTATTTTTTCTAATTCGTCTTTTAATAAATCAAGATTATGGTTTAATTGGCCAGTAGTTAATATTTTATTTATTTGTTTAGTACTGTTATTTAAATCGGTCGCGAGTTGATTATATAATTTATTAGTTTGATTTATGTTTGATATTATTTTATCGAGGTTATTTTTAAAAGCGTTATTAATTAGTATTTGTTTGTTCATCGATTCTATTAGTGCATGATTATTAGTGTCGATTATTTTTAAATGTTCCATTATCTCTTCGTAATCTTCGTTATCCATAAGTCCAAATAAGAATTTATAAACGTTACCTACGGGGTTAATTAATCCTCTTTTGTGTCGGTTCGACGAAATGGATCTTTTTTCGTAATTAGTAGATATATTTTTCAAAGCCGTTCTCTTATGTCTTCTTTGTTTGGGTTTATTAACTTTCATTGAAATATCTTTCGCGTTTTCCTGATCAAAATGTAATAGTTTTAATTCTCCTTTTTCCTAAAGTATATGAGTCTGGTTCAATTTCTTAAGTGATTTCTGCTAAAGCTGTTTCGTATTGTTTTAAATCTATTCTATGGTAAATGCTTCGATAGTCTCTAATAAGTCTTACTGGGTCCTTTTTTATTAAGATGATTCCGGTTTCAGTATGTATTTTCTCTACTGTTATTTCTGCCTGAATTGTTGGTAGTATTATTAGGGTTATGAGTATGACTAAGGATTTCAAAATCGGGTGTTTCCTAGTTTGTTAATAAAAGGTCTGTAAATTAAAATGTATATCTTATTAGTTTATAGGTTTGTCGGAAATAGTTTTTGTTAGTTAAGGTTATTAGTCTTCCTTTTGCTATTTCTAAAATCATTTTCTTTCGGAAATATGGCATGTCTTCTTGTGTGAAATCTAATTGATGATTTCTGGTAATATACTCAGCTATTGTACAACTAAATATAGCACAATCGTATGAATTACTTTGCATTGGAGTGTTTGCTACATTTGTTTTGGTAAATGTTCCTATATTGAAGTTATTTATTTCCTTAGATTCTGCTTCTTTTTCTAAATACTTTGCTAACATGTCTAAAAGATGCGTATTTGGTTTTCTAAATGAATCGCAATAATTCATAGTTTTTTCTTCAAGATTTACGACGGTTATGCACCAATGTGTTTGGTTTGTATGAACTGGAATTAGTAAGATGTCGTATGAGAAAATATTTATTTTGCGAGTCCATTTCTTGACTGCTTCGTATCCTGATTGTCGGAGTCGTATAGTAAAGAATGTGTCGAATACGTACACTTTTGGTAAATTTTTCGGTTGATTCAGATCACTGCGTTCCTTAATAAGGTTCATATAGAAATTTATAATTTGATCATCTAGCCATTCATTTTGTTCAATAGTTTTTATTTCCTTTTTTGTTATATTTAAGCCGTATTTTGATATAATAATTTCGTTTGTAGATCCTTCTTGTGTTAATATTTTAATGAAGGATTCATCTGAGTTTGAAATAATTGGATTTTCAATTACCTTGTCTTCTGTAGTATATTTCTTTATTCGTTTTATTCGAACGGGGTGTATTTTAGTTTTTCGTCTATTGTGTTTGATTAACATTACATCGTTGTTAGTATTTTTTGTTATCTCTACTTTTCGATATTTGGGTTGTTCTTTATGTCTTTCGTTACTATAATTTTTTATAAATACTTCATTGTTAGGAATTTCCTGTGGTTTTCCACGGTTTTTGTTATGATATTCGATCCATTTTATTTTCTTTGTTTTTAATGATTCGTGAATTTGTTTTCTATCTTTACTTCCTTGTTGAACTTCTAATGGTTTACAATTTATACTTGAATGTATTGTATTGTTATAGTATTCGGTTGCTTTAAGGACTTTTTCATCGATACTGAGTTCGGATTGGTAAGTGAGAGAACTCTTATTTGTTCTAAAAGTGTACTGTGACATCGGTTCATATCGGCATTTCCGGTATGAGATTTGGGTGAAGTGAAATGTATTTCAATTTTTTCCTTTCGTAAGAAATCTCTAATATTGACAGTATTGAATTCATTGTCTGCGACAAGCTTTTTTGGTTTTCCCATTATCGCATTATATTCTCTGATCAATTTTATGAAAGTTACCGCATTTTTGTCCATAGTTTCTTTAGTGTATAGATGTTTGGAAAATTTATCTATAGTTGTAAAGAATTGTTTCTTACCTATCATAAATATGACTAAGTGAACTAATTGGTTAATATTATTGGGTGTTTCTGATAATAAGAACTTTGGTTTTACGGGTTTTATGTCATATTTAACGCGATTGCATATACCGCAATTGTTGATGTATTTGGCAATCATGTTTCTCATATCTTGAAAGTAGTATACGTTTTTTATTTCTGCGTAATTTTCTAAGATACCTCTATGATTACTTTTTTCATGGATCTCTTTTATTTTCTTAAAACATTGATCTTCATCTAATAGATCGTTTGCGTGATGTGTACATTTAATGAATTTTATTTCTCGATTATTAGAATCTAGGCTTACGATTGCAATTTGAACTTTGTTCCATTCCGTGTCATTAAGCTCACAATGAATTCCAATTTTGCCTTTATTAGCTATATATCGTCTCAATATATCTTTAATTGTATATTCGTCATTAATATCCTTTGTATCTATATATATTTTTCGTTTTTTATTAATCATTTTAAGTTCCTTTTGTTTCCTTTTTACAATCAAAATTTGTGTTTTATAGATGTTAACAATTCCTTCGCTAATGGGTATAAAGTCGTGTTGATCTTCATCCCCTGAGTGAATTGTTGCCATGTCACTTAGGTTTTCATTCGAGTCTTGGTTTTCGATAGTTATATTGATTTCTTGTTTTTCAACATTAATTCTACTGAGGAAATCAGCAACTTTATTTACTTTTCCTTTTAGGTATTCGATATTAAAGTTGTACTCGTTTAGTTTTAACTTCCATCTCTGCAATTTGCTATTTGGTTCCTTTAGGTTGTTAAGCCAGACGAGAGGTCTATGGTCCGTTTTTATATCAAATTTTGTTCCAAAAATATATGGTCTGAAGTTTTGAGTTGCCCATACGATAGCGAGTAATTCTTTTTCTATCGTAGAGTAATTTCTTTCATGTTCATTTAATGTTCTACTAGCAAATGATATTGGGTGTCCTTGTTTTGATAAAACTGCGCCTATTGCTTTTTCTGAAGCGTCCGTTGTGAGTATAAATTTTTGTTTGAAGTCAGGATAATGTAGAATTGGACAATTTGTAATTAATTGTTTTAGCTTTTCGAACGCTGAAACATATTTTGGGTCTTCAACATTTATTTTGTTGTTCTTTTTTAAGGCATCGGTCAATGGTGAGGCAATTTTTGCATAGTTAATAATAAACTTACGGTAGTATCCTGTTATTCCTAAGAATGATTTAATTCTCTTTGGAGTGTCAGGGACTTTTTATCCATCCATCCATCCATTTTTTATTACTTCAATTTTATCAGGATTTGGTTTTATGCCGTCTACAGATAAAATATGTCCTAGATAGTCAGTTTGTTTTGCGAAGAATCGACATTTATCGATTTGGATTTTTAATTTATACTTTCTCAGTGTATCGAATATTTTTCAAATATTCACTTCCATTTCCTGGAGTGATGAGATGATGAGGATATCGTCCAAGTAGACAACACATATTTTATTAATGTATTCTCTCAGGACCTCGTTCATCATCGGCTGAAAAGTAGCGGGGGCGTTTTTTAAGCCAAAGGGCATTCTGTTAAATTTATAATGTCCTTGTGGTGTTGAGAAAGCTGTTTTATATTGATCGTGTTCACTGATCTCTATTTGGTGGAATCCTTTCGCTAAATCTAACGTTGTGAAGTATTGTGATTTACCTAATTTGTCAAATATACTTTCGATGTAAGGAATAGGAAACTTGTCTTCGATGGTTTCCTCGTTCAACTTTCTGTAGTCTATAACGATTCTCCATTTTTGTTTACCGGAGTTGTCCATCTTCTTTGGTACAATCCATATAGGTGCATTATAAGGAGATGTAGAAGGTCGTATATTTTTTTGTTTTAACATTTCTTTGATTTGAGATTTAACTTCTACATGGGGAAATCGGTAAATTTTAGAAAACAAGGGTTTGTTGGATTTAGTTACTATGTCATGTTTAGTTTGGGTGGTGCACGTTAAGTTATCGCCTTCCTTGTAGAATATATCCTCATTTTCTCTGAGTATTTTTCTCAAGGTATTGGTTTCCTCATTGTTTAAGGTTCCAAATAACGTCTGTTTGGCACTTAATTGGGGTTGCAATTCGCTTTGAAGATTTATCTCTTCGGGTATTGCATAGTTAAAGAATAGTATCTTATTATTTACTTCGATACTACCTGTTCCCAAGTCTAAGTATGCATTTAGTGGATGTAGAATATTTTCTCCTATTATGGCTTTAAACTGTTTGTCAGAAAAATCCATAATATTCCAAAGTATTTTATAAGATATGGGAGTTCAAATTCTCGAGGCATATTAAATTTTAATTTTTCAGTAACATAGTATGTTCCTGCTAAACCGTATATTGGAATAGGTACGTCTAATTGAAATTTTTCGTTTTTCAAAAGATAGCCTTTGGCTATACTAGATGTTGGTGCTCCAGTATCTACTAGTACAGGGATTATCTGGTTTCCGAGGCAGTTATGTGAAAATTTGTGTCCATCGCTTCGGGATTTTGTCGATATTGGTTACTTTGACGATAGATATTTGAGTTATCTACTTGCATTTGTTCTGGACGGTTGGTTGTAGTGGCAGCCCTCTTTATCAAAAAAAAAGATGGCTCACTTAGGCCTTCTGGACGGTTAAATACACGATTATTTTGTGGTTGGTACCTTCTGTTAGAGTTGAATCTATTATTGGTATTTTGGTTATTCCAGTGGTTATTATTATTTCGATTTAGGTTACTATTTTGGTGGTTATTATAACGTGGTTTAAAATTGTTATTATAATTATTATTCGGTATTTTGTTGAATTTCCTTCAACAGATTTTATGCCTGATCCAAAGTATTACAATTTCTGGTTTCAAGTAGGAATGTTTTATATTCAGGTAAAAGGGATTTGAATTTATTTAATACCAAACTCTCGTTACGGACAGGATTGAACTCATTGTGGAAGTCTCTCTGCGGATCTTGCAGGTATTTTGTATTAAGTCTGTTTAGTAGATTATTTAACTTATGGTATGTTTCATCAATATTCCTATTATTAACACTTACCCCATGAATACAATTTACAATATTGTTGTATGTTTGGTTGGTCCCGTATGTCGATAATAATATCGCTTTGATGCTCTGCCAATTAGGGTCTGGAATCTTCTGGATTGTGTTCCTCGCTGGTCCTTGCAGTTTGTGCAGTATTAGGCGGAAGATATATGTTTTTTGATCACCTGGTTGTGTGAGGTTGAGGATCGTGGTTGCCTCATCTATCCATGCAGACAGTGGGTATTGTTCGTTGTTGCCGGTGTAAATAGGTAATCGCCTAACTTCCTTTAGCAGCTCCTCGAAGCTCAGCTCTAGTGAAAGTGGTGCGGGTATTTCAGCCATTGTTATTTTTTATATCAGTCCGTGTAGATGTGGTCCTGGTTCTTTTCGGGATGCAGCAAGTTTTCACACAGTTTCGATATTTTATTTTTATTAGTGAACAGGTCCTTAACCCCAGCATCAGGGAAAGGTTTTAAAGGTCGACTCAGGCTTGACGCACAACCTCCTGTTCGTATTTTAATACCTAGTGAATTTGCACTTCACTAGGGTTGTTAATAGTGTTTATAAATCAACACTATAGGGTTCCCGATCGTTTGAGCGTTAATTCGCGTTTTTCCAATTTTGCGTATTCGTCGCAATTGGATTTATTTGTACCTTACACAAAGTGTTTAGCGGAACCGCGAACTTTTAGGGTTTTTTATCGTCTTAAATAGGACTTCCTCCCTCCTTAAGACGTCGACTGCGCCAGTTATAAAATTAAATTGAAATTGTTCCTAACGTGAAACTTTTAAATAAAACTCGAAAAGTTTTCACGGAATAATGACTTTATTATAACTGAACTTGACCGAACTGAATCGCAACTGAAGACTGCCTTCTAGACTATCTTACATGTCTATATATAGGGTTTGAATCGCCAAAACAATATTCGTCTTATCTGAATATTCCCACATTAAGAGGATGTGCTAAGTATGCAATATCAAGCAGCGGATGTGAGATGCGGATATTGCATTTTCGTTTATCAAAGAATTTTTAATTAAATTTGTTGGTCTGTATCTGATATGATATGCAACATTGTATTATTTGTATCAGAATATGGTATGAAGAATGCAACATTGTATTGTTCGTATCAGGATATGATATGAAGAATGCAACATTGTATTGATATAATGTACATGTTATTCGGAAAGGATTTTGGAGAATTTGGTAGTAATGCTATTGTCTATGTTATGTGTAACTCGGGCAGCTAACATATTAATGGTACGATGCCTTGTTGTATTGTATTTATTCACCAATTTGCTGAGAAGACTGAGCCAACAGTAACTTCCGTTCGTGCTGAACTATTTCCACATTTCACTCTTCAGAATGCGATTAAATCTTTCCACAATTAATGCTTCCAATGCACTGAATGTAAATTAATAGTTTATTTCATAGTATTCCATCATCTGACAGGATACACTCATCGAAATAATTATATAGGCAATGTTTGTTTCGGTTTTAAAATTTTGATAACGGAATTTACTTCGAAACAGGTTTTCATTGTTGAATACTATGACAATGTTTAGTTTATTTTGTTATGAAATAGGCTTAAAATCCACGCTCTCTCACAAAGAAAGAAGAATTCTCAATTTCTCTTTTATTTGCTGCGTAATATTTATAAATGCAGTTTAACAGTTGTGGTTGTTGTGTGAGCATTTCGTCACCAAAGACAAAAAACACGTAAACTTAAGTCAGTTGAAGGTATTATATCACAAATTACTACATGAAAAAATCAATCTTCACACGAGGAAATTGCAGCGATCTGCTGGCGTGGTCAATGGTTTCTGCAAAATGGGCAAAAAATATGGCACAATGAAACGTAAAGGACGAACATCGGCAATAACAGAACGTGATATAAGAGAAATAAAACGACTTGCTACTGGAGAACATTCTTCGGCGAAAGCAATTTGAGCGGCAACTAAGGCAGGAGCTGGTGTCCGTCGAATGCAACAGATTTTAAAAGTGAATTTAAAGTTAACATAGGACAATAAGTGTGGCAAACCTGCCCTAACTCAAAAGCATTAAAATGCAAGATTGCGATTTGCGAGAAAACATCGTTTTGGGACGATGAATGGAAAACGGTGATTTTTTTCGATGAAAAAAAAATCAATTTGGATGGCCCAAATGGTGTACACAAATATTGGCGTTCGAGGAAGACTACACCAGAAGTTCGAAAACGACGAAATTTTGGAGGTTGTTCGCTAATAGTTTGGGCTGGCATAAGCTATACGAAAGCTACGCCAATTTGTTTTGTAACGATAAGAATGGATTCTGATTATTATGTACAGTTGCTTGATAATGTTCTTGGGACATTTTTGGAAGAAATGTCTACATCAGAATTCATTTTTCAGCAGGATAATGTGGCAATTCATGCTTCGCGCAAAACAAAATCGTTTTTAGAATCCCGTAGCATTCCCACTCTTGATTGGCCAGCAATAAGTTCCGATCTAAACCTGATAGAGAACCTTTGGGCTAGACTTTCATCAAACGTTTATAACCACGGACGGCAATTTAATAGTGTAAAGGAGCTTAAATTGGCTATTCAAGAAGAGAGGAACAAAATAGAGCCATTCTACATCCAAACGTTTATAGACTCTATGCCAAACCGTTTAAAAGAGGTGGTCCAGAATAGAGGGGGTCACACTTCATATTAGTTTTATAATGTTTTCTTTTTTCTTCATGTAAGCAAAAGTGACTTTATATATATTTCGTACTAAGTTTTTTTTCTTCATAATTACTTTCAAAGTGCTAACTCAGGAACTAGTTATTTATCATTAACTTTAATTGTTTCTTCTTTTCAAATAAAATCCAATATATTTAAAGTGGAATGCTCTTAAGTTTTTGTTAAAATTGCAAAAATTCTACTACCTATATAATTATTCCGCAGAGTGTATTTTATTAAAAAATTCCTTTCCATCATCAGTTTGCAGATTTCTGGTTATACGTCTTTGTTTTAGGAACTGATTCCATAGCCTTAAACACAGTATTGGAATTTTTACTTTTGACGGGGAGAGCCCAAGCGTACTTGGAAAATGTATCAAATATTGTCAATAGAAATTTATACCCGTGATTTTCAGATGCATTCGCAGTCATATCAACCAGATCTGCCTGCCAAAGACCATCAATACCTCCTATAACAACACGTCGGCATATAAAGTTTTTTCGTGCAGGTCTATGAAGCTCATCTACAATTTGTCTTTCCTCTTTCAAGAAGTTCTTATCTTTCACACACAAAGAGATGCTGCACTTTAAAAACCCTTTTACAATGATGGTAGCTGGACCGTCTGGTTGTGGGAGGACGACATTTATAGAAAATCTTCATAGAAACGGTGCAATGATACGATCGTCAGCAACACATATGCTCTATGAGAATATAGAATATATGAGCTTTATTCTTGGAGAATTTCCAAACAGTACGAATCATCCAACGCCAACTTCACTGGACAACATGATATTAAATACATTTTCACGACAAGTATGTAAGTTGTTTACACAAGGATCGCATCATCGTAGCCTGTCTGTGATTCTGGTGACTCATAGTGTTTTCCAACTAGGAATATTTTGCCAAGATATTTCGCTTAACTGTAAGTCTCTCGGATGCTTCAAAAACCCACGAGACAAAAGTCAATTTTATCATTCATCATCCCGCTAAACAGATATACACTGAAAGCAGCCCAAAGCTCATGAGAATATTTAAAGAAGTAACTCAAGAACCTCATAGCTATTTGTTAATACACCTAACACGGGATATAAATGACACCTCACGTTTTCGCACCGACATATTTAATACAAAGTTTGTAGCGTGTTATTGCTCCCCACATAGTTTGAAAGATGGAGGCAATAGTGTCACGAATGAAACGATTGAAGGACAACAAGCATATGCTATACGTTCCTTGAAAAGCTAGCCCGTGTTTAAGAAAAGCTAAACTGAAAACCGCCGATCCTGAAGTAATTAAAACTGTATGCGAAATTACACACAATACACTGAAGTGTAATCATACACCATCTCGAAAAGTATCCACACAACTGCGCAAATATAAAAAGAGCTTGCGTAAGCTTTCAGGGGCAAGAAAATCTGTTTCGCGACAGCGTTAAGTGTTAGTACAGCAAGGAAGATTTTTGCCTGTATTGTTAGGAAGTGTTCTTTCAGGTGTGATATGCATAGAAATAGCAGTCTTAATAGAACGCTTCCATTATCTCCGAAAGTATATGAACGTTTAAAGGAGACAATTGAAAGTGCTGGTACACAGACACTGTTTGACAAAACCATGAGTAAGATACTGAACAATAAGCGCCAAAATAATGAAGCAAAATGGTATCAGAACCGGAATGTGCTAATACAATTTTAAAATGCAAGACGAAGAAAAAAATCATTTATGGCGTCGAAAGTTGAAAATCTTTCATCGAAAGATCATTTCGATAAGCTTGGACTATCCATTGAAAAACAAAATAATCACACAAACTTCGCTTCCATGACCGGAAGAGATATTTGAGTCGGTAAACAAAATAAAATCACCAAAACAAGAATTACCTGTTGCTTTTAAGCTACGATTATCAGCAAGTGGAATAGCAAAAAGTCTTAAACCTGCTTCGAAAATAAGGAAAAGTGAAGCTGAATCATTTGAAGGAACCAGTAAGGTCTATAAGATAATAACTGGCGACGTTATAACGCAGTATACAATTCCAATGATTTAGATGCAATGGATGATAGAGGTGCTGTAGCGTCAGATTTCGATGAAGTAGGTCGAAAGTCTGGCAGGCAATCTATATTAAGACCCTCTCGTCTAAAATATGATCAATTTGAGACTGACATTTCCATGAGAAAGCCTGCTTGGCAAAGTGAACGGTTAAGATTAAAGACCAAGCCTAGTTCCAAAGTTAAAAACCTGAATTGGGACAGAATTTAAAAATGCCTATAACCATAATGGATGAAGAGTTCTACGTGTGTCTCTTGTGCAACAGTTCCCTAGGCATTTACCCTGGAAATAAGCTATCATTTTTCGAAAGTGTGTGTGTAAGTTTACCGGCAATTGGTATATCGCACAAACAGAAATCGCTCTACCAAAACGTATAAAAGAGAAAAGCGAATCAGCTAGCAGCGGTATTTCTTAACGTTTTATACGTTCTGAAGATCTAAGCGTTACCGAAGTACCACAATCTTTACCGATCCAAAAAGATTCAAAAGGGATAATCGGTTATATCTATGGATCGGGAAACTATCGTGTTCGTTTTAATATAATAATAACAGGAAGTAGACTGGTAAAAAATCTACGAGCAATCCCGCTGGAAAGTTGTGATAGCGTTTTTGGATTGGATTATGTGGAGAACTGTCCACTTGACAGAACTGTTATTGAAAGTATCTCAGTCAAAATTAAAGACCATCACGGCGAGCTAGTGAACTGTGAATCTAGCTCTACTCCAACTTTCATCATGCTTCATTTCAAACGAAGGTAAGAATATATAAATATTCGCAAGTTCAAAATATCAACATGGTTTTGACACTGGATTTAGCACACCTCTATGCTAATGAGATGAATTCACACTACGCACGTTACTATCTTGACCAGAATGGCGGCAAACTATCAGACATTGGAGAATTGTATCGATAGCCACTTGTGTACCAGCGAGGGAGGGGTGTTGGTAGATTTATCGGTGGATTGGTACGCTATCGGCAACCATTATTTCTGCATGGGGCAGAAGCTAGAGGCAAACCAGTCGTCGAAACAGGAAAGTCCATTTTAAAGAGGCAGCAAACAGAGCACTGAAGCAGGTATTAAAGGAACAAGAAAAATCTGCAGTACACGAATCAGCCCAAAAGGGTATAAATAAAATCTTTGGTAAAATGGAAGATAGCGGTAGAAGATTAGCTATTAAAGGCAGCACCAGTAAGCAGCTGAAATCAGTATCTAACCATAAAAGGGCGAAAAGCTTTACAAGCTATCATCAAGCAAGACTAAGAAGACTATAAAAAGACGACATCAGCTAAGAAGGCGTGCATTGGATATATTTGACAAGTAGATAATACCATCACGATGCAGAACGAATGTATGAAGTCTGAATTTGAACTTTTTGGCTCACCGTTGATTCAAAACAGTATTCTGAGACCGAAGAGGTTGCTTACAAACATCGCCATATCGTGGTTATCTCTATCTCGTGGTTAAGCAGTATCGCCATATCGTGATTTGCGTTACGTTGAATTGGTCCAAATAAAAGAAACAAGAGTTATTGCAACGCCCTAACCAGAATTGGATAAGTAAGACCCAAAACCACCTAAGCCGAGCAAGTTAATACTTGCTCGAATTGATGGCATCGGATGGATAAACCAACCTGTGCCGCAATTTCTAAAGGACAGTAAAACTCTTATATTGTTAGAGCAAGGTGGCAGTCGTTCTAGCACTCTCGTCTTTAATTTTCGAGTAAAGACTGTACAAATTTCTTACAAGCTACCGCTTAAATACTATTTTTACAACGCTTAAAACTAGGTCACACATTGACCATCCCTTAGTCATCATAAAACACAAATCATTTTCTCATGACCCCATACTAATCGATTTAAATATGTTCACAGCAATGATTTGCATTCCTCATTGCCCATATGTAATTCGATATGAGGCACGGGTCATTTGTGTAGACTCAAATACTACGTACCGTGTATCGTTCTGAATGAATTGGGAACAGCGATGCAATTTGATCGCTTGTTTACGTTTGTTTGTGATTCATTGTAAGCATGCTTTATGAATTGCAATGAGTGCATGCAATTGTTTCATTTGCTGATTCATTGTAGTGTATCATTACACTTTTACATCACTGGAAAATTCTTCGGTGTTGGAATTTGTCTCACTCGGACATGGAGATGCATATCGTGACTTTTCCAGCATTTACTTACGACTCAAGATGCAACTGATTAAACTAAAGAATGGTAAAGAAGAACTTGTCACTGCGAAGGAGAAACTTAAGAAAGTTGACGGGGGTGACGTTTTAGCTGTCCCCGTTGGTGTAGTAGCTAACAACCTTATCCATTCACTTTTCAGACAATGCACTGTACAATTGAATGGCAAGAATAAAGCTCAGATAGACAACAATTACCACTATCGCACCTATATGAAAATTTACTGAACTATGGTAAAGACGCAGCATCAACTCATCTCGAATCAGCTGGTTGGTATGTAGATCAGAATGAGATGGAGATGATTGAAGACTCAAAACCTGGCGGTGGTCCTACTGAGTTGAATGAGGGCTATCTTAAAAGGTCTGCAATGGTGGAAAACTGAAACGTTTAGAACTGATGGGCACAATTCACAGCAATCTATTAAATCAAGATCAACTCTTAATGAATGGAGTTTAACACTTTCATTGGAAAAACCAGAATTTTATTTGTACTCGAAAGAAGATGACTTCAATCCACGCGTAAAAATTCTAGGAGCGACATTGTTCACGAATCATATTACGGTCAATCCTAGTATATTATTAGCTCATAGAGCTGTATTACAGCGCTCGAATGCAGTATACCCGGATATTCTATCTCTTGATAACGTAGACATCGGGCAATTTCCGAACCTGCTTGTTTTCGGTATGGTGGAAAATGATTCCTACACCGGAAAGTGCACAAAGAACCCATTCAATTTTATGCATAACAATATTACCAACTTCAATCTACCAGTAAATGTTGCTCAAGTACCAAACCTTCCTATAGAGTTTGATTATTCGCGCGAATAATAGTTAGCACTAGAGAACATCATTCAAGGGGACTGGAATCAATTATTTTGATGAAGGAAATCCGATATTCAAGAAATTCTTTGATGATGGCTGTTTTCTGCTAGCATTTGGTTTGACAGAGAACAGCTCATACGATTCGGGATGCGCTAGTTTGTTAAAACAAGTTGTGGTAAGGATCGAGGGAAGATTCAGAGAAGCTTTAGAGAAAAGCGTCACCTGTATCATTTACGCGGAATATAATGGAAGGTTTGAAATTGACAAAAATCGGAGTGCATTAACAAGCTTTTAACAAAGCTATATATATAGCGCAATAACAATCAGGTTTGGGTAGTATTTACTCTAGTACACAGCAGAAGTCATGGCACATTGCCTTGTAAATGTTAAATACTTCTCAGAAGGTCACTTAACCTTCTTTAAGAAAGTGTCGCTCACAAGGTTCGCATTACAGAACAAACTTTACTCGAAAGAAACTACATATGAATATCCTACCTCCTTAATTATACCTACAGATCAGACAGGCGTATTTGGAAACCTAGAACTCAAGTGACTCGATTGGGGTCCTATCAGATTGTTACGTACCTAATTTAAACTATATTCAAATTATCTTCGCGCCTTTTCTGCCCGAAATAACTAACTCCGTGAAATACTTACCTGGCAATGATTATCTGAAAGTGTAAAGCTCGCCAAGTTCCGAAAAAGCTGTTCAAACGCGTCATCTCGCTCCAACCCTCGGATCGTGCTCAAGCTTTCGCGAATACAAGTGATCGGTCATGCCACGCTACGCGAAAAAGTAGCTTTCCGATGTTCGACGTGTCGGAAATGGTGAGTGAGTGTGGGGAGTTGGAATTTGTCTGTCAACCCCGCCGGACGGTGTACTAGCTCGCAGCAGCGAGTGGAGAAGTTTCTTTTTGCTAGACGAGAAGAACCAAGTTAGTAACTTGGAAGGAGAACTCTCGAGCCACCAAAGCATGCGTTCCGACTTCGAGATAGAAAAAAATGTAGATTTGTTGCTGTATTCAAGGCGCTGGAGTGGTTTTCTCGTGGCGATAAGCGCTGAAAGCTGCAAAGTTCAGTTTCAGGAGAAGCGGAAGCCCGTTAGAGGCCCTGCATCGTGTTCGCGACAGAGCGAAGTTCTTGATTGTGTGGTTGGGGGCCGGCCCAGGCGGGCGAACTTACAGTCATGCGGTGTTTAATCAGTGGCGTGATCCTACAGCGCCCTAGGTGCTACAATGGAACACCAGTTGGAGTCTCGAGTTTCTAGACAGCGTGGTGAACGTTTTATCAAAGGTTTGAATCTACACATGTAAGACTGTACAAAATGTAAGAATGAAGTGAATTAGAACGACCTACAATTGAGTAAATTAATTAATAAAAAAAAAATATTAAAAAAAATTTAACTAATAATAATGGAATAAGAAAATTAAAACAAGTGATGTGATTTTTTTCTTCACGGGTGACGCGTGTGCGAATGGGTTTCGTGGTTCTTCTCTTTTTCCAAACAGCCACGACTCGGTGAGCTAGTTGCGGAATTAAACAAAATGTTAAATCGGGACCGCAACTATGCGGTCGACGTTGTACCAGTTCCGGCGGCGCGGGTGCACACGAGGCATCCGGGGTCGAGGAGCGTCCAAAATGGTGGAGCATTCGATCATGGATCCTCGGGTTTGTGCGCGTGGTCGGGATTGTGATAAGATCTTCGGGAAAGTTTTCAACAGTGTGAAAGAATACTTACAAAGCTACGTGACATCACATACTAAGGCTGTAAACCTCGAAAACATATTCCTGGAAGGACAGGAATGAACACAATAGTGATCATCAACACGTTCAGAAGTTATAGTATAACAAAAAAGGTTTTTTCAAAGTGAATATCTCTGCGATCGCTTACCTCGGAAAATCGCCATGCGTCATAGCCAACACAAATCCGTCCCAAAAGAGCGGCGCTCATTGGGTATCATTAAATTTCCCTAAAAAAGATCAGCTGAATATTTTGACTCATTTGGGAAGTCTCCAAGAGAAAAGCACTTTAAACGATTCCTAAAATGGGAAGTGTGGTTTCGGCGTGACGGATGGCATCCTCTTAAGGTGCTGTCATTTGCTACCCGTCACGAGACAGCACGACCACCGCTGGCTTGTTGATGGATTAAGCTCGCTATATTTCAAATATTTTTATAATTTACATCTCCGAATTATAACGACCGTCAATTTGTTCGTATGTATACCTACGTCGCTTCTATTAGTAAGTTTATCATGGGTTAGAACCTCCTGGTCTAGTCGACAACTTTCGTCTTCTAGTGCGCTTTTTGGTTAGCGACTTGCCAACACTATTGTTGCACATTAATGTAGGTTCTTGTTTCCAGGCTTTTGGCCGGTACCATTATTAACTGAGAAGTGTGGTTTCGGCGTGACGGATGGCATCCATCAACAAGCCAGCGGTGGTTGTGATGTCTCGTGACGGGTAGCAAATGACAGCACCTGAAGAGGATGCCATCCGTCACGCCGAAACCACACTTCCCATTTAATAATGGTACCGGCCAAAAGCCTGGAAACAAGAACCTCCATTAATGTGCAACAATAGTAATAGCAAGTCGCTAACCAAAAAGCGCACTAGAAGATGAAAGTTGTCGACTAGACCAGGAGGTTCTAACCCATGATAAACTTACTAATTCCTAAAATCCAACAGTAAAGCGTTTATAAACAAAAGACAACGGTTACAAAGGGCGTTTTCGACTACATGCGGGCAATATTGTTATGTTTACCTTTATTCACGCTGCATCGGTAATAGCCTTCGAAAATTTCGTGAGCACGTCTCCCACTTTGACTTTAACAATGATGAAATTGTGAATTTGTACCGAAAAATCTATAAAACAAGTTTATTACAGAATGCAGGTAGCTACTGCCTTCAAGCCTCCAGAAAACAGATTGGAGGTATAAAAGCAGAAATTTAACTGCCAGGGGTACCAGTTTTGATTCGATTACCGGTAAAAGTAAAATGAATTCAAGCGTAAGTGACAAGTTAGTAAAAAAAGAAGCCAACCCAAGTGTACATCAATACATTAGAGAAGAAGCAGTGCTGGATGGAGATCATACCGATAAAGCAGCTGTACGGAATATCACGATACACATGAAAAACGTCCAGAATAAATCTTCAAAATCTCGAGTGCCGTATAAGAATATCTTGCTGAACTGTACTTACTACCTTGATGGATGTCAAAATCGGAAAATCGTCCTGGAGTTCGATGTGTCAACTTTCGAAGCAAAAAATGTTTTTGGTTTGCACGAACGTATCAACAACATACGTAGGGTGGACTTCAACCTATGACGACTTGAGAAGGTTGAGAAACGAGAACAACATCCGCGAAAACAACCAGGTCTTTCCAAAACATTCCGGATACGAGTAGGTGAAGGCAGTATCAAATTGAAAACCAATGATCTATTCAAGCTGTTTGAGATGATGAACTTTTTCAATCTGGTAATATTCCATAACAATACTGCTTCAGGTGCCGTAAAGGAGTTTTATCAACATTACGTGAAGCGTTGCAAACAAAAAAATGTATTAAAGCTGGACAGCGAGAATTTTTTCATACCATCACGCGCTACTTATGTGCAAATCAATTATTGACGGTTATTTTATGACATTCCATTCTTTGCCATGTTGTTTCTTATATAATGGGTTTATAATAAAAAACATTTTTTATACGAAAACATATTCTTTTTATTTCAAAAATGCATGAAATTCATTAGATAGTAAGTGTGAATGTTTATACAATTCTGTGCGGCACATTTAGTTGTAGGAGCTGTACCATGAACCCAATAAGCTGTCGTACAATTTCTGAGTTCCATCATTTGTGGTAGATTAAGCTTAACGCTATTGGCCGTTGATAAATATTTTCTAATAAATTTCTCCTTCACATCACCTCGCACATATATTGTACAGTTTGAGTATTCCTGCATGATTTCAGGCAGCATGATGTTATTCACGTTACCATCATTCTAAATTCATGCGTTTATGTGAGCGAACTGGAACTGACTCTGTTTTCGGGCCTCCGCTGACAATTCTTGGTATGGGTATGGCGGTACAAAATGATGCATGATAGGTTGCAACGAACTGAAAGCTATATAGCTAGCTCCTTTATAAAGTATTGTTCATTATTTCCAGTAAAAAACTGTATATCAAAAATAAACTCAGTTATGATAGCTGTATGAGATGTCCGCAGAGAATAACAATTTTCTCTTCAGTTTTACGGTATTTATATATATTTACTTTTTACTTATTACAATTGTATTTTGGCTTATGAGCTACAAAATTTAAAAATATTTATGCTATTGTAATTTTTTGAAACCATAAGGGTGTGAAAAGTTTATTATATATGCCTTTACGCGCGTCAGAGAGAAATGCAGTGTTAGACTGATTTACGTTCCAAATTAAGCCGACAATAGAAGCTCCACTAAATTCGCTTACAGGTCCTAAGCTAGACTAGACGTGCTTAATCTCAGGTGATGCTGGTCTATTGACAAGCTTATTTTACTGCCTTGCTCCGAACTAGAGACTTACTCTTCTATCATTTCGTTAAACATGATCTCGAGCTCTTTAATAGGGTCCTCACAGATCTCTCTGAATTCTTTACTCGGAAGAGCATTCTTACACCTTTGGTATTGAATTTTTAATAATATATCTTCTCTCTTGACAAAACTTCGATCCCGTTACCCACTCCACCACCTGTCTCAGCTGAAATTGCATCCTGCTCTAGTTCCTGTAAGATTCCAAAATTCACATCTGACCTGCTGCATACAAAACTTTTCGGGGCATGTCTTTCATTTTTTAATACTTGCTCATTGTTTAGAAAAGAAACAGTGCCATTTAAATTCTGCTCTGAAAAGGGGACATAACATAAGGTCGGAAATCGAATTAACAGCTCGATAAATTGAAATTTTTCTTCAACTTTGAAAGGGCTCTTTTTCTTTTCCATCTTCTTCGTCAAAATGCTCAAATTAGGTTCAAATACATCATATCGTAAGCTTGAAGAACTACTTCAATAACTTATTGAACCTTAACTATCCATTTAAAAAAAAATAGATTCATTTTTAAATCCACACAAGGCTTAAATGGCCCCTTCCTTCTTTGCATTTGATCTGAGTTCTGCTATCTCCACTATCCTCATCTAGAACTTTAATACTTTTTTTCGAGACTATTTCACTTATTCTTATTATCTATTATCCCAGCCGACTAGTATATAGAATTGTAAACCTCCGTAGGAACATCAGTGTTTTCTTCGAGAATCCATCAACACAACATGGTTAGTATTTCACTTTAACGCTTAAATCAATAGATAGAACTATAACCTCTCAACTAAATATACCACACATTTTTTACTGCGTTTTTTTTCATACAAAAATCGATACTCCTTTTTTCAGAATACATACCAGCTTCTTGTTTCGGTTTTATGTGGATATGGTGACACAATGGTTCCCACTAGCTCCTTAGAGGCTGGGAAGGAACACCACATTAAGTTTTTCTGCATCGTTGAAACTAAGTATGGAGTTAGGCTAGCGGTTTATCTGGACGGAGTTGTTTTTTGCTTTCTGCCACCCAAATTTTCTGACGAGATCAAAACCCTGCGCCAGGTGGGCGAAGTAAGCAATGCTCCCGATCAACATCTCGTGTATGACGGCGTAGATGAATCAAAGGAGAATTTCATAAGTTACGCTTTTGAAGGAAAAAATGAATATGTACTTTTAAAGAACCAATAAAAAATCTTCTGCTACAACTTGTTGTTGTTGTTTTCTCAATCGTTGATTCCTACGAGGCTACAACAACGAAAAAACACCAGGAGACATATTTCACTACATTTGTAAATTAGCAAACAGCGTTGATGTTCAAGCAGGTATTGCATTTCACACACAACTCCCCATCATGGTGTTGTTGCCTTTCATTCATCTTCCGCAAATCGTAAACTACATACAAAACACTTGCTGTCTCTGCATTCGATACGTTTGGGGCCATAACATGCAAATCTGCATCCACGTGTTATTGCAATTTACAGACAACAACATCTCGCCATCAATTTGTCTTCTCCTGTCATTCTCTTCCCACAGGCAGTTATCTAGCAGTATTTCAAGCCAAATTCATGTGCCGGCTATACAGCCGACAAGACAACTTAACGAAAGCGTCTCAAGCGAAATTCATCAGCCTGCATCTACACGCTCTGGAGACCCGAAGCCCGTCGGAAACCTCTCTAGCAAAAGTCATCATTTCGTCGCCCGCCGAACACGTAGACTTAAAAAAAACGCCAACAAGTCTCTGACTTTAATGCTTCGATTGCCTTGTGGTTTTTTCTAGGATACTTCATTCAAAACCATTGAATTTTGGATCTTGCTAGAACTATCTATCTATCTATCTATCTATCTATCTATCTATCTTTATTCAAACACAACGCTCGGGCTCTTCACCTCGCTAACGAAACCCCGTATCAAAAGCTCTCTCCCCGTATTCAAACCAGCTCTCAGCCAACCAACGTTTTCAAAAACCTAGCTCACGATCCATCGCATAGCACACACGCTTGAACACTCGCAAACAGCCAGCCGGCCTGACTCCAAACCAGATCTCCATACACAAATGTCTTTTTTGAATCAATACAAGCATCAGGTCAAATATTGTTTGTGGGAAGAGTTGAAGAGTGCGGACGTGCTATTAACAAGTTCCTAAATTTTGAATCAGTTTAAAGTGCTGTTCATTTGTTCGAACTCTAAATCTTTTACTTGTTTTGTGCTTCTTTTTACCCGAAAAGAAAACCAGAACATTTCTAATCACAGTGGTGTGAAAAGACGAGGGAGTCCTCCCTCAAATATTTATATAAGGGATCGGCTAAAGCTCCCCCAAAATGGACGTGAACTCGCTTGCAGCGCATTCTGGAAACCGGTTTCAGTTATTAGCTGATCGAGATGACTGCAACAGTGCTGACAACGATCAAGTCCCAGCCGCAAAGCGAAAAGCGAAAATACCTCCAATTGTGATAAAAGAGCTCTGCCGAGACAGCATCAATGCTATCATGAAAACTTTAGGCATGGACAATTTTGAAATCCAGCATCTAGGAATCGGTAAAAAAGTACTGATTCACGATTTCGAGGCTTACGACAAATTTGTCACCCACCTCAAGGCGAAAAAAGTTCATTTCTTCACCTATAGCCGTCCAGAAGAACGTCCTTTGAAAATTGTTTTAAAAGGCTTGCATAGTATGGACTCATCCATACTGAAAAACTATCTGGTGAAGGAGCTCCAGCTAAACTGTCTGGATGTCCAACAATTTTCAATCTCCCCTGAAAAAAAACGCTACCAAGAGCAGACAACCTACATAATCTACTTTCAGCGTGGTACCATTAAACTTTCAGAGCTAAAAAAAATCAAATCAGTAATGAACACCATCGTTGCTTGGGAATACCAACGCAAGCCCACCCAACGAGCCACTCAATGTCACAATTGCCAAGCTTTTGGGCACGGATCCTCTCACCTGTTACCTGCCTACGAAATGTCTGATTTGCGGACTCGACCACGACAAATCCAACTGCCCCGCTAAAAACACCAAGGACATTAAGTGCGCAAATTGTTCTGCTAATCACATAGCGAGCGATACACAATGTCCAAAACGCACGGAATATCTCCGCATCAGAAAGACTACCTCGAAACACAAATCTAACAGGGAATACAACAAAATCGAGTTTGCAGCTCCGCTTGATTCCACCGTGCAATTTCCAGCACTACCAGGTACATACAATCGTCCACAAAGCTCAAGAAACGTTATATCACCTCAGTCATTCAGCTCCGTGCTTCGAGCCCCATTAAACGCAATGTATGCCGATCGCTCTCAAAGCGCTCCATCGCACATACAATCACCCAATGAAAATCTGTTCTCAGCCAGTCAGATGATGAGCATGGCCAAGGAACTTATCACTAGACTAGCACAATGTAATAATCGTAATGACCAGTTCATAGTTTTAACAGAAATTGCAATCAAATTTCTATATGAGTAAGGCAAACGTTGACTGTATACTTTGGAACGCGCAAAGTATTCGCAACATAATTTAAAACTACGCATAATTTAAAACTACTACAACATGACTGATTTTGTATGCGATTATCTCAATAAGAATGAAACAACTAATAAATATACATCTCGACCAACTGAATATAGAACAATTCTACCTGATTCAAAACTTTCGATATTACACCTAAACATAAGGAGTATAAAAAAACACATCAATGAATTACGAGCACTGATAAGTGAGTTTAAGAATAATTCAATGCAGTTGCACATAATAGTGTTAACAGAAACGCATCATCATAGTTACTTGCTTCCGCATACTAAATTTAATGTTGCCTTCAACTTAGAAAACTATGATTTGCATTTCACTTTAAAAAAAAAAATGTGAGGGAGTATTTATCTATATTAATAAAAAACTTGAATATAGCGTCAAAGAGGTGGAAAACTTAAGCCTTATAAATGGTTTGCAGATAAAACTGAAAATAGAAGGTATAAATATAGGGATTTTAGGACTATATAGATCACCGAACACAAATGCGCCAGAATTTATAAGAGAACTATCAAATTATATTTCAACTAGTATCAAAAATAACATGGACATCATAATAGGGGATGTTAATATTGATCTCTTAGATAATATTAACGAGAACCAAAATAACTACATAGCAAATCTACTTAGTGAAGATTTCCTTCAATTCATCAACCAACCTACAAGAATACAAAATAATAAAGGAACATGTATAGATCATGTATTTATCAGACGAACAAATATAACAAACAAGATCAGTGTATTTGCAAACATCCACGAAACATATATAACTGACCATTTCGCTCAAATATTAGCTTTGAAATGGGGCGCGAAAAAACCAAGTAACCGTGAAAATACTGGGAATGTGACTCAAATGAAAACAGATAAAGTTAAACTAAGACAAATATTTGAAGAAGACTCTGAATGGAAGGCAAAATATTTAGTATGTGGAAACGTAAACAATTTCATCCAAAAGCTAACCGAGGATATTAGCGCTAAAATAGAAAAAGCTTCTCATACTTCATTATTTAAAGTAAAGACTAACATTTTAAAACCATTAATAACACAAACAATTGTCAAGTCCATAAGGGCAAGAAACAGATTAGGACAAAAGGTCAGACGACAACCGCATAATGAACTACTAAAGACTCACTATAAACAGTACAGAAATATATTAACGCAGACGATCAGGCAAGCGAAACAATCATATTTCAAAACAAAAATAGATGTAGCGGGAACAGATATAAAAAAGTACTGGCAGATTATAAATGAACTAACGTACAAAACGAAATCAAATCAATCGTGCACCAGATTAAATATTCCAGGGACTGGACTAGAAACAAATGGCAAAAAAATTAACAATGAATTTAATGAATACTTCAATAATGTTGGATTCAATGTTGCAAGAGATATAGGAACAAACTATTCAACAGTAGATGAAGATACAATCAGTTTTAATGTAAAATCGGAGCTTCATTTCTACAAAATCACTGAGGACGAAGTAGCATCAAAAATAAATGACCTTAAAGACAAAACTGCGCCAGGGGAGGATAACCTTTCGACGAAAATAATAAAATATTTACAGTCCTACTTAAAGGAACCTATAACGGTGCTCTTCAACAAATGTTTTGATTTGGGCTTATTTCCAGATAAATTAAAAAAGCTATGATTGTACCAATTTTCAAAGGTGGTGATAAGACTATCACGAGCAACTATAGGCCAATCTCTTTACTTAACGCTATTGCTAAAAAATTTGAAAGATGCATAAAGTCAAGATTGACGAGCTACATAGAAGACAACCAAATCATCCCCGATACTCAATACGGTTTTAGGAAAGGAATAGGAGTTGATGATGCTTTGGCAGACCTTACCGACACAGTAATCAAAAATTTTAGAAATGATAAAAAAACACTGGGCATCTTTCTAGACTACTCTAAAGCATTTGACTCTATAAGTCACACCAAACTATTACGTACTCTATATCAAATAGGCATTAGAAATAAACCCTTGCAGCTACACACAAATTATTTACAAAATAGATCTCAAATGGTAAAATTGAGAGGACTCGTTAGCGACGTGGTCACAAACAAGAGCTACGGTATCCCACAAGGTTCAGTACTTTCTCCAGTTATTTACACCATATATGTAGCTTCTCTGTTTAAATTTTCTGAAGATAACATTAAATTTATAGCATTTGCAGATGATACGGCCATTGTCGTGACAGGAATCAACTGGTCAGATACCTACCAAAGAGCTAATTGCATTTTAAATAAAACGATAAATTGGTCGAACAACCACTCCTTAAAGCTTAACATTGATGAAACGAAAATTTTACCATTCGCCATAAATAAAAAGTCTCTCCCAAACCAATCCCATATGATTAGAATAGCGGTAAGACATAATGGAAAACATCACAGCCTAGAACTTTGCAATGAAAGAGCTACTAAGTACTTGGGAGTGACCATAGATTGCCATCTAAAATGGAAGGAGAATATAGCAAATCTAAATAGTAAACTTAGAAGTCTAATCTATATATTTTATAGCCTTAGGAATATACTTAAAATGGAGGATCTGATAGTGGTATACAAGTCGCTATTTCAATCAATCTTGACTTACGGAATACTTGCATGGGGGGGTACTTACGATTCATACATAAACTGTATACAAGTAACCCAAAAACGAGCATTGAAAGTCCTTGCCAAAGTACCCATGGTATATCCTTCTAGACAAATATACTGCGTGACGAATACTCTGACCATAAAAAACCTTTACAGCCTGAAAATTTTAACGTATATGACTAAAAACAATAGACTCACTCCATACCAACACAATTACAATACTAGGACAGTAAATAAAAATGTAACAACAATATGTGCAAATAAAACAATAGAGCAAAAACACTTCACATACAGTGCCCCTAAATACTTTAATGAATTGCCCCAATATTTGAAAAATATGTCAAATAATGCAGAACATTTTAAGTATCATTTGAAAATTCATTTAAAAAACTGCCAGTTTTGGGAATAACTAATCAAAGCGGAACACAACTAAAATTATACAATACCATTGGAGATTATATAAAAGTTTATTAGGGATGTTTGTAAATTCATTCTTGTAATTTGTGAATCGCAATCTTGTTTTTCTGCTATTCCCTTATTATATTATATTATAGTATAATTTTTAATTTTTAATGATCTCACTGTTCTATTTTTGTCTTTTCTTTCTATTTTAGTTCCTTACCTATTATATTTATATTATACATATATATATATATGAATTGTAGACCTGTAAGATAAGAAATGTAAAAGGTTTGAACTATTACTCCTCCCTCCATGACACAAGTCACGGCTTACTTTGGAGGGAGTAAAGAAAATAAAGAAATAAAGAAATAAAGAAATAAATAAATAAATTGAAATTGAGATATAAAAACCTATCGATCCACTAATATACTTTGATGCCGGTCAGCTCGCCGAGGAAACACATTTTAAACATATGTAGAGGCACATGTTGTCACTTACTAACACTGAGTGATTTTTTATGAAAATGTCTGTCTTACTACTTAGCGAACACTCTTCAGTCCTACAGCACTCGATTTAGTAATACACTTTGGTTTTGGCTTAGGCTCCGACTTTGGATGAAATTTGGCACATAAGTAGAAGACGTCAAGGATATTCGATCCTTAAAATATTAGACCGCAACACTCCCCTCTTTAGGAGAAAAACGCCGTTAAAGTTTTTAGCGTCGGTTATCGATTAGTGAGTTTTTACATCTGACAGAAGCTGTTCAGTCTAGGTAGCAGTTTTAAGTGCCCGCAATCAAGGGGTCGTGTGTTCGATCCCCGCTCGAGGTATTATTTTTCTTTTTGAATTATTGTCGTCGTCGTGTGTTCGATTACCGGGGTGAGTATTGTTTTTGCGAATAATTGTGAATGTAGTTTTTTATGGTGAATCAGCAATGTTCACCTACAAATACATTTATTTTTACAAATCAGCAAACTGTTCGTTCAGTTAGATATGTAAATTAGACTGAAAACTCATTGTTGAACGGTTGCGGTGCCATCAAACTACGGTTGTAATCGAGCAATATCATAGTTGGCGGTAGGATCATCCCTTGTTCCTAGAATCAATCCTGCGTCCTTTTCGTGTCTCATAGCTAACTCGGCAAAAAGCAATAAACCAGGGTGACGCCCAACGTGGCTAGTCATAAATGCTATGGAGTTGAGTAATTGTGGCTTAAAGTAGATACTAGGGACGTAATTGTTTAACAGTTTCATAATTTCGGATTGCTCGAAGCGAAATCCTAACCGGATGATCATATAGGCCGTAGTTCCTAGAATGCAGTCTTTGTTATCTCCGTGCTCAGTGACAAATTGGGTAATTGGGTAGCAATAAGAGAAATGAAAAAATGCGTTTTCAGTATAATTTACATATCTAAATGAACGACCAGTTTGCTGATTTGTAAAAATAAATGTATTTGGGTATTTGAGTATTTGGCGTATTTCGAAGTTGCTAGACTGTAAAAAAATTAAGCATTTGGAAATCGAACGAACAAAGAACGACTTCTATATTCCACAATCGATCATATATATATTTATATATATATATATATATATATATATATATATATATATATATATATATATATCATCGATTGTGGAATATAGAAGTCGTTCTCTGTTCGTTCGATTTCGAAATGCTTAATTTTTTTACAGTCTAGCAACTTCGAAATACGCCAAATACTCGCTCGTCATTTTTTAATTTTATTAAATTGTCGGTCGTTAACAACATGATTTCTTTTAACTGCTTTTATTAACAATTTATATATACTACTAGACAATGATGTCCATGATACTGTACTCACTTCACTCTTCACGTTGCTACACGTTGACCCGAGAAGATGTATTGAAGTATTAAAAATAAATTAATCGGAACCCATCCTCTTTAAGTGCATTTATTTCAAAAACTACTGTGGGATTTCCAACAAGTTATGGGCCCATGGATCGCATACAATCTGTGGTGAGAGGATTCTCGCATCGTGAGTAAAATATTTTTTTGGTGAAAAAAAAGTGTCTCAGTCTTGGGGCATTTGCGAGCCTCCAGTGAAATATGGCAGGCCCCTTTAAATTTGCCATAACTAAACTAAATAATGAAAATTAGGAGACGTCGAACTACAGACTAGAGATGTATATGGTGAAAGAAAATTTGTGGGAAATAGTGTTGGGAGCAATTCGAAAGCCGGCAACCGGCGAAAAAGAGATCGCGAAGTGGACGGACGTGATGCGCAGGCCCGAGCTTCCATAGGGCTACTTGTGGAAGATGGATAATAAGCGCATGTGCGTGATGCGTCGACAAGTGAAGAAGCATGGGAGTAACTCAGGAATTATCACGAGAAGGCAACATTGACAAGTAGAGTCACATTGTTCCGAAAAATCTGCGATTTGCAATTCAAAGAGGGAGCAACATGGAGTCACATTGTAGGGACGTGCAGCGACAGTGGCACACGTCGCGGCGAACAGCGGCACTAGGGAGGAGACAGCCATCCTGACAGCGAAGATTCTCTCTTCTGCCGTGACCACCGAACGATACAGACGTTCCAGAGTTCATTGTATTGTCTTATTAAACGTTTAACGGTGTAAATATATTTGGTAAAAACAGAACGTTGTTTTATATGTAGAACGTGCTACATTTGGTGACCCCGAGTATATTCAAACAATTAGGCAACATTAGTGAATGTGTGTGTTGTGAATGAAAAAATGGCGGAACAAAAGACACCCGCAGTCGCGTCGCCATTCCACGCCGCCGAAGACGACACACAGAAGCATCCCGCTACACCGATAATACCGCGCCGGCCAAATCTGGGCGCAGCAATTGAGTCAATTGCGAATGTCAAACTACCGACATTCTGGAAATCCCAACCAAAAATGTGGTTTCTAAACGCGCAATCGCAATTCGCCGCAAACCACATTACATCCGACAACACCAGATACCACGTGGTTGTCGCGATCCTGGACTTGACGATCATGCGGGAAATAGAGGATTTTCTGGAAAATCCGCCAGCATCAGAAAAATATCGAGCCTTGAAGGCGCTGCTCATCACGCGTTTTTCCGACACACCCGAAAATCGACTGCAACAGGCATTGCAAGATGCAGAACTTGGCGACACGAAGCCGTCGCAACTATGGCGGCACATGAAGGCGTTGGCTGGTGAACAAATCAGTGAAGAATCGCTCAAGGTGTTTTGGGTAAAAAAATTACCGATTCGAGTTCGAGAAGTGCTCACCGTGGTCTCCAACACCAACATTAATCAGCAAACTGAGATTGCTGACAAAATTATCCGTGAACGTGAACCTGTCTCAAACGTTTACAGCGTTAACACAACAGATAATGCAGAAATAGCACGAGCTGTGGCAATGCTAATAGCTAAAGTCGACAGTTTGGAAACTCGACTATCGCAAAAGAGCGTATCAAGAATATCACGATCTCGCAAACGCAGCTCATCACGCAACGGCATATGTTATTTTCACCGAAAGTTTGGCGCAAGAGCAAGAAAATGCCAATCGCCTTGTTCGTTTCCCAAGTCGGAAAACTAGTACGTTCGCCGTCTGTAGACGAGATCGGAGGCGGCGAAGCACACGACAACAGACTCGTCATACGCGATCGCACTAATGAATATTTATATTTAATAGATACAGGAGCCGACGTGTCCGTAATCCCCATCGACACTCTGGAAAAACAACAACCATCGGATACGAAATTATACGCCGCCAACGGTACTGCAATTGAAACGTACGGCCAACAAATACGAACAGTAGACCTAGGACTTCGACGACGTTTCAAATGGAACTTCTACGTCGCAAAAGTTCCACGAGCTATTCTTGGTGCGGATTTTCTGAAACAGTTTAGCCTTCTTGTGGACTTGAAGAACAAGCGCCTCATTGATACTTCAACGAAGCTGTACGCCATCGCTCGAAACTTTAAAGGTGACTCACTCAGGATCTCCGCAATCAATCCATGCAATCGTTTTCATGCAATGCTGAAAGAATACCCAGAGCTGGTGAATAAATCCTTCGAGCCAACATCAAAACTGCATAATGTCGAGCATCATATTATAACGACAGGTCCTCCAATAGCAGAACGACCACGCCGGCTTGCTCCCGACAAGTACAAAGCAGCCAAAGCAGAATTCGAGTTCATGCTAGAACGTGGTATATGCCGACCGTCAAGCAATCCATGGGCAAGTCCTCATTTATTAAAGGAGAAAAAAACATCAGGCTGGAGACCATGCGGGGACTATCGAAGGCTTAATGCTGTCACATTACCAGATAGCTACCCGATACCGCACATTCACGATGTCACGCAACATCTGGCTGGGAGCAAAATATTTTCAACCATCGATCTGGAGAAGGCATATCATCAAGTGCCTGTGACCGAAAATGACATCCAAAAAACCGCCGTGACTACACCATTTGGATTGTTTGAATTTCCCGTCATGACGTTTGGCCTACGAAATGCAGCTCAGACGTTTCAGCGACTCCTGGACAACATCCTACGAGGGCTGGATTTCGCGCACGCATATCTGGATGATATTTTAGTCGCTTCTTCGTCCGAGGAAGAGCACGAAGAACATCTTGGCGTTATATTCAGTCGACTACGGGATTATGGAATGCGAATCAACCCCACGAAATGTGCATTTGGAAGAAGTGAAATCGAATATCTGTCGCATAAAATCTCCAAAGACGGCATCTTCCCTGTGAGAGACAAAGTGGAAGCCATCCTCAAATTCCCAAGACCTAAAACAGTTAGAGATCTGAGACGATACTTAGGCATTTTAAACTTTTATCGTCGGTTCCTGAAGAACGCAGCATCGACCTTTGCACCACTGAATGAATATCTGAAGGAAAGCAGGAAAAACGATAAAAGGCCGGTTGACTGGACGGAAGCCGCTTCGCAAGCATTTGAGGACAGCAAACAAATGGTAGCCAATGCAACACTACTTGCTCACCCCGCTGAGAATGCTTCTCTGGCCATTTCAACTGACGCTTCCGAAAGTGCTGCAGGCGCAGTTTTAGAACAATACGTCAACGGACATTGGCAGCCATTAGCTTTCTTTTCCGAGAAGCTCAGCCCAGCGCAAAGCCGATACAGCACATATGATCGGGAGCTGTTAGCAATATACATGGCAACAAAGCACTTCCGTCATATGGTAGAAGGACGAAAATTCGCCATACGTACGGATCACAAGCCTATCACGTTCGCATTTCGCCAGAAATCAGAAAAGACATCACCGAGACAAAGTCGGCAGCTACAGTACATTTCGGAATTTACGACAGAAATACTACACGTGTCCGGCGAGGAAAATGTAGTCGCGGATGCATTATCCCGCATCGAAACCATTTCAATGCCAACCAAAATAGACCCAGAAGACATCGCCAGCGCTCAAACCAATGACGATGAGCTGCAAAACCTATTGCGCGAATCAACGAGTATGAAACAAATCGTTATTGGCGACAAAAATATAACACTATACTGGGACATATCAACGAAGAATATCAGACCATACATACCAAAATGTCTAAGGAATAAAGTCTTTGACATGTCGCACTAACCATCGCATCCTGGAGGTAAAGCAACAAGCAAGGCGATCCGAAGAAAGTACTTTTGGCCTAACATGGACAAAAACATGAACAGTTGGGTAAGAACTTGTATCAGTTGTCAGCGTTCAAAAATACACAGACATGTTCGAAACATGCCACAGCAATTTGCGGAACAAAGCGGTCGATTCGAGCATGTACATATCGACATTGTGGGGCCTTTGCCTATTTCAAACGGTGAAAGATATTTATTAACGATGGTAGACCGTTTCACCAGGTGGCCCGAGGCAATTCCTACCGTCGACATAACAGCTGACACAATCGCTACTACTTTTTACATCGGATGGATATCTCGATTCGAAGCACCACGCACAATTACGACGGATCAGGGTTCTCAATTTGAATCCGCTCTCTTTCGTGCACTTGCACAACTGACCGGGTGCAAGCGAACAAGATCTTCGCCGTACCATCCTGCTGCCAACGGAATGGTCGAAAGGTGGCATAGATCATTGAAAACTTCATTAATGTGCCACGAAACGCAGCGCTGGACAGAGGTACTACCAACAGTTCTACTGGGACTGAGGACCGCCATCAAAAACGATTCAAACTGTTCACCTGCGGAACTAGTATACGGCACAACACTCCGACTACCAGGAGAATTTTTCACCGATGAGCAAATGACCCCGGACCCGCAAATATTCGTCGAAAAGTTCCGAAAAGATATGCAGCAATTAAGAGCAACACCAGTACAACATCATCGGGAGGACAGTATGTTCTTGTTCAAGGATCTGCAGTCATGTACGCACGTATTCTTACACGAGGATGCGGTAAAAAAACCTCTGCAGCAACCGTATACGGGTCCTCACGAAATCGTCCAAAGGATAAGCGACCGAGTTTATAAAATTCGGATTAACGAAAGATTAGTTACAATCTCAACAGAGAGATTAAAACCAGCTTATACAGTTCGGAAAGACGACGAAACACCACAAGCAGCTTCACCCAGGCCATCGTTTGGAACAAGTATCCAGAGATTTAGTGTTCCACTTCGAACATATACTGCAAAGAAAAAACGCGTTCAATTCGCAGACTAAACATCAACACTTCGATTTTGACATTTACGAAGTAAAGTAAAAATCAAAGGTTGCTGGAATGGAGCACTGTAGGGACGTGCAGCGACAGTGGCACACGTCGCGGCGAACAGCGGCACTAGGGAGGAGACAGCCATCCTGACAGCGAAGATTCTCTCTTCTGCCGTGACCACCGAACGATACAGACGTTCCAGAGTCCATTGTATTGTCTTATTAAACGTTTAACGGTGTAAATATATTTGGTAAAAACAGAACGTTGTTTTATATTTAGAACGTGCTACAACATGTGAACGGGATGCTAGACCTGGTAGCTAAGCTGAAAGCATTAGGAGAGAAACTCGCTGAAAAGCTGGTTGTCGCCATGCTTCTAAGCAGCCTACCGGATACCTACGGGACTCTGGTAACCACGCTCGAAACACACGCGTAAGCCGATCTCACGCTTAACCTCGTTGAAGGAAAAATCATCGACGAATATAAGAGACAGCAACTCAGCGAATCTCCGGGACTGTCGAATGCGGTGTTAAAACCATATATAAAAAGGGTGTCGAAACAGATAAACGGTGTTTTTTTGCGATAAAACGTGACATTTTAAGGTTAATTGCAGAAAATACTTGCCAGCGAACAACGTTGGTTCAGAATCGGATTCTGACACGCAAGAAAATCACGAGTGCTCTTTCAATGTAACCATGACAGACAATAATATCGAAAATGAGTAGTGCATAGACTCAGGGACGACCTGTCAGATGACAAGCAATAAAACATTTTTCTCAACGTAACGAAAGTGTGAGCGTAGTTCCGTAAACTTGGCCGATGGGAGCCCAGGCGACGTGCTCGGCGTCGGTTCAGGCGTAATATCGTGCAATCTAGATGACGGAAGAATGCGTACAGTGAAGATTGAAAATTTACTGTGGGTGCCAAGCCTAAAAGGGAGCCTACTTTCAGTCAGCGTACTCGACAGTAAGAGTTTCAAGCTGGTGTTCAAAGACCAAAAATGTAAAGTTCAACTAAATGGAAAAACAGTTGCCATAGGCGATGCGTGGAAGAATCTGTATCGTCTGAGACAAGTAAGGTGTAAAGCATTTGCAGCAAGTGAAAATCACACTTCTAATTGTATACACATGTGGCACATGAAACTTTACCATCGTCACCCTGATGCGATAAAGGAACTAGTGAAGAACAATTGGGCTACGGGTATAAACATCAATCCGTGGAGCATCAAGGAGCAATACGCCAGCTGTATCGAGGGAAAATCAGCACGAACATCATTCCGAACATTTTCCCCAAAGAATTTCACAGCCAAACTCAATGCATCCGAGAGCTGCTACACACAGCCGTATGCGGGCCGCTGCAGACTCTCACGCCAGAAGGAAAGCGTTACATATTAGCTATAATTGATGCCTGCAGTCGCTACACAAAGGTATTTTTGATGTAAAACAAATCCGAAACACCAGCATTATTGAAGGAATACATACAAATGCTTATTAATAAATTCCAAAGGAGATCCGTCGCTATACGATCCGACCGAGGAGGAGGGTATGTCAACAAAGATCTACAGAATTACTTAAAGGACCAAGGCATCGCTGTAGAATATACCACTGCATACTCACCGCAGCAAAACGGGGTAGCCGAAAGGAAGAATAGAACAAAAATAGAGGCAGCACGCAGCTTACATATAGCAGCAAAATTACACAAGAAATATTGGGGAGAAGCTGTAAACACGGCTAATACGCTGCAAAATATGCTGCCAACTAAGGCGACGAAAGCTATACCTTTTGAGTTATGGAATAAGAGGAAAAACTTGAAAAACACTCACGTGTTCGGATGTGTCGCATATGCCCACATATGTACATACAGAAAAACGAAGAAAACTTGACACCAAAGCACACAGTTTCGTGGGATACGCAGAAAAATCGAAAGCGTTTCGCTTGCTCGACCTCAAAACTGACACCATTATGATCAGCAGGGACGTGAGATTTATTGACGATAAGATGGCAGCGCTTACGGAAGAGCACAAAACACAAAATCACGACGACAGACGCAGAATTCAACTTAAACGAAAACGAAAAAGATACAAGTAGCGTTTGCAGTGAACCACAAAAATACCATGAAGAAGCAGACGCGACTCACGAGTCTACGATCGACGAAAGCAACTTAGAGGATACAAAGTACACACCAGAAGAAGATAGTGAAGTTTACGATAGCATCGACGAGAGTTCAGAAATGAACGGTGTGCGGTTTTTTGAGAGGGAAAATAGAGGAGTACCACCAGACAGATTTGATCCGTCTTATCAAGAAAAAACCCAGAAACTCACACAGAAATTACTAGAACCACAAAATTTTCACGAAGCAATGTCTCTCCCGGAACACCAAAGATGGGAACAAGCGATGAACGAGGAAATAAAGTCACTAGCGGATAATGAAACTTGGGAATTGCAACACCTCCCAACAGAAAAACAAATCATAGGGTGCAGATGGGTTTACAAACTAAAAGAAACGCAGGATTCAAGTCAATCGCATTACAAAGCAAGATTAGTCGCCCAAGGATTCACGCAAAAGTTTGGCACAGACTTTGATGAAGTCTTCACGCCTCTCGTACGCCAGACAACGACGAAAACATTCTTAGCAATTAAAGGTGAAAACAAACTAATTGTTCAGCACTACGATGCAAAAACGGCACTCCTTAACGGAGAACTCAAGGAAGAAATATACATGAAACAACCCGAGGGATACATAGCAGAGCAAGGATCTAGTCAGTCGATTGAAGAGGAGTCTTTACGGGCTCAAACAAGCGGCGAGAGTATGGAACCAAAAGCTGAATGGAATCCTTAATCATTAGAAGTTCAGGCCATGTGAAACAGATCCCTGTTTATATACACTGACACAAGAAGACAACACCATACACTTGATAGTTTATGTTGACGACATGATGATCGCCGGAAAACCGACAGAAAATATACAAAAAATATCAAACATGTTAAATTAACACTTCGGATTGATCGATCAAGGTGAGATTAGCCTTTAGCTTGGAATGTGAGTGCAGAAAAATCACGACCGAATTTATTACATCAATCAATCGGTGTACATACACAAGATCCTCAACTTTATGAAACTCGACGTTGCGAAGGCGTCAAAAATCCCTATGAACCCCGGATACTTGAAGATGAATCGAGAAGACCAAGAGGAAATAGAGAATACACAAGATCCTCAACTTTATGAAACTCGACGTTGCGAAGGCGTCAAAAATCCCTATGAACCCTGGATACTTGAAGATGAATCGAGAAGACCACGAGGAAATAGAGAATATTGTACCGAAAATTAATTGGAGCGCTATTGTACTTAGCAGTCCATACGAAACCAGATATCGCAGCAAGCGTAACAATACTCAGTCAAAAGGTTCAGGCACCTAAGCAAATAGACTGAACAGAAGCAAAACGGGTCGTACGGTACCTCAGTGGCACGACACAATTTTCTTTTACGCTCGGAGATCCAAAGAGAAAGAATACATAATCACTTTTGGGATACGCAGACTATGGGCTGAAGACAAGACAATGAGGAAATCAAACAGGGGATATATATTCACCCTACAATAACGCGCTATTACTTGAACGATTACATAAGACTAACTTAACATGCATATACAATTACTAAGCGGATTTCAGTTTTTGCCACAATTGTGGAATCGGAGGTTGGTCAGCCATAGCGTCAGCATAATTTGGTGGTGCATGCAGGTGCTAGCTCGCCCACTTTGAAATACGATGATCCTCCATTCGTTAGAAGAATTGAATGTCGTTGAACCTTACATTCGTTGTTCCTAGCTGTGGATCGGATATCGTAGATGGTGTTGGAACAGGCAATGGTAGCTCTGGAACTAGCTCTTCTTTAGCACTGGTCATAGATCTGTTGCTTGCTGGATGTTTATCGTTGTTGAAACTAATTGGATTTCAAGCTTTGAACATGCATTAAAGATGATGAGGGCTGTGAGATAGAATCATATGACCGTAAGTCCTCTAAAGTTACAATTTGGTGTGTCCCGCTACTTAAAAACTGAATTTTACTGGTGTTATTGATGTGCATATTCTTCATCATATCTTAGGAAAGGACTTCTTGTTACGGCTCTATTTTGCGTTACGCGCACCACTCTTACATCGTAGCCGACCCTGGCCACTGTTTGGGCAATCCCACCCCGCATCACCCACAAATAGGGGTGTGCGAAAATAAATTTAAAAAAAGGGCACCATCCGTTTCTGCGCCGGGACTGCCCAGTCCGCGAATCCTGAAACGGGAATAGGATCCGCGACGACCCCAGGCAGACCCCCATTTTGCCCTTATGGATTGTGGGTTGACCACGTTGCGTGGTTAACGTAACATTGTTGGTAAGCATTGCTTTCTGGAGATGATTGCAGAATAGCAGGTAGTGTGTTTATAACCGTAGCTTCATCATTTGCAAAAACTCTTCCATTTATTAAGATGCTGGTGGTCTGGTTGATAGTGTCAGTAAATTGGTTCAAGAATATAGTACCTGTAGCTATGTGCGCGTTGTCGGTACTGTTTCTGATGGCTTTGAGACTCTGAATGGAGAAAGTGTTGGTGATATACACAGTTTCACTCAATTTACACATGCTTAATTTTTTTGCAATTCAACAACTTCCACATACGCCAAATACTTGCTCGTAATTTTTTAATTTTATTAAATTGCCTGTTGTTAACAAGATGATTTCTTTTTACTGCTCTTATTAACAATGATACACAAATGAGGCTGGTAGTATAGTATACATCGTCTGGGAAGTACTATTTAAATGAACAAGCTTTCAAGAAATAAATTGCATACGGACAGTGCAAGCAATGAGTTATGGAGTAAAGATTTTTTGGAGGAAACGGAGGTGGTTTTAGTCGGTAGAAATCCGACATGCCGAGAAGCAGGAGCAACTCGGTATCTTTTGAAGATTTCTACCTCCCAACAACGAAAAAAAAAATTTATTAAGTCTTAAGCCTCCTCGATTGTGCAATATGGAAGTAGTTTTCTATCTAAAATATTTGTAGCAAATTTTATTTCATTTTAGATATTATTGAATTCATTGTTCCTGATTTTTCCCAATGAATGGAGAAGTTTATATTTTCAAGTTCTTTTTTTATTGAGGATAATCTCAATTGCATGTCCAGTTACAGGTTGTAATTCGTTTGGCTGTTTTCTGTGAATAATTTATTTATTTCATTCACTATTTTCGTAACATTAATGCTATCATTACACATTCTATTTATAACATCTTGTCTGTTATTATTTTCAAACACATTATTAATGTTGGCTTTGATAGTAAGAAAATCTTCATGGTCTGGTTTACCTGCAATCCACTTCCAAGCAGTATCAATAAAATCGAATTATCTTTTAATTTTTCGTGGTTTTAGATTTGGGTCAAGCTCTTGGATTTTCTGAATCTCGTATGATAAATGCGATGAAAGGTAATAATATCTCATTTCCGAGAGATTAGGAAATTGTTCCATTTCTTAAACAAATCGTTCGTACTGATCGTATAGTTTGAAGTTCCCATCCTGTATTTTTGCTCTTTCTGTATGGATTGAAACAATTTGGGAGCTCGAAAAATCCAGGATTTCAATTTTGGCGTTCACTATATAGGACAGAATCCTGAAAGAAAAACGTTAATTACGGATGTGACTTTTGTAAATAATTTTTCCAGATTCAGTTAAAACTGTGGAATTATTATTTTCTTTAACTATCTCTTGCCTGTATCTTGATGTCAATTTAGACCTAACTCTTTTATTTTGTTTTAGGAAGATTCTTTCGTATTGTTTAATGGGTTGCCTTGTTTTATTGTGATTTCTCATATCTATTTGTTTTTTTTCAGCTTTTCCAAATTTGATAAGTGAGTCAATTGGTATTTTCATTGTAGTCGAGCGAACGGTTCAAATATATTCATGAAAGCGATTCTTGAAATATCTGGGTGGTCTATCTTTCTTCAGGCATCTCATTATCTCCGTAAGAGTACTACGCCAACTTTCAAGCTGTCCATTGACTTCACTCTTGCACGAAAGGGTTTTCTAAACTTTGATTTTTAGGTCATCTTACATCAGGGATGTTATTGACGCTGATCTTAAGAAACTTTCATTGTCGATGATGACGATTTCCGGGACACAGAAATAGAAAAGTAGGTCGGTAAGTGGTTTCCTATTGTCTTTGACGGATTTAAATGCAATTATATTGGCCTGACTAAATTTAAAAAACTTGTCAACACCGTTCACCGGCTTTTCAGTACTAAAGAGATCAATATGATTTGTTTGACCAGCAAAGCTTGGAACTGGTCTAGCATTTAACACGGGTATCGATCATATTTATTTTCTTTAAAAATAAAACACCTTTCAGCTGATAACTATCTTTGTCACCAGTTTTCAGGATTATTTGGTTTCGAAATGCATTGACAGGTGCTTTTACAGTGGGAATGAGATTATGCGATGAGCTGCCATCACTGTAATCTGTGAGTCTTAGCGAATTAATTAAGGCTGCTGCTGCAGGTCGCGAAAGTGAGTTTGCGACAATATTAGCTGTACATGGCTTGTAAAGTAACTCATGGTTGTATTCTTCCAAGATGGACTTCCATCTTTTCATTTTCATTTTTGTATTCTTGGTGCTTAAAACGTAGGTAAGAAGTTCGTGGTTAGTATAGTCTTTGACCTTACGAGAAACATAGAGGTAGCTTTGCAGTGAGTTCAGAGCCCATATCATGGTGAGCATTTCCTTCCCATTGGTGGCGTTGTTTTCCCCAGTTTTGGATAACGTTTTCGAGAAGAAAACGTTCGGTTTTTCATCTTGTGAAAGAACTATACCAATTGCGTAGTCAGAACCATCAGTTAAAAGTTGGAAATCTTTTTGGAAGAATGGACTACCGCCTTGGATATTGAACAACTTTAAAGAGTGATAAACGCATTCGTGGCTTTAGCATCAAGGTGGTTGACTATATTTTTTTATTGATTTCTAGACACTCGTCCTCCTTTCTCTTTTAGAAGAGAAGTCAGGGGCTTCACATCTTTGGCATAGTATTTCATGAAAAGACGATAATTTTCAGAAATTCCTAAGAACGATCTAAGATATTTTAGCATTTTAGGTGTTGACATATTCAAAATTGCCTGGACCTTTTTTTGGATTAGTTTTGATACCATTGCTACCTACTAAAAATCTTAAAAACTCTATTTCGCTTTTGAGAACCTCACATTTATCCAACTGAATCTTCATGGTGGAGATTTTCAAAGTTTTTAAAACTTTGCATAGATTTCCAAAGTGCTCTGCTTTGCCTCTTCCACAGATGCTAATGTCATCACAAAGCAGCGCTGACTTATGTGCTCCCGAAGTATATCATCGACAGTCCTTTGGAAGATTGATGGGGTCTCTTTTAATCCAAATGAAGTATCTGAGTAAATTCAAATTTTCCATTGTTCATGAAAAAAGCGTTTTTTGGCATATCGCGCTCTCTAAGTGAAATTTGGTGAGATCCACTTTTAATATTAGCTATCGTAAAATATTTTCCATGTCACAAATTGTCCAGCATTTCACCTATTTCTGGTATCGAATATTTTGTCCGCAATCGTAACTGAATTCAGTTTGCGGTTATCAATTACCATCCGATACTTTTTCTCTCGAGTTGGGAATTTTAGGGAGATTTAGATCGTCTTATAATACCATCCTCGAAAAGTTTACTTATTTCCTTCTCGACTTCTCCTTCCAGAGCCGTTGGCTACGGAAGTCACAAGTCTTAGTCCGTATCTATTCTTTGACGGTGCTTGTGTAGGTAAATCGTTCATCTGGATCCGCAAGTTAGAATTGTTTTTAGCTTGGTTGCTTGCGCCTGGTTCAGGTGTGCTTCCCTGATATTTATATTATTGACCGTTTCTGAAGTATACTGTTTTAAGGGAATACGTTAATTTTTGGTGGAGCTTCATATAATTCTGAGCGGTATGAATTATGGATTGAAGCTATTTAAGGGTATCGTGACCAATAATAACATCCAATGAAATTAAGCTTAGAAGTATAATTTTTTTTTTACTTATTACCAAGTAAGCTTACGAGTGCGTGATAAGTGACTTTTAAGCTGCCTCTCGCTGAAGCGCGTAAAAGATTTTTTCGTTATGTAGGGGATTCTAAATGTGTGTTAGTTGTACATAACTCATACTAGACTCAGTGTTATTCGACGTGTTATTAAATACGTTACTGCATTCTGAAGCATCGAGATTGGGCAACGCTTCGGCAATGGAATCGATATTTAATCGGCTTGGTTGTATCAAATTATTTGGATTCCACATATTTCACTATTTAATGAAAAGATCACTTGAAAAAATATTTGGCACACATTAAGACTGATACGATTGCAGGCAATCACTTCTCAATAAATTCGAATATAAGTTATATTTTAAATAATCAATTTATAGGAGGAATAAATTTATGATGAAGAATATAAATTTTATTACCGTTTTAAATTAAACCTGATAATATTTAGCAGGTTCTGGAAAATATTAAAATAATTAGTTTCTTTATTTAGTTTTTTTTTTCATGATGAAAATGAACATTTATCTGGATCTGCCATAAGTAAACAGTATTTTGTAGAATACATTTTTATGCATTCGCGTAATTTTACAAATTAAAAATTTCTTAAACTACTTAGAGCAGCATAAATCCATGGTTGATCACTGTTAGTTGAAGAGATCCTGTGGTTAGGGTTGTCGATTGTTAGGGGAACCGCTTATTTCTACTTTCGGCGACGTCCTTTTTGCCCTTTTTGGTTAAACGAAGGCTACAAATTTTCAGCACACAAAGCACAATGTCAAAGCGGTCCCTGATTGGGCACCAGTTAATAAACACAAACGCGGAGTTTGTTTTAAAAAAATATTTCGGGGCTTAGCCCGTTCTTTATTACTTGAACGATTACGAATAACGACTGTGCAGAAATCGATGCGACAGCGGATTTGGGGTTTTGCCACAATTGTGGAATCGGGTTAGGCAACTTGCGGAAATAACACAGCTAGAGCGTCAGCATAATTAGGTCGTGCATGCAGGTGCTAACTTGCCCACCTTTAAATACGATGGCCCTCCATTCGCTAGAAGAATTGAATTTCGTTGAACCTGACATTCGTTGTTCTTGGCTGTGGATCGGATATAGAAGATGGTGTTGGAACAGGTGGGTAACTCTGGAACTTGTTGTTCTTTAAGCACTGGTGATAGATCTGTTGCTTGCTGGATCTTGATCGTTGTTGAGGCTGATTTTGCTTTAAGTCTTGACAATGTATTCCAGACGATGAGAGCTTTGAGATAAAATCATATAGTCATAAGTATTCCATAAGTTACCATATATTGACGAAAATATTAGAAAACAATATTCGAATTCATTCCCAAACAAGGTAATGAGATGTGACGCTAACATCTTGTGACGCTCTTTTAAATCTGCCAAGTACATCCTGCTTCTACTTTATCCAAAAGCAAGGAAGGTACGCCCCAAAAACAACGATCCGAAACAAAAAAACATAACGCAAACACGAAAATGGACCCCCAATAGACTAATAATAGATCGTAATAAAAACAAATTAAAAAACGTGGAAGAATTAATATACATTTCTGAAAAATTTACATTGAGAGTCAATGAAACGGATGAGATGATACGAAAAATTTAACTCGCTAATAAAACCATTTCCTCCATTCTGCTCATATTGAAAGCCACCTTCACAGGAGAATATAAATCCAAGTCTATAAATCTATAATAACACCTACGTTGTTTATTAGATGTGCACCACGACGACTCACAAAATTATCCGCAAACATGTTGAACGCCTTCGATACATAGGTTATCAGGCGAATAGTTTGAGCAAAGTGGGAACGCCACCGATAGTGAACTAGATGCAACAAAGAGCTGTACGAAATATTTGATGGTCCTTAAAACTTTTAGACAGCGAGAGCTATAATGAGGTGGTTGAGCACAACATATGCCCGAATATTGGACACCTTGAAAGATATTGAAGGGGACACCCGAGGATTAATGACAAGTGGGAAAGCCTAGGAAGCGATGGTCTGACTGTGCATCATTGTGCGAATTCCTTACTTGGTTGACACGGGGTAATGGCGCACGGCATGGAAAAAAACGAAAATATCTTTGGTTCACTCAGAAGCGGTAACCCCGCACCCCAAGCATGTCGTCTCGAAAACCAACTTACAGCGCTCGAACCAGGGAATCTGGTTTGGCAACTACCCGACCGGTCCTTGCGACAGAACCATTATCGAATCGGGAGTAAACTCGTTGGAGATAGACAAAGGGGGAGTCTGGTTCATGTCGGTCACCCGGACGGAAAGTTTTGAGGAACGGATTGACTTTTCGGGGTGAATGCAACACTGTAAAAATGAGATTTCCGAACAATTTATCAAGATGTTTGTTAAGTTTCTGAAAAATAAAGATTGGTGTGAGTCCCGAGAAAGAATGAAAGTGTGCTTCGTGTCAAACAATGAATTTTCTATTCGCTTCAAAACAAACTTCATACGTGAAAAAGCGTAGAATCTAGCCCCTAATTGATCTCACATTTTTCAACTTTTGTGACTAGACTTCAAAGCATCGTTTTATATGCTGAATTTTTGCGACTAATCAGTTCCAAGTGTGGTTATATCTGAACACGTGGAAACTGAATCATTTCGACGTGACCATGTGAACAATGAATGGAGGCGTGGATCACGAGTTCTGCCCTTCCTTTGATTTCGCGTTTTTTTAAACTTTTGTTTGAGAACCGGAGGAGATGACAGTGTTATTTGAAATTAAGCTAGTTTGCCAAGTGATTTTTAAATTGAACTTTGAATCCGTGCATTTTTTCACCGAAAATTGTAGGGAGAAAAGCGATGTGATTGCGTGGGAAACTAATGAACAAACCATCAAGCAGCTCGGGAAGTATCTTAATTAACTAATGAAATGAAAGCATTACGCGTCCTGAAATAGTTGATTAAGCATTAATAGTTTAAACATGGGTGTTCTAGAGCCATTTATATGTTAATTCTTTGCGGTCAAGTTTAGTGATTAGAGCTGGCTGGCTGGCGTCCGGTTTCAAATTTCAATGTTTATGTGATAAGTGGGGTGATGTGTTAGGTCTGAGAATATCAAGGTCGTTTGACTGTGGATTTCCCATTATGTGATTCATATGTGATAAGGGAATTGTAATAGCGCACGCAGCCAAAAATAATAATTTTTGGGAATTTTTGGGTGCATCCAGAAGCGGCAACCCTGCACACAGAAAAAACCAGCTTGCAGCGCTCAAGCGGGAGTCCGGTTTGGGCAGCTACCCGACAGGTTTTTGCGAAGAACCGCTAGCGGACGGACGAGTAGGATTGCTGCCAGGGAGACGGGGATTCGTTTCTTTGAGCTCGAGCGGACTGGACGAGGCTAGCCAGCAACAGGCCGCGGCTGTAGCGGTTATAAATCCATTTTTCTCCTGGCCCGACGAAAGGAGATCAACGGAACGAAAAGTTGGTACTTGAAGTGACGAAGTGAGATTAAACAATCCTAATTTTAATAAGCGGTTCAGCCAAAAACGGAAATAAATGGCTTTTTAATCTACCCAGCTTGCAATTAACGGTTTGTTGGTTGCGAAGATAGACCGGTGCAGTGATGAAAACGCGAAACACGAACGACGTACCTACGGGACTCATCAGTGCTTTGAACGGCTAAAAAAGTGTTTTCGAAAGAAAAGAATGTGCATCGTTAGCAACGCTCGTCGAAGGAAGATGTATATTAAAAACGGTTGAAATCAGACTGATATGTTTTGATTATTCAAATTAGAGCATCTGCAAGTTTTTTTTTTGTAAATCCGAACAACTTCGAAGTGATCGTGAAGTGAAAGAAAGTTTTTGCCAGCTATAACCGTGGATTCAATAATACTGATTATCGAACGATCGGTCGTATGTATGGTGAAAAATGAAATATGCCCGAAATAAACCTGAAATGGTGAGAACTCGCAAATCGCACATGTCTCCGGTAGTAGTTTCAAAGATGGCCGAAGAGAAGTCTTTCTGAGGGCGATCCAAGATGGCCACAACTGATTTTTGTTATACCTGAATGAGTATAACTAATTTTTGGCCACTTGAACATTATGCTGGTTACTGCATCAATACCTAAATCAATTGGCCCATTCCTCCTTTTTTTTGATTTCATCTCATTTCATATTTGAAAAATGTTTATGTTGCATGGACACAGATGCCAAGTGAAGGGAGTGTAATCGTTTTTGTTTTGTTTTGAAAGATTATTTCCATGGAAATGCTAAGTAAGTCAAAGCATAAATTATTATATAGCACTTACATACTGTAGAGGAACAAAATAAACTGACTGTAATCATTTTTTTAGAATTTAAGGCTCAACATTATGTAGGAATAATTCTAGTTCCTAAGTGAATCACAAAATTATGAGTCTAAAAGTGGTAATATAAAAAAAAAATTAAGAAAATACAACAGATTGGCATATGTAGCAATAGACACGTTGAAAGCAAAAATAAAACATTTACAACATAGAAATATTTAAAAGGAATCTAAACCATCATTAAAGTAAAGTTTTAACTCTTATATACCTTAAAGTAGTTTACAATAATTACAAATCAAATTTTCTAGCGGTTCACCTCTTTAATTATATTTTTTTGTAATGTGTACATATTCGAAGTAGAATCAATAAATTTATCATGAATTGAAAAAATACAGAGTTTACTTGAGGGCTCTCCCTCTTCAATGACCTCCATTTCCAACAGCTAACGGACTAGACCGGCCAAGGTAAGTAGTGGTGGGCCTAGTGCGCACAACACATGCGGACACGCAAGCGCTAGGCCATGGTAGGGCGGGCCCAGGCAGCGACATCTGCGCCTGGCGAGTTCCGCTGAAGCTCCTCTTCCAATTCGAGAGTGGCACGGCCACCCGAGAGATTGTTTTGGTACGCGGTAGTCTTTCGTTTTCTTTTCTTTCTTGCCTGTTTTTGTTTTGAGTAGCTTCGGAAGTCCACCAATAGACCAATGTAACGTAAAGATTTTTTTTCTCGGGCAGCCCTTGAACGGTATTATCTCGGTATGCGCGCGAGAATTCTTTGTGTAAAGTAACGTAGGAGGTATAGCCTCACAAGATGAATAGTTTGCTTTGTTGAATGAAATTTTTTTATCGATATTTAAGCGGGCAATTTGATGGCTGAATCTCTGGAAATGAGATTCGGGACTGATGCTAGAGAACGCACCCACGACGATACGCGCCGAGCTGAGCTGGCCTGCCAACAGCCATCACTCCTCTAGCTAGGTAGAGGCCGAACCCAAATTCGTCTGAACGACACATGGGCTCGTTGCCTCGTCCCGGAGACTTAACGTCCATTGAGGCCAACAAGACGAAAGTCCTGTTGGCTTGAAATTTCGAAGCGAAAATGTTCGCTTGTACTCATTTCATTACAGAATTTCGAAAAGCTTTGGAAAAATGACGTTTGGATATTTTAGATAGATAACAAATTTATTTCTAATTCAGTAAAAATAGTCGGAATGATTCAAGCCACTACCAAACGCAAGTAGTTTATCATATTTTCATGATACATATTGCATGAAAACAATTTTTGTTAGCCCGACAAGACGCGTACTGCAGTCCGCAAGAGTGTATAGTTTTGCCGACGGGAGATAAGGAATCGCGTGCCAACTTAGTGCTTGTAGTTCTTATCAGCATGTGAGTTGACTAGTTTTGTACTGCCGGAGGTGAGTGCTCACCGCAAGTAAATTTATTTTGGTAATGTGAATTGAATTCGTTTATTTGAACCGCAGGTGATATAATGCAAATTTTCGAATTGATAAACATGTTTAAATTTTCCTAATTTACGAAAAGATTTGGCTTTGAATTTTTCTTCAATCTGATTACGATAAGAAATATTCTCAGTCAAATGGAATTATTATAAAAATGTGGTTTTCTTTTCCTATTTTTAAATGAAAGACAGTATAAATAAATTTCTGAAAACGGATTGAAACAGAGAATGGAGTTTTTTAATTTAATTCAAATATTGACTGTTGCAGTATCTTTTCTTCAAGGCAGCCCAGTACCAGTGGTGGTGGTTCAAAGAAAGTACCAACAATTTACCATTCAACCTAGCGCTACCTGATAATAATACAGTGCAAGTGGCATTATCTTTTCGACTTATGACTGTTGGTATAGCTGCAACAAGAACGGACACGTCGATTCGAAATGATGACGATGCTGCTGTTTCATCATCATGGTCGAATATCCCACAAATACAACCATCAACAACTTTCATGACTACAATACCAACAACAGAACCATCTAGAAGATTTGTTACAGTCGATGAAGCAATAGAAGGATTTCGGCAAGATTTGATTAAGAAATAAATGAAAATAGTTGGAATTATCGAGAGCAAAAATATTTTTAAAGACATTTTAAATTAGAGTTTGATGACGAAAAAATGTTAACAGTTCGATGCACATATGACAGCAACTATTCCAAGCGCTCACTGAAAATCACATGTTACGAATATCATGAGTTTGATACCGAAAGAATTCTGAGTAATGGCGAGGTTGAATATATATAGTAAAACAGTAAGATCCAAACTTTAAGATCGATATAGAATTTTCGGATTTAAAGAAAATAAAACAAACCTATACTATGAACATTGCTTAAGCCACGAACCGCTGCACAACGATCTGGAAATGACAAATAATAACAACGATGTGGATAACGATCTTCAACGCTCTCTTGTGGTGTATAGAAAATTTTTTTATACTAACAGACCGGTAATTCTTAAGGAACACTTTAACGAATTCATAAGCTGCTATACGTTTTTGAAACCCTACACTGATATGCCGCAGAAAGTGAGCCAATTAGGAAAGCATTACGTGAGCTGTTCGTGGGCATATGATGATGCAAAATGTGGACCAGACACTTGTGAATATTATGGTGTTAATAGGACAATATTTGGAATATAAAAGCTTGTTGATTGTTACAAAAGATTAATAAATAATTAAATATTTTTTTATTCTTCAATCAAAACAACAGTGTATCACTGTAAAACTTAACATTAACGAACAATGAACATTTCCTTATGATCACTACATCATTATATCCTTGACATTTATCCTGGAATTGTGTTTCGCTGAAAACCCCAACCAATTCACAAATGCTTGACTACCATTCCTTTTTAATATTTTTTTCCACAAGATAAAGCGACGGATGCTTAGCTTTCAATAGTTCAAGCTCATAAAAACCACCTTCAATTTTGTTTGCTTCGTAATCTTCTAATAGGAATGTAACGGGATTCTTTATACGAATTTGTCGAATTCTGAAAATTTCCGTAGTCCAATTTGTTGTACATATAACCCTTTTCAAATATATGTTTTTATTTACTGATTCGCACGTGATCACCCACATTATATTTAAATGGACCCATAACCTTAATTTTGTTGTATACGGTGGACTGAAGTAATTTTTCATTGGATCTATTCACAGCAGACGGAGCCATTTTTATTGTTCGGTGTTTTTTATTAATGTAGACAGTGACTATATCATCAACTTGATTGATCCACCTATGATTCCCATTCATACTAAACTCTTTCCACATCATATTCTTTAGTGTACTATTGAATCCTTCAACAATTGATGCCTTAAGAGGACTATACTTAGAATATTGGTTTATTTGATATTTCTCCATGACATTTTTAAATTGTTTGTTGTAGAATTCTTTTCCATAGTCTGTTTGTAAATCTTTAGGTGTGCGTCCTTGTTGGAAAATTTGTTCAATTGCCATGTCCTTTGCCAGTTTTTGTTTTGATCGGAGCCGTCCATGCAAACTTTGAAAATGTTTCGATGATGATAAGAAGGAAATAAAACCCTGTATTATTGCTAGCATATGCTCCCATTTCGACTAAATCGGCATGTCACAAGTCATCCAAACCTTTTATTATAAGTCGTCGTCGCATGAAATTTTTTCGAGCGGGTGTATGCAATTCGTTTACTACTTCCCGTTTGCTCATTTTAGAATGACCTGAATTTCGTTATACGGTTGATATTTGTATAATAGTAGGTCTTTCCTTTAAAAAGCGACCAAATTTATCAACACCCGCTTATAAATAATAATAATAACTAGTGAATGATGATGATGATTATGATGAAAGTTATCGTATTTATTCTATTATTTGTGATTCTTTTAATTCTTCAATAATTGATATTATTTCGTTATGATTATTGTGATCTGGTTGTTGCGATGCAATTAGCAACTGCAATCGACTTACTAATTCATTCGGATCATTACAATATATATAGTCTTTCTGTTTGTTAGGTGTTTGCGTTAAGCTGTAGTTGTTGTATTTAATGTTGGCCGTTCGTTTTAACCCCTTTCTTTCTTTGCTATTCAACAGCTTAAGAATTATTTGTGTATACTTAAAGCTTCGATTTCCATTGACTTGACTACTACTGTCATAAGATCGCCTGTAAGCATTACTATGCAGAAGAATATTCTTATAATTCTCTGAACGCATTGGTATATAATGTTTGATCTGGGTTCTTCATAAAAAGAAGTTCAAATTAACCTTGAATTCACATGTAAGAATTCTCATCTACGAGTATTTGATTGCCATCGATTACGAAATTTGAATTTCCTATTTTCCAATTCTCCTCAGCATCGTCATCCTTATATACACCATAAATACTATCAATTATAGTCGGTTGATTTACATAAATATCTAGATATTGTTTAGAAATATCTGAAAATGATTTTGCTTCATTTACTCTTCAAGATGTTTTTGTCGTTCTGGAGAGGTTACATATTTACAAACAGCTTTTGTAGAAGAATTAGATGAATTGCTGGTGCGGTTAAGTTTCGCTTAAACTATGGTAGAGGAGTTTTGAAACTATCTTTTTCTCCTTCACTATCTTCCTTGAAACTGTCTTCTTCTTCCCTTTCTTCCTCTCTTTCTTCTTCTGCTTTTCCTTCATGTTTAACTCGAAGTAATGAAGGCTCTTCTTTAATTTCATTTTTTATGTCTTGATCTTGCAGCAACTTAGTTCTTTTAACAAATTCTTTGAGAGGTTTCGCGATTGACTCAAATGTTTCCTCCAACTGAATATCCCGGCTTTGTTAGCTTTCAGCTGTTGATACTTTTTCCTTATCGAATTGTTTGTCTGTACAATATCACTGAGTAACTGTTTATCACATATTTTCCTTTTCATTGTTTATGGGGGGCAACAGCAGCAGCAATTTGTCTTCAAGTTTCGAAAGGTCTCTAAAATATTTTGAAATATTCTTTCAATAGGTTCTAATTTGGTTTTGAAATGATTTTTGCTGTACCTAAATCGATTTGTATCTTTTTCGAATTGTGTGGAACTATCTTCACTGTTTCTCCACTCAAACCGTATTGAACTGTTATCAAACTGTATTGAACAGCTATCGAGCTGCATCAAACTGATCCTTTGAACTGCAACTGAACTGCTATTGAACTGCTTTGAATTGTTAAACTGGTCCTGGTAACTGCTATTGAAATGCTTTCAACTGTTAAGCTGATGCTTTGAACTGCTTTGAACTTTTAAACTGGTCCTGGAAACTGCTTTTGAATCCTTTAAACGGATCTAATCTATTTATGAACTGCTTCGATGCTGTGATTTTGCTTTCGTAGTATTATGCATATATCGAATCCCTTTCGATACCGACCTTTGTCTAGGGGACTGTCTTTATCAAATCCACAGAACCCATATTTATCATTTTAACATTCCCCACAACGATTCTAAACTGAAACTGAAAGTCATGCCTGTGTTTACGTGATTATGATAAATGTGTTTTAAAATCATATCATCCTGTTTGCATTATCTCGAATAAGGTGTTTCGGTATTCTCGTCTAAGGTTGACACAAATAAAAATTATCAATATTATGATGGCGTCCCATACAGAAATATGATCGAATGTTCGAATATTCTCGCTGGCAATATCATCGAAAATGAAAACAGAGTTAGACTCGGCCTTTTCAGGTGGAATCACTTCAATATTGTTTGAAAATGTATAGAAACCTAGTCCGGAAATAGTTTTTACAGCCTGCTTCAAATATTTATATTTGAGTTGGTATAATGACTTCGAGCATATTTAAATATTTTCAAATTTAACGCCATTGGGATGTTTCAGTAGGGAAATCATAACGTTAGTTTTGCAGCATGAGGGCCCGACAATGATGGCTCGAATATTATTAGGCAATAAATTGCTATGTTTAGTTGTATAGGTTTTACTTGCAATGTCAGCATTTTCCACCAACAACTTTTTGGTGTTGTTGTATAAACGGCATCGTCTTGACTAAACAGCAAACGTGTAAATAACTAGGCTTTGCCGAAAGTTTTCTAGTGTGCGAAGAGTTGTTAAACAAGGTGAAGCATAAGCGTCCTTATACGCAAAGAAAACGATCAGCATAAAATGATTGATCATAAAAAGAAATGTACTAGTAGATCATGAAAAGCGGTGAGGGGTAGAGGGCTCATTAATACCCTAATTAATAAACTACCGATTGAAGTGCATTTGCATGGTTATCAATACTGTGGTCCTGGCACGAAACTAAGCGATGGTGATCTTGGAATACATTTATTGGATCAAGCCTGTAAGGAGCATGATAATGGTTATTCAAAATTTAAAGAAACGAGCGATCGACACAAACTAGATAAGATACTAACCGAAAAGGCATCGCAACGATTCGGATCAGCGGATGTAGGATTAGCAGAACGCGTTACTTGTAACCAACACGATGAAAGCAAAGATAAAATTAGGAATGGGATTGAAAGGAAAACCGAAATTTGGAACAGTTGTTTCCAAAGTCCGCAAGATCATCAAAAAAAAAAAACCCGAAAATATGAAGGCGAGTATTAAAAATATATATATATAAAAATATGTATATATAAATATAACAAAGGGACGGAAGAAGACCCTCAAAACCCCAAGAATAATACCCATTCCTAATGTTGGTGGAGTTCTGCTGTTTCTCGTTCCTCTTTTCGCGGGACTATCCGCAATTGGTGCTTTATCGGGTGGAGCTGCGGGAATAGCTAACGCTGTTAATGATGCTTATGATGCTAAAAAAACATAAAAAGAGAAAAAGCGACTTAACAAGAAAATGGAGGAGATAACTTTGGGTCTAGGATTGCATTTGAAACCATATAGAATAGGATTAGGGTTGCTTTTAAATCCGGTTTCAAAAACTTTTGAAAACGTTACCCAAGACAGCATTAAATGAGAATGATTTGAGGAGGTTCGCAAGATTCTTACCAAACTTCAGCGGAGTTTTTATGCGAAATAATTTGCCGAAGAGGCCGGCATTGCAAAACGAATGTAGTATTGTCAATTTAGATGATGTGCAAGGCCTTGGAACACATTGAGTAGCGTACAGCAAATAAAAACATTATGTGGAGTACTTCGATAGTTTTGAAAATTCACCTCCACCGATAGAATTGGTCGATTATCTAGGTTCTAATATAGAATACAACTACAACACATAACGAAGCTATGACTCGTACAACTGTGGACATTTATGTTTGAATTTCTTCTATAAAATGTTGTAAATTTCTAAGACATCTATGTGAATAAATACTTTGACAAAAAACTCACAATCAATCATTGTTTTAAATACTACCATGGCGCTGACGTTAACTCTAAGTGAAAATACATCCGTTCTGACAACAGACTATTTTCCACCTATCAATTTACAAGGTGGTTATCAAGGGCGGATCCAGCATTTGACTCAGGGGGGGGGGGTCACTGCCTCGAAAATCACAATAAAAGAAGACACATATTTTAAACTATTACCTCATATTTTTTAGTTTATTGTATTAGGCATATAATTGTGCATACATTTATTTAATAAAGTAGGGAAACCAAACATACAAACAAAAGCTGAGCACAGTTTTATTATCATACAAAATTATAGTAAATATATATGGCACTGGAAAATGAAATGCGAATTATAGTTTAGCGCATCAAACTGGACAACTTTTCACAATGAAACAACTTTATATTTGGAGCGTTATGTATAAGTACTAGTTCCTGATCCCTGTAATTTGATGACTATAACGAGTCCAATATCTTTTTCCTCTGTCATTATCCTCAATTCATCACCAATTTCATCCTCAATTTATCACCACAAATTTTGTTTATATAATTGGGTGGAAATTTGAATTAGAAGTCCGACATCCCAAATATGCTAAAATACTGGGGTTTTGAAAATCAACTAGCTCAAAGCAAAGTTTTACAGGATTGTTTAACAAAAAAAGTGAAGTTCAATGGTCCTACTGAGCGACAAATTTATGGCCGCGTTTTTCCGTTCATACGGCCAGAAGTGGAAATTCGGACCGGTATTTTTTATTGATTGAATTCCGACTTCCGGCTGTCGAATACGACCATTGAATTTTACTATTTTTCTTTAAACTATCCTATAAAAATTAGCTTTGTGCTAGTTGATTTTCATTGTCCCGGTATTTTGGCATGTTTGAGCTTTGAGACTCACCAATAATGGACAATTTTTATCGGAAAAGGTTAACTTCGTTTTCTAATTCAAATTTCCACCCCCTTAAATAAAAAAAAATTGTGATGATAAATATTCAAGGCCCCGGGAAATCACCATGTTTTGGAGTTTCCCGAGTGAAAAAGCGGAGGAACTGACTTCGTCAAGGTCAAGGACAAGCGCTTCACGAAGTGTCAAATATGTTATAGTCATCAAACGAAAGAGATCAGGGTCTGGTATGTAGTCGAGCTATTTCTAAAATGAGAAATCCACTCTTCTTTTTTCTTTTGAGAAACGTTCAATGACTTCCTCTGCGTCAATTGGTACACTTTTATGAACACGGAGAAGTGCCAATCCTCTGAGACGGTCTTCTGCCATTGAAGCTCGAGGCCAAGTTTTTAATCGGCGGAGAGTAGAGAAGGACCTCTCTGCCGTAGCTACACTTACAGGTAGAGCAGCAATAATATTTAAAAAGTTTCTAATATTAGGATACATTTCGCCGTCACATTCTTCTATCAGCAGTTAGGTTAATTCTCTCTTACCATTCTCTTACAACTTTGAAGTGATTTTGATGCACTAATTTATTGTATATATGTGTTGAATTTTATTTATTTACTGTTTCACTGCACTTTACACGCACTAACGATGCACTTATTTATTGTATGTATAATGTTTAATTTTATTTATTTTAATTTTGTGACAATAGTAATGTGTCTTTTCGCTCGTACCACCTTCGTGGGTACTTTTAATAAATTGAAATAAAAAGACTGATTCAAATTTTTTAAAAATATTAAGTTTTTATTTCAACAGATCAGTATAAAGGAACACAAGAGACTAATTTCTAAATCTTAGATTTTTTTTTTATTATTCGCAGGAAAGTGAATTTTAGAAAAATGTGCATGCTAAGCACTTAGGATTTAACCAGAGACCCGAGAAATTGTTTATGTTATGAAATGACTAACGTGCACTTGTGCGCCTAGTTCTTAAAGGTGAAACGCGATACTTTATAAACATTGAAAGATTTATCGTCATGTGCATGGGAATGGTGTTTGGAAACATTGATAAGAGTTTAAGTGTGAAGTGGAGATTGTTTTGAATTTATGTGCAAAAGAAGATTGCAATTTGAAATTAGAGTAGTTTAAATTTGAAGGATAAGAAAATGAACAAGAATCGATACCGAATCAGAATAAGGATTCTGATGTGGTAAGAGATTCTTGTTTTGCGGAACGAAGAAGGTGTGGGGCGATGACTCAATCAGGTATTATTTCACTGCACTTTACACGCTTGACTCGCTTAGCTCGCGATCACAAAACAATAGAACTATTAAGTTTCTAACCGTAATGACCAGAGAATGGTGCTCGCGCGAAGAATAAACAAATGAACAGCGTGGCTGTACGGCTCTGGAATATGTTCCATGACAACACTAGAGAGGAGTTCAATTTTCATAACACTTGTATTTTGAATACACGCTCCAAAATTATTCACATAGGCTTTTTGCGGAAAAACGAATGATATATGTACATATGTATGTACGTATTTGTTTATCGTGGCGTATACGGTCATATTAATGAAACAGAAAATCGTAAAAATCACTAGTTTACCTAGGCTCAGGGGGGGGGGGGTCATGACCCCCATGACCCCCCCCTTGTATCCACCATTGGTGGTTATGTATGCGGTCTTGTTAATTTTCAAACATATAATTCTATGTATACCTAACGTGGATGAAAAAAAAATTTTGCACATTGGGAAGCTCGTTATAGAAGTACCCATTGGATCGTACGAAATTGATGATATTGCCAACTTTCTATATATAGAGCAGTCTAAATTCGATAAAAAAATAAATTTTTCACTACGCGCTAATAAAAATACCCTCAAAAGTGAAATAAAGTCAAATGCTTCTATTTACTTCAATAAAGAAAGATCCATTGGTCAATTACTAGGATTCACTAAACGAGAATTGAAAATCAATGTGAAACATACTTCTGATTTACCCGTCAGCATAAGCAAAGTGAATGTAATACGTATTGATTGTAATATAGTTGGAAATTCTTATATTAATAATATTCCCTCACACGCAATCCATGAGTTTTCGCCTGAAGTAGAACCAGGATATAAAATAGTGGACGTTCCTAGTAATGTCATTTATTTACCGGTGAACATTTAACGAATAAGCACGCTAACTCTCAAGCTGATTGACTAAGACGGAGATATAATAAACTTTAAGGGAGAAACAATAACTATCAGACTTCATTTGAAGCCGCAGAATGCTACTATATAACGATGATAAATACCTGTCCAATGATGTAGGCACAATCAGTTCAGACAAAAAAATCGAACGAGTTAGACCGCAATTAACATTACAAAAAAGCATATCAAAATTTTTAAACCACAGTGGAAAGTGGCACATTTTACCCACATGCAGGGTTGCCAAGTTGGGGGTTTTCACCTCCATTTTGGGGTATTTTACATACCTTTGGGGAGAAACTGGGGGTCAGTTAATTATATTTTTATTTTGGGGGTGAAATGGGGGTTTTATCAAATTAATCAATTGTTTGCAAAATGTAATTTATGAAATCTGATTCACTTATTGCACACTAAAAATAATTTTTATTGTGCCATTCGAAGACTTCAAGTATTGGCATATCCAGCAAATTATCATTGATACCATGGCTGGGATAAAACTCCACACTAGCAAGGAGTTTTCACCAAATTTAATTTATTTATATTTTTTATTACTTTCAGTGTCAGTTATGCTATTATAACGTTTTATTTTGTTCAATACTGTTTTGGGAGCTCAACCAACTGTTTCAGCGATTTTATGCACAACCTTACCGATTTCAGATTGCCAAATTCTGGCTTTTTTCAATTCAATTGAAGTGTGAGTTCCTCTTTGTGTCATATTGCTGCCGTAATGTTTTAAACATACACTATGCTCAACAAATGATGAAGAAACACTTTCTGATGATTTGCCACACCGTTCAAATTATAAAAGGGAAGTCAGCTCTAGTTCGTTAAAGCAACGCAAGTCATGTTAGTGCGTGTTCCATTTTATCTCTAAATTTTAAATAAATTTTTATAGATTTATTTGTTTCAATCCATCTACAATTTAAGAATATCATTTTATTTTACATATTTCAATAAACTACTCGTACACATGAAACTCCAAAAATATATTAAAAAATTTCATTATACTGCTACTTGTGTTAATTTTAAGTCTTGAAAGTATATTTGTTCTATTTTGACTTTAACTCACTATGAAATACAGATGAAAATTTACTTGTTACATATAGTTATTTGACAAAATTTTTTGCTAATTAGTAGTATGGATGTGGCGGTTCTGGGACACTTTTTCCCACGGGTATCGGATTACCGCCCCCCACGGGTATCGGATTACCGCCCCCGCATGACGTCATCTGTTATCGCTTCCGGTGGCGCCCATTTTTTCCCACGGGTATCGGATTACCGCCCCCGCATGACGTCACCTGTTATCGCTTCCGGTGGCGCCCATTTTTTCCCACGGGTATCGGATTACCGCCCCCGCATGACGTCACCTGTTATCTCTTCCGGTGGCGCCCATTTTTTTTCCCACGGGTATCGGATTACCGCCCCCGCATGACGTCACCTGTTATCGCTTCCGGTGGCGCCATTTCTTATCGCTTCCGGTGGCGCCCATTTTTTCCCACGGGTATCGGATTACCGCCCCCGCATGACGTCACCTGTTATCGCTGTCTGGGGCGCCATTTCTTATCGCTTCCGGTGGCGCCATTTCTTATCGCTGTCGGGGTGTTTCCCACGGCCAGGTGTTTACCAACCGCGATGAGTCATGCTGATGAATAGGTGTGATAAGAAGTCAAGGTCACAGTTCAAGGTCAAGGGTCAAGGGTCAAAGGTCAAGGGTCAAAGGTCAAGGGTCAAAGGTCAAGGGTCAAAGGTCAAGGGCCAAAGGTCAAGGGTCAAAGGTCAAGGGTCAAAGGTCAAGGGTCAAAGGTCAAGGGTCAAAGGTCAAGGGTCAAGGGTCAAAGGTCAAGGGTCAAGGGTCAAAGGTCAAGGGTCAAAGGTCAAGGGTCAAGGGTCAAGGTCAAAGGAGTTTTCCCAACCGCGGTGAGAGTCATATCTCAATTCTGAGTCATATCCCAGGAAACACCTATGACATCATCTTCAATTTCGCAACAAAATGCAATATTCTGAGTCATATCTCAATTCTGAGTCATATCCCAGGAAACACCTATGACATCATCTTCAATTTCGCAACAACACGCAATATTCTGATTTCGCAACAAAATGCAATATTCTGAGTCATATCTCAATTCTGAGTCATATCCCAGGAAACACCTATGACATCATCTTCAATTTCGCAACAACACGCAATATTCTGATTTCGCAACAAAATGCAATATTCTGAGTCATATCTGAAACACATTACCCCAAATACCTAAACCTTGAATCATCTACATAAACATCCTGCACATAATATTCCCATAACCACAAAAATAATAACCATCCACTTGAAATCCAATAACTTCCCAGAAACGAAAATGCCACTCACCGGAAATTCCACTGATAAGGTGGAACACAAAAGATCGTATTACTGCACTAGTTGCAAATCGGATCGGCATAACGTAAATAATTGCCCTTATTTGAAAGATAAAGATAAAAGAAGGAAATAATAAATAAAGATTAGCGATGGGCTAAATACAAAATTATAGTAAATATAATATTAGGTTACCCTTAAGGAATTTATAAAATAAACAATAGAATTATATAAAAAGACAAGACCCCAACAGGAATCATTCCAGTTGCTATTCTGCGTTGTAAACCAGTATTCATTCAAAGTGAATTTTTATACCTTGTCGAAAAAATATAAAAAATTGCAAAAGATAAAAAGTGATTAAAATTTAAAAAGTTTATTTTAAATATAAAATACCTAAGTTTTTATTTAAAGTGGAAAAGAAAGAATTAGATCTTGCAGATATCCAATCCTCTGCTTTCACTTTGCATCTCAATTAGGAAAGTTTTTATTTTGAGCTCAGTGAAAAACACAAAGTGAATTGTATTCCTTAAAATGTTTTGTGAATTTTGTAATATCGAAGTCAATAGTGCTTGTTGGAACTATCATGTGCGAACCAATGCTCACAAAAATAAATCTATAGAGCCCCTCAACGAACATTTTAAAAGGGTAAAAAGTTGTTTTGGACAGCGAATGGAAACTCTTGTTTTTGAAAACAAAGATGAGGGTCTTTTAAATTCGGCGGAGTTTTTAAAGATGATGGAAGATCCGTTAGTGAATTATCTGATGAGTGCACTAGATGAACGCGTGACACTCAAATTCAACATTGAACTCTTTGCTGAATTCATTAAAATGAATGATGATGATGAAAACGATTGCATAATAAGCATTAAGTCTTTCCATACAAAAATGCAAGCGATATTTCAAAAAAGTGAGTTGAAATTAGCTTTCGATAATATGGCTAATGAAATTCGAATCAAAATGGAGGAATTCCAGGAGAAAGACAGTGGATGGGCTCTCCTTAGAATTACGCACTGTGAGTTAAATATAAACGATTTTAAACCATTGAGAGGAACAAGTTATATTCCGCTACCAAAACAATTAGCCAATAAGCGTGCTTGCATTAATATTAAGAACCGCGACAGTTATTGTTTTAAATGGTGCATAATATCCGCAATGTGTCCGACAGATCATAATTCAGAAAGAACTACATCATACCGAATTGATGACATTGCAGACAGCGTTATACATCTTCAAAATGGTATAGTGTTGAATTTTCGGGGACTCAAGTTTCCGCTACAGGTGCAAGATATTGACAAATTTGAGGAATTAAACCAATCAATCAGTGTTAATTTATTTGGATACGATCCAGAGTTAAGAAAAGTTATCGGTCCATATCATATCGCAAAACAAGAAAAATCGCATCACATCAATCTGCTCCTGCTGCAATCCAACGAAGATTGTCATTATGTTTGGATTAAACATATTTCAAGGTATGGAATAGTGAATAGTTTGTGTGTGTGTGTATGTGTGAATACATGAATTATTTTTCTTCTTCTTCTTCTTTAAAGGTTGATTCGCTGTCAACAAACGCTACACAATGGTGCTATCTATGTTTGCAACAAATGCCTGCAATATTTTATTTCGAGCGGGAAACTGCAACTGCATAAAAACAGCTGTAGCAGAGTAGTCACGAAAATGGTGGAACCGGAGAAAGCAAAGCTGCAGTATAATAGCTATGGACGACAACTCGAGGTACCTTTTGTCATCTATGCAGATTTTGAATGCCTTCTTCAAGACGTCGATACATGTGCACCCAATCCGACACTTTCATCAACGTCAACAATCCAAGAACATACCCCTTGTGCTTTCTCTTATTTCATCAAGTGTTCATTCGATTCAAAATTAGACAGATTCAGATTATACAAAGGTCCAGATTCACCCAAAGAATTCGTTAATTCCATTGTAAATGATGTAAAATGGTTTTATATAAATCATATCAAGAACCCAAAGTCAATGGATGCTCTATCGTCGGAAGAAGAAAAGGTTCAAAGGGAATCGATTTTCTGTCACATTTGTAAAAAAGAGCTTGACAATGATAGAGTCCGAGACCATTGTCACTTTACTGGAAAATATAGAGGTCCCGCTCATAACGAATGCAATTTATTATATCGAGTACCGAAATTCTTTCCAATATTATTTCACAACCTCTCAGGCTATGATTGTCATTTGTTTGTGAAAGAATTGGATAGCATTGATGGGGAAATATCTATTATAACCAATAATAAGGAATTATACGTTTCATTATCTAAACGAATTAAAGTCGATTTGTTTGAAACGATTGAGCTTAGGTTCTTAGACTCAGCCAGATTCATGCAGAGTAGTTTGGATGCTCTAGTGAAAAACCTTTCTCCAGTAGATCTGAAAACCGTAAGATCAGTATATGAAGATGGGGAGAAATTTCAACTGCTTACAAGAAAGGGTGTATTTCCCTACGATTATATTAACTCGTGGGATCGATTGAATGAAGTTTGTTTACCACCTCGAGAAAGCTTTTACAACAAAATGACAAATAGCGAGTGCAATGAGATTGATTATGAACATGCTAAAAATGTATGGAAAGTTTTCAATTGCACAACGATTTGGGACTATTTGGAATTATATCTGAAGACAGATGTGCTGCTTCTGACAGACGTTTTCGAAAATTTCAGGAAAGTTTGTAAAAATATCTATGGACTTGACCCTTGCCAATACTATACAACTCCTGGGTTATCGTGGGATGCCATGCTCAAAATAACATCTGTTAAACTTGATCTTCTAACAGATATAAACATGCATCACTTCATACAACGAGGAATCAGAGGTGGTATTACTCAATGCTCACATCGTCACTCAAAAGCTAACAAAAAATACTTGGAAGATTATAAAGAAGAGGATCCTTCCAAGTATCTGATGTATGTAGACGCAAACAATCTATATGGTTGGGCAATGTCACAGCCACTTCCCCATGCTGAATTCCAGTGGGTTGAAAATATAGATGAGGTTGACATTCTCAATATTGCAATAGACGCAGACATTGGATACATATTGGAAGTTGATTTGGAGTATCCATCAACAAAGCACGATGAGCATAACGATTTACCTTTCTGTGCAGAAAATAAAAAGGCACCTGGTTCGAAAACTGCGAAATTGATCACTGACTTAACTAACAAACAAAATTATGTGATTCACAATCGAAATCTACAGCAATGCATTGCGAATGGTTTGAAATTGACCCGTGTCCATAGAGTTTTACAGTTTAAACAATCGACTTGGATGAAGCAGTACATAGACTTGAACACCCAATATCGCAAAGCCAGTAAAAATTTGTTTGAGAAAAACTTTTTCAAGCTTTTAAACAACGCAGTATATGGCAAAACGATGGAAAATGTGGATAAAAGGAAAGATGTGAAGATTGTGACGGATTGGGAAAGCCGAGGCAGACACTCAGGCGCACGAAGTCTTATATCCAAGCCAAATTTTCATAGTGCAGCCGTTTTTACCCCCAATATGGCAGCTATTCAAATGGATAGAGTATTCACATGTTACAACAAACCGACTTATCTTGGTTTCACCGTGCTTGATCTATCAAAATTGAAAATGTATGATTTTCATTATCGTTTCATGAAGCCCAAATATAATGAGAAAATTATTCTCAACTATATGGATACGGATTCATTTATTTACACTATTCAAACAAACGACTTTTACAGTGATATTATACCGGATATAGACAATCACTTTGATACTTCTGAGTACCCCCAAGATAACATATATAATATTCCGCTGAAAAATGGAAAAGTGTTGGGTATGATGAAAGACGAAAATAGTGGAAAAGTCATGAAGGAGTTTATAGGATTAAGAGCTAAAATGTATTCTTTAAGTATAGAAAATGGTGATACAATTAAGAAAGCAAAAGGTGTAAAGAAGCTTATTATGGATGGACTAAATTTAGATGATTATAGAGATTGCTTGTTTAGAAAAAAGATATTTAGAGGTAGTATGTACGTGTTTAGATCTAAGCTTCACAATTTATATACTGAATGTATAAATAAGGTTTCTTTAAGTTATTTAGATGATAAGCGATATATAAGGGAAGATGGGGTTAGCACATATGCATGGGGACATTATAATATTGTAATGGATGTAGAATAGGAAGATTGAAATAAATAATAAAATTGAATGAAGCAGAGAATGGAGTTTTTGAAAATATTTGTTGTTGTTTCGAGTATCGGAATACCTTTTCTTCAAGGTAATCCCCTACCAGTGCTGAGGATTTCGGCAAGATTTGCTTAGAAAAGAAATTGAATAATCGAAAGTAAAAATATTTTTTACAGACATTTCAAATTAGAATTCGATGACGAAAATATCTTAACAGTACGATGCACATATGATAGCAACTATTCCGAACGTTCACTCAAAATCTCGTGCTTTGAATACCGTGAGTTTGAAGCCGAGAGGATTCTTAGCAATGGCGAAGTTGAATACATAAAACAACAACAAGACCTCAATTATAGATCAGATGTAGAATTTTTAGATTTAAAGAACATGAAGCAAACATATACCATGAGTATTACTTGAACCGTCAACCGCTTCATAACGATGGATACTAAAGACGATAATGATGATCTTCAGCGTTCTATTGAGGAATATAAACAATTTTTTGTTGATAGCAAGCAACTAATTTTAACGGAGCACTTTGATAAATTTGTAAACAATTACACGTTTTTGAAAGCCTACGCTGACATGCAACAAAAAGTCAACAAGTTTGGTAAACATTATGTGAACTGTCCTTGGGCTTATGATGATGCAGAATGCGGTCCCGATACTTGTGAATGTTACAGTGTTCATAGGAGATTGTGTGAAGTTAAAAGGCTTGTTCAATTTTATAAACGATTAACAAATAAATAAATTTTATTTTTCAATTATAACCACAATGTTTTATTTTGAATCTTAACACTAAAACAATGAATGAGTTATTCCATATCTTTAACATTTATCCAGGAATTATGTTCTTTTGAAAACCCCAACCACTTTACAAATGCTTTATTTCCCCTCCTTTTTAAAACTTTTTCCACAAGATAAAACGACGGATTCTTAGCTTTTAGCAGTTCAAGTTCATAAAATCCTCCTACGATTGGATTTCCTTCATAATCTTCCAAAAGATATGTGACGGGGTTGGTTATTTGAATTTGACGAATTTTAAAAATCTCCGTTGTCCAGTTTGGTGTATATCCTTTTTCAAATATATGCTTGTATTTACTAATTCGTACATAGTCACCCACTTTATATTTCGACTTTCCCATTACTTTAATATTGTTGTACACGGTGGACAGAAGTGACAGTTCATTTGAGCTATTTATAGCAGAAGGAGCCATTTTTATTGTTCGATGTTTTTTGTTATTATACTCCTTGGTCAAATCATCAACGAGACTAATCCACTTGTAATTTCCATTCATGCTAAACTCCTTCCACATCATGTTCTTCAGTGTACGATTGAATCGTTCAACAATTGACGCCTTAAGAGAGCTATACGTGGAATATTGGTTTATTTGATACTGTTCCATAATGTTTTTGAAATGTTTGTTGTAGAATTCTTTTCCGTCGTCTGTTTGCAAGTTTTTAGGAATGCGCCCCTGTTGAAGTATGTGTTCAATTGCCTTGGCAACTTCTTTACCAGTCTTGGTTTTGATAGAAACCGTCCACGCAAACTTAGAAAACGTGTCAATGATCGTAAGAAGGAAACGAAACCCTGTATTTTCGCTAGCATATGCTCCCATTTCAACTAAACCCGCTTGCCACAAATCATCCAAACCTTTTATAATAACACGCCGTCGCTTAAATTTTTTTCGAGCAGACGCGTGCAATTCGTTAATAACTTGTCGTTTGCTCATGATAAAAAAGACTAAGCTTGTTTACTTGTATTTTTATTAATATATATATGTAATGTTAATTCAAACAACATCAACATTTTTATTATTATTATCGCAGTGAATCTGAATTTGCTTGTCAACATATGCCTTTAGCTTCTCAACATATGTATCAACGTAAACTTTTGTTGTAGCATCATCATCATCTAGGGGCGTGCCAAGATGCTTTAATCGTTTGAATTTAAGAATATAATCACTGTTCTCCGCTTTGTCGAATCCTACACCTGGAGCCCCCTGCGCACCTGGAGCCCCCTGCGGACCTGGAGCCCCCTGCGGACCTGGAGCCCCCTGCGGACCTGGAGCCCCCTGCGGACCTGGAGCCCCCCGAGGACCTTCAGGTCCCTTGGGACCTGAAGGCCCTCGTTTGCCTCCACCTTCGTTTGAAAATCGACCAAATTTGTCAACACTCATTTTTTGAAACAGCTGGTGATTTCTTCGTATTTATTCTATTATTTGCGCTTCTTTCAACTCTTCAATGATCGATATAATTTCGTTGTTATGATTATTGTGACCGGCTTGTTGCGATCCAATGAGTAACTGCAATCGACTCACTAATTCATTCGGATCATCCCAATATATGTAGTCTTTCTGTTTGTCGGATGTTTGCATTAAACTATAATCTTTGTGTTTAGGTGTTTGTCTTAGCCCTCTTCCTTCTTTGTTGATGTTATCTAACAGTTTCGAAATTATTTTTCTATATTTAAAGCTTCGGTTTCCATTTATTTGACTATTGCTGTCGTAAGAACGTCTGTAAGCATTAGTGTGCAGAATAAGATTTCGTTTCAAGTTTGGTGTAGGAGTTTTAAAACTGTCTTCTTCTTCTTCTTGGTGACTATTTCCCTCATCTCGTATTGATGGAGGCTCTTATTTAATTCCATTTTGTATGTCTTTATTATTTTGCAACAACTTGGTTCTTTTAACTAATTCTTTGAGAGGGCGCGTGATTGGTTTAAATGTTTCCTCTAGCTGAATCACTGTTCCAGCTTTGTTAGCTTTCAGCTGTTGATACTTTTTCCTTATCGAATTGGTTGTTGCTACAATATCACTGAGTAGCTGCGTCTGTTGTTGCTTATCAGACATTGTTTTTTTCATTTTTTATGAATACAACAGCAGCACTTCGTCGTCAAATTTCGAAAAGTATCTACAATATTTTGAAATATTCTTTCAATAGGTTCTAATTTGAGTTTGAAATGGTTTTTGCTGTACCTGAATCGATTTGTGTCTTTTTCGAATTGTTTGGTACTGTCTTCACTGTTGCTGCTGTACTGAAACCTTATTGAATTGTTATCAAACTGTATTGAACAGCTATCGAGCTGCATCAAGCTGGTAATCTGAACTGCTATTGAACTGCTTGGAACTGGTATTGAACTGCTTTGAACAGGTATTGAACTGCTTTAAACAGGTATAGAACTGCTTTGAACAGGTATTGAACTGCTATTGAACTGCTTGGAGCTGGTATTGAACTGCTTGGAACTGGTATTGAACTGCTTGGAACTGGTATTGAACTGCTTTGAACAGGTATTGAACTGCTTTGAACAGGTATTGAACTGGTAATGAACTGATTTGAACTGCTTCGATGTTTTTATAGTATTATGAATACATCAAACCCCTTTCGATATCGACCCTTGTCTAAGGGACTGTCTTTATCAATTACACAGAACCCATATTTATCACTCCAACATTTTCCACAGATGTTTCTAAACTGATCGAAAGTCATGTCTGTGTTTACGTGATTATTGTAAATGTGTCTTAAATTCATATCATCCTGTTTGAATATAATCAAAAAATTTGCATTATCGCGAATAAGGTGTTTCGGTATTCTCGTATAAGTTTGACACAGATAAAAACTATCAATATTATGATGTCTTCCCATACAGAAATATAATCGAACGTTATCTTGTTTCTCGTTGGCAATATCATCGAAAATGAAAACAGAGTTAGACTCAGCTTTATCTGGTGGAATCACTGCACTATTGTTTGAAAATGTATAGAAGCCTAGTCCAGAAATAGGTTTTACAGCCTGCTTTAAATGTCTATATTTGGATTGATGTAATGATTTCGAGTAGATGTAGATGTTTTCAAATTTAACGCCATTGGGATGTTTCAACAGGGATATCATAACGTTAGTTTTACCACAGTTGGAGGGACCGACAATTATAGCTCGAATATTATTAGGCAATAAATTGCTATGTTTATTTGTAAAGGGTTCATTTGCAATGTCAACATTTTCCACCAATAACTTTTGGTGTTGTTGTATAAACCGCATCCTGATAACTAAACATCAAACATGTAAATGACTAGGTTTTAACGAAAGTTTTACAGTCGGCGATGAGTTGTTAAACAAGGTGAATCGCGATCAGTATAAAATGATTGATCATAAAAAGAAATGTACTAGTAGTTTACGAAAAGCCGTGAGCGGAAGAGGGTTCATTAATACTCTGATTAATAAACTACCGATTGAACTGCATTTGCCTGGCTATCGATATTGTGGACCTGGCACGAAGCTTCAAGAACGACTTGCCCGAGGAGACGCCGGAATAAATCCCCTTGACGAAGCGTGTAAAGAGCACGATATTGGTTATTCACAATTTAAAGAAACGAGCGATCGTCACAAACTAGATAAGATATTAACTGAAAAGGCGTGGCAACGCGTTAGATCAGCAGACGCAGGATTAGCCGAACGCACTAACGCGTTACTAGTAGCCAATATGATGAAAGCTAAAGTAAAATTAGGAATGGGATTGAAAGATAAACAGAAATTTGGAACAGTTATTTCTAAAGTCCGAAAAATCATTAAACAGAAGAAACCCAACAGTATGAAGGCGAGTATTAAGGTAGCCTTAGCTGCTGCAAAAAATATTACAAAAGGACGGAAAAAAGCTATCAAAACTCCAAGAATAATACCCATTCCTAAAGTTGGTGGAGTTTTGCCGTTCCTAATTCCTCTTTTCGCAGGATTATCTGCTATTGGTGCTTTATCAGGTGGAGCTGCGGGAATAGCTAAAGCTGTTGATGATGCTAATAATGCCAAAATTACATTAGAGGAAAAAAAGCGACATAACCAGAAAATGGAGCAGATAACATTAGGTCGAGGATTACATTTGAAGCCGTACAGAAAAGGCTTAGGGTTGTATTTAAATCCTGTTCCAAAAAACTTTTAAAAACGCTACCCAAGAGAGCATTAAATGAAAATGATTTGAGAAAGTTTGCAAGATTCTTACCAACCTTCAGAGGAGTTTTTATGCGAAATAATTTACCAAAGGGATTTGCCATGCAAAACGAGTGTGGTATAGTAAATTTAGATAATATTCAAGGCTCTGGTACCCATTGGGTAGCGTACAACAAACAAAATCGTTATGTGGAATACTTTGATAGTTTTGGTAATTTACCTCCACCGATAGAATTACTAGATTATCTGGGATCTAATATAAAATACAACTACAATACATATCAAAGCTATGACTCATACAACTGTGGACATTTATGTTTAAGATTTTTATACAAACGTTTGTAAATTGTCTAGTGCATTCATATAAATAAATACTTTACTTAAAAAACCCAATCATTGTGTTATATACTGCCATGGCACTAACATTAACTCTCAGTGGAAACACATCCATTCTTACAACAGAGTATTTTCCACCTATCGAATTACAAGATGACTATGTGTGCGGACTTGTTGATTTTCAAACATATAATTCTATACCTAACGTGGATGAAAACAATAATTTATTACACATTGGAAAGCACGTTATAGAAATACCCGTTGGATCATACGAAATCGATGATATTGCAAATTATCTATATAAACAGTTGGCGAAGATCAATGACAAAATAAATTTTTCAATACGTGCCAATAATAACACTCTCAAAAGTGAAATCAAGTCAACTGCTCCTATTTACTTCAACAAAGAAGGATCCATTGGTCAATTGCTAGGATTTGCTAAACGAGAATTAAAAGTCAATGTCAAACACTCTTCTGATCTACCTGTAAGCATAAATAAAGTGAACGTAATACGGATTGATTGCAACATAATTGGAAATTCTTATATTAATAATATTCCCTCGCATACAATCCACGAATTCTCACCTGAGGTAGGACCAGGCTATAAAATAGTGGAGGTTCCTAGTAATGTCATTTATTTGCCGGTAAACGTTAAACGAATAAGCACGCTAACTCTTAAGCTGATTGACCAAGACGGAGATCTAATAAACTTCAAGGGGGAAACAATAACTATCAGACTTCATTTGAAGCCGCAGAATGTTGTTATATAACGATGATAAATACCTGTCCAACAATGTAGATACAATCAGTTCAACCAGGAAAATCGGTCGAGTAAGACCCCGACTAACATTACAAAATAAACAGTTCTTGAAATTACTGGGGTTCAAATTAAAAAAACAAAAATGAGTGAGATTCTGAACGTTACACGTAAAGTCATCTATGACAATAGTATCTCGAAAATTGAATACCATAGCTACTCTCCATTTCTATCATCATTCAACTGCAGTGATGAAATTAGAATACCTCTACAACAGCAGGACTTGTGTATTTTGCCAAGTCAAAGCTTCATCTATATTGAAGGTGCTTTAATTAAATCGGATGGAACAACATCAACAACTGCTAAACTTACGAATAATAGCATCGCTTTTCTATTCGATGAGATTAGATATGAACTGAATGGAGTAGAAATCGATCGAAACAAGAATGTTGGAATAACATCGACACTGAAAAATTATGTATCACTTAGTGAAAATGAAAGTAAAATGCTTTATAATGCCGGCTGGTCGCCAGATGAATCTATCATGCCATCAAGTGGCTACTTTAACTTTTCTGTTCCGCTAAGAAAATTTTTGGGATTTGCCGAAGACTACAAGAAGATTATCGTAAATGCTAAACATGAGCTAATTCTCATTAGATCTAGAAGCGATGAAAATGCATTTCTTTCGCCCAGTGATGATGTATACATAAAAATTTTTAAACTGCAATGGAAGGTGCCACACGTTACCCCAGATGGTTCTGAAAAATTGTCAATGTTGAAATATATTGAATCAGGACAACCAATTCAAGTAAGTTTTCGAAATTGGGAACTGTACGAATATCCGGTTTTACCATCAACGACAGATCATGTATGGAATGTGAAAACTTCAAGCCAACTCGAAAAACCACGATATATTATTTTAGCGTTACAGACAAATCGAAGAAACCTCAAAAGTGAAGATGTCAGCAAATTTGATCACTGTGATTTAACCAATATCAAAATACATTTAAACTCCGAATCGTATCCTTACGATGACGTTAATATAAAATTTACACGTGATCGATTCGCTCTGCTTTATGATATGTACTGCAACTTTCAACAATCTTATTACGGGGTGCAAGCACAACCATTACTCTCACGAAACGAATATAAGAATTCAGCACCAATTATAGTAATTGATTGTTCACGTCAAAATGAATCTATAAAATCAGGTTCAGTTGACATAAGGGTAGATATCAAAACATCTGTAGATGTACCTGCCTTAACAACAGCTTATTGCTTACTTCTTCATGATCGTGTAATAGAGTACAATCCTCTCACTAGTTCAGTTCAAAAGCTTGTATAAAAAATAATTCTCTAATCAAATCGAATCATTCAATCATGGCGCCTTTCATCATTGACATGCAAGGATTTAGAGGATACAACAACAACGCCTTTATCATCAAAGAACTATCTATCGTGGATGTGAACAAGGATTTTCATCGACATTTTTTACTGAAACCCCCCTTCAGCATAACAACACTTTCGAAAGAGCTGCAGTTTCAAGCTAATTGGCTATACGAACATCATCACGGTTTGCAATGGGAAATCGGAAATACAACGTTTACGGAAATGAAAGAATATCTATATCAAAACTTGAAGGGTGCCTCAATATATGTGAAAGGCTCGGAGAAAAAACACTGGCTTGGTAGTTTACTGGGGAACACTATCATGGTTTGCAATTTGGACGACTGTTGCTGTCCTAGTCTGAAAACACTGAAAAAGCACTATCCTAAAATATCAACCTGCACTTTACACGATGGATGTTGTGCGCAACAAAACGCATTCCTTCTGAAAAAATTTATTATACAAGAAAATCTAATTGAATAAAAACACTTTGACTTAACCGAAATAATTGTTTTATTTAAAGAAGTTTTTAAAATACATTTGAATCGATGACTGTTTCATGGAAGTGCAAGTCCTTAGAATCATGACTGCTGCAGCTCAACGATAACTTTGCCGCATTGAAGTCCTCCATAACCTTATCGCTGCATTTTTGGTAACGACCAGGTAGTAATAGCCTCATGATATTGTTTAGGTCTACAACAATAGCTTCGCCGTACCTTCAAAACCAAAAAATGAAGAAAAAAATAAAATCAATATTATTTCATTTACAAAGCTCTGTCTTACCTCGTTTCCATTCTTTCTGCAGCTGTAATGCGGTATCGTTTTCCAATCTCCAAGTCGGAAATTTTTGTAAATACCAGGGGTTTGCAGCTAAGTAGTTCGTTTAATGAATCCATACTTCTTCGCAGACGATATTGTCACTTGTAACAAAATCTTTATCTTTTGCAATTTTTTATATTTTTTCGACAAGGTATAAAAATTCACTTTGAATGAATACTGGTTTACAACGCAGAATAGCAACTGGAATGATTCCTGTTGGGGTCTTGTCTTTTTATATAATTCTATTGTTTATTTTATAAATTCCTTAAGGGTAACCTAATATTATAACTACTATAATTTTGTTTATTTTATATGGCAGAGAAAACATCCGGTCGTTCACAAAAAATTCTTGCACGCTATTCAAATTTCAACGTCTAATCATTTAAAATAGCCCTCACTCAAGCTCTTATCAACATATCGAATTTCTAATATTGAAATGTTTGTAAAATATTCGAACCCTATAAAAGAGATAACGCAACCGGCAGCAATAAAAACTCACCTCCGCAGCGATAAGAAATGAATCCAGCTGCTATTTTAAAACACATCTCACATATTCATCAATTTAGTCCATCGCTAATCTTTATTTATTATTTCCTTCTTTTATCTTTATCTTTCAAATAAGGGCAATTGTTTACGTTATGCCGATCCGATTTGCAACTAGTGCAGTAATACGATCTTTTGTGTTCCACCTTATCAGTGGAATTTCCGGTGGTTGGCATTTTCGTTTCTGGGAAGTTATTGGATTTCAAGTGGATGATTATTATTTTTGTGGTTATGGGAATATTATGTGCAGGATGTTTATATAGATGATTCAAGGTTTAGGTATTTGGGGTAATGTGTTTCAGATATGACTCAGAATATTGCATTTTGTTGCGAAATCAGAATATTGCGTGTTGTTGCGAAATTGAAGATGATGTCATAGGTGTTTCCTGGGATATGACTCAGAATTGAGATATAACTCAGAATATTGCATTTTGTTGCGAAATCAGAATATTGCGTGTTGTTGCGAAATTGAAGATGATGTCATAGGTGTTTCCTGGGATATGACTCAGAATTGAGATATGACTCAGAATATTGCATTTTGTTGCGAAATCAGAATATTGCGTGTTGTTGCGAAATTGAAGATGATGTCATAGGTGTTTCCTGGGATATGACTCAGAATATTGCATTTTGTTGCGAAATCAGAATATTGCGTGTTGTTGCGAAATTGAAGATGATGTCATAGGTGTTTCCTGGGATATGACTCAGAATTGAGATATGACTCAGAATATTGCATTTTGTTGCGAAATTGAAGATGATGTCATAGGTGTTTCCTGGGATATGACTCTCACCGCGGTTGGGAAAACTCCTTTGACCCTTGACCTTTGACCCTGACCTTTGACCCTTGAACTTTGACCTTGACCTTTGACCTTGACCCTGACCTTTGACCCTTGACCTTTGACCCTTGACCTTTGACCTGTGGCCCTTGACCCTTGAACTTTGACCTTGACCTTTGACCTTGACCCTTGACCTTTGACCTTTGACCCTTGACCTTGACCTTTGACCTTGACCTTGACTTCTTATCACACCTATTCATCAGCATGACTCATCGTGGTTGGGAAACACCTGCCCGTGGGAAAACACCTTGACACCGACCTTGACCTTGACTTCTTATCACACCTATTCATCAGCATGACTCATCGCGGTTGGGAAACACCCCGACAGCGATAAGAAATGGCGCCACCGGAAGCGATAACAGGTGACGTCATGCGGGGGCGGAAATCCGATACCCGTGGGGCGGTAATCCGATACCCGTGGGAAAAAGTGTCCCAGAACCGCCACATCCATACTACTCTAATTATCAATATTTTTTGCATGAACTTTGTAAAAAAGATTGCTCTCAAATTGTTTGGGTTTTTTTAAAAGAATTTCGTCTGATTTGGGGTTTTTATTGAAGTTTTTGGGGGCGAATAGGGTGTTGAAAAATTGTCAATGTTAAAAACATTGAATCAAGACTTCCAATTCAAGTAAGTTTTAGAAATTGGGAGCTGTGCGAAAATCCGGTTTTACCAATAACAACGGATCATGTGTGGAATGTGAAAACTACGAGTCAGCTAGAAAAACCTCGATATTTTTTAAGGATAAAAAAATCTTTTATTTATTGATATTTTTTATAAATTCAATATTTTTAAGTAAAAGCTGCATTTATGTCGACTTCGTGGAACTCTAATCCCTGGTTATCCTTGCTACATTTGTTGTAGATAGAGGGCAGACACAGCCTAATTTTGCTTCCCAAATCAACGACAATAGCGGTTTCATATCTGTAAATAAAACAAAAAAATGAAGTTAAAATCAAATTACATTATTTGTATGCAAAAAACAACCAACTTACTGCGTCCAAATCCGTCCTCCTGCTGTGATGGAATTTTTTTTCCGGGTTGTAAGTCTGATATTTTTCCGAATATCAGCGGCTTGCAGCTCAACAGCTCGTTTAGGGATTCCATCTCGGACCTAAGTATACTTTTCACTTCTGGTAAAATATTTCAAAGAACTCGGATATTTATATTAAACCATTATCACTTGCGGTTAAGTATTTTCATTCTCACGAACACTTCAAGTGGTACGTAAAATAAATTTCTTATTAGGAAATTATCTCTGCGGTTAAGTTTCCTTAACAAAACAAAAAATTTTATTCAATGACGTTGGACATATTCCCTATCTTCACAAGCAAATATATATAGATTTAAATCCATCCGAATTTCGTAAATTAGAAAAATTTAATAAAGCATGAATAAGACATTTACACTACAATAACCTGTGGTTAAATACTTCCGTTCTCACAATCTGCATATATTTTGGAATAAATGGTTTCTGATGCAAATTTTAACTTGCGGTCTAAATTTATCACTGCCTACCGTCTCTTTCACTTTGAAATTCTCTTTCAACTAAATCATTTTCAGGAAAGTCTCCAGATATCCATTCCTCTTCCGAAAAATATTCTTGAATTTCACATTCTCCTCCTCTTTCACAATCATTTTACTCGATAAAGATTTTTTCTTTTGGTTCCTTCAAACCAATCGATCGAACTCCCGTTGAACTCGTAACATATCGGCATCTTTTTGATAATAATCATTATGACTTCCATTTCCACGAAACATCTCTTTCAATCTTTCCTCATCTTGCCTTTCAAAATCACTTATTGCATATATTCTCTCCCGAATCCATTTATCTATGTCGCCGAACGGACAACTTCTCGGATATCGATTTTTTGTTTCAGCCGCAACGAAACATGGCAACACTTTTCCCATCAGTGTAATTTCATCACCTGAAACAATAAAAATTGCATTAAAAATATATAATGTTCCTCTTACCACGTCACTCCTTTCACCCATCTATCACTTCAATCTTAACATGTTGCCAATTCTAACCTTCTCTATTTCGCTTCTTATCTTCTTTAACACTAAAACGTATCACTCATTCACCCTCAGCAGGAAGAGGCACCAGCCAGCATGGTTAACCCCAGACGTGACAACTCTTGTGGACTGCAGTACGCGTCTTATCGAGCTAACAAAATTCGTTTTCATGCAATATGTATCATGAAAAAATGATAAACTACTTGCGTCTGGTAGTGTCTTGAATCATTCCAAATATTTTTACTGAATTAGAAATAAATTTGTTATCTATCTAAAATAACCATACGTCATTTTTCCAACGCTCTTCGAAATTCCCTTATAACATATGAATTACATAATGGGAAATCCACAGTCAAACGACCTTGCCATTCTCAGACCTAACACACCACCCCGCTTATCGGATAAACATAAACATTGTAATTTGAAACAGGAAGCCAGCCAGTCAGCTCTTATAACTAAACTTGACCGCAAAGAATTAACATATACACTCAATCACAAAGGTGTACATACACCCGCAATATCTTGGATATTATGCATAGCTGAATAAAAAAGTGTATTAAAGTTTAGTTTATTTTAATGATTCTTGCTTGTATATACATATTACGAAAGAAAATTATAAAATTAGTAAGTATTTAAACCGAAATTTAAGATATTACAAAAAATAATGCCACAAAAGTGTACATACAGCAGATAAAATGACGAAAAATAATGATAAAATGTACCATTTGTTAATAAATAATGTTAAATTTAATACCTAGTTGGGCCACTATAACAGCTTCCAATCTCCTAGGCATCGAAAGGATTATATTTTCTGTTATATCTGGACTAATTTCACTCCAAGCCACCGATAACGCATTTTTTAACATCTCCTTGTTACTGTCGTTATATTTACGAACTCTTCTTTCAAGTTCATCTCAAAGATGTTCAATGGGATTGAGATCAGGTGATTGGGGTGGAGAATGCGACTGTTTCGGGACGTTGTAAAGGATTCACTCCCGTACGACCAAGGCAGTGTGTTTTGGGTTGTTATCTTGTTGGAATATCTAGGTCGGTCCGAGTCCTAAGCGCTCAACAGGTGGTTTTAGGTTAGCTCGCAATATGTTCAGAAATTGGTGACGGTCCATTATGCCTTCAATGAAATGAATATTTCCTACACCAGCTGCTCCCATTCCGCCCCAAACCATGACGTTACCGCCTCCATGTTTAACAGTTGGGATAAGATTTTCTTTCTGCATCTCTGCATTTAATTTTCGCCAAATTTTTACACCGCCATCACATCCAAATAAGTTGAAGCGACTTTCGTCCGTAAAAAACACTGTTTTCCAAACACTGTGGTCCTTATCTTGATATTTTTCGCGAACTCCAAACGTTTTACTCGGTTTGCCTCAGAAATAAATGGTTTCTTTCTTGGCACGCGTCCCCGATATCCTGCGGATCTCAAAGTCCTACGAATAGTTTCTGGATGCACTGATTTCCAAATTCATTTGCAATACATTTGCTTATATTTGGTGCGCTTATTTTCGGATTTTCCTTAACTTTTCGTAACACTGCTCTGACGTCACGGCCTTTCAAGATATTTGGACGACCAGATCGAGCTTAACTTTTCAAACTGACAGTTAAATTAAAGTTTTTTATTATTGTTTGTACAGTAGCCTGGCTTTGTGTCACTATTTTTGCTATTTTGCCCAGCGATTTATCCTCTTGCTTTTATTTTATCACTAAATTTCGTATTTCCAACGAAACCTCTCTTCGAACACCCATTTCACCGATATATGGTAACGGCACTAGCTCACAATGCAAACTGGAACAATAACAATGACTAACCGCTAAAATGTTTCGCAGAATCGGAATAATGATGCTAGAGACCCGTCATTCCTGGAAATGTACTCGCTGTATGTACACTTTAGTGGCATAAATTTCAAGATTTTTTTTGATTTTCTGGTATCAATTTTTAGAAAAGTTATTATTTCGTTGGGAAATAATTATTAAAGAGCCCAAACCTTTGGAATAATGCATATTTTAAATTATTAATATTCGTAGTTTTGGAAATATCGATGATTTTCCAGCTGTATGTACACTTTTGTGACTGAGTGTAAATGGCTCTAGAACACCAAAATTTAAACTACTGGCACTTCATCTGAACAAAAAAAACGTCCTTTGCTATTTAATTATATTAAATTTCGATCGATAGTAAATATAACACACATCATTGCATAAAACTGTAAAATATGCAAAAATACTTCACTCTTAAAAATTAACTTCAAGGCTAAACTCCAAGTTAGATACTAGATGAAGAGTTCTTCATAAACAGATTGTTGAACAATCACGAAAAATAAAATTCAGTAAATAGTTAGAAATAATTCATAAGTTTCAAAAATATAGAATAAGCCGAAAAGGGAAAGCAAAAATAAAAAAAATAAAAGAACCGTGAATATATATAATCTAAATGCAAATACATAGGCTCGTTACAATAATATATAAATATTATGTAACCCAAGCGAAGATATCCCGAAACGGTGAATGGAGATAGAAATACAAAAGTGAAAATATAAATAATTGAATATATTGAAATGATTATTTACTATGCATTCATTGAAAAAAAATATGTAAAGATTGAGTAGTAGTCATAGTAGTCTAACTTTTCTTTGTTGTCAAACAAAATCGAAGCTATCAATTTTATCTGCACAGTTGCTTATGCGTATGATTTTCATTTGCTATGGTTTTCTTAATATGTAGTAGAGCTCATCAACTATTTAAGAGTATAAAGTAAAATTATCCTTTTTTGTTCCTTTATCGTTCAAATTAAACAGAATGCGTCCAAACCGGTAATGAAATGGATGAAGTAATTACAAAGAGAGAAATTATTTTGAAAAAAAATCATCTTCAAATATATATTTGATGCATGTTTATACATATCCACGGAAAGTGAAGGAATTGAATCGAATATACGAAACACAGGTTCGCTAATTAGTTTACAATAATATGATTGATGAAAATTGGTTAATTCTCCATCTTAATGCATAAACCCATGATTATGAATAATAAAATTCCAGAAAAATGAATTATAAATTGAAAAAGGCAAACTGAAAAAAAATAAACATGGATTAAAAACCTAATCAGCGAGAGTTTCTCTAAGGGTCCTCCCTCCTTCTGGCTTTAAGGAACAGAGTTCACCCCGGCTAAGGTAAGTAAATGGTGGGCCTAGTGCGCTGACACACAAGCGCTAGGCCATGGTAGGGCAAGCCCAGGCAGTGACATCTACGCCTGGCGAGCTCCGCTGAAGCTCGTCTTTCTAATCGAGAGTAGCCCCACCCATCCGAGAGATTGTATTTGTACGTGGCAGTCTTTCGTTTTTTTTTTTGTTTTTTTTTTGTAGTCTCGGCAGTTCACTCGTAGATCGAAGTAACGTAAAGGAATTTTTAACTCTCGGGTAGGTCTTGAACGCGGTATTATCTCGGTATGCGCGCGAGAATTCGTTGGTAAAGTAACGAAGGAGGTATAGTCTCATAAGATGGATAGTATGTTTGTTTTGTTTGGTCTATGTTTTTTTGTCGGTATGTAATCGGGCAAATTGATGGCTGAATTTCTGTAAATGAGATTCGAGACTAATGCTAGAGAACGCGCCCACGACATTACGCGCTGAGCTGAGCTGGCCTGCAAGCAGCCATCACTCCTCTAGCTAGGTAGAGGCTGAACCCGAATTCGTCTGAACGACACAAGAATTCATTGTCTCGTCCCTGCTTAACGTCCAATGAGGCCAAAGAGACGGAAGTCTTGTTGCCTTGAAATTTTAAAGCAATATCGTTCGCCAACTATCATTTCATTACAAGGCCGTAGCCAGAAAAATATTTCGGGGGGGGGGGGATCTGTGAGTTAATTTTTTTTTGTTTTCAATGTTGCGAGGTGGAAATCTTCAAAAGATACCGATTACCTCCTGCACCTCGGCATGCCGGGTTTTTACCGACTCCGTCTCCTCCAAACCTCTGTCATTATGAGTCTGTGTTAATTACACATAATAAAAATGTACATTCCAATGATATAAAATAATCACGTTTTACTTTTCTCACATGCATATTTGCACTGGGACAACTAACTCACACATTTGGCATCCATACACATATAAAATAACAGTTAGGCTCTTATTCTCTTTTAAGTTTAGAAGCATAGTGTAATTTTGTTTCGATATTGTTATCACTTCAAAAAATATAACAAGATTTCAAATTCTACTTTAGCTTACATACTGGAAATGAAAGAGTAGTTTAAGTGCAAATTGAACAATTTAGGAAATAAAATGTTTTCGACAATTTGTTTCATGAAATTAAGAGTTGAAAATTGCTGCGTTTCTAGAATTTTCCTCGAAAACCAAAAAAAAATTGAATGCCACCTAGATCAACTCACCAACATAGCCAGCTCTTGAGAAATGCATAAATAAAATTATGAGTAATAACAATAATAGTAATAACAATAAACAACAAAAATCATATTACAGAAAAGTAGACATTTTATTATTTATTGTTGTCTTTCACGTCAAGAAAATACCTTAAGAAATAATCGCATTCGCAATTAATCTTGAAGTTTTAAAAATATCTGGACCTTGCAGAAAGTGGCTGCATGTACAATAAAGATGGCATGATTGTTTTCAAGCAATTTTAAAACAAGACTTGTGCTTTCTTCTCTGTTAAATCAAAATGACAATAAATTGACGTTAACAATAAAATAATATTGGATTTTGACCATGAGGTTTTGTCGAGAAACAGAACGATCCCGCATGTAAATATAAACATAGACACTTTCTTCTTTCCAAAATATTTTGGAAAGATTGCAAACGAAAACTGGTATGTACCTGTATTTTGTAACATTTTTCAGTAGCAGCTTTTTTTTAATTTTTTGCATTGGCTGCTACTGAAAAATGTTCCTGAATTATTTTTCAATCTTTTCGTATGTAAGCTGATATCTAGATGAGACGTTTTTTATTTCTGTTTAGTTAGTCCTAAGACGGTCTGAAAAAGGTCAATACTGCGAATTATCATATAAGAAGCTGGGTTATTTTAATTTCATTTTCAACCAAATTAATATAAAATTAATGCAACTGTAGTCTTATAATATTTTAGAGCAAAATTGAGTTAATTTTGTAAAATAAAAAGTATTACAAAAAAATTTAATCTTCGAGCCATTTTTGCTGCGAATAAGTCTATAACTTTCTCCGTATTGATGTCGATTTGACGATGAATTGATATTAATGCCAACCCAGTTAATCTTTCCTCACCAGTCGAGTTTCGGAGATATGTTTTCAGACATTTCATTGTCGAAAATGTTCTTTCAGGTGTGCAAGTCGTAACTGGTAATGTCGCCAAATTGTTTAAAAGTTTGTGAATATTTGGAAACAGTTCGTTATTGCACTCTCCAAGGGCTTCAATTGCACAAGTCGCACGATCTACTTCAGGCTGCTGTTGGCATTTTGTTTGCCAGAGCTCAAATTCAAATTTGATAGCATCACATTTCAAAAATTTACTATAAATTTGAAAAAAAAATCTTTTTCTTACCGCATTCTGAGGGTATCAAAATAAGTAGTGGTTTTAGTGTAGAGTTATGATCTTCGAATCTTGATTTCAACTGTGCAATAAAATCATCTAATAGTGGAATCATAATTGTAATTTTAAAATAAGTTTCTGGATCTAGTGAGTTTACATTTGGACTTTGTTGTTGTCGTAGCACGATTCGTGGAACTTTAATTTCTTCTTCTACAGTTTTAAGCAGATTTTGAGCAGTTTGGAAAATCAGTGCAAATCGTGAATCAACATTTTCGCGCATTTTATTCAAATGTTTTTGTTATTAACTTAACATGGTCTAAAGCGGCAACCAAGTCGCACAAAGGAGACTGCAATATTCGTAGTGGTAATGTAAACGAAAATAACGCACTCAAGGAACATAAACTTAAAACAAATTCACTAGTCAAAATAGATTTTAAAAAGGATGTCGCTTTAGATGACATTTCACAGTCGGCGTCAGTAGTCAAATCTTCTAACGTATCAACAATTGCTATGAAAAAATCCTCAAATCTAATTAATCCGTCATGATTTTCAACCCAACGAGTTTCACACATTGCCGTAAAAGTTTGCCATTTGGTTTTGGGTAAATTGAATTAATTGAACCACTTTTGGATTTTGAATGCATAAATGATTAAACATCCTCGGGCTCAGTTTTGAGACATATTTTTACCACTTATACCATAATTACATCGCACCAAATTTTGGAAACTCGTTAGATTTCGCGAAATTTCTCCTAAAATTCAAGATTTTCCATACAAAAATCGAAACAGAATCGATCACAAATCCATTAGATTTCAAGAAAATCTACTTAAAATCTCTTGTTTTTGTGTGGCTATTAAGTAGTTAGATGTGTCGCTGGCATGTGGGAAATGTCGTCGGTTTATATACAGGAGCACCCGGTTCAATTCCCGGAAACTATTTGTTTGAATTGCCAAACAAAATCTAGACAAGGCGATATTAACATTTGACAAGATTTTGAAATCTCAGTACCCCAAATCTTGCGATGTGATTGAACAGTATGACTACTTTTAATCATGGAAGAATTTCGGGTGGGGGGGGGATCAAACCCTGGCTATCCCCCCCTGGCTACGGCCTTGTTTCATTACAATGGTCGTTAGACCGAGATAGTAAGAGGCTTCATCTGCAAAAACCCATGGTTCGTGACGGGCTTTACTGGTACGTCATAGATAAGTGTTCTTGATTGCAGATCAAGCGAGGCGACAGTAGTAGCTTTACAAAATGCGTATCGACCGCTCTTATATTATCCATTTTCAAAATTCTTGACGCCTTTACTACGGAAACTAGTAGAGAATGCACATATGTGAAAAAACGTTTTTAACTAGGTTTCCTTAACGCTTTTTTCTAGCTCACAGGGCATCTACCTTCGAGATGAAAATATGAGATATCAATCTTTAAAGTGAGATTTCATTTTGAATGTGCAAACTTGATCAAGATCGTCTCTGAGCGACCCGATAAAACTTCTCAGAGAACAATCCTAGCGGCCATCTTGTTGGAAGAACTTGAAAATTGATTTTTCAAGTTGTCTTTGCAATTTGTCAGATTTTATGATGAGCTGTGACGTTCTTTTACATCTGCCAAAGAATCCTGCTTAGACTTGACTTTGAAGCAAGAGAATTAGACCAAAAATCAACGAACTAAAACAAAAATCAGATTTAATTTTCTTATCTGTTTCTCAAATTCATACGCAATCCAGAAGTTAATGTCAGGCATTTGTGGCAATACGTTTGCTACTCATTGTCTCGCTACACGAAACCATATGCTCACTTGTGTATTCACCTCTACTCAGCCGAAGCAGCATACCAGCTACCAGCGTAAACTGTGAGTTATTCATCTATCAAATTAGATCGTATTTTGAGTTCATTGGAATAATTTGGGGAAAAAAATTCTTAAGTTGTCTTTGGAGCTCGTCAGATTTTATCTTAAAAATTAATGGAGATAGTGAATGTTACTGAACTGCGATTGGGCTGCTATTTTGAATCATTACTTGGTAAAACTAATTGCAACCATTGGTGTCCGTTGCTTTGAGCGGACGGTTTTATGTGTTTCAAATAGAAAAAATTTAGCGAGCGAACTGTAATTTGTGAATCGAGGCCACAATACATATTACACTTCAATGGTTCGAGAATATTTCTTTGTGGCCATTGAAATAGGTGAATGAACAATGTTATCAACTAGCTATAAAGTCCGGGTATAAATATTACCCTGAATCCGGAATACGACGGCACAGATGATGGATTCCTACAGCAGTATAACGAGATTTCGTCACATATGGAAATTATCCTTCAAGGACGGCATACTGAATTTCCGTGTCGAAGGCATTCATTTTAAAAAAATCAACGGTGATACCGAATGGTTTTTATCTCTTCTAGATAATGAGAAGAAATAAAACATCCCACGTGTTAACTTGTAATTATTTACCGCAACGCACGGAAATTTAATGGGAAGGATTCTTGATTTCAGTTTTTCCTAATTGAAAATAGTTACACTTATAAATGCATTTGAAGGATATGAGACTTTTCAGATGGTCGGTATGGAGTGTTGTCAGGTACTATAATGAAAATGATTGTTTACTCTTTCTTAATAAAAAAACAATTTGCTATTAAGTAAATTAATAATTGAGCTTGAATTTAAAAAACAAAGTAAATGAAAGGATGCGATGGAGTATTGTGCGTCTTCTTTTCTAAATCATAATGAGCTGGCGGGAATGAACTTGTATCTATATCATTAAAAGATTTATGACGTGAAAAAATTTCTGTTGCAAGTGCCACCTATGGACCGAGGAAGTAAATAAAGTGCGATTTGATTTGCCGATTCATTATATTTCAGTTAATTTGAACCATTTGAAGGTTTTCACCGAGGGGATGCCTTCAATAGGGTTTCTACCTGTGCACCCGGTTTTAATGACAGTTACATTGTCAGTCACAATGAGCTTTACTAAGTGTGTCACTTTCTCATTAGAGTAAAGTCGTCAACAGGGACTTCCGGTTGTAATCGATTCCATTTCTTTCGTTTCTTTTTATCTCACCCATAACTTTACAAGCTGTTCGGGGTCAATAAAACATCAAAAAAGATCGTCACTAAGCTGTGGAATTTGTGCCATACTCAACGAGTGTGTAGAATGCTACAGGGGAAATAAAACTGCCGAAAAAGTGAAGACTGTATTTTGTTCGATACGATAATACTCATTGAAGAAGAGTTTAGTGAGGACAGTGAATCAGCGGAAATTGGTGGAAAAATGTGGACATTGTACAGTGACATCCCAGAAGTGAACAAAGCCCTGGGTGCAGTTGTAATGGTAAAGTCAAGCAATTATGAGAAAAACGTGCTGAATAACATTCACTTGCAAAAGTCAATCAGAACTCCAATGAACTATCCCGAGGATCCCAAAGCCACCCAAAAGTAGAGATTATTTTAGAGAATATGAGACAAACAAGAACATTTGTTGGAGACGTAATTGATGTGGGCAAAATTTGCGTGCAAAGTAAAATGGAAAATATGCGAAATTTGTGTGGATGACCAATTTTCTGTCGAACCATGTTTTCATTTGTTGTACTAAACCAGTGATCCAATGCCGGAAGTGGGGGAAAGGATCGAGCAAAGAAATGGCACACAAATGTCAACACTAGACTCTAGATATATAAGAACAATATTATATGTTTTTTGTTATTTTATTATAAATATTTATTCCCCATATAAAAATCCATTCACTATCGTCACTAATGAGCGTCATAATATTAAACTTACCCAACCTCAAATATCACCATTACCTCAAACTATATAAAAAGCACATTAAATTCATCATAGAATCACATATAATTTTAAATTAAAGTCTGTTTAACGCACTTTTCTTGAAGTATATGTACGTCAGGCTCAATATAGCAGATTTCTAAATTATATTAATAATTTCTCAACACTCAGCACATCCGTTTGAAACCAATGTTTTCTATATGCTTCCTTGCATTCAAACATAATATTATAAATAATAGAAGATGATGAATTGACTGAAAATCAATGTTCAATGAGTGAACGAAATCTAAATTGGTTTGCTGAAACTCAAATCGATTTTTTTTATTCACAGAGAGAATAACTTTATTTCATATTTTCGGTGGTATTGCCAATTCAGGTATAAACTATGAAATGGAACCTCAAACAATTGCTGGTAGAAGTTTCTTCTATACCATAATGACATTCCTTGCGGTAGTATCAGTCGTAGTCAAGTATTGTTGAATTTTGTTAATTTTAGCACGAGATTAAAGTATTTTAGAAGTTTAAGACCTTGTAAATATGTTTTAAAGATCAATCGTCAAAAAGCCGCTATCTTCTTTTTTCAACCAAGCTTGGGACTAGCTTTGTCAGAATTATGGTCTCTCAAAAATAGTGAAATTTAGCTCACCAATCGCTACCAAATGTCAAACTGACAAGTCAAATTGCACCTGGTTCACTCGCTTTGCTTATACATGGCACTTACGACACTAAAAATTTTCCTCATTTAACTTTTAATAATGTCAGAGAGGGCAGAGACCCATAACATAGACATACTTACCGTCATAATTATTGTCATCGCCATGATAATGTTAAAATACTATCATCATGACACTCCAAAGTATTGGTCCAGCAACATCATTTGGGTTGAACCTTGTTCAAATCAAACCTGTACTCTAATTGAATTTCCTTTACACTCGTTGGAATCTACCAAAATCCATTTTCAGCCCCAAATTTTATGACGCTTGGATATGGTGTCATACCATCATGCCGGTAAGTGTGGCAGATATTTTATTTTCCCAAAACACAATTTCAGTTCAATTTTTGCTTGCATCCGCGGGTGAGAAATGAAGGGCGTTTCATATATAATTCAATGCCATTTAAGATTTCTGATGCACGATTACTTCTAGTGTCACATGTATTGCGCATTCCACGTTCAATTCCGTTCCTGATTACGTTGTATTATTGAAAGGCGACACAAAAAATTGAACATCCAAAACTGGGATGTGATGGAGGAACTATACCTCGTCGTGATGAACAGGTTCGACAGAAGAGAAAACCCCAAAAAATTTGGTTACTTGAACTGAATATTTGCCTATGCGTGAGTGATTTCAATATCGCACCAACGCAAGATGTCAAACAGTGAAACATATTAAATGGCTTACATTGACAGGTGACATACCAGATGCAAAACATGGATTCATCAATATATAGTGGCTTGGTGTGATTCTTCACCTTAAGTCAAAGTGTTCTGAGCCCAAAACAGGGGAAAAAGCCGGGCACATTAACTTAAAAGAACTTGTATTGAAACATTCATGAGACAAACAATGAAATTCAAAATTTATTGGAATGAAATGCATGATTGCTGATTGAGAATATACCACATTTTCAAAATAACATTTCATACTCCGGTGCAGTAATGCATACCTTGTGACATCTTTTATGAAGATTGAGAAACTTTTAAAGCCTTTTTATTATTAAAATTTTTGTATTTTTATGTGTATTGATATATGGAATGAATAACATTTCTCAAAATTTTGTTCAATTGTGACTCACTGCTGTGTTTAAAATCAATATCACAAGAGAAATTTTTATTAGCCTGGTTTTAAAAGGAAAATGGTTTTTGAATATTGAAAATCGATTTTATAGTTCTGGTTTATTGTTGAATAAAAAAAACGGTTGGTTTACTTGGGAAAAGCAATACGGACAGATTTTTAAAGTTGAATATCTGCGGTTATGCCCGCATAGCCAAAATGCTCATTCGCACAAAACGACGGCGAGAACCGGAGGAGACGTAAGTATAGTTTAAAATTAAACCAGTTTTTATCATTCAGTGATTTTTCAATTGACTTGTGAGCGAAGGTAGTCCTGCAAGTGGTTTTGCAATGATGGTTACATTCATGATTTTTCGCGTGCTGATGGCGATTTTCGTGGAAAATTTAGGGATGTCAAGAAGCCACAGGAAGTCAATGGGTATGCAATCTGAAATGACTGATTTCCGCTTTGAAGCCAGATGTCCCCCTACTTCTTGTTATTTGTACAATTCAATTATGATTGCCTTGTTAAGATGAATTATTCCCTTTTTTCTCAAAAGAGTACTTTTTGAAGAGAGTATTCAATTGGAATCCTCATTTAATAACTATTTCTATAGAAATATGATCTAGTAGTAGTAGTAGTATCATCATACAAAAAAATAACGAAAATTATTATGGTAATGTCTCCTTATAATTGAACTTGAAAGTTTCATTACAAATTTCTTGTTATTCTTAATTTTTATCTTTGAATTTCCAACGTGAATCATATTTGAAGACATCATATCTATATTTTATACTTTAATCGAAGCAAAGTTTTGATCTGTACATATATTAGAATAATAACTTTGTAGTATGGTTCCTTATGACAAATAATAGTTTAATTAGAATTCAAAAGTAGCAGTGTTAAAAATTAACTACACTAAGCCAACGGTGTAATAGGTGTATCACGGATCTTGCTGATCGAATAAATTAAAGGTTAAATACAAGAATATTGAAAAAAATTCAGAAAAATAAACATGGATTAGAACATCCAACTATAAGAGTTTCCTGAAAGTAAGTCTCCTCCATGATTATTTTAAAGATGTTAAGGCCCAACTCCGAATGAGATAATTGTGCTGGGGCTAGCGCACTAGTCACATGCTGCCATCGTAGCGTGATGTAGCGGGAGTCACCAATTTATAGGTGTTTACTACAATAAAACGAATAACTCTTTAACGATAAATTATTTATTAATATGTACAAGATAATAATCGGGTGATCGAATCGAATGGATGTTGCACGTCGCGCGAGTTATGTACTTTGCGTACATTAAACTTAAAAAAAAAAATTTAAGTCTCTACGCGAAACTGTTTCGAATAAAACCACTGATTTTAAATTGGTAATACACTTTATTAAATCTGATCTTACGAATTGTACTTGAACTGTACTTGAGTTTACAACTGAACTTCAACTTCGACTAAACGTCTACTGAACTGCCTTAGCCTAGTGCCAGTTACGGCAGCAGCCTCACCTTTCCGTAACATAACGAACAACGCTTTGCCCTATCGTAAATACATCGTGACTATGTCACAATACATTTCCCTATTGATGCTGATAAAGCATCACAATTTAGATATTACAGCACATGTTTATGTTTTCGCGAGCATTTTTTGTTTATCCTAATGTGTGGCGATCCCTCGCCTAAATTTCAATAAGAAGACCACACACAACAATGTATTGAAATTCCACATATGGAAAAGATTCAAACATGGTATTGTTTGTCACTCTGCATTTAAGAAATTTAGACTAAGTATTTTTTTTTTGTTAAGATAAGAAATACTATAAGTAGTATTGTAATAGGTAGAAATTTTGCCATTTTTCCAAGACAGAAGTCCGAAGTGGACGTTCGAGGCAACGAAATAAAACCATATACGATTTTATTTTTCGTTTTATCATTTTCGTTTTCCCGTCCTATTTTAAAGTTGGCTCGTTCGCGAAATACGCGGAAAAGACCACAACTGGCGCAGTCGGGTAACAACCTACATTGTTCGTGATTCACGACAACTGAGCAAGGATCCCGCTCCATCATTCGAGTCGAGGATCATAGACTCACCAGCAACCGAGCAAGGATCCCGCTCCATCATTCGAGTCGAGGATCATAGACTCACCAGCAACCGAGCAAGGATCCCGCTCCATCATTCGAGTCGAGGATCACAGACTCAACAACAAAAATAGTTCATCATCCCAGGAGACCTAGTTACCGGCCTCTAATTATTCATCGTGTGAAATCACCGATTCTTTTATTTCATCGTGGAAAACAGCTTTCCTACATCGAGGGAACAAAACCCCAATTTTCGTCACCGTAGGAGTATATTTAATCGGTCCCAGCATTCGTCGTGGAGAAAAAAGCTTTCTTACATCGAAGGAACAAAACCCCAATTTTCATCACCGTTATCGTGAGTAAACCAAGTTACATTTATTTTTGTATCTTTATATATATAAATATATTATTTTATTGTGCTCCGAAAAATTGTGAACAGTTCTTGTGATTAAGAAATCGTCCTTATTATTTGTGCGCGAGAGTATACGTTTCTTTTTGAAAATATGTCAACCCCTGCGGAAAGTGCGGCTCAGCTCCGTAGCTTTGATGCTAATAGCCTCGAAAACAACGCGGAAGTGAATAATATTGAACCACCGGTGGCAGTACCAAATATTGTTCCAAATTTTCAGTTATCCTTTGAAAACATTTTACATGAAGCCAATCGCTTACATGAGTTTTCTAATACGAAAAATAGTATTTCTCTACAAGCTTTTTGTAACCGTGTCGATCAAATTTTGCAATTATGCGAAACGGCAGCCCATCAGCAATATGTGGAGCAAATAGTGATCACGAAAATTCGTGGGGAACCACAATTCATCGTTGATAAATACCCTTTCGCAAGGTGGTGCCAAATTAAACAAGTTCTATATGAGAACTTTGGTGTTTCTGAGCCATACCAGGCATTAATTAACGACATGAATCGTATCAAATTTGATACTAATGTTGATAAAGTTTACCGTGAAACCAATATTGTTTTAAACAAACTAAACACGAAGTATTCACAAGACCCCCAAAAAGACTTGTTTCAACATTTCCAGCCACACTTTAACGAATTTTTTGCGCTTTCAAGATTTAAAGCTTGTATTCCGGAATACAAATCAATATTAATTGAAATGCGACAGTGTGGTACGTTACACAGTGCATACTCTATACTGAAACAAGCACAACAGCTTCGTGACAGTAATTCGCCTCACGACACTCAATCTGGTTACAAAAACCAGCACAATAATACTAATTTCAACTCAAAGTTTATCCCTAACACAAGTTTTAATCAATCACGCGACACTAATAATTCGCGAAATTTTAAAAATAATCGTTTTGGCTATCAAAATAACCCAAATTTTAGATCTCGATATGAGAATAATTCTGTAAATAGACCAAATAATAATAATCATTATTCTCAGCAGGAACCACAACACCTTTTCAATAATTCTAATAGGCAATATCAACCTCATTATCAAGGTAATCAAACATATCATAATACTTATCAACGACATGATCCACGTTCACGCATTGTTGAAGCTACTGATGCTGAAAATTTTCAAGTATCAGCCTCGGATCGCCCCCAAACAGTAGAAAACCCTGCCCATGGGAATTACCAATAATTCCCATTACAATCAATAATAAAACACTTCGTTGTTTAATAGATTCTGGTTGTAATACTTCACTTTTAAATAAAAATATATTTCCCGAATCGCATACACTCGACAACCCTATAAGGTTGAGTAGTCTGCATTCAAGGGAAATAATAGAAACGGTATTTGGACCAATTTTCCAGAAGAATTTAACCTACCTTCTTCAAACATTGAATGGAAATTGACAAATTTACCAAACCCCAAATTCGACGCTATTCTAGGACAAAATGTGTTAGTCCCTACTAAATCAATAATTAATAATAACGACGGTTCTATTACAATTAATGGTAACAAAGTTCCTTTTATAACAGAAGACCAAGACTCAAAAACGGTATCGAAAAGTCTTTGTCTTTCTCTTGATCAAATTTCCCCCACAGTTGGAGGCTCAAATACATTCCAAAACATCAAAACCTCTCATTTAAATGAGAAAGAAAAATGTAATTTATACCAATTGCTTCATCAATTTAAAAATTTATTCTACCACGAAGGGGATTTACTTACCTCGACAAATGTTGTAACGCACAACATTAAAGTTACCACAGATAAACCTATATTTACTAAAATATATAGGTTACCACAAATCCACCAAAAAGAAGTGGAAAAGCAAATAGCCGAAATGTTGGAAAATAATATAATCCAACCATCGAACTCTCCCTATAATGCACCATTGTGGATTGTACCTAAAAAGGTAGACAATTCCGGGCAAACAAAGTGGAGACTCGTTACAGATTATCGTAAACTTAATGATATTACGATTAGTGATAAATTTCCCATACCTAATATAGAAGATTTATTTGATAAACTGGGAAAATCTAATTATTTTTCCACAATCGATCTTGCGAAAGGATTCCACCAAATTCTAGTTAAACCAAGTGATCGAGCAAAGACAGCTTTCTCGACACATAACGGACACTACGAATATTTGCAAATGCCTTTCGGTCTTAAAAATGACCCCGCGACATTCCAAAGAATGATAAACTCAGTTCTGAAGGAATACATAAATAAAATTTGCGTAGTCTACCTTGACGATGTATTGATTTTCAGCACTTCATTAGAAGAGCATATGGACTCACTTCGTAAAATTTTCAGAAAGCTCAGAGAGTTTAATTTAAAAATTCAACCAGATAAATGTAACTTTTTCACTCACCAAACAGAGTTTTTGGGTCATATTTTAACACAGGACGGAATCAAGCCGAATCCTGATAAACTTAATAAAATGCAGAATATTTCGATTCCCAAAACCGTTAAACAACTTCGTTCTTTCCTGGGCTTAACCGGGTATTACAGAAAGTTCATCCGAGACTATTCTGCACTAACAGTCCCTATGACAAAGTTTTTGAAAAAAGGCGCTAAAATTAATGTAAATAATTTCGAATATATTGAAGCTTTCGCTAAATTAAAACTTCTGCTTACTACTCCACCTGTCTTAAGTTACCCAGACTTCTGAAAGGAATTCACGTTGACAACGGATGCTTCCCAATATGCGTTAGGCGCAGTGCTTTCTCAAAATAACCATCCTTTAGCTTATGCTTCGCGAACGTTAAATTCGCACGAAATCAATTACTCTGCAATCGAGAAAGAACTACTCGCGATAGTTTGGGCTACAAAAAGTTTCAGACCTTATCTATACGGTCGTCATTTTAATCTGGAAACAGATCATCGCCCTCTCGTTTGGCTTAATTCTTTGAACGAACCAAACCAAAAGCTAATCCGCTGGAAATTGCGACTTAACGAGTTTGATTTCAATATCAAATACATCAAGGGTAAAAATAATGGAGTTGCCGATTTCTTGTCCCGTATGGACAAAAATTTCATGGAAGATAAGGATGTACATGTAAACGAGGAGTCTCATTTACAGGAAAATCCAATATGCCGGAGCATAACCCGAAATATACCTGACCAAACTTTACAGGAAATTTTAGACATTTGCAACGAGCAAAATACTGAGCTCCCCGAAGTAATCAACATTCCAAGTACTTCCCAATCCACACAAGTGCAAAGAAACTCTACTTGTCTCCCCTCGGAAGCAAACGGTACAGGAACTATCCATTCAGAATCGCAAAACCAAAATACCTCGATTCCAATGAAGGATGATTACATCAATAAATTCAAATTTCAAATTATACTCTCCAACCAAAATTTTCCACCGCCTATTAACAAAACACGCATCCAAATTCGCGAAGAAGAATTACTTCTTCACGAATATGTACAAAATTTAATGGATAAATTGCCTCCTAGTAAAAGCATAGCCATTTATTCCGATCTAAACGATCATTGTTTTAACAAACTTCAGCTAAAGCTCCACGAAGTCTTCGATAGCTCCTATAAATTTATAAAAGTGTCCCGTATTCTGAAAGACCTCCAGTCAGAGGAAGAAGCGATTTACCAAATCCACATGTATCATACAAAAGAAATAGGACACGGCGGAATAGACAAAACATTTAAAGGAATCTCACAACATATTTACTATCCTGATTTAAAAACTTTGGTAACACGCTACGTCAATAATTGCGAGCCATGCAATAGAGCAAAACACTCGACTTCTCCAATAAAACCGAAATTCAAAATTACGGAAACGCCCGAAAATATAAACCAAATTTTTCATATAGACGTTTTTTTCATCGATCGCCTAAAAGTGGCTACATGTATCGATAAATTTTCCAAATATGCAGCTTGCCTTATTTTAACAGATCAATCTAAACCTTCATTAAAAGAAGCAGTATTATTTTTTCTATCAAATCTAGGTAAACCAAATTTAATCGTTGCCGACAACGAATTTAATAACTTTTTCATAAAAGAATTGTGTAATGACCATGGCATACAAATACACTTTACCAAACCCAATTCACACACGGGTAACAGTGATGTCGAACGTCTCCATCAAACAATTTCTTCAAAGTATCGAACAACCTCTTCCAGAGATTCGCCTAAATCACGCCTTTATACTTCCTTGTACTTCTATAATCGCCAAATACACTCATCTATTGATACAGAACCTTTCAAAGCACATCATGGCCTTTCAGATAAATCTAAAATTATAAACATAATGAAATTAAATAAGGAGAGATCAATTAATAAGCAAAATAAAACACGCGAAAATTACGAAGAAATGAGAACCACCGGATACGTTAAAACCCCTAACCGCGCAGCTAAACATTTGGCTAAATACACTAAACGTAATCTCGATTATATAGCACATGTCAATATTAAACGCCCGAAACGTTTTGTTATCTCAGATGTCAACTCACCCGAAACTTCTACAAGGAATCCTTTTATTCCTAATATCACTGTTAGTTTCGAGCGACATCCAAGTTGAAAATTTAGAATCAGAAAATGGAGTTATTCTAATTAACAAACAACGAATACATCTTATCGCGGATCATTATCACATTTTTCACAAAATTAATTTAACCGATTATCAACATACTTTGTCAACACTTGCAAAAATCACTGTCCAAACTTCTGATAATAAAACAAACCTCATTATCCAATACTTTCCTGATCTTAAACTCGAGTTAGTACATCGAGTTGACACATCACTAGATAAAATCAGTAATCAACTAAAGAAACAAATAATTTCTAACGAAATGTTTGAAAGAAATTTGGAAATCATAAAAAAAAATCAAACTTTAACTTTAAAAGACCAATTTAAAAATTATTCATTCTGGACTACTAACGAACTTAATAATGTCAATGTACAAGTTCATTACCTAAAATATAAAAACATTCTGAGAGATTTTACATATGAAGTAGATAAAGTAATAGATAACATAAATACAGCACGCTTTGGCATAATGTCTCGTTCTATACTTCATCATCAATGGCGCACCAGCCCAAATCGAGCCTTGGCCTCCCGAAGACACTGCCTCCAACTGTCTCGGTCCAGCGACCGCGTCCTCCAATTAGCGAATCCCAGCAAGGATTCGCTGTCGTTGTCAACTGCATCCTCCCATCGTTTGCGTAGTTTTCCTGGTGGGCGGCTTCCTGTTGCTCGGCCTTTCATGGAGCGTTTGGGAATTCGCCTGTCATCCATACGCTCCACATGGCCAGCCCACTGAAGTCGTAGCAGTTCTCGTTCTATACTTGATCGAATCGAAATCGAACAAAATTTTATAGGCTTTTACGAATTGCAAGAACTGTAAATTTAAATAGTTGCTAGAAATTACTATAACATATTGTATATTATATTAAATATTCCTATATTTTACGATAAGCCTGTATATACCTACTATTTACGTACAATAGCTCTGAAAAATTATACTAAAATTAACTTACCTAATCAGGTAGTTGTTAAGTTCAATGACAAATATTTCGCCGAAAATAAATATATTAAGCATTTAAAGAATCCAATAAATTGTGATACCTCATGTAAATTTTTGAAAACAAATAGTAATACACTTATAGAGGTAATTGAATCCGGATTGATATTCGCCAATAATTTTAACGACAAAATAGAAAACACTTCAACAATTTTGAAAATTTTGTTATAAATTTTAATAATTGTACAGTTAAATTGCTCGATAAAGTGTACACAAATAAAGTAGTAGGATTTTCACATAAACTTATATTGTCACCTCTTATCGCTTTAAATTTTAAATAAGACGAAGTCACTTTCGAGGATATTAAATTCAAACATGGCGAAAAGCTGAAAGAAATTAAACTTATAGAATTTAAGCACAACCAGAACACAATCATTTCCTCCATCTCAACTATTGTAATATGTATTGTAATAATATTTTGTATTTATATATAACTTAAATGCAGACGTAAAATAATAAATATTAACGTAAATTCACCTGCTCGAAAGCCCGCGAATAAATTCGATGAATTAGAAGAGAAAATAGTTAAATACGAGAAACAGAAAAACGAGATTATTATTGAATCAGGAGCTTCAATCTAACGGAGGGGGAGTTACGGCAGCAGCCTCACCTTTCCGTAACATAACGAACAACGCTTTGCCCTATCGTCAATACATCGTGACTATGTCACAATACATTTCCCTATTGATGCTGCTAAAGCATCACAATTTAGATATTACAGCACATGTTTATGTTTTCGCGAGCATTTTTTGTTTATCCTAATGTGTGGCGATCCCTCGCCTAAATTTCAATAAGAAGACCACACACAACAATGTATTGAAATTCCACATATGGAAAAGATTCAAACATGGTATTGTTTGTCACTCTGCATTTAAGAAATTTAGACTAAGTATTTTTTTTTGTTAAGATAAGAAATACTATAAGTAGTATTGTAATAGGTAGAAATTTTGCCATTTTTCCAAGACATAAGTCCGAAGTGGACGTTCGAGGCAACGAAATAAAACGATATACGATTTTATTTTTCGTTTTATCATTTTCGTTTTCCCGTCCTATTTTAAAGTTGGCTCGTTCGCGAAATACGCGGAAAAGACCACAACTTGCCCAATGCTTTTATACTAAGTTCTTATCGCTAAATTCCCATGCAGCCTCGTTGAATTCAGATAACGATTCTTGCGGATGCAAGCTCTGTCATTAAGATAAGCAATTTGCTGTGGATGCAAGTCTTTATTGGCAAATGATTTTGGAATGGATGCAATTCTGCATTTAATGAAATTGGATATGAGATAAGCGATTTTTGGGTGGTCTCGTTATCTTCTGATCTTATCTGAATTCATATGTGGTATTGTTAATGGCTTTCTTGTTGGGTTTTGTTAAGGGAAAGTATTGTTGATATGTCATTGTTTGGGCGATTTGTGGGGGTGGGTAGAACTCCTCCCTCCTTAAGTTTGTTGTTGTCCTCGACAATTTTTATTACTTTTAGTTCTGTATCTTTTTCTTTATTGGTAGTAATGTTGACTTTAAATTTGGATTTTTTACAATAAAGATATGTTGCCGTAATGAGTGCAAATATGATAATTAGAACAGTGAGGGTAGTTCCGAAAGTAATTGTATTCCTTGCATTAATATATTTTATTTCATTTATCTTTTTAAGATTTTCCAGTTGTTCTAATTGTATTGTTTCGAAGTTCGTATATATATCCTGTGATGTTTGTTATAGGATTCAAGGTTAATACTTGTTGAAAAGTTTTGACTTTATTTGAAAGGATTTTTCCATCTATTTCTATTTTAAAATTGCTAAATCTAATTACATAATGTCCATTTAGTTGGTATGTTTTTTCGTTACAATTGTGGATGATTTTTCCATTCATATTTGCTATGAACATTAGGCCTTTTTCTTTTTCTGTAACCATTGTTCTGTTATCTGCTTGAATAATACAATTAATTTTCTTACACATTAACTTATTTTTAAGTTGTTTTACATATTTTTCTGTTTCAAAGTAGTTTCCATGGTACATTATTACCTCGTTAATATTAATATTTAGAGTTTCATTGTTTTTATTTGGTATTTTCTTTACATAATATGATAGAGTTGGTTGTGTTAGAATTGGTACATTTATTACGAATATTATAATACTTTCTTTACTGAATACATTTATTAATATATCTTTAAGTTCATCAAATGATATATCCAATTGTTTTATTTCATCGTGAGTTAATATTGATCGAGACATTAGTCCTGATCTTGCTGAGTTTACATTGTCAATAATTTTTTCTAACTCATCTTTTAGTAAGTCAAGGTTATGATTTAGTTGCATATTTATAAGAATTTTATTCGTCTGATACGTTATGTTGTTTATGTCTTTAGTCAGTTGTCGGTACATTGTGTTAGTATCGTTTATGTTAAACATGATTTTATTTAAATTATTTTGGAAAGCGTTATTTATTTTTATTTGGTTATTCATTGATTTTAATATTTCGTGGTTATTTGTATCTATTATTTTTAGATGTTCCATGATTTCTTCATAGTCCTTGTTATCCATTAGGCCAAATAGCCATTTGTAAACATTTCCGATAGGATCAATTAATCCACGTTTATTTCTGTTTAGTTTTGGTGGTTTGTTTGCATTTCTAGTGCGTTTATTCCTTTTGTTAGTTATTTTATTAAAATGTAACAATTTTATTTCACCGCGAACTGTTTCTATTGTTTCTATTATATGGGGATTTGTTTCTATTTGGGATGCTATGTGATTTATTGCTATTTCATATTGATTTAGGTCTATTTTATGATAAATTCGTTTATGATCTTTTATTAGCCTTATTGGGTCCTTTTTGATTAGTAGTATACCGGATTCAGATTCTACTTTTTCTACTGTGATTTCTGCTTTAGATACGGGTACGATGAGTAGGAACATTAGTGTCATCATAAATGTCTTCATTGTGAGGTGCCTATGGATCTTAGTTACTAATGTGTTGTACTTTTCGTGGATTCCGAAAGTTAATTACAAGATGTGTTTGATGTTGTTCCATGTTTGGTTGGGTACTTTTTGGGCTACGTTCCGTGCTTAACCTTGTAACTTGTATAAAACCTGTCGTAGTATGTACGCTTGTTGGTCTCCAGGTTGTGCTAACTGTAGTAGTGCTGATGCTTCATCTAGCCAGCTTGTCAGTGCATACTCCTTGTTGTTGCCTGTATATACTGAGAGTTTTCGTGCTTCCTTCAAGATATCTTCGAGTTCAACTCTGAGTGGTAGATTTATTAGCTCCTGTGGTTCTGCCATTTCGATTCGTTTCGTTTCACTGTTATTTGTGTTTTTATTTTATTTGTTTTTATTATGTTTAAGGCTCCCTGGCGGTCTCACCAGAGCAGTTTAGGTACGCTTAGACCTTAATTAATCTTACACCCTTAAACTTGTTGTTTGGTTTTATTATAGTAGTTTTCGATCTTCTTATTTTTCCAACTGAATTTTCTCCAGTGTACTTTTTCGAATAATGCGAAAAACTAACTATTTTTATTAGTCTAATTGAATTAGAGTTGTTGTTAAATTTTCTTTAACTTGTAATAGGTTCGGTTTGTTCAAAGAGGATCCTCCCTTTTTTGACGGACGACTGCGCCAGTTATGTACTTTGCGTACACTAAACTTAAAAAAAAAATTTTAGTCTCTACGCGAAACTGTTTCTAATAAAACCACTGATTTTAAATTGGTAATACACTTTATTTATTCTGATCTTACGAATTGTACTTTAACTGTACTTGAGTTTACAACTGAACTTCAACTTCGACTAAATTTCAACTGAACTGCCTTAACCTAGTGCCCAATGCTTTTATACTAAGTTCTTATCGCTAAATTCCCATGCAGCCTCGTTGAATTCAGATAACGATTCTTGCGGATGCAAGCTCTGTCATTAAGATAAGCAATTTGCTGTGGATGCAAGTCTTTATTGGCAAATGATTTTGGAATGGATGCGATTCTGCATTTAATGAAATTGGATATGAGATAAGCGATTTTTGGGTGGTCTCGTTATCTTCTGATCTTATCTGAATTCATATGTGGTATTGTTAATGGCTTTTTTGTTGGGTTTTGTTGAAGGAAAGTATTGTTGATATGTCATTGTTTGGGCGATTTGTGGGGATGGGTAGAACTCGCGGTTGACAATGGAGTGAGACATGTTCTTGTTCGTCCTGTCTCAACTTATGAGAAATATGGCGGTGCGATAACTTTACAGCGGCTACAATACTTCCCCTCTGAGTTATAGCGTTGACACATTGACCCATCATCAGTACAAAAAGCGTCATCAGCACGAAACTGCAAATGACGGGGTGACACACATGTTTTCGTCATTGGTGCTGTCATTATCATTCTGTCGTTGGTTTCGTTTCGATGACAAACGTCAATTGTCCGCGATGGCACGTCAGATTTGGTTCGAAGATTTTAAACAGCTGATATAAATAATGTCAAATTATATTCACGGCATATGGTTTCTCACTATTCTACCCAAACATAGATGGCAGTTTTTCGTACTTATCGAGGTAAGTATGGTCTTTTTTCGTGCTTATCTCTCTGTCATTATGATGGGGTTTTTTGTGTTGATGACACTTTTCGTACTGATGATGGGTCAGTGTGTCAACGCTATTATGCATGAAATTTAATTGTTCGTTGTTTAGTATAAATGCGGGTTTCAAGCGTTCTGTAGAAACGTTGAGTTCTTTCCCTTCGACCATGATTTTATAAACTCGATCTATGATTCGGCTTACAACTTCGTATGGCCCTGAATATGGTTGTTGTAAGGATCTTCTTATTTCGTCGACTCGTAAGAATACATGTGAATATGTTTGCAACTCTTTGTGCACAAACATCGGTCCTATGGTGAACTGCTGGTGTTGGTCGTAGTAGTCGAATGTCCCGTCGGAATTTTTCCAAAAATATAGTTGGATCATTCGAAATTTCGATTTCGATGAAAAAATCTCCCGGTAATCGAAGTGGGGCACCATACAGCATTTCCGCAGGTGAACAATTTAGGTCTTCTTTGTATACGTAACTAAGTCCTAACAATACTGTTGGAAGAGTATCCAGCCAATTTGTTATCACGTGGCACATGAGAGATGTTTTTAATGAACGATGCCATCGCTCGATCATTCCGTTGGCTGCTGGATGGTAGGCTGTCGTTCTGATATGTTTACAACCGATGAGTCGAACCAATGATTGAAATAATGTTGATTCGAACTGGCTTCCTCTGTCCGTTGCAATTGAAATTGGAGTACCAAATCGTGCTATCCAGTTGGTATGAAACTCTGTAGCGATTGTATCGGCCAGGATGTCCCAAACTGGTACGGCTTCGGTCCATCGTGGAAATCTATCAATCATCGTTAAAAGATAACGATAGTTTTGTGATGCTGGTAGAGGTCCAACGATGTCGACATGAATATGATCAAAACGTTTATCCGTTTTTTTTTATTATAAATTATATTGTGAACATGAAATCAATTACTAATATTGTTTATCCGTTTTTGGAAAGTGCATCGGTATGTGGTGTGTATGTCGATTAACTTTTGATCGTTGACACTTGATGTATGTTTTTGACCATGTTGCAATATCGCGATGCATATTTGTTCACACGTAGCGTTGTCGTATCATTTTGCTTGTCACTCGAATGCTTGGGTGAGAAAGCTGATGAACAGAGTCGAATGCTCGTTGACGAAGTTTCTTTGGGATGAAAGGTCTGGCTACTCTTGTCGAAACATCACAGTAAACATGCAGATCTTCTTTGATAGGGAATCGTTTAAACTGAAGAGAGTTACTGGATTTGATGAGTGTCTGAAATTCTTCATCGTTGTGTTGTTCCTTGGCGATGTCATTTGTATCCAAATATTTAATTGTGGTTATCTATTGCAGTCGGGATAACGCATCTGCTACAGCATTTTCAGTTCCGGCAACATAGACGATTTGCGTTGAAAATTCAAAGATATATGCTAATTGTCGAGCTTGACGAGGTTATGCCTTTGAGGACTTTTACAAAAAAGGCGTAAGTCAATGGTTTATGGTCCGTTTGTATGATTACAGTCCTGCCTTCCAATCTATCTTGAAAGTATTTGATAGCAGAATATATAGCTTGCAATTATTTTTCATACGTGCCGTATTTTCTCTGTGCGTTACTTAGCTTTTTTGAATGAAATCCGAAGGGAATACATAATCCATTTACGTATTGTTCAAGTACTGTTCCCACGGCGAAATCTGAAGCATCCCTTGACAAAATTAATGGCGCATTCGGCAAAGGGTGTGAAAGTAATGTAGTAGTTTCAAGTAGACGTTTACTTTCTTCGAATGCTTTTTCCATGTCGGATGTCCAGTTGATGGTGGTTTTTTCGTTGGACTTTCCGTTTCCCAGAGTTGAATTCAATGGTAAAAGAAGTTCTGCTGCACCTTTAAGAAATTTCCTATAGAAATTTAGCATTCCTAAGTAACGACGTAGTTCGGCGATTGTATTCGGCTTAGTGAAATTTCGAATAGCTTCGACTTTTGATGGCAATGGTTCAATTCCTTTTTGGTTGACTACGTATCCCAGATAATCAACTTATAGTTTTCCAAAATGGCATTTCGTTGGATTGATTTTAACTTTAAATTGCGCAAGTCGGGCGAACAAAATTTGAAGATGTCTTTTGTGTTCTTCTAAATCTTTGGATGCTACTAAAATGACATCCAGATATGCGAAACAAAAGTCTAGGTCTCGTAGTACCATATCCATGTACCTTTGAAATGTTTGGGCAGCATTTCGTAAACCAAAAGGCATGTAAAGGAACTCAAATAGTCCAAATGGAGTGATTACGGCAGTCTGACACACATCTTCTTTGGCAACTGGCACTTGATGGTACGCCCGTATAAGGTCTATCGTACAAAATATTGTTTTTCCTGCCAGATTATGAGTGGTCTTCCATATTGGCTATCGGGTAACGATCAGGAACTGTCATTGCGTTTAAGCGCCGATAATCACCACAAGGTCTCCACTCTTGAGACTTCTTTGGTACAAGAGGAAGTGGCCTTGCCCACTGACTGCTTGAGGGTCGACATATACCAATTTTTACCAAATGTTCGAACTGTTTTTAGCAACAGCGTAATTATCTGGTGCTAAGCGTCGAGCTTTTTCAAATACTGGTGGTCCTTTAGTAATTATTTGGTGTCTTACATGGCTTACATGACTTTCGATTTTCCCGGTGACTTGAGGATTCGTCAAACTTGGATATGCGGACAATAGTGCGTGGAAATCAACATTTTTCAAAAGTGTTGATACTGTTGGCACTATTGATGTTGACAGCTGCACTTCAGCCTCTAGAAGCGTTTCTCCATCTATAAGACGTTTCCTTCGGAGGTCAACCAGCAAATTAAAATGCTGTAGAAAGTCAGCTCCCAAAATTGGTCGTGACATATCAGCAACGCAAAATACCCAAGTGAACGAACGACGTAGCCCTAGGTTCAGGGTCAGCAACTTTTCTCTGTACGTTTTAATAACTGATCCATTTGCAGCGTACAAATGGTATTCCGAGGCGATTTTATATGCTTTACTGTGCGGAATTACAGATATATCAGCGCCTGTGTCCACTAAGAAAGTGACACCTGAAAATCTGTCCGATATGAGGAGGCGGATTTTTGTTGTATCGCCAGCGTTCACCGCACATTTTGTCGATGGCGAAACTAGTTTTCCGAGCGCGGTTGTTGGAAACCGCATGGAGCACGAAATTTTTTTTTGCTTTCGCACCATATATTCGGTGATAATAGCACTTTTCCTCTTGCGGAAACTATGCTTTTTTTCTTTTAGCTCCAATTTATCGAGTCTGTCCAATATTTTTTGGAGGATATCATCCTTGCTGCTAAACGACACTTCGTTATGAACAGCGGACACTGTAGGCACAGTGTTAATTCGTCGACAATCTTGTCAGCCATTTCGATTAACGCGTCTACTTCAACGCTGACTGTGACGGACAAAATGGCGCGTACACGCGGTGGAAGTCTGCGGAGTCACAATGCACGAAGGGCATCGGCAGGTAATTGGTCTCCGGATAAAGATTTTATCTCACGATAAAACTGCGAAGGATGTTTGTCTCCTAGTTCCAACTCTGTTAAAACTTTTGTGAGAATGGTATCCGGCGTGTCTGTGAACCGAGCAATAAGGTGATGTTTCGATTCCTCATATTTGTTGGTGGCCGGTGGTTTTTCAACGATGTCGGCCACTTGCTCCAAGATCACGGAGTCCATCGATGCTATGATGGCGTTAAATTTTGAGCCATCTTGAATGATGCGATGCGTTGCGAACTGCGCTTCGATTTGCGCGAACCATAATGCGGGGCGACGCGTCCAAAAAGGCGGTAATTTGAGGTCGCGCACTGAATCAATTCGAGAAGTCCGTACGCGGCGATAAAAGTTCTTCGAGTCGCGTTTGAAACTCTGGATTCGTTTTTGGCGTCGCTATGTCAGCGTCCTTGGATTGTACACCGGTAGCCATTTTCGGAAAAATGTCGATCACTTTTCACTCACTCAAGAAAATTCTAAATGTGGTTCCGTATCTTAACGTATCCTGTACGTCGCGAGTCACGATTTTGTAGCGGGAGTCACCAATTTGTAGGTGTTTACTACAATAAAACGAATAACTTTTTAACGATAAATTATTTATTAATATGTACAAGATAATAATCGGGTGATCGAATCGAATGGATGTTGCACGTCGCGCGAGTTATGTACTTTGCGTACATTAAACTTTAAAAAAAATTTTTTAATCTCTACGCGAAACTGTTTCTAATAAAACCACTGATTTTAAATTGGTAATACACTTTATTAAATCTGATCTTACGAATTGTACTTGAACTGTACTTGAGTTTACAACTGAACTTCAACTTCGACTAAACTTCAACTGAACTGCCTTAGCCTAGTGCCCAATGCTTTTATACTAAGTTCTTATCGCTAAATTCCCATGCAGCCTCGTTGAATTCAGATAACGATTCTTGCGGATGCAAGCTCTGTCATTAAGATAAGCAATTTGCTGTGGATGCAAGTCTTTATTGGCAAATGATTTTGGAATGGATTCAATTCTGCATTTAATGAAATTGGATATGAGATAAGCGATTTTTGGGTGGTCTCGTTATCTTCTGATCTTATCTGAATTCATATGTGGTATTGTTAATGGCTTTCTTGTTGGGTTTTGTTAAAGGAAAGTATTGTTGATATGTCATTGTTTGGGCGATTTGTGGGGGTGGGTAGAACTCGCGGTTGACAATGAAGTGAGACATGTCCTTGTTCGTCCTGTCTCAACTTATGAGAAAGATGGCGGTGCGAGAACTTTACAGCGGCTACCCAGTCGGGGACATCTGTGCCTGGGTAGCTTCGCTAAGCTCTTTTTACTTTCAGGAGAAGTACAATCAATCGAAAGATTGTCTGCACATGGTGTTTTCTCGTTTTGTTCATTTTTTCGCGTACTTTTTGTTTTTTCACTTCCCAGTATATGGGAAGTTCTTGTAATCGCCCCGAAAATCAAAATTGAAATTTTCGACATATCTTCACGTTATGAGGTCTTACGAGTATACATGAAAAGTGATTTTGGAAAGAAGTCTGTGTGTGTGTTTGTACTTACATTCGTGGACAGTTTTTTCTACGAGCGTAACTCATGAAAAATTGTCGTATTGACTTTGTTACGGTGTCTATCGAATCATCTTTGCAATTTTCAAATATAATTAGTTTTTCGAAAACTTCGTTCGCGTGTTTTTATTTGTTTTGACCCACGAAGGTCGTTTTTGGTATGCACTTTATCTCGCGCACCAAACATCGAATTTCAATTATTATTGTGCCAAAAAATTAGGGTTTTTTTGAAAAAAATTCTTGATATGATTAGCACAACACATTAATCAATTTTTAAAAAATGAATAAACTCCTAACAGTTTTTGTTAAAAAACAGTTAAACTTTTATCGTGATTACACAAAAAAATAAATTATAAATAAAAATATTATAGAAAGTTACTAATGAAAACGGTTTAACTCAAATAATATAGCCTGATTTCTCTTATTATATATACACCTTTTTTATGTCAATCAAAACGCATTGATATTTACATAATTAAAGCAGACTTTCAATAACTCAGCTTATTTTAATGGAAAAAACTGTTTGAAATTTTAAAAAAATAAAAAAATTCAGTCAAATTTACATTTGTGGTAATCAATGATTTTAATGGTAAAATGTTGAAAAGATAAAAATATTTTATTCAACAAAAATAACCTCTTAGCTTATCGCAAAACATATTCATACATAAACAATTTATTTATAAGGCTGATAAAAATAGTACTACCTAATTTCACTTATGTGGTCTCTAAAAGAGTCTTCTATCTAATTTAAATTTCTACCAATCATCGCTTTTTGAAATCAGTGCTTAAAGTTTTCGTTAAATGAAACCTTTTTAGTTTTTTTTAACTTTCAACATCCGTGCTACCCCCCATCCACCAAAAGCCTTACGTAACCAATGGACCCTCTCTAAGATGATACGACTAATATTAACTCATTTCAATTATTGATATGAGTTCTTATCATTGTTGTTACTTTAAGTAACATTATTTTCATTATTAATATTGTGTTTAATATTTTTAATATTTATGTAGATATTACTAGGAAGTTGAACATGTGGGTCGCACCCCGTGGCTTGCTTTTTTTGTTTCGATTGAGATATAGTAGAAGATTTCAGTACTCTCGTGTTGGTCTTGGGTACCTTATCACGACAGTTAAGAAACATAGGATGTACGAGTATAGCTTCAAAAGCTTTGATTTTCTTCGTGTTGATTTTTTTGTCATCGAAATTAATAATTGGGCATAAAGATGGCTGAATCTCTCGAAATGAAATATACCCACAGTATTATGTGCCAACCATCGCATCCCTAGATAGGAAGAGGCAAGTCTGAATTACTTTGTTGAAATAGTAAACGAGACGAAAGACTTGTTGACTAGAATTTTCCTCACGACATCGTTCGCTTGTGCACATTTCATTATACTGTTGCTCTGTTGCAATCAAAAGTTATAAGTAAATGCAGGCCTAGCAAGCGTGCGTTGTTCGTTGCAACTTCATTGGTATTTCATATAGCGGTACCATTGAATAGTAATTAAATGTTCGGTGAAAATAATTTAAAAAATAAGCTTAAACCTTACACCTCAATGACCTTTTCCAGCCCTCTACGTAAGTTCGACATTAAAAAACTCCAAACAGCGACTGCAGCCGGAAACTTTGGGAAAACATTTGAGACAAAGGTAACTACTGTCCTACGAAATAACAACGAAACCGGTTGACAAGATCTCTATAAAGATCAGGGCAGCAATAAAAATCATTGCAGAGATGGTTGGGCATGAACCTCAACACGATACGAATAACTAGTTTGACGACAAATGTTAGAATATATGAAAAAAATTACAAAAAGGCAGGTCTCTGACAGGAATACTAGAACGAGGAGAGAAACATGCGAAAACTTCCCGCCGGCAGTGAACAAGATCTACGAATATAGAAAATACAAATATGACGAACAATTGAAGACCATTGACGAACACGAGTGTCGTGATCTTGACGAACTGACGTGTGTAGAACGAGCTCTTGCCCTTTCGTTTTCCTCGCTTCTGTTGCTTTTGGTTTTCGCGACGCCCGTGTAGTTCCGATCGCAGAGCTTGTTTTCTTGACTCTTGTCGCTTGCTGCCTTCCCGTTCAAAGTGATTATTCTCAATATTGAATAGTCGCGACTGATTTCTTTGTGCGACTGGCTTTGTTTAACGGTTGTTCCAACATCTCCTCGCTCAGCGCCATGAAACGTTAACACTTATTGTATAGACGAACTTGCGAACTTTATTATTTAGACGAACTTGCGTTGCCTAAAAGTAGTATATACCTTTATTTCATGTCTTGCAGTGCCTAGTACCAAAAAAGTGAATATAAAATACTTTAATTGATTCTGGCATCGGCAAAAATTGTATTTTCTGCCTAAGCGTAGGGCTACATCATTACCACAATTTTTATTGATAGTCAATTTTAACCCTTTGTATAATGGCTACGGCCTCACCGCCTTTCGGCTCAACTTGTGCCATGTGCAAATTTCCCGAGTCGAACCGTGCTCGTTTAATCAGTTGCGACGGTTACTGCGGCAATTCTTTCCACGCAAAGTGCATCGGTGTACAGGCCGCGTTGGTAGAAATCCTTGCCAAGTATCCCAGCAATGTTTCGTACCGGTGCGATACTTGCAAAAATACAACACTAAAGGATGTCATAAAAATTCTGCATCAACTGTCGCGCTGGTCGCTCTCAGAAAATGTAGTTATGCTCTGGTGTCTCTTCGGTTTCATCAGGGACTGCTGCCCCTATTAATACGGTCACTTCCCCCTCCCTTCAAGGGGCCAAACCTAAATCGGTGCCGGCTATGCCTTTCAAGTCTGCTATCGAAACAACAAATAGCTCGTCTTATTCTTCTACTCTAGTAATTTCGTCATCAAACGCTTCTGCAACTCTAACGACTCCTGCATCTATAACTTCCGGACACTCATCTACATCTGCTCCAAGTGCAGATGTTTCAAAGCCTCGAAATGCAACCGGGATCTCCGAGGTTTTAGCTGCAACTTTACCGCTGCCATCTCTTACCGCATCGTCATCTTCAACAACTCCCACTACAGTTATTTCGTCATCATGCTTCTGCAACTCTATCGCTTACTGCATCTATAACTTCAGGACACTCATCTACATCTGCGTCAAGTGCAGATGTTTCAAAGCCTCGAAATGCAACCGGGATCTCTGAGGTTTTAGCTGCAACTTTACATCCTGCTCCTCCTGCGCAACAAGATATGGAGCCTGTGCTACAAAATTTCCAGACGTCCATCTCTCCGACAACTGCATTACATGTAGTGGCTCCTCCAGCCCAAGTTTTCATCCCTCGTTTGGCTTATACAACCACCTGCAATGATATTAAAAACTATGTCGTAGCCAAACTTGGGTATACTCCTTAATTCTTAAATTGCAGAAAGCTCACAAAGGACAACATTGAAAATAAAATTGTTGCTTCCTTTGAAATTACTGTTCCACCGGATCTCAAGGATATTCTTAAAAAGGACTTTTGGCCTAGTGGAACGTTAGTAAAAACTTTTGAAAACAGATCATATTTAAATTTTCGACAGCGCCGCCCACGCCGAACTCTAAATTAACTAGGTCTATAGCTTCAGCAAATAATAATTCTTCATTATCGGTTTCTGAAATTGAGTCCCACAAAGTTACACACGCGTTAAATATTTATTATCAAAATGTAAGAGGTCTGAGATCCAAGCTGGAGATGTTTAACGTTTCAGCCCTTCTTGCCAGACATGAAATTATTTGTTTGAGTGAGACTTGGTTAAATGACTCGGTTGCGAGTGCGGAACTTTCTTGTCATTATGCTGTTTACCGTAATGATCGTGATCTCTTTCTCTCTGGCAAGGCAGATGGTGGTGGAGTTCTCATCGTCTCAAGTCGATTTCTTCTTCCCTTTTCTCTCAATTTCATCCTTCTTACCCCGTCGAATCTATCTTCGTGAAAGTGTCGACTACTTGCTACTCCAGTATATAAGTTGGCTCGGTCTTTATTCCCTGAAGCTCTTCTGTGTCTATAATTGAAAAAAAAATTCAATGAAATATCTACCTTCCACAGTTCCCTTAATCGTTCCAACAGTCTTGTTATTTGTGGTGATTTCAACTCCCCGTCAGTAGGTGGCCCTTGTATTTATCTTTGCTTAGCAATTCTTCTAATCCCCTCTCCATTTTCATTTCCACATTTCTTTCTCACCTTTCGCTATTACAGTTTAATACATCTTTTAATGTCAACGGGCGTCTACTTGATCTTATTTTAATAAATTTGCCCTCTCATCTTGCTTTAGTAGCTACGGCTGATTTTTCCATACGTTCCAATTGATCCCCATCATCCCCCTCTCAATATGCAGCTCTCTCTTCCTATTCACAGGCATCGTCACTATTCACAGGCATCGTCATTCAGTTCTTATTTTCTTATCCGTTTCTCAAATCATTAATGCCTTCACTGAACAAACCAGTTGTTGATGTCACGCATATAAAGCAAAAAGTTTCCTACTTACGCCTCGCTACGCAAAAGTGTATGCTCGCTTGTGTTCTTGCCTCACCTCAGCTGAGAGTGCATGCCAGCTACTGACTGAAATTATGAGATTTACTCCATACTATACTTCAAACTCCAACTGGTTGGAATATTTTGGAAAATTGATTTCTTAAGCAGTCTTTGGAGTTTGTCAGATCCCATCCTCGTCACCAAAATAAAGTATATCTCAATATAAGTATTTAATTAATAGAACACTATTTACGAACAAGAACTATTTATTAATCAAAAGTGAAACATTTAAAAGAAGTTTTACACTAAGAGAGCGAGTATACAGTCATAAACTCTAGAAACTCATAACTCTAAAAAGTCATAAAAGTCACAAACTCTAGAAAGTCATAAACTCTAGAAATAATGAAACGATTTTCGAATTTCATAATGTAAACAAAATCACATCGCGTCCGATAAATACAACTCAGTTTAGTAATCAAACACTTATACCACAGCGATTTTTATCTCGAGTTCGTGCATTCATTTACAACAAAATTGTTAAGAATTCCACATAGTTTATGAAATATGACATTTCAAATTAAGATGTTTTAGAATGGGCTAATATTACTTGAAACGCACAATAAGCGTACGAAATTCATAAAAAGGGCATGGACGGAAGTTCATAGACGAATTAAGAGTTAGACTTCGAAGGCGAAGCACATAGATATAGATAAATTTCTCTGTAAAAAGTTCAAGCGAAAATCGATGAGTAATTAAATTCGATTTCTTTTAAATAAAGGTGTTATCGAAAATCGGTGTTATATCAATTAAATAAATATATTTGACGCAGTTGGTAGGATATTTGAAGTGTAGTAACTTTAATACGAACGATCAAGTTCATTTAGTGCGAACGACAAAGTTCAATTTAGAAGTGAAAATTGTAAAAATCACTGAAAATTTGAAGCTTACTCGTGAGTTTCATTTCTTAGTGAAATATCGAACAAAGCAAATCGACAAGACTTATCCGTCTTAAAAAAAGTTTAAATTAACGCGTGTGAACGAAAAGTGCACGCAGTAAACTCAGTGGAAGGCAACAAATTTAAAGGTACGAGCAGAAGGTAATCGCACCGATCAAGATCATACAACCTATTCGCATCACTAGAACGAAACGTACAATAATGCCAACAAACACAGGTAACGATACTATAAGGTCTCCAACACTGAATACAAAATTGAAGATTACGTTGGATCCAATTAAACATGCATCCCGAATAACAACATTTGACGAAAGTCGCGACCAACTTAAAAGCTTCACAGACATGGTAGATGTCATGGTCCCGATTTTGCAGACGTACGACGTAGAATTAAACCAATAAAAAAGAATATTACATACATGCAAATTGATAAATTCATAAGCATAACAAAACAGCTAATTGAAAGTAGAAAACCAATTAACTTCCAGGAGTTAGCTGAGCTAATTTTACAAGCGAAATTTTTAGCCACAAAAATTAAACCTATAAGGACGAGAAATGACACATGGATAACTGGAAAAGTAATCCACTTTTCCAGAAAAAAGCGAACAGCTTTTAAAGCACTAAAAAAAGATCCAACAAATATATTGAAACAAAAGAACTATCAAATTATAAAAAACGAATGCAACAATACGATTAAAAATGCAAAGGAAAATTACTATTCGAGAAAACTTGAAGAAGGTTCTAACAATCAGCAAAATTTTTGGAAGTTAGTAGATAAAGTTTTTAGAAAGGCAGACACAAACACTACTAAAAACCAGGATATAAAGGAAATAAATTTCATGGGCGAAAATTTCAAAGATCCAGTAAAAATCTCAAATATATTAAACAATCATTTCATATCAATAGGACAGAAAATTGTATCAGAACTCCCTAAAAACGACTCAGCATGCCAAAGCGTGTCACCCATCTGCTCTTTTCACTTAAGGCTAACATCTAGAAAAGAAGTCATTGATGTTATTGATTCTCTGAAAAAACACACCGCGCCGGGTCCTGATGGTATCTGCGTTGATGATATCAAAATAATCAAAGAGAATATTGCAGATATACTGGTTACTCTAATAAATATAAGCTTCAAGAGTGGACAATTTCCGAACTATCTAAAAAATGCCAAGGTAATACCCATATTTAAAGGAGGGCTGGAAACTGACCCAAATAATTTTCGACCAATAACATTATTAAACTCACTGAGTAAAATCATAGAAAAAATATTAGCTTTACGAATTAAAGAATACTTAATGCAGAATAGAATTATAGATAGAAACCAGTTTGGGTTTCAGGAAGGTAAAGGAACAACAGACGCGATTGTAGAAGTGATGAGACATATCAATACACAACTGGATCAGGGAAGTTACGTTGCTGCAGTTTTTATCGATCTAAAAAAGGCGTTTGATACGGTAGTGCACGATATACTGATAAGTAAACTTGAGAACTTGGGAATTGTTGGTATGCCAAGAGAACTTATGCGTACGTACCTGGCAGAAAGACTTCAAAGGACTGAAATTGGAAACGTTAACAGTGAAATAGCGCAGATTACTATTGGCGTACCACAGGGATCTATACTAGGACCGATTCTTTTCCTGTTATATACAAACAACTTGGTGACTTCAGGAATCGAAGGAAAAGTTGTGATGTACGCTGACGATACGATACTGATTTACTCAGGTAAAGATGAAACTGACTTAGAACAAAAGATAAACAATGACTTAGACAAATATTCCCAATGGCTCATACGGAACAAATTGACATTAAACACGAACAAAACCAAATACGTTATCTTTAAACAAAAAAATAAAACTGATATTGAGCCACTGATAAAAATAGAAAATAAAACTCTTCAGAGAGTTAAACATATGAAGTACCTTGGACTTACAATTGATGAAAAACTAGCGTGGACACCGCATATAAATGATATGAGGAAAAAAATAGCAGCTATCGTTGGTTTGCTCCATCGTTTCAGCTATTTCTCAATTAAAAATAAAATACAAATTAAAAATGCATACATAATTTCAAGAATTACATACGGGATTATAATTTGGAGCCAAACTACCAAAAATAACCTCATGAGCATGTCACGACTACTAACTAAAGCATACAAAACCATATATAACTTGCAAAGGATGACCGCTACATCTGAAGTATATAAAATAGCACAAGAACTTAATGTAGACGGACTGATTCACATGGAAAAAGGAAAATTCATTTTTAAAAATTTACACATTGAACAAATGAAAACAACGAAACTAGACATAAATGGGAGAAAAAACGACTACAATATGAGAAACGCAAATGAAATTTTAATAAAATTTGCTAGGACAGAGCGCCTGAGGATGGATCCGATTAACACCGCATCAAATTTTTACAATAAGCTACCTCAAACAATAAAAGAAGCGCGTAACATAATGACATTTAAAATCATGCTACGTAAACATTTACTGAAAATTCAATTTGAATAATTAGGAACGGTAATGTTTTTTTATTATCAATTTTTTTTTTTAATTTTAATTTTAATTTTTTTTTTTTAAATTTTAATTTAATTTAATTTTTTTTTTCTTTTTTCTATTTTTTCCTTTTTCCTTTATATATATATATATATATATATCGTTTTTTTTTTTTAAGAACGCTAATATTTTTTTCCTGCTACAAATGTGAAACAAAATTAGATATATTGAACTCTGAATAAAACTTTTGAGATACTGGTACTATCCCTTATACCGATATACATCGTCTGGGAAGTACTATTTAAATGAACAAGCTTTCAGGAAATAATTGCACACGGACAGTGCAAGCAATGAACTATGGAGTAAAGATTTTTTGGAGGAAACGGAGGTGGTTTTAGTCGGTAGAAATCCGACATGCCGAGAAGCAGGAGCAACTCGGTATCTTTTGAAGATTTCCATCTCCCAACGACGAAAAAAAAAAAAAAAAAAAAAGAGTGTGATGCAGGAATCGGTCGACATCGATACTGATGGTTCTAAAATGGATGAAAAAGTTGTCTGTAGCGTTTACTCAGAACAGCTAAGCCGGAAACTATCCTTTCGGCTTCCAGACCACCGCAGTGTTTTTAAGACAGAGGTCACTGCAATACACAAGGCAGTAGACTGGTTGAGAAACCGGAAAATTTCTACAAGAAACTTGAGTATTTTCTATAACAGTCAAGCTGCTACGCAAGCAGTATCCAACGTGTACACCTCATCCATGATTATAGTGGAATGTCGTATATCGGGATATCGTGGCCTAAGTGAGCCATCTTTTGATAAAGAGGGCTGTCATTACAACCTAAGTATGTAGTAGAAGAACATGTTTTCACGATAGAAATACGGCGTCGAAACCTTTTCCAATTTGGGTTTGGTGTCGCCCCGCGAACATCCTTTTGAAACACGAATTAGATGGCGCCCAAATTGAAAATATTCTCCTCATCTTCGCGGTAAAGCACCGGGCCAGGTTATCGTCTCTGTAGCCATTCTAGGCTTCGCAGCGGAAAGTGCCCTTATCAAATGGTATGGAGATGCTGTTTTCTCTACATTTTCGATCCTTTGCTCTTTGTTGATGGAACAACGCTCATAATTATGAGCAAGTAATGAAGAAGTTTTACGTGCCAGCCACGTGAAGTGATTTTCCGTGAAGATTCTGCACCTAATTATTATGTCAAATACGCCACAATCATTTCTGTTCATTTATTGTGTTTTAACGTTTTCTTTGATGAAATCCGAAGTATCAAAGGTGCGGTGTCGTGGATTTCATTGAGTAAAACACCACATGTACTGGTTATCATCAGGTTCAATATTTATTCAATATAATAATTAAATAATTGTGTTGTTACACGTGAGGATATGTCCGTTCGCGAGCCGCCCGGAGCGTACTTGTGGACCTAAGTACTATACATAGCAGTTGTTGCTAGTGACTATCAATTGGATCAGTCCGGTTTTCGTTAGCTTCTACGCCTTTCATCAATTACAATCATTTAGCCTTTTAATTTTTAGCCCTGTTATCTTGTATTAACTCCGGAAGACAGTTTTCATTTCTTTGCTCCAGTGCTTTGTGGTTTTCTGTGACAATAGTGTTATAAAACATTTATAAATTGATATCCAGTGATACCTTTGTTCACAGTGGCCTTTCGTAAATTGTTTTAACGGCTCTCTAAGCTTTATTGCTCTAATAACTTTTTGAAATTCCGGCACTAATAAAGTTTTTGCTCTCGCCCCTCAATTAGTGCTCCCTTTGTGTTTAGTGTAAGTGGGTGACAATTTGATAGCTTGACAAGCTCGACTTTTATATCACCTATTCAGCCTGAAATTAGGCAATAGTTTCGGTTTGTGCTATTTAACTTTTTAGTTACTTAACCCTTTCCTACATCATGGTATTGGATTCACCCCCATATGGGTCCACATGCGCGGTCTGCAAACATCCTGAGTCCACGCGTTCGCGATTCGTTCTGTGTGACGGTTACTGTGGTAAAGCATTTCATGCGAAGTGCTTAAACATTACTTCATCGCTGGTTGATATTATCGCCAAGCATCCGAACAACATATCATATCGCTGCGATGCTTGTAGAGCAACTTCATTATCTGACGTTATTAAAATTCTGAACCAACACTCTGTTACTCTGGCGTCTCTCAATCAGAGAATCGACTCATTATCTGCGACACCGATTCCGCCGCTTGCATCAACTGTATCTACTGGTGTACACTGCTCTCCTTTGTGCCTCGGAGTATCTCCTAAATCAAACAATACTGTCTCCTGTACTTCAGTAATGGAACAATCGTCTACTGCATCGAATTCTGTTGAAAATGGTCTCCTAATTTCTCCCTCTGTCCTCTCAATCAGTGAAGCAGTACCTAATGGTGAGGCCTCAAAATCAGTTGTAACTAACCTCCCCACAGCAGGAATTAACTCCACAAAAACCCTAGAAGTTTCTGTGGACAGTGAAATCTTAGTTTCATCTTCTGCTAACCGATCCAGAGGAGCTGTACCCAAGGTTATTTCTACAGTTGCAACGAACTTGACGGTACCAACATCTGCTGCTAATCTTCCTCTGACTGACTTGCCTGTGGAGGAAGATCTTCGTGCTGTTGCTCCACCTCTGCAAGTCTTTATCTCACGACTTGCATACAACACATCGACGGACATGGTAGTGAGCCACCTTAAACGAAAACTTGGTTCCTCCTGTCCCATTCTTGAGTGTCGAAGGCTTACGAAAGATAATCTTCCACATCGTCTAATTGCTTCCTTTAAACTGATCGTCCCAGCTGAGTCTACTGCTGTCCTGGACACTAAACTTTGGCCTGTTGGTGCTCTCATCAAACGCTTCGCACCGCGGAAAAGGAAAAATTTTCCCAACACGGCGCATCTAAACCTGCAAGTCTAGTTTCTTACGACTCTAACAATTCTATTAGCATTTATTATCAGAATGTACGAGGCTTACGAACTAAGTTGCAAGAATTCAATTTTTCGTGCTTATTATGCAAAGATTCCATTATCTGTGTAACTGAGACTTGGCTGCATTCCGGCATCCATAATTCTGAATTGTTACAAAATTATAACGTTTACCGAAAAGATCGCGATCGCAATCTCTCAAATAAATCAGACGGTGGTGGAGTCTTTATAGCTGTTAAGATTTCCCTTCCCAGTTCTCTCTGTGAAGAATTTCACCCTCCCTCGCCCATCGAAAGTGTGCTCGTCAAAGTTCATGTTTCTGCATCTGCCCCCGTATACATTTCTTCTACTTATGTTCCATGCAACTCTCCGATCGAGCTGTATGAGTCTTTCTTTTCCTCTCTCTTCTCATTTTGTCTATCTATCAATCCTTCCTCTCGTGTTATTATCTGTGGGGACTTTAACCTTCCTTCTCTTGATTGGCAATTTTCCCCTAACATTCATGTTATCTCTTGTAATAGACAATCCAACCTTATCTCAAACTTTTTATCACTTACCTCCTGTTCTCAATTCAATTATGTCCTGAACTCCAACGGCCGGCTTCTTGATCTTGTCTTGTCAAACATAGATCATGATAGTCTGTCTCTAATGCCTGCACCTCATTTTTATGTTCCTCCTGATCCTCATCATCCACCTGTTTTGTTGGATCTTTCCTTGGGCCTCCCTAAACCTCAAAAAGCTCGCAAGCAATTTAGATTCAATTTTTTGAAAGCGAATTATGTTGCTATGTCGGATGAACTCTGTTCGGTAAACTGGTCTTCTTTTTTTCTTAATCTAGGTTGTGAAGATGCGCTCTCTAAATTCTACTCACTTATCCATGACCTTATCTCGCGCTTCACTCCTTACCTTAGTCGTTCTACGGCCAGCGATCCTCCCTGGATGACCCGGGATGTTTTAGCTATCCTCAGATTGAAAGATCGAGCCTATCGTCTCTTTAAATCTAGCAGAACTCCTGAAAATTATACTGCTTTTTCTAGACTCCGTGCTTCCGCGAAATCGGCAATGAAAAGTGCTATGCGTAATTATTTCGTTAATATCGAAAATTCGCTACACTCAAACCAAACCAAGCCGTTCTGGTCCTATATCAATTCCCTCAAGTCTTCCTCCAGAATTCCCAGTACTGTTTCATGGAATGGTGAACAGGGTTCGACTCCCGAACAAATTTGCGAAATTTTTGCAGCTTTTTTTTCCTCAATTTATCCTCTCTCCTCTCTCCAACATACTGCTACTGTTATTCCTTTTCACTTTCCACCTTTTCTCGATTTTATTTCCACAAACCCTACTGAAATTCAAATGTTGATTGATTCGTTGGACTCTAGCGTAGGACCTGGGCCAGACGGGCTTCCTAATATTTTCTTCAAATCTTTATCCTCTTCATTATGCCTTCCACTTTCTTACATTTTTAACGCTAGTTTATCCTCGGGTGTCTTCCCTAATTTTTGGAAGCTTGCTAACATTTTCCCAGTACATAAGTCAGGTTCCCCATCCAATGCTTGCAATTACCGTCCTATTTCTTTACTCTCATGTCTTCCCAAACTTCTTGAACGTATTGTCTATAATAAACTCTACCAAGCTCTTTCTTGTAAATTATCCCCGTTTCAACATGGTTTTCTTCCAGGCCGATCAACTAGCACAAACCTTCTTGAACTTACCCATACTGTCGCAAAGGCTCTCGAAAATCGTCTCCAAGTGGACGTAGTCTACACTGACTTCAGTAAGGCTTTTGACACTGTCAACCACAATGTTCTACTTCAAAAATTAGAACACTTTGGCCTGTTTGGTCCAGTACTCTCTTGGCTTGAGTCATACATTAGTTTTCGTTCATGCCGTGTTAGTCTATCTGGTGCACTTTCCTCTCTTTTCTTTCCAACCACCGGTGTCCCTCAGGGATCTATCCTTGGTCCTCTTCTCTTCCTCCTATACATTAATGATCTCCCCTCTGTCCTAGGATCTCAGTGTCTTCTGTATGCTGATGACTTAAAAATTTACAGAGTTGTCCGCTCAGAAGAAGATTGTATTGCTCTCCAGATGGATCTGGACGCAGTCGATTCTTGGAGTCATACTAATTTTCTCTTTCTTAATGTCCAGAAATATCACAAAATGTCCTTCACCTTAAAACCCTGTCCAATAGATCATATTTATATGTTACATGATCTTCCACTCGTAGCTGTTTGTCAAATTAAAGACCTGGGAGTGATTTTCGACCCGAGACTTAAATTTGAGCTTCACATTGCGGCAATCTCCGCTCACGCTTCTCGTGTCTCTGGGTTCGTATTAAGAAACTCCCATTTGTTTTCTAACATTTCCTCCTCTGTTAACCTATATACTACCTACTCTAACCTGCGAGACTGCTTAAGTTATCGTATTTCAGAACGACCCGCCATATCTGCTAACACATTTGCAGTTCCATATGCGAGGACAGAAACTTTTTACCATTCACCTATGTTGCGGCTCCCCCGTAATCATAATAATTTGCAGCTTGGTCCGTTTCCTCACTCACTTTATACTTTTAAGCTACAGTTAAAGCGCATTTTATTTAATTAACTTTCTTCTGTTTTATTTTCTTTTTTTTTTGTCTTGTAATTGGACTTCTAGTCTGTAAGATGAAATAAATAAATAAATAAATAAATAGCATTGGGCCGGCTAGTCCGCACACACACATACATATACAGTCTCAGCATTATAGTATACGATACACGTATTTACTCTAAATTTACCTACAAGCGTATTCGCATACACCACACAAGGGAATATTTAGTTTGTTGAGAAATTCTGAGTTTAAATATTCTTCCAAAACATCAAGAAGTCGTTGGTGTGGTGTATTCAAAGTGTAAAATTTGATGGTTAAATTAACAGTAATGAAACACTAATGAAATTCGTCGACATGACGCGTTCATATTTTAATGACCTGACTAGAAGAGACTTTGTACGAAGAATGTATTCGTAGAATTAACTTTCAAAACGTTTCCTTTGTTTCTTTTCCACGTTGATCGGCTATCAAATTTAACTAAAAATTGATTATTTTATCCTTCAACCATATATCAGCTGTAAATGGGCTGATGATATGCCTAGTTATACATATGTTGAATTTAGATATTAAGGCTTCTTGACATCGTTAGTGTAGAGTTTTATTTATAAGTTTCATTTGATCGTTGATTAAAGGTGGGAGCTCATTTTCTCTTGAAACTAACTCTTGATGTTCGCTGTGGACCTTAATTGATGCCTTTTAACACTACATTCATGAATATTTTTGAGATTGTGCTTTCTATATTTCAGTTCCTCTTTATGTCTGACGGCTTTGTAATTTTGCATGAATTCTTCCTTTGTTTGTTTGTAGTCTTCACTTCTTTCATTCTCTTTATTTTTTTCTGCCTTTTCTTAATTCTACTCTACGAGCCTAAGTGAATGTTGTATATTTTTAGAAATAGTCACTACTGGGTGGGTTGCTTGGGTTCCTTGGGGTAGTTCATTTGAGTCCTGATTGACTTCCGCCTCAAATGAGTCATTCAGGACTTTATTTTTTCATAATTGCTTGGCTGCGATGAATTGCGACTGCAACACATTTGCCTTTGAGAAAATTTCACTGTTTTGATTGTGTAGTCTTTTTCTATCTGCAGATAACAGGCACAGGTACGGTAAATTGTCTGCATAAAATAATTTTAGGTTGCTATCGTCGAACGAAGTCACATTTCGCCAGTCTTCTCTCATCCAATTTGTAGTAATTTTTCGTCCATGCTAGACGAGCCGTACTCGATGTTTTCTTAACCATGGCGATTTTTTCTTGCATACGGTTCAATAATTCATAACCCACTACGAATTGTTGTATTGACGATAATTTTTCAGCTCTAACCTTATGCGAAGAGCACAATAGTCGCAATGCTCCACCTGTCCGTGACTCTGTATTCGGTTTGTTTCAGGTCCTTTCGTCCTGTTCAGAGAGTCAAAATTATATTTTTTCGTCATCGAATGACTGCACCCTATTTTTATCACTATCTTACGGTACGATAGACCTTCATCTACCTTAGTCAAAATGTTGACATTTTCGTCCGTAAGCAATTGTTCATAGTTTCCGGCTGTTCCGAATTTTCGCCTCTTCTAACAAATTGCGGACCAGTAGTTTTATTACTCGTTTTATCTAATAGGTTACAATTAATTTGGCGAATAAACATAAATAAAAATGATTCTTATTGGATTTGAACCTCTGTTTCTAGTCGAGACAAATCGCCCACTAGTGTGCTTTTGTTGGTTAGCCACTTGCTAACACTATTTTTGCACATTAATGGAGGTTCTTTTGTTCCAGATTGATGGTTGGTGCCATAATTAGATAGGGAGCGTGGTTTCGGGATAACGAATGGCTTCCTCTTCAGGTGCTGTCATATGCCATTCGTTATCAGACAACACGACCACGGTTTAGGCTTGTTGATGGGTTAAGCTCGTTATATTTCAGCTATTTTAATCTTTGCATCTGCGAAGTATAACGACTGTCAATATTTTTTCGTTCGTATATTGTGCATACGTTGCAATTTGAAATGATTCTTATTGGATTTGAGCCTCCGTTTCTAGTCGAGACAATCAACAAGCCTAAACCGTGGTCGTGTTGTCTGATAACGAATGGCATATGACAGCACCTGAAGAGGAAGCCATTCGTTATCCCGAAACCACGCTCCCTATAAATAAAAATGTTCACACAAATTTTGAAGCCGCACCATAAAGTTTACTATTTATATTATTTTTCCGTTACACCTTCACTCCAAAATAACACCAACGCAAAAACGGGATATCTCGCGAATACTCACAAACACGAAAAATTTCGTCTTTGATCCGAAATAAGTTAACATAAACTAAGTATGCCTTCATCGAACGGGTTACTTTTGAACATCCACTAAGAAGGTCAAATTACCATTTCTCTTTTCATCTGGTACATTTATGTGCATTATCGAAGAAATATTCATACTATACCTACCTGGTGCAATATATATGACCGCAAGTGTAATATTGCCTATTCAATGCTTATAATAAACTTAACAGCGAAATCACCGACAAAACAAGCAAGCAACGAAGATCATATTCGAATATTGGAGGAAAAATTCACTCAGCAAGGTATAAGAAAGCAATATGGAAAAAAGTAAGTTAGTTGACTTATTTCCTCTTACAAAGCTGAAAAAATTACAAAAAAGAAACACATTTCATTTTAGACTTTGACAATCCTGTTAATATAGCTTTGCCTAGTGTTTTCATTTCAAGTTGAACTGAAGTCGATGTAATCTAATGAGGCGAAGACAATTCATACATAATATTACATGCCAAAGAACAATCATACTGATTTTTGGTACTAAGCTAATTAGTGTTTTTAGAACTGTTTTTACTCGGTAGTTTCAGTGAACATGTTCTCTACAAGCACAGAAATGTTTTTACTACGCTTTCCTGTTTGAGTATTCCACTTACGTATTTAAAATATGAATCGCGATTCTACGCTATCAGTCTCGACGTAAATCTGGATATTACTACAGAGATGTAGAATAATACGGATTTTGTCTAGTTTTTATTTATCTCAATGAAAATGTATTCTATTACGTCATATTCCTGTTTCGCTGACTCTATACATATCAGCCAATAAACATCCATGTAGCATAGCTGTTGAGGTAGAAATTTCCGTAGGCGGTAGTAAAGGGCCTTCTTCACTTTGATATATGTATGGCAGTCGCAAGATCCAATAAGCACTTTGAGAAAGTTTAGGTGGACAGGGAAGTCCCATGGAAAATGTGTACTTTCGGCTTCCAATTCTTACCTTGAAGAAAAAAGAAAACATGAATTCGATTAAATTGAATAGGATGCTTTTATTATTCATCGCTAACATATTAGTCACAAATATTTTAAAACGTTATGAGCTTACGACTAATCGGTGATACTTATTTATTAAAGCAAAAACTAGTCAATACAAATGACGAAGTAGCTTTTCAGTAATATTTTTTCAGTCAACTGCAAACAAAATTAATAAGATAATATTTTTTCCTGGTCAAATTCCTTGCAATATATATAATGTGAAATGGTGTTTGTAAACTTGTGTTGCTCTGTGAAATAAAGGTTATTTTATTAAAACTATCATCTATTCACATTTATATTACATTTTATCTGTGAAATAAAGAAACGACAATTAATGCCTATTCTTTATTACCAAACAATTTACACTATTAAATTTAATTTCTTAAACAATGGTACTCTCGACCTGAGGTTTTTATATCAACATGCGCTTCTGCACTTTAACTTATTTACCGCCCGCTTGACAGTACGAGCTGGTCTCTGTAGTACCGACAAGCGCGCCAAAATTCAAATTAAGAAATACATTTCTTTATATCTCCCCCATTTAGAGAGAAAATTAGTTATACTATTTTCTAATTATCACAATCATATTTCTCTTCTTCTATTGCACTTGCTGGGAGAAGCTTCGTTATGTGGAACAAGTTTGATTCCATTTTTTTATGTCCTGTGTTGACTTTGTATATTGAACTTGATACCTTTTCCGTGATTTGGTATGGTCCAATTCTGAGTTCAAGTTTTTTCCTATTGAGCTTGTTGCCATTTTCGACGTAGACCCAGTCTTTCACATTAAATTCAAATTCTCTCCTATGTTTATCAAAGATCTTCTTATTGTAATGATGTGATTTGATTGTGTTTTTTAGTGCTGTTTCTTTGTCTTTCATCCAGCTTTCTTCTGATTTTTCTTGTTTCAATTCGGTTGGCGAAATCGTTGTGTCTATTCCGAAAAATAAATATTTGGGAGTAAAGCCAGTAACTCTATGTATTTGTAGTTTCATTATACCTCTTTACGCATTCTTGAGCGATTGTTGTCCATGCTTTTTTCTTGCCCTTTTCGTTTATTCTGCATCTAATTTTGTTGACTAGAGTTTGGTTTAATCTCTCATTTAATCCGTTTGAAAATGCTGCATTTACCGCTGTGAAGACCATTGCTATCTTTTTCTTTTGTAGATATTCTTTAAATTTTTTCGAGTTTATTCCTCCATATTGGCCTGTAAGCAGCATCTCAATGTTTTCTGTATCAACTATGTTACCAACTAGTTTGACAAAGTCCTTTGCGTTTTGTGTTTTCGAGGTTATAATAAATGCGTACCTTGTGAAATTATCTACTAGAAGGTGCAGATACTTCTTTGTTGATCTTGAACCACCAAATCCACCAATAGTGTCTATTGACACAATTTCAAAAGGCTTCGTTACGGGACCAAGGTGTAACATAAGCCCGTATTTTTTTTGTCCTCTTGATTTGTTTTTTATACAAATATCGCAATTTTTACAGGTCTCCTCTATGTTATGCGTTAAGTGCTTTGCTGTATATGTCGCACTAATCGCTTTTTGCAGTTGTTTGACACCTATATGGCAAAAATCGTCGTGAATTTTCTTAATTAATTTAATACTGAAGTCCTCACTCAAGATGATTTTATTTCCTTTGTAGTATATGTTGTTATTTTTTTGTTTATTTTTTAAGTTATTGATGTCTTCGTTTTCCTCGTGGTCTTTTATGATGTCTTCTAGATTTATCACATTTACAATTTTCAACTGGTCTTCATCATTTTCTTGTGGATCTAGTACCGGCTTTCTGCTTTGACAGTCTGTCTCTAAATTTTCCTTACCTTTTTTGTATTTTATCTCCATATCATATTGTGATAGGTAATAGGTTAGGTCTCCTAATTCTTCATCAGTTCTTGATTTCAGATTCAGATTTTCTAGAGGTTTGTGATCGCTAAAAACTAGGAACGATCTGCCGATTAACCAATATTGCCAATACCTTACTGCTTCTCTTATTGCTAGACATTCCAAGTATATTGTTTTTTTCTTTTGTGTCTCGTTTAATTTTTTTGAGAAGTAAGCTACAGGTTTTTTACCATCAGGTTGGATTTGTTTAAATGTAGCTCCTACACCTTTTATTGAAGCGTCTGTGTATATTCTTATTGGTAAGTCTTTATCAAATATTTCTAACACTGGTTGTGAGCATAATATTTTCTTTATCTTTTCAAAAGATTTTTGGCATTCTTCTGACCATTTAAATTTTTGGTTTTTTCTTAAAAGATTATGCAATGCTTCTAATAGTATTGCGCTTTTTGGTATATATTCATGATAAAAATTTATTTTTCCCAAGAATTGCTTGATATTTTTTTGGATTTTCTGGAAAATTCTTTATCGAAATTAGGTTGTCTTTTAGTGGCCTAATTGAATTATTTTCAATTGTGTGACCAAGGTATTTCACCATATTTGCAGCAAATGTGCATTTTCTAAATTTGAATCTGAATCCTTCTTTTTTTATAGCTTCCAGCAGCTTTGTTAAATGACCAATATGTTCTTTGAAGGATTTTGAAAAAAAAAATAGAATGTCATCAATATAGTTCACCGCAAATTCTGTTAATTTATTTTTCTTTAAGATATTACTTAATATTCTTTGGAATATTGCTGGTGAAATTTTTAATCCAAAAGGTAGAAAAGTCCATTGGTAGTGTCCTTCTTGTGTGATGAATCCTGTTTTTTTCTGTATTCAACTCGCAGAGGTATTGACCAAAATGCAGCATTGATATTAAAAGTAGTAAAGAATTTGCAGTTTCTTGTTTTTATCATCAGGTCTTCAATCAGTGGGAATGGTTGAGCCTGTGGCACTAAAATTTTATTGAACTGTCTAAAATCAATACATAACCTAGACCTTTTATTTTCATATTTTTTTGAAGGCTAAGGTGACTGGCGCTGCAAATGGGCTATATGATTCATCTTTTAAATTTTTTTCTAATAGTTTTGAGATTTGATTCTCAATTTCTATCATATCATCAATAGTATATATATATAAGGCCTCTTGCTGCAGTACTGCTCTGTAATGAGATCTATTCTTGCTTCATATTCTTTAACAGTACATATATCGTATTTATCTTTTGCAAAAATTGTTTGATACTATTCTATCAGTGTTTCTATTTTAGCTTTTTGTGTTTGGTCTAGATTATCCATTTTTATTTGGAAATCTTCTGCCTTCACATGCTCATTGAAATTAACTGAAAATTTTTGTAAGACATCTGTTTTTTTCTATATCATTTACAATAGATTGCATCGAAAATGATTTATCATCTTTTACATTATTTTCTGTTTTTTGTTTGTGTGATTTTTAAATTTTCATCTTGAATTAGTCTGAACATTTTTATCATGTCCAGTCCTATCAATAGATCATAGTGAAAATTTTCATCATCAACAATATAAACATTAACTTTCCTCTCAATATCAAAGATTTTTATTTTTGATTTAGTTGAACCGCTAGTTTTTTTAACACCACTAATTGTAATTAATTTTGCTGTATTTGATGAATTCTTTCTATTTTTTAAATTTAATAATTTTGCGTTTATTAAGGATGCGTTTGATCCTGAATCATAAATTCCAAATACTTCTACTTTATCTTGTAATAGTAGTTTAATCTTGATTAGTGGTGTACTTACACGTTTTTTGAATCATCATCACTTAGTTCTGCTTTAATTGTTGAGTTATTAATTTTGATCTAGTTTTTTCTTGTTTCATATTGGCCTCAGACTCAAACCAACAATCAGCTTCAGTGATAAAGATTTTTATTTTTAAAAATACTGCAGGGTGTTTTCTCTTCACTTTTTGCTTTAAATAATTTTTTTGGTATTTTTCATTTTTTTAAACTTTTTTATTTACTATATATTCTAAATTACCAAGATCATTGAATAAATCTTTAGTTGTTGTTATTTCTTCTCTATTGAATTTTTCAACTATGTTGTCTGGTAGTCCATGTGCTATGATGTCCACTAAATTCCTTTGATTTCATTTTGGTGCCACTTCAAGCAAGAGTCTTTACTTTTTTAACGCATATTCCACAAAGGATCCTGACTGGTATTTGAAATTTAAAGCGTACCTGCTGTTTGTCCAACCTTTGTTTGCAAAAGATGTTAGAAAACTTTCTGTCCAGATTTTCCATTCAGACTGTATAGTATTTTCTATCACCATTGAACTATGCCAGTCCAAGCATGATTTTTCTAAGAATATTCTCAATATTTCAATTTTTTCTTCATTTCTTGTTATTTCTAATCTTGAACATTCTTTTTCAAATATATTTAGCCACTCATTAGCGTTTCCTTTACCATTAAATTTTTCTATCACTATTTTTTCTGATAATTTTCTTAAACTTAGTCTTTCATCACTTTCTTTATTTTTTATCATTAACTGAAGTGCCTTAGCAACTTGATCCGTCATTGGGCTTTCATTTATATTTGAATTATTGTGCTCATTATTAGAAATTTCTTCTGGGTATTGGCCATTTATAATAAAATTTTGGTCTTCATCCCAATAAGCTTTTTGCATGTCTTCAGTGACATTTATATAGACATTCCTCTTATGGTGTCTTTTTTTAAAGTGTTATGTATTCATATTTGCATTAACAGACGTTGTAATTATACTTGCGTGAGATTCTGCTTTTTGTGCCTCTTTTATAACAAACATCGTCTTGTGTCGTTATTGAGGTTATGCATAGCTCACTTGATTTCCCATCTTCTGTTGCATTCATGATGATACCAAACAATTTACACTATTAAATTTAATTTCTTAAACAATGGTACTCTCGACCTGAGGTTTTTATATCAACATGCGCTTCTGCACTTTAACTTATTTACCGCCCGCTTGACAGTGCGAGCTGGTCTCTGTAGTACCGACAAGCGCGCCAAAATTCAAATTAAGAAATACATTTCTTTATATATATAAATTATAAACACCCGGAAAAAATCCTATATAAAAAATAAGCTACAATGAAGCTGTCTGATTGGAAATGCACTAAAATTTAACGAAACTGTATTTAAAGTATTTATGCCACTTGTAGATTTCTTGGAGCAATTTACTTATGCGTCATATTGTTGAGAGTAATACGCCTGCTTGGCACGACGTTCAGACTGAGAAGAAGGCATTTTATTTAATATGGCTCGGTTGACAAGTTTGCCGCAGTTGGCTCGGTTGACAAGTTTGCCGCAGTTGACTGGGTTTACAGTACATAATACATTTCAACATATATTTAAACAAATCAAATCATAGATTGCATTGCACCAATAAAGACGCACACAATATTTTCAACGCATTGTGGAGTAAACAGTTTGTCATAACAAATCGCTAACATCTGTGTCTTTTGTCAGGTGGGTGATCATCGCACAAGCAAACTTGTGTTAGGAGTTCTCAAGTGATAAGTATACTGTGTCAGCACCGATAAGTGTCTAGCGTCTATTTCAAACACAGCGGCCTAAAGCCACGGGGTATTCAGCAAGTCTGCGATCATATTGTCAACTCGCCAGTTGACGACAAGTATGGCAAACTGAAGCGCGCGATAACCGCAACATTTGGTGACTCTGCACAGGAAAGTAAAACCGTCTAAACTCTTAAACTGCCTACTTTCGTTTGGCGGTACTTTTTTCCAGAAGAGCTGCTACGGCATATTTGACTAATGCGGACCAGGCAGAATTAGATATTCTGTCGGCCAACCATGTGCCCCTTTCGGATCTCGCGGCAATCATGGACCAAGTACGCGAGATCATACGATTCTCATCGTCACCCACTACTAGCGATTGCATGCGATACTACCCGATAATGCATTTCTTATGCAGGCCATATGAGGAGCTTGATACGCAATTAAAGCAACGGCCGCATCATCCGACGAAACCCCTATTCAACCGGAAGGTCAATGTATATAGACTACATGCTATGGTCTGGCGCACTGTCGCATCCTATTTCAGTCGCCCAATTCAGCTGCAGGCAACTTGTGATGCCTATCTAGACACAATCATGCGGCAACCCCCGTTATCTCATAATTTATTTCACAATTTAAATTATATAGGTAAATAAGGCATGCGAAAAAAGGAATCTCATTCCTTCATCAAGAATAAGGTACCATTGTCATCTTAACCGAAACCACATTCGTAGGTACATATGCCAAATGTTTACCAAAAGCTGAATAGTTTGCCAAGATTGTGTCTTAGTGCCACACATAAATTCGTTCTTTCTGAAATAACGCGATGGCTCACAACGCCTTTCTAGTTTAACAAAAGCAACTCGCGTAGCTCAACGCATGAGTGAGTGGGCATCAGGCATAAGTTCAGCCATATAGTCAATCAAATAACGGGAACTCATTGGAATTAGCGAATTTGTGTGCGAATTTCGGCCAAGATCTAGGAATGGTACTTCGCCTTGAACACCATAAAAACCTTCCATTCTATACGCTTCAAATTCACTCAGCTCTTCCGATTTACACTCACGCATTTTTTTCGTATCTCTAATTGTTATTGCTACCTACTTTCCCAGTCTGTACTTTATTCAAAATGTTCGCATTTATCACTAGTTCCATGGGTTATTTCTTTTCTGTTTCTATCTACCCATTTCGACGTCAAGACAAGGAGATCACTGGGTCTTTATAATACCACAAAGAAAGGATAGACCTTTTTCAAGCTCGAATATTGCTTGATCAGGTCGCTAGGACGGCGAATGTTCCTTAAGTCCAAAAAATTTCATTATAAACATAACTAATTATTCATGTTATTGTTGGTGCGAAAAAGTTTGGGCCTGGACACTTTCGAGATTGTTGAGAAAGGACTCGAACTGCATCTTCGGGAGACTGCAAGACATCGGACATTTTGCGGTGCCTGGCTGTGATACTACTAACTAATCCGACATGCCGAGAAGCAGGAGCAAATCGGTATCTTTTGAAGATTTCCACAGCGACTAGAGGACCCGTTGTTTCGACGTTGTAAATGTGGGTATCGAAAGTTTGCATTTACCCTGGATATCTGGGATAGTACTTTCCTTAATGAAGAAAGTAGATCTGTCTCTTTTACAGAATATCTTCGTTTTCATGGCAAAAGAGATGGGAGTCGTATAAGTACGATCGAAAAATCGACAACCTATACGCGCCTTCGAATTATGTCTAGGTAATACTGGCAAGACGTGTTTTCGAAAATTAAAAATAATCAGTTATCTATGAATACGAACAAATGTGACGGAAACAGATTAACACGATCATCCGCAAACTGAATTCATTGGACTACCATGTTGTTGGTGTTGCGTTTGATTTGGGAGCAAAGAACCAAAGACTATGAAAACATTTAGAGGTTACGGAAAGCCGAGCATATTTTTCCAATCCCTGTGACAGTCATAAGCGGATCTAAGTGTTTAGCGAAACGACACACTTAATAAAACTTTTACGAAATCATTTCCTGGATTTATTCTTCGACGGCAAATTTCTGACAAAACAGCCGCTCGAAGAGTCGTTGGCGATGCAACAGGTACATATTTTTATTAATTCTACGTGAAACTAGACACGACAGATATTCCTATGCAGGTTGATAACTAGGAAGACATTTTCAATTTGAGAGTTCCTACAATTAATTTTCGTCCAAGAATCACAGCATACGGCGATGGGGGCTCAGGAAAGAATTTTGGAGGAAATAGTAACTACTATCTGACGAATGCGAACCGGTAATCACCAGGCATTGATACTATCTCAGCAAAGCATTTTGAGTGCGTTAAGATTGCTATTTAACAATCTTAATAAGGAGTACTAAATTAAATAATAACATACCGCCTTAACGAAGGTCTCTTTGAAATGAATTTTGGTGTCATGCAAGCAAAAGGAGGGTTTATGACGATATAATTATTGCGTTACAATTTTGAGTCTGTTTACATGTCTACTTAGGCCGGAACGAATGAATTCCTTCCGAAGCTACAAACACAGAAACGGACAAGACTGAAGCTGTTGGAAAAATCTGCCACTACATCAACAGGAGAGTCCGAGCTCACACTGGCATCGAGTTTACTGAACGAATTATTAGAAGGAAAATACTTTGTTCTTCATCGTTTGGCAGTAACGGAGTCAACACGTGTCACGTTCAACAATGAAACTAGATCTTGATTATATCAAAAGGTTTGTTGGTTAAGTCCCCAAATCATTGGACGAGGAGCGACTAAGGGGAATGTCCGAAAAATTCGGGCGAGTGCTTTCGAAAATTATCCCACGCGACAAGTGGACAGGTGCTAGCAAAGGGTGTTGTTTTGTAACATTATTTACTAAGAATGCTGCCCTGAAGGCAAATGATGCGCTGCACAACGTTGAAACAATTATTGAGATGCAGCAGTCAAATGAAATGAAGCTGCCAGTTGATGAAAATCGCAAAGCTTAAATAATTTTGGGGGAATGATGAACAAAAAACAGGATGACAATGGTGTACGTAAGCTGTTTGAAAGTCACGGAACCATCGAACCATTGTATTATGAAACGTGATCAACACGGATAAAGTAAAGGTTGTGCATTTGTGACGTTTGTAACAAAACAAAATGTCAAGTCCGAATTTTCGAGATGACAATCCCAGCCAGCTCATCCTGCGGACGGGTTCAGCATGTTCCAAGTCAGCGAAAAGGGGAAGAAAAGTGCGGGAATTTCAGTCGATTTGGATGTTACTAGTTGGTGAGATATATAAGATTCAATAGACCGATTGCCGCGCGCTTGCACTGCAGGCTGTCAAATGAAAGAAGTCAACCAACGGAAGGTACCCGATTCTTAGTGTAATCAACGTTGAGTGAGATGAAGATCACATGGACCACTTCTTACAATGCATGCACGCAATTTGAGATACAATAACGGAAACCAACCGTACAGAGGGGACTGATTCTTATCATAATCTAGACGTTAATATTTGTAAGATGTGAGATTTAGTTGACCGATTCTCACTTTCTCAGAGGTATTTGATTCCGGCATGATTCTGAATCTGTCTTAGATGAAAGAAACAATTTCCAGTAAGTATGCAACGATAATCCTTGAATATTATCTGTCAAGATGAAAAGTGTACGGATAACATATGTAGCGGGCTGCGATTCAGCAAAGGAAGATAGCGTTCACAGCCTTTAGGGGAGTTCACAGTTTTGGAAAATTACACATTACTCGATAAAGATTCTGCATTAAGGTAAGTGACGACAAGCCGGTCGTCCTCTTGAAATTTGGATAAAAGTAGAAACAGGTGAGCGATTACTTAAAAAGGATAGCTTCAACCATCGAGAATAATTCGAACTTTAGATATTTTTCCTTTTTGGTACGTCTTTCGCATATCAGCAAAAACAACAAACTTTTGAAAGGAAAATGAGCAGAACTGGAGGGAAAAGCGGAGGACGAATTTGAAAAAAGTGGCAAGCTGCGTGGAAGATGCAGTTTGCTGATGTGGAAAAGACGGTCCCAGCGTTAGCTTGCTGTTGGAAAACGGGCCAGCACTTCACCGGTGACGAAACTTATCAGTACCTTCAACAGCTTGTTAGCGCGGCGCTTTAGGCGAGAATACATTTGTAAGTAGAGTAAGTTTTAAATAGGTTTAGTAGTAATGGTTTGGGCAGGTTCGAATAGGGAAAAAAAAAGTAACGAGAATAAAATTGGAAAGCCCATCAGTGGAGTATGTCGGGTTGCTGCACTCGGTGGCGAGCGTACTTGGTTTCCTAGAGTAGAAATATACAATTTTCAGGACAAGACTCCGTAAACCTTCTCAGTTTGAGTTGCGTACCTTGATAACACAACTGAATGGCGCTCAAACTCAAATATCTACTATTTGTACCCTCCCGCAGCCATAAGAAGCTTTGGGGCTTAACAATATTTGCAATATTTGTCCGCTTAACAATATTTGCAGTAAATAACTCAAAGAGAGTTATGTTAAGAGATTACGCGTAAAATAATGCAAAAAGGGTGTGATCATAAGGAATAAATCGTTTGATTCAATTTTTGATACGGCAAGCCAAATAAATTTGCTGAGGCAAATGGAATATTTGACTTTGACAGCAGAAAGATTACGAAAAGATATTGTTGCTACATCTGGTGTGAGGAAAATAAATTGAAGACACTAGACAGATTTGATACGGACGTGATTGGCCCCATGTACTGGCAAACAATATTTTAAATTTTAAACTTTTGAAAGATGTGTCCAGAACATTAAAGTAAATTTTAGTCAGATGACAGTTAAGGTAACGAAAAATACAATAGTTTATTAAAAGTTATGATCCGAAAAAAAAACGAAAGAAACCCCAGTACAGATAAATATTGTAGTACATGATGAAACTTCTTTTGTGAGTAGGCTAAAAAGATTAGCACAATAATAGAAAGTTGAATTAGACGGACAAATGCAAGAATAAATTCATGAGAGTATAATCGTTCCCAGCCATTCTGAATTCACAAGTACAATTGTTCTAGTAAAGAAAAATGGTGAAAAACAGTTATACACTGCCATTGATAGAGGCGACTATCTGCATGAAGCCGACATGTTAGTCGAATTGGATTTGAAATATGAGTTTTTTCATGTACCTATTGAAGAAGAAGATAATAGAAAATATACTTCGTTTGTTACGCCAACCGCACAATATGAGTTTACCAAGATTCCTTTTGGTGTATATAATTATCTGTCTGTGTTACAATGATTTATAAACCACATATTCAGAAATCATATAAAGATGGAGCTGTTATGATTTACATAGATGATTTAATGATACCAGCTGATTTATACGAAATTAATCTGTGATAAAAAACTATTAAGCGATCTGAATCGAAGAGATTCTCTATTTATTTTTGGTACAATTGAAAATGCAGCACGTAAGAATCTGAAGCAGATGTTCAAGCTATTACAAATCAAACTCCACCACACTAAAGCAGGCTTGCAAGAGAAGAGTGGGAGAGCGGGGGGCTAGCCGGCAAAGGAACTGTGTCAGTGTACACGGATGGCTCGAAAACGAGCACGGGCACGGGAGCAGGAATCTTTTCCGAGTACTGGGGCCTTGGTATATCGTTGGAGCTTCCCGTGCACTGCACAGTTGTGCAGTCGGAAATAATGGCAATCTTGAGAGCTGCGAAAGAAGTTAACAAGAGAGGGGAGGTCGATAAAGACATCACTTTCTTTGTGGACAGCAAAGCAGCCATAAGGATGCTAGAATCAGTCTTAGTGTCCTCCAAATTAGTTGAAACCTGTAGGTCGGAACTGGGGAGGATCTTTCAAAAGAACAGTTTAAAACTGTGTTGGGTTCCTGGGCACAGCGAAGTGCACGGAAATGTAAAAGCGGATCAGCTCGCTAGGGAGGGATCCCGTGAGGCGCACCTGCATGAGAAAGTGGGGGTAGGGGTCTCAATGAAGGTTCTTAGGCAGGATATAAAGATATCAGCCTATGAGCTAGCATTGAGGCGCTGGAGAAATTTAGGCACATGCTGCACCGCTAGACAGATGTGGCCAAATTATAACAAAAAGCGCACTCTGGGCTTGTTATCCCTAGACAGAGGTGCAATAAGAAACCTTGTGGGTATACTGACGGGTCATGTGGCTTTCGGTGAACATGCAAGAAGAATCGGGCTCCCAGCGAACGACCTGTGTCGAAGCTGCGGTGATGAAGAGGAGACAGAATCTGTAGAGCATCTTCTCTGCAGTTGTCCGGCTCTAGCGAATAATAGGAAAAAACACTTAGGTGCTTTCTTTTTCGTGAAGCTAAGTGAGCTAAGTGTTATGAGAATGGACCAGTTCCTGGATTTCCTCAAGGAATCGGGGTGGTTCATGGAATAATATGGTAGTTTTTCCATGTCTTCAGGGCACAATGGGCCAACGAGGCCTAAGTGAAGCGGAAGCCGTGCGGCTTAGCACCCTTCAACCTAACCTAACCTAAAGCAGGCTTGGGTCAACCTGGCATTGGTTCTGGTGCAGAAAGATGCCAATGTAGTCATGGCTCCTGGCATGGATCCATAACGATCGAGTTCCTGGGCTAGGAGTGAGTGGATACGACATTTTTCACTGTCGTAAATCAGGTACGGTTCGATCATGTATTTTGATGAAAAAATCTTTAAATGCACTAATGACTCCAAATCTTAGTTCCGAAGATAAGAAATTTGGCAAAGCAGCAAAACGTAACACAACTTTCGTCTGAAGTTGCAAGACATAAAGTTTTTTAACTTATTCTTGTACTTAGGCGTCATTATGAAGCATGACCAGCAGCTAAAATTAATGTAAAGTTAGAATCTTGATCACTAAAGCAAAAAGGTATTGTCTTTGCGACAAAGACATATCGTAATATGACTTTAAACTGTCAGGGAGTTTCACGCCGTTTCCGGTTCGTTCATCGGCAAAATATATATATAGCGCATGGGAACTGAGTTTGCTTTAATCATTTTGGAATAGAATTATACATGCAATATCGCAACTGTCGCCGCCGCTAACTGGAGTATGTGTGGGCTAGCGGATAGTTTTCCTTGCGCACTATTTGGTGCGTTTTATCCTCCGGGTCAGCACGGCTTCTCACAACGATCGTCTGAACCATTTGAGTCTCATTAGTCTGCAGCAACTAAGATAATCTATAAACGAATGTCGTTTTTGTAAATATTTCTTGCATCTCGTTGACACTTTTACTTGTAATGTAATTCATTTTCGTCATTCTTCTCATTCCTGCACAACTCGTAATGTATTCGCTCATCCTAGTAAAACGTTCAACCGTTACTATATTTCAGTTTCTAATTAATTTACAACGGAATAATGACGTTATGCAGTTATGTTTTTTCGGCCACTGTGTATAGGCAATGATTTAGTTGCGCCAGTTTTAACGCCAGTAACGCCACTTGAAGTTAACACTTATCTAAAAAAAATACTACGAAAGTATCATTTCTTGATTAGAAGTAGCGATTGAACAATTAAAAATGTTAAGCGGACATTTGCGAAGGGAACTAAATCATATACTATACCGAGTCGTTATGAAATTGTTGGTTAAGGATATATCTAACTTGGAGTGAACCAAGAAACAGAAGCTTTCTAAATAGGATTGTTAAAGCCAACGTCTGGCTTTCCAAAACAATCAAATTCATTTTCTACTAAAGAAGTTTGACTCACTGCTTGCGATATAATTATTAACTTTATTTAACTCTTTCAAAGTTTTATTTCCACTAGATTTTCCAGTTATCTTAAATCTGTTTGGCCTGGGATTCCAGGTCATATTTCTTAAGTGAAGTTATTAATAGTTTAATACCAGTGGACTCGACAGCATCTCTATTTTCAATCAGCTGGGAATATGCAAAAAAAATATTTCCTTATGAAGAAATTCTTAGTCTGTCTAATAGACGCGGAAGAAAAGAGAAGCAATGAGTCTTTCAATTAAAAAATGGAACACTTATATCAGTAACCGTGGCATCTACAAATTTTTTGCATGGCGATTGAATGTGGTATATATAATTACTGTGTGCGAAAAGCCATCAACAATTTCAAACTATGCAACTTTTGGTCTCTATGTAAAAGCTTATACTTTCATTTACAGCAAAACGAATAACAATTTAATAACTTAATAGCTTAACTACTTGGAGGCAAGGATGAATAGAAAGACACCAAAATTAATAATATAATAAAAAATTCACGATTACGTAAGTCTCTATACTATTCGCCATTGTTAGTTGTAGAAAAGTAGTTGATGCTTGCCTCGAAGGACGCCGGCTTGATACGTTCGGTGGATACTTTAACATTACCACCGTTGATACCGAACTTGCACAGCACGTTTGAAAAATGTTAAAGCACTCTGTGCGATTACAGCGAAATGGTGAGAGATATTTTCTGACCGCATCAACACGTAGGAATACATAGATGCAAAAATTAAGTTTCCTGTTTACGAAGGTCGTTTGAAGATTGCGGTGATTTGCTGTTACGAAGTTGGCTCATTACGCTACGTAATTTGCCTTGGGTTGGGAACGAAGCATTCTCCTGGAAGGGACAGTGCTGTGTCGGACAGCATTTCTGCGAAAGAAGCTACCGTTACAGCTGTTGCGTAAACTGAATAAAACGGTCGGCAAAATGTCCAACGTTCGATAAAATCATCCGACGCGGTATGATAACATGAAGTTATATTTCTTGAACAACCGATGAAGTTCGCTAACGACTTGAAAAGCGACGACTAAAGTTGGGTACCCTTCCATTGCTTTTATACTTTAGGATCTGTATGTACCAACAATATTCTATTTACTTAAATTACTAGTTTGTACTTTCGGGAGTCTACATTCGGCAATACATTGTGTTGTCCGAGGACACTGAATACAACCATTAGAACTCAATAAATCACTGAGTCAAGTGATGACGTGATTCCCTCAATCAAATCATTTGTCATTTGAACATGTTTAATCTTTCATTCAGTGTTCAGTGGTGTTAAGAAATGCCAAATACAATGTAGAACGTATGGAGTGTAGACGTCTCGTACAATCGTGTTTATAGAACAGATCTCGCAGTAGATAATTGTATACATATGTATGTATATGCACATGCTTAGCCTAATTTGTTACGATGAGTCGGCATGGTATGTGGACATAAATACATTTATTATATAGGAGCTGTAGTCTTTACCAGAGCTGTTTGATTCAACTTAGATTTCCAATAGCTAACGGGTAAGTTTAATTCAAAAGAAGCACCAATAATAAAGTAATGTTTGAAAATTGCAGCGACATTTTGTAAAGTTTGATGCGGGTAAGTAATGTAGTTATAGATATTTACAGCCAAGCATACTTTACCAATTCAAACTTCAAGTCAATAGCTTTAAAGAACTGCACGTAAATGTAAATCAATGGCGTGCAAATGACTAAAGTTATTTCTTTTCGTGAAATATGCGATTTTCGATGAGCATAATCAATGAAATAAGATGTTGATAATATTATGGAAATAAAAAACTATAAAAGAACTGTCTCCATACGTGATTAAAAATTAATATGCGAATAAATAATATTGCACGGATAATTTCATAATAACAACCGCGCCTGTCGAACAAAGTGCGTTTAAATCATATGAGGAATCATATCTTCCACTTCAAGATTTATGAAAATTTGTAAAGACTAAATTAAATTTCATGGTTACATTTTTACCTTAGGGTCTAGTAAAACATTTACTGGTGCTTTTGGAGTCACAATATGAACCCTCATTAGCTGAGCCACCATCATCTCATAAGTTCTGCAAGGGCATGGAAAATATAAAGGCATATCGTTGTACACTACTTTGCTGCCACTGTCTCGAACTATTCCTACAATAAATAAACTTTAGTATGTTTTTTGGAAATTGTCGAAAATACATATATTGTGATATTACCTGCACCTCCTCGTAATACTTTGTTAGCAGAGCTCATTATAAACCGATGACCTCTAGGACATTCGTATTCACAACCAACAAAAATTTTCAAAATAAATATATGCCCTTTTTTAAAACCTTTCACTTTTGAATTTGATACAGGCAATGGTAGCGAATTTTCTAATCTAAAAATTAAGATTTTATATTTTGAATGTTTAAATCAGGGAAATATTTTTATAAGACATTTTTATTATTTACCGAACATGAACATCCCATGGCAACAGATAATTAGCACCAGATAAAAAGCCACTTTGAAAGTGTTCAAGCAGTCCCGTATTGTGACTGTATGTAGAACTTGGGCCTAAGCATACTAATGACCAACTTGGAAATAAAGGAAGAAGTCCAGAAGGACTTGCTGAGTGAACCATATTAGGAAGATATTCAGTTGTAGAGGGCTGACGGAAGATTTTTTTCTCTTTATCTTCTGATTCTTCGTTCACTTCTAAAATTAATTCACTCAAGGAAACATCTGTACTAGCGTAATCCATGCTTTTTAAATTATCTGTTGACTTCAAACTTAAATTAGTATGTGATGCTTGTGACATTGTTCGAGAAGTTAAATTATTCGTTCCAACACTTTCAAAATATTCTGGACGAGAAACTATTGATTTTGGAAGTTTTGATTCTATTTCAGCAGCTCTGGAAAAATATTGAAATTGCTTATCCTCCAAAAATTTCACGACCTTTTACCTGTAATCATTTATTGAAGGCTCAAAAATAGGGAAAAGAATTTTAGTTAACTTTGTGCACGAAGGACAACTGTTTGCTAAGATTTCGTAAAACTCATAGTTAGCTTGCCGAACTATATACGGGTCTTCACGGCGTCCTTGAACTCTTCCGCAATTACATGTTGAAATAAACAAAACACCAGATGAATGCTCTGTTGCATTATTGATTGCATGTTTGGGCTTAATACAAGGGTTTCCACGTAGGCTTAAATGTTCACATTGCTGCCTACCAGCTTTCCAATTTTTTTCACATTTGTCTCTTAATTTAAGTTCATTTAAGTCAGTATATGGACCACGAGCGTATTTCATATACAAATTTATGGCATCGTCTACCTTTGTTTGTTGATTAGATTTATTTAAAAAAATGCTCAGTTATTATAATCTTACCAAATCTTTGTGAAACATGCTGCTGTAATGTGATATCATGGGACTATTATACAATACCATAGCTTGTTTTAAGCCAGTCTCACAGCACTTTAAAAAGAATCTGGAAGAAAATAAATAGTCGACGTTTACATTTAAAAATATTGTGCAAAAAAGTAGTAATCTTGACTAAATGTAACCTAAGGCTATGTCCAGAAAGGGCGAATACGCCGCGAATCTGTTGCGCGTATTACTCGCGTACGTTGCGTCCAGAAAAGGCGAATACGCGACAAATCAGTCGCGTTTTTTTTTTGATTCATTTTGCCTCGATACTTACATTTGCGCTGTAGTTCGCAACAAAGACTCGCGCGCGAGTCGAGAGTCTCGCGTAGTGTACGCGATTTTCGCGCGATACTTGTGGAGGAAATGTTTTGGTGACTTGTACCTCGCCAACGCGCGTATGAATTCGCACGGAACGATTCGCGGCGTATTCGCCCTTTCTAGACATAGCCTAAAGCATTTTAAAACAATTTCAAACACTTTTATTTGAATTATATTAAACTTCATCATTACTCAAGTGCAAACCAATTGAATTTTCTACTTTATTTAATTTCAAATAAATGCAGCACAAAATCCCTTGTTTACTAAATTATAATTCCCAAATTAATGTACATTCTATCATTGCCAACATATACATACATATTTACTTTTGAGCTATTATTTTTTTCAGGATGCATAAACATTGTTACTTTTTAATGAATAATTTCTGACGACATTTCATTTAATAACATTATGGTATTACTAGAGGGCTCTGCTCGCTTGGCACTCCGACCATGAGGTGATGAGTTAGAAAATAGATTTATGAAATATAACTACCAAACACATAGAAGGGAAAGGAGTTTTGAATTAAAAACAAAGTTACAAATCAGCGATAAATGACTGATGAGTGAATGATAATGAATGACTGATGTATGAATGAAAATTAATGATGAATAGTGTAATATGAGTCATAGTGTTTGTGAGAGACAGAACGTTTTTTTATAGAATAGTTAGAATTTTATACATAATTTTATGTATTAGTGGCTTGGTGGAAATGTCAATTTTTCAAAATTTTAAGTTGGGGAGAACATTACACTGCAAAAGTCGTATATTTTATAAGTATGAACTACTGAGCTAAGGTGTGCAAAACTTACCAATTTACACATAATTTCTTACCACAGCGTGAACTTGCTGTCCTTGTTTGTGTGACTCTTATAGCGGATGCATTTCAATTGTTCAGCTTTTATCAGTGACATACGAATGGCTTTCACAATTTAACGGTCGAATTTCATTTCGATTCTCGTATGTGGTAGCATCTCCTCACCCCTGAATGGTGCCACTGATGATCTTAATTGTAATTAATTCAAATACGGTTTAAGCCATGAACGCAAACTCCAATATCTATCATAAGTTTTACTGTTATCGACAAATTACAGTTAAAAAGTCACATTTTAGTTATTCCCGATAATTGTATAGTGGCACTCAACTAATCAGTTATTGCGGTCAGCGGTGTGTTTCATGGCATGTAATGAGACTACCTGTGGTTCTCATGGCAGCGGTTAAGCACAAATTCTTGCGAAAAAGAATTGCTAATAACGTTACTTATTATCAAAGAATAGTTGAGTAATTTTTTAAAGTGTGGTTCCAACTATGATCAATCGTGGACAATTAATGCTAAACGTATTTTTAAAAGCAAATGAAGAAAAACTTTTGTTAACATAAAAGTAATAAAATTTTCACTCACTTATCCGACAAAAGTAAACTGTCATGACTTGAGATATGTGAGAATGGATGACAGCCAGAAATTTTAAAAGATGGTACTTTGAACGATTTGCTCCTTTGCCCGTTTTTACTTTTTGGAAAATTTTGTTATTTTAACTTAAGTTGTATATAGGTAGCGAAATTTTTCAGTAAGCGTGATATTCCTGAGAAAAGCTATTCTTATTTTCGACAATGCCTTGTATCATCCACCCGCGGATCGATTAACGACAGAAGATGGGTCAATTATTGTTTTTACTTCCAACTGAAACGCCACCGATCCAAACTTTTGGTCAAAACGTGCTATGATTATCGTGCCGTTTTTCATCGGAGAAAACCACCTTACACTATTTGCCTGAAAAAGTGTACACGCACAAACTCATGCCTTGCCTGCTTATGACGTTCCAGTAGTTTGGAGTTGTCTGTGATTCCTTCCATCGCAAATGAGTTCGTTGCAAAATGCGCAGAAATATTCAAACACTGGAGTTTCCACTTCTGTTGAGGGTTTTCGTGCCGTAACCGCCGAATTATATGTTTGACCCATTACCACAATTTTGATTTTATCTTATCAAAAACTAAGCAAACCCACCAAGAAAATTCAAATTCTTCGCATTTCTTTTTTTCGCACTTTTCAGTAAAGTGAGCGATCTATTGATATTATCACATTAATAAAATCGCTTTGGAAATTCCCAATTAAATAGGTCCAAATATAATAATGACGCTTTATATTAATTTTTAAAGTTCTCGCTTTTATGAGTGTGCTAATTGACTTTTTAAAATTAATCTTTGTTAAGTAATAGGACAGCTAAGGTGTTGTAAAAATTGTGAAATCAAATTTCGTGTATGGAAATAAATACCTACATGTGCGCGAAAGAATGTCGTAATAGTCCGTAAATTAACATTTCTCATATTTACCACGGATTCGAAAAATCTTCACAAAAATTGAATGCTTAGAAAGTTTTTGAAATTTCAGATCGCTCAAGGATATGAAATTATCAAAGGCCGCGTGACATTACTTTCAAATAGAGATCCTTGTGGCGACGCGTAGCTTAAAACGATAGCTGGTTTACCATGCGGAAAGTCCTAGAGTTTTAAAGAAATATACAAAAACTGATTCTTTAGTATGGAAAAGTGGTTCAAAAGCATCATTTAAGCAAATTTGTTTTCAAAGACTGGTTCACAAATTCTTGTGTAATTTATGTGCAAAAATACTGCGCCAAAAATAATCTTGACAATAAAGCTCTGCATGTCATTTATAATGCTTCTGGCTATTCAGTCAATCTAAATACAGAAAATGAAACATAGTTTTCCTTTCAGCAATGGTAGCAATCAATTGAAACACTTCCATTTACCATCACCACCCCGATCAGAATGACATTATTCCCCTTTGCTTCTTTGAAGGCATTCCCAGGTCAGTTTGTAGTTATGTGTATAGGAGTTTAAACACGAAAGGAAAGTATATAGATTCTTTTTCTCCGCTACCCTCTGCAGATGCACTTTTGAATGCAAAAATATATAGCATATGTTTTCGCTTAAAAGATTGTTGAAGATTGGCATAGTAATTTGGAGATGGTTTGACCCTTTTACTTGTGTGTCAGTTCATACCTACTGTCATCTGAATCCATCAATAAACTAAACTACAAATCTTTCTTTCAGCTTAAGCTGCAGTGCTTACCAATCATTGCGTTCCCTAATTTAAACTTTGAAACGCTTCATATAATTGAAAGATTCCGATATTTCTTCCATTTAAGTTCAAAATCACATGCTATTTGTGAATCGAGTAAGTTTCTGATGCCCTCTGGATTTCCCAGGTTTGAATTTTGCTGCTTCTGAAAATGCATTGCACCTCGTTCTTAAATTTTAGATGAAGCAGATTGCGTTAGATTTCCATCGCAGCCGTTGAGCTGGATTTCATTGTTCTTAAACAACGTCGTCTGGAATTTTTATGTAAGATTGCTTGAATTCCTCATATATATATATATATATGGGGGCATAACTTGGATCGCCTCCTCGCGGCGTGCCTTGATTACGCTAAATGATCCAGAACAAGGCTACAAACGGATTTGTCTTGGAACTACGATTCTGATTATACGATTACGAATGTTGCATTTGGGCTGGTGGAAGTGGTGTTCTGGACCTAATACCGCCGGAGTGAAATCCGAGCGCGAACGACTCCAGGCTAACGCTGCTCCACCCCCGTCCCGTTAAAACCTTGGCAGGCCTCAGAGTACGTTCAAAGTTCGCACCGTGGAGTTGGTGGTGTAGGTTCGGTAGAAATATATTCCCAATTAGCACTGATCCGGCTCGGAACATTTTTCTCATGAGGACAGGTGTCAACCCTTGCGTGGCCTCCCTGATTCAAAGATAACCACGGGATCATAAGGTAAAACATCCGGATGGAGATAGCGGCTCTGAGTGGGGACCCAATTACCATGAGTTTTCAAAATTTTCCGAATTTCGCTATTTCGCAAATGGAAATGTTTAGATGGTGATCCTTTCCGGAGGAATTCGGGGCTTCTTCGGTCACCACCGTTGAAACCGTTGAAGAGAGGGAACAGGAGCCTCTCGGGGGAAAATTGACGCCAGTTGCGCGTCACCCCATCCGAAGAGTGGCGGTGAAGGGAGTGCTGTGGCATCTCTGAGCACACCGAAGGACTCGGCAAGGGATACGCCAATGGGTGTGGTGATAGACCTTTCTGAGGAGCCGGCGACCCAGGGACGACCACAGGTTGAAGGTCCAGCTTTCATGCTGCTCGGCAAAAAAATTGCTGAGCTTTCGGACTTTCTTAAGGACAAAAGGAACTTCCATCATTCCATAAAGTAAATGGTCAGATCAATCAGACTGACCTTCAATCATGTCAGAGAAGAGACTCGAGGACAGAAATCAGGGGCTAGATCAACAAAGATATCTCAGTCCACACAAGTGACTCCCAAACGGAAAGCCGATTTGGGAAAACTTAGTAAGCGGACTAGGGATGCTGAGAACCAGTCGTGTGGCTCTGAGCAGACAACGAAACGAAAGGCGCTTTCGCCACAAAAAAGAGGGCAAACAAAAACTGCTAGAAGTACTCGGTGGACGGACAGGCAAGCCCACTTCAGCTCCAAAACAGGGCAATATTCCGGAAGGAAGCAGTGCCAATCCGGATGCTTGGACTAAAGTTGAACCTAGGGGAAAGAAGGCTAAGCCTAAGCAACGCGTGCTCCCGGACGCATTGGTTATAACAACCAAAGGGGAGACAACATACGCGGACATTCTCAGGAAAGTCAGAACCGATCCTGAGTTGAAGCTCGTGGGCGACAATGTCACTCGCATAAGGCGAACCCAAAAAGGAGACCTGCTGCTCGAGCTCAAAAAAGGGGACAACTTAGCCTTCACAATTAGATTGAAAAATCGATTGGAGAAGTGGCTGAAATTAAAGCTAGGAAGCAGGAGACCACGGTCGAATGCAAAGATCTGGACGAAATAACAACCAGGGAGGAGATATGCCATGCTTTGGCAAGTGAGCTAGGGCTGAATGAGATCCCCACATCGGCAGTTAAACACCTGAGAAAGGAGTACGGGGGCATACAAAAAGCTGTTATTAGCCTCCCGATCGAATCAGCAAAGAAACTGATCGAGATAGGCAAGGTACGCATAGGGTGGGTGAGATGTCGCATAAGGGAGCAAGTATCGCTAAAAAGGTGTTTCGAGTGCTTGGAGTATGGGCACATGTCCTGTAAAGGCGAAGACCGCTCCAAGCGTTGCAGAAGATGTGGGGAAGAAAGACACATTTCCAAGGAATGTAGCAAGGACCCCAGCTGCATGTTCTGCAAAGATAGAGAGGGCATAGACTGTAAACATACCGCGGGAAGTAGCAGATGCCTGTTGTTTAGGAAGGCACTCAATACAATGACAAAATGAAACTGATTCAGATCAACCTCAATCATTGTGAGGCTGCACAAGACCTTCTTGCGCAGACTATATTTGAGTCCAGGGTGGACGTAGCGATAGTTAGCGAATCGTCCCGGAGCCTTCACAACGGCATCTGGGTCACGGACTCTACCAAGAAATCGGCAATATGGGCATGTGGCAACAAAGATTTACAAGGCATCATGGGTGATGAAAAAGTTGGGTTTACGAGGGCCAAAATAAATGGAGTTTATGTTTACAGCTGCTATGCTGCTCCTAGCGCAACACTAGTGGAATTTCAGTGCATGATGGACGATCTTGTCTTAGATGCAAGAAAGTTTAACCCTAAAGTTATCGCTGGTGACTTTAATGCATGGGCAGTGGAATGGGGTAGTAAATTGACAAATTCTAGGGGGCAAGTTTTTCTAGAATCTTTTGCGCAAATGCATCTGGTGCTCGCCAACGTTGGTGGAGTCAACACATTCCGCAAAAGGGGTACCGGCTCAATAATTGATTTGACCTTCGTGAGTCCCGCACTGGCAAAGAACATGGACTGGTAAGTTAGCGAAAAATACACCCACAGCGACCACCAGACAATATTCTTAAGGCTGGATTGCGGAGCTAACAAGGGTCAAACTTTTCGACGAAAGCTGCGAATGGGATGGTCTACGAGAGCTTTTGATCAGGATGCGTTTGTTGTAACAATGAACGCAAACTGTATCGTAAGGGGATCAGCTACCGAAAAAGCCTCACAAGTGGTGGCACATTTGACACGGCGATGCCGAGAAGAAGATGCATTCCAGGTAGGAAGCCAAATTATTGGTGGAGTACTGAAATCGCAGAGCTAAGAGCTGAGTGCCTCAAGACCAGGAGACGATGCCAACGAGCGCGGGGAAGGCTTGAACACGAAGAATGGGAGCAGTCGTTTAGGGAGCTACGAAGCAGACTTCAACACGCCATAAGAAAGAAGAAAAGGGAATGCTTCAAGCAACTTTGCGAAGAAGCGGACGTGAACCCTTGGGGAATACTTGGGAACATCGTGCAGGTACTCTTCCCTCAACGGGAGAGCACGGAAATGCTATCAGATCTCCCAGTGTACCCGGCATCCATTCCACCGGTAACTGAAGACGAACTGATCAAAGCGTGCAGTAGGTTGGAGGACAACAAGGCACCAGGCCCGGACGGTATCCCTAACAAGGCCGGATGTATTCGCCAGCACATTTGATGCGTGCATGCGTGAAGGGACCTTTCCTACCATCTGGAAGATGCAGAAACTGGTTTTGTTACCGAAACCTAACAAACCACTAGGAGAACCTTCGTCGTATCCCCCCATCTGCCTTTTGAATACAACAGGTAAGTTGCTGGAGCGTATCTTATACAACAGGTTGGCTCCCATTATTGAAGACCGAGGTGGTATATCCAACTCTCAGTATGATTTTCGTAGAGCACGCTCTACAGTTGACGCTATCAACTCGGTGATAGGATTGGCTAAGAATGCCATGGCGTCCAAGAAATGTTGCGCTATAGTAACTCTGGACGTCAAAAACGCATTTAACTCGGCAAACTGGGAGAACATCAACGCGTCCTTGATTAAAATAAGAGTCCCGAATTATTTGGCAAAATTGGTAAGGCGATATCTATCGGAAAGAACGCTTCCCTACGAAACCGACGAAAGGATTAGAGAATACACCGTGACCGCGGGAGTCCCGCAAGGCTCTGTGATTGGTCCCCTTCTGTGGAATGTGATGTATAACGGACTGCTTGAACTTCCCATTCCACGTGAGGCGACGGTTACTGGGTTCGCGGATGATATAGCTGTGGTAGTAGCTGCTAAACATCTAGGAGATGTAAAAGTTTACGCAAGTGAAGCTATCAGTGCTATAAAGTCGTGGGTACAAACGTCCGGACTCAAATTGACGGAACAAAAAACGGAGGCAGTTCTAATAAGCAATAGACGCAAAAACAATATCCTTAGTGTCCGGGTGGGGAGGCATATCATCAACTCTCAACCCTTCATTAGGTACCTGGGGGTTTTGATTGATTCGAACCTTAGCTTTAAGGCCCACATGGATTATGCAAGCTCCAAGGCTAGGCAGGCGGCCGCAGCTTTGACAAGCATGATGCCAAATGTTGGAGGCCCAAAAAGTAGCTGTAGAAGGGTAATCTCTCGAGTAGTGAGCTCTATTCTGCTTTATGCAGCACCTGTATGGGAGGAAACTCTTAAAATTGAAGTGAGCAGGAGAAAGATAGGAGGAGTCTATCGTCTCAGTGCATAGAGAGTGTGCAGCGCTTTTAGAACTGTTTCCGACGAGGCCGCGTACGTGGTCGCAGGAATGATCCCCGTCGACATACTTGCGGATGAAATGAGCCGCTTGTACCGGAGAAGGCGACCGGAACCTTCCGCGATGCGGCAGGGAATAAAAAACGCGGAAAGGGAAGAATCGATCCGACAATGGCAAAGACGTTGGGAGCAATCTGAAAAGGGATCATGGACGCGCAGATTGATCCCACATATTGACGTCTGGGTGGAGCGCAAACATGGCGAAGTGAACTACCACCTGACTCAGTTCCTCACAGGGCATGGGGGTAATCGGCGGTATTTGAATCGTTTCAAGTTGGACGATTCACCATATTGCCCTAGCAGCCCTAATGCTCCCGAAGACCCGGAGCATGTTGTGTTCCATTGCCCCAGATTTAATGTGGCGAAGCAATGCTTGGAGGGGGTGCTGGGAACGAACATCAACCCGCACAACTTTGTGGAAGAGATGCTGAAGTCGGAGCGGAATTGGGCGGTAGTAAACTCGACCACTGCGCACGTGCAGGGTGAGCTGAGGCGCTCTCGAGGCAACTTGGGAAGTCAGTAGGCTCCACCTAAGATCAGGGTTGCCGCTGTGACGGAGCCGCCTCCACGACGTAATACCTAACGGTAGTCCCGTGGAGGAGAGGAAGGGGTAGAGGGGGTGGTTTTAGTGCGGTTAAAGTCCCACATTACTCTCCCATGAGAAACCGTAACCGGTCTTCTTTAGGGGGAGTGCCTATGAGGGTTTCCACCTCCCAAATATATATATATATATATATACATATACATATATATATACATATATATATATACATATATATATGTATATATATATACATATATATATGTATATATATATATGTATGTATGTATATGTATATATGTATGTGTATATATACATACATATATATATATGTGTGTATATATACATATATATATATACATATATATATATATATACATATATATGTATATATGTATATATATGTATATATATATATATATATATATATAGAGAGAGAGAGGGAGAGAGAGAGAGAGAGAGAGAATACTAGAAATGCTAATATGCCTATACATTGCCTTAACTACAGAATGATTTTCTTTGCAAAAATCAGTTCAACAGTGACCTTAAGTTTAAGTTTCTGGGGTCGCAGACCCAGTTCTTCAAGCGCTTTATTCAAAAGAAGAAGTGGAACACCTTCATATCTTCAAAAGCATTGCGCCCACAAAAAAGTATCGTGTGGTACACTTGTGTAGAATTTAATTTGCAGCAACTTTTGCATACATTATTTCCACGCGGTGCCAGTGAATTAAAAAAGTTATTTTCCAAAACAACAAGGGGATATCATCATTTTAGCGCTACAACTGTTTTGTTTTTATTTTTGCTGCCAAACACCTCCAGAATTTATTTTAAGATTACTTTGTCACAAGCCATTTGCTGGATTGTTGCTTTAATCACTGTACACTGGCGCGAGTTATCGTGTCCCGAAAAGGGATAAGTCACGTGAAAAACGCAATTTTTAGCCAAATAATCGGCTCCCGATGGAAAACTTCCTAGTGCAAAAACTCACGGATCATTATGGTAGGCAAGCAGATTTTTGTTGTAATGTGTAGTGAGTCTCAATGTAGGCTTGGGTTCACGTTTCTATGGTCGCAGCTCTAAACCTCTAGACGCCATCTTGAAAATAATAAAAAGTAAGACACCGCTATATCTCCGAAACCGTGGCTCACAAAAACCCAACGTATGTCAAATTTGTATAAAATATAATGTGCATATATACATACTTTTCATGTGGTATCAATAATAAAAGAGTTACGCGTCAAAATTGACGCTGAAAACGGGTGCTCATCTTTCGAACACCATTACTTCTTTATTTCACTTTTGTCGCGAAAAACATTCGAATTTAGTTTCAGGAGTCGAATACGTCCAGAACTTCCAAGAAACGTTTTTTGAATATGTTTTTTCAATCTTTTTTCATAATGATCGGAGAATTCTAAATACATTAATTTTAATATTAATTGAGCGCGCCTACGATGTCCGCGACTCGCTGCTGTACTTATATATACACTTAGCTGTTCCCCCTTTCTGCTGATTCATTGCTTTGTATACGATACATATATAATATGTATATGTATATATATATATATATGTGTGTGTGTGTGTGTGTACAAATACACACATATATACATATACGTATATACATATATAAATTTATAAACATGTATATATAAAATATTTTTCATTTTTATATTTTTTACAAACAAAAAATTACCGAAAAAATAAGCGATTTTCGAAGGCAAAATGTTTGAAATGTCGCCATTTTTTCGTTTTGCAAAAATAATTATTTGAAAGATTTGTGCGGCATAAAAAATCAATCTTTTTTGAATTTTGTGTTTCAGAAGATTCTTTTTTTAAAACCGTTAAAGTAGTGAAATTTGAGACATATATGCACATACCGCCATTTTGTATGTATATATATATACACACACACACACACACACACACATATATATATATATATATATATATATATATATGGCATAAAACCAATAAACAATTTTGTTGCTGTTCAATTCAAATATGTATGTATAAGCCCAAACAGATTCAAACTGATATCTATAATGAGGATCCTAAAAAATCATAAAAATAGTCTTTTTTACGTGTTGACACTAGAATGATCCCTAAGAAAATTTTGGAAAAAAATCATTCAAAAATTTGAATACCGAGCTGCGTATCGTTTTTCTCAAAATAACTTTTCTCGTCATGGCCAACACGATAATTTCGAAAATTTGCAATTTATTTCTTTTCTTTAATCTTACTAGTTGCGTTTTTTCTAGTCTGTTCAGCTATTTTTTTTGAAATTTTGGGTAATACCAAATTTTATAAACAATTAAGGTAGTAGTACACATTAAAAATTTCAAAATATCGATTTATTTTTTGGCTTTTTTTAACTGCTCACACCTTCAAGAATGACCTCTTAAAATATTAAGTGCGTGCGCGTTTTTGTAATTGGCCGGACTTCGGACCGATATAAATAAATTTTGAGGCGTTTTATTTATTAACATGTTTTGCAAGACAATTCACCTCAATTAAGCCTAAAATTTGAAAAACAAAAATTTGGCGTGCAAAAAACGACTCAAAAAGAGTTGATTTTAAAAAAAAATCAAAGCTTCGACATTTTTTTAAATCAATTTTTCATAAAAGGCGGTGAATCGTCCCGTGAGAGACCATAGTCTCTAAAGCCCTGTGTGAGTTTCTGTTTCAGACTTGCAAATTTTGAGATTAACTGTCGGCCATGCGATGGGTGGGGATGGGAGGTGTCAACTTTGACGCCCTCTATAAAAAAGCTTTATAATGAAAATTTTAAAAACAAATATTTTTTGTACAGTAGAATCTCGAAAAAGTTAACCGAAATGTCCCAAGGGTAATTAACTTTTTCGAATTATTAACTTTTCTAAGTGGTTTTCAAAATTGAAAAAATACAATAATAAGTATAGATTTTTCGTAAATAACACGCTAAATTTATTTCAATGACTTGGTTTTCATCATTACATAAAAAAATTTGTACCGGCTGGTTTATGGTTCTCAGTCACTCTTGATCATTTTCGTGCGATATATTAATTAATTTTTGTGGAGTCGTTTGAAGAAGCAGTCGAGACTTGTTTGTTTCTTTTCTTATGTGTAATAGCTCTTGATCATTTTCGTACGCATATGGACAAGGTCTGCCACCTGATTTGCATCGTTATTATTTTCAAACAATTTTATCAAGATATTGATGCTTTCAACTGCTTTCTAGAAGCTCACTTTTGGTTGTTGAATATCTTCTTCGATAATTGACCCGTCGTTATCATTATCGGAAACTTCGAAATCATCGTCATCTTCCGCAATTTGATCCTTGTTCCAATTTTCAATGACATCAATGCTGAAGTCAACATTATCACCCAGCTTCGACATCAACAATTGAACTTCTCGAAGTGTATCGTCGTAAGCACTATTTGATTTAATTAATTTAGACAACGGAATGTCGTCTTCACTATCGTATTGATAGGAGCCAAATTGCCCCTTTAGTGACCGAAAAAAGCGGTTGGTTTGAAAAATTCATACGCTCAGAAAAGTTAACTGAAAAGTTAACTTTTCAGAGCGGCACGTGGAAGCTGAAATTCGGTTAACTTAACCGAGCGATTAACTTTTACGAGAGTTAACTTTTTCGAGATTCTACTGTACTTTCAAAATATAGTCTAGCCATAAATACTGTCATTGGCCTGTAAAATGAGAAATCATGCTCCCAGAAAGTTGGTAACACTGTCTATGTAACCCCATATGTCTGTGCTATTGAAAAAAACAACGCATCTGGTTTAGTTGTTACATTGTATAGCCATGGAGTGGAGCGATTATCACGTGCGCGGTACTGTTATCGGTTTGTTTAAGGCGGGGAAGACGACGAAGCAGATTACCACCCTACTCGCGCCGCTTAAAGTTGGCGAACCGTTTGTATATCGCACTATTCAACGTTATGAGACTACTGGCGATGTAGTAGACCGTATTAGAACCGGCAGACTACGTTCTATACGTGTTAAAAAAATATCGAAGCGGTGCGCTCGAGAATCAATCGAAATGCTTTGCGCGAGTCTAGAGAGATGAAAATATCGCCAAGGACGGTTTCTCGTATTCTTCGTGTCGATTTAGACATGAGAGCTTACAAAAGATCTACCAGTCACCTTCTAACTGAGAAATTAGAAACAATTAGGCGCGAAAGATCAAAAAGCTGTTCCGCTTGTACGGCAAAAATCGATATAAAAACATCCTATTCACAGACGAGAAAATTTTTACCATCGAAGAGAAGTTCAACCAGCAGAATGATAGGGTGTATGCCAAAACGTCGTATGAAGCCAAGGATAAGGTTCCAAGGATCCAGAGAGGTTATCATCCCACTTCTGTGATGGTTTAGTGGGGAGTGTCATATCACGGCATCACACCAATTCATTTTTGCGAAACAGGAGTGAAAACATCGGTCAAAGTGTACCTGATGATAAAAAAGAAAGGTCTGCTCTCTTAGAGCGTACAGCGACGACTGACTTAGCCGTAGCTGCACAGCGTGTGTCAATACGTGCAGCAGTCTATACTGTACAGCCAAATGTACTATATTTTCAACACGCCTCCTTACATTTGTGCTGTATATTATGTTTTTACATCTAATAATTCTCTAAATTTTACAAACTTTTCTTCACATAGTGCTTTAGTAAAAATATCCGCAACATTTTCATTTGAGTCGATTTTACAAACGGCGATCAATTTTTCTTTTACACTCTCATGTACAAAGTGATAGTGTATTTCAATGTGTTTCGACTTCTTAGTAAAATTACCATTGTTAGCAATATTTATTGCTCCAGAATTATCCTCGTAAATTTTTATAGGTTCTCTGATATCTATGTCAAATATTTTTACTAGTTCTCTTACATATTTTATCTCGCTTACTAACTCAGATAATGCTACATATTCTGCAATGTCGAAGCTTTTGTTATACATTTTTGTTTTCGTGATTTCCAAGCTATTACATTTCCAAACATTCTTATTACATAACCTGACGTAGATTTTCGATCAATATTATCGCCTGCCCAGTCAGCATCAACATAACAATCTATAATGTTGCAATTCTCATTCTTTTTGTAATGCAAGTTTAAGTCTTTCGTTAAATACAAATATTTAAAAATTCGCAAAGCATATTTCCAATGTGTTTCACTGTAACTATTTTGATATCTACTAAGATAATTAACGCTGTAACGTATATCTGGTCTTGTGCTTGAGCTTATATATAGCAAGGCACCTATCAAGTTTCTATACTTTATATTTGACTCACAATTATCAGCCTTTTCAAGTTTCAAATTTGTCTCCATAGGAGTACTATATAATCTACTATATATTATTTTATACTGATCAACTAAAGACTCTATGTATTTCGTTTGGCTTAAAGTGAGTTGATTTTCTAGGCAATTGTAATTTATATTTATTCCAAGATCTCTTTGATTTCTCCTAGATCTTTCATTTTAAATTTATCTGACAAGTGTTTTTTAATACTTCGGATTTTATCTGTACTTTTACTACAAATTAACAAATCATCTGCGTAAATCAAAATATAGATTACATCATTTTCTTTTCCTTTTTTTATATAAACAGAGATCTACATTACTTCTTTCAAAACCTAATTTTGTAATGCACTCATCAAAACATTTATACCAATCTCTAGGACTTTTTCTCAATCCATACAACGCTTTTGACAATTTGTATACTTTATTCGTTCCATCTTCGTAACCTTTTGGTTGATAAACATATACCTCCGAGTTTATTTTGCCATTTAGGAATGCAGTTTCTACGTCCATTTGTTCAATTTTTAAACTATTTTGACAACAATAAGAAAACAAAATTTTTAAAGTTTGGCTCTTTGCAACTGGAGCGTATATGTCACCAATTACATCTGTTTGTTGAAAGCCTCGTACTACTAACCTAGCCTTATATCTATCGTCCAATTTTCTTGTATAAACCCATTTAACATCTAGAACCTTTTTATCCGTACGTTATCAACTAATTGCCAAGTTTTATTTCTATTTATACACTCTATTTCTAGATTCATGGCTTTTTCTCAATTTTTACTATCAATGCTACTCAGCGCCTCCTCAAATGTACAAGGAGTATCTACTCTACAATAGTTTACATGAATATCGTTATTACTACCATTTCTAAACTTCCCCGATTGTTGTTTTATATATGAATGCGAAGCATTGTTTGGGTATCTAATCGGACTTTTCCTTTCACGTGCAGTTCTACGTGGAGATTTTGGCTTTAGAGAATTTTGCTCAATTTTAAAATCATCTAATTCATTTTCTAAATTTTCTTGTACCTTTTTCATCTTCATCAGCACTTCCAAAAACATTATCATTTAAACTATCATCCCTTTCACTATCAGTAATATTATCATTTTCATCCAGATTAATACATTTTACATTTTTCTCAACAATATCAACATGTCTCGCAACTATAATCTTATTATTTACAAGTACTCTATAGCTAGCATCACTCTAACCTAGCGAAATTCTCATATCGGCTTTCTTATCCCATTTAGATAATCTTTTCTATTCTGGTTTTCTAACAAAAACTCGACTCCCGTACAATTTTAAATCTTCAACATTTGGCTTCCTTTTAAAGAATATTTCATACGGAGTTCTCTTTTCTATCGTATTTGTGTGTGTAGTGTACGATTTTTCAAATATGTTGCTGCCCATATAATTTCGGGCCAAAATCTTTTATCTACTTTTGCTTCAGCTAATAAACAACGTGCCATGTCCATAATTGTTCTTTTAAATCTTTCCGCTGTACCGTTTAATTCGTGTAAATATGCTGGACAATTATTTACTATAATACCTTTTTCTTTTGCAAATTTATAGAATCTGTTATTTAAGTATTCTTCTTCATTGTCGCATCGAATTCTTTGTACTCTTTTTCCCGTTACATTTTCAGACTCATTAATAAATTTTACCATATATCCAAATACTTCATCTTATGTTTTGATACAGTAAACTCTAGCTATCTTGCTATAATCGTCAATAAAACAAAGAAAATATTTATCTCCATTTAAACCAGCAGTTTTAAAATTACCGCACACATCCGTGTGTATAATTTCTAAAATATCATTTGCTTTTGTTCTATTATTTTTGAAAGGTAAATTGTGCATTTTATTTTCGATACAAGTTTGGCACTTCATATATTCCGATTCAAGTTCACTTGGAATACCCTCTAACAACTGTTGTTTACACAGTGTATTTAGATAGCTAAAGTTTACATATTCCAATATTCTGTGCCATTTTTCCTTTTGACTCATATTATTATTTCGCTCGGCACTATTTACAGTCATTTCTTCGAAATTTAATTTACTAAAAATCTTACACGTTTGATTTTTTTTATAAGCAACTGCTATTAATTGATTATTTTTATCTATAATTGTCGCAATATTATTTTTCGCGATAATTGTATTATTATCAGTTAATTTTCCAAAGCTAATCAAATTCATATTCATATCTTTTGCATAATAAACGTTACTCATAATAACTTTATTTTGTTTACCAAATGCATCAAAATAGCTAACGACATTTCCGATTTTCGTTGCTTTTACCGACCTATTATCACCTAGATAAATATTTATAGGTTTCTTTATTTTCATTTACAAATATAAATATTTATTCAATACATTTCTCGAAATAACTCCCATTATTTATTATATGATCAGAGCATCCGCTATCAAGAAGCCACTGAATTTCTTTACTTAACCTTGTTTCGTTGTTCTGTGCCGCGTGGACCGTTGCTATCCAGGTGTGGGCTCCTGAGCTGCTCTGCTCGTGTGTAGTGCTGGCCCCTTGCTGCTGCTGTTGGTGATGGCGGAAGTTTCTGCACCCTCTGGTGTAGTTGCCTCTTACGCCTCTGCCGCGGCCTCGTGTTGGACCTCGCCATGGTTTGCTGCTGTGTATTGCTTGGCCACCGTTTTGGCACTTTCGTGCGAAATGCCCGTTTTTGCCGCATTTGAAACAGCTTCCCTTTTTTGCTGCAAAAGCATTCGATCTTCTTTCTTCGTGATCATTTTGATTTTTCATCTCGGCTAATTTTATTTTTCACATAATCTGCCGTTTGATCTTCTTCTTTTAATGTGTCAATTAAATCGCCAATATAGCTATACGATTCCGGCAACGTGTTCAACATGTAGTTTAGCTTTTCTTTTTCATTTATTTTAGCCCCTGCGATTTTCAGTTCATTCACCGATTTTTCAAACTCACTGAAAAATGACGACGTATCACTATAATTATTTAATCTCATTTTTTCGAGTCTGTTTCTGCAGACAATTTGCAAAGCAGTCGACTCCTTCAAGTATATGCCGTCTAGTTTCTTCATTATTGCATATGCCGTCGTTTCTTCACTCACAAACTCTAACTGTTTATTTGTTATTCCACTATAAATAATATATATAGCTTTGAGATCATTATCTTCCCATGTCGTGCCTGTTTTCGATTCAGGTTTTTTTCTTTTCTATTACTTCATGGCACTTTCTTAACTTTAGAAACATTTTAATTCTCTTTTTCCACATCGAATAATCTTTTCCGTCGAACACCGGTATTGTAAACTCTTTCTTATCCATTTCGTCTACTTGAATCTCAATATTTTCTTCTATTTTTGGCATTTCTTCAACCTCTACTTTATTCTCGAACGTTCCTACGTGTTCGAAATTTTCTACTTTCTTAACTTTCGGCGTTATCGCTTCTGCCATACAACCACGTTTTTCAAGTGTGAATTTTAATCCACTCGCATCACACCATTTTCACGACTTTTCTCAAACACTTTTCTTATTATTCGTTTGTCGTATACTTGTATTCTCGATTTTTGCTTGTATTTTTCTTCTTCTGTTATTCAAACACTTTGATTTTTCATTGAGAACCACGTGGCTTTTAAACTCACTATAAAGAGGGTTAGTATAACACAATAATTTACACAACTACGCTCTGTTACCATGATAATGAAAAACAAAGGTCTGCTCTCTTAGAGAGCAGTATGTGTACTAATACCTTAAGGGGTTAGTTCACTGTTAAACTGCTAAAATGTATTTTTTTTAAAAACAGCTACCAAAAAAAAACTATTCAAGATATCGATTTCAAATTTTATATACATCATTATTGAGGTTAAAAGTTTTCACCAGGCGGTGATCGCCGCAGCACCGCTGAAAAAAAGCAAATTGCGCCTCGTAAATTCCTGGACAAAATAAGTATCTGTGAACAAATTACCAAAAAAAATTCATTAATTTTGAGTATAAAAGACTGCACGAGCCTAAATTTAGAGCCCTAAAGCGATTTAAAAAAAAAGGCACTGAACTGACCACACATTGGAAAATAGTCTGCTCTTTTACTAAACTGCTGGAATTTTCCGTTGGTTGCAGTGTTGATATGTTGCATGACGTAGAAGCATTTTTTGTCTTTTGCCCAAGTTATCTATATTTCCGTAGATTTCATTGTTTACGCCGAGCAGAGCCGTAAGCAATTTTTCCAAAAGCCTTCTTTTGACTATTAGTGGTGCCACAACCTTGACTTGTTTAATTCGTCGAAAGGTTCCTCTAGTGTTTAGGTACTACAATAATGTATCGTAATGGGATATCTTTACCAACGCTTCTGTTGCTTGAAATATTTTTCATACATGCTTGAATGTATGCAAGATATTGTTTTCATAAGGCATCGAATGTAAAAGTTGCGTCTTTTCTAGGGTTTCAATGTAACATCCTGAAAACATAATACACATACATATTCAGGTAGTGTGATTACAAACATCAAGAATGTGAGAATCGTTGTGTTGCATATCACAGATCCGATTATCTGTAATTGATCTGATTTTCTAATATCACTTTGTAAGTGTACTGATTTTCGAACCTTTACTACGCCTGCGTGGCAATACTTTACCTTTCATAAACCCTTGCTACGCATAATGTCATGGGATACCAGGTTTTATTGCGCGCAGAACTCGATCGAGATTCGAGGATTCGTGCTCGACACTCTGAGAGATGTAAATGCGTATGCGGCTGAGAAAATGCCCATGTTTAATTAAGTTTTTGCGGCGAAGAATGAATGATAAAAGGGAAGATGTATCAACAAATATTATGAAGCGGAGATTTACCAAATCTGGAACGATCATATAACTTGTATCTTTTCAACGTCTCAAGAATTTTTTTTCAAAGAAGCGAGACACAGAAAAACAATGCAAATTCAAACTAAACAAATGCCAAGAATTAGTGTTGCACTGCGATGGAAAGCTGCCCCCAGGATTCACAGGTATTGAGACTGGCAATGATAGTTACATCTCAAAGCAACAATAAAACAAAAGACAAAATTCAGGCACTTTTCTGTGAAACGACAGCAAGTAACATAGATCGAGTGAATTTTGCCTGTACAAAACTAGAACAATTGAGATTTGTTGCTCTTCTCTTGCCGTCATCATATTTTTGAGTTAGTTTTGAGGAGGTGTTTCGACTCACTGATGTGTGCAACTTCTGGCACTGACATGGCACTTTCCAAACAATTTAAAGAAACATGGACATAATTCGAAAATAAAGTTTAGAAGTTTAGTTTAGTATTAAAGGAGATCTCGACCGACCAACCGACTTATGGACCGACGAATCACATTTTTCGAGGGATGGTATCAACAACTTGTACAGCCATCATCTTTGAGCTGCTGATAATCGCAGAGAAACAAGAGCTACCTCCACGCAGCAAAGATTTAGTAGACACATTTTTTTCATACTGAAGCGTACCCTTGTCGGTCGATTCCGTTTGCCTGATATACTAAATTTTTCCGAATATTTAATTTTTTTTGACGAAGTGCGATTTTTACTGGACGATTTATTTTTACTCATTCCAAATAGAATGTACTATCAAAGGGATGGTACTCCAAGGCATACTGGCCATTAAATTACCCATAGGCTCACATCAAACTATCCAAGGTGGGTTGGTCGAAAGACCAATTAGGCGGTCGCCTAAGTCTCCAGACCTGACTATTCTAGACAAGATTGTACAAGACATCTGTTTTTCCAAAGCGTTGATATTCACCAATGCAAATTTGATAGAAATAAAAATATTATTTTTTTAATATTAAGTTAAGGTTATTGAAAAAGCCGTGTTGTTGCTTTTCACCAAATACGTATTTCGGTTGCTACTTGCAACCTTCTTCAGTGTTTTGTTCAAGACTGAAGTTTTTCATGCCTATTCTATTCTTTTTTATACATATTAATTGCTAATTTGATTTTATCCTAATCTTAACTAAATCACTCTATTATTATTTATTTGTTTATTACGATGCTCCTTGTTTCCTTTTGTGATCCAGGTATTTGAACAGCCATTAATGTCCGCTGCCTTAGTCTGCGTTTAGAAGCTGTGTTTTTGGGTTTTTGTCGATGGCGATGCTTTTCTCTTCATCCAGTTGTCTGCTGTTTATGATGCTTCTTATTTTTGTATTATCGATGCTGAAGTCATGGTTTTCTTCTACCTTGTGTTCTGCCACTTTTGATCGCACTTCTGCTGTTTTTCCTGCTGCGGTGTTCCTTTGTGTCCTGATTGCTTCGCTTGTGTGCTCCTTGAATCTGATAGCTAGAGATCTTCTCGTTTGTCCTATGTACTTCTTGTTGCAGTCGTTGCAGCTCATCTCGTAGATTCCACATTTTTTTCGTGTGTCTATAGGATCTTTTGCGTCTCCTAGCTTATTTCCAAGTTGGTGTCTTTTACTAGTGTACACCAAATCCGCGATTTCTATTTTGTTGGCTAGTTTCTTACACTATCGTGTTGTACTCTGCAGCTATCCTTAGCTTTTTGGTTTCGGTTCTTTCGAGGTTGGTTTTGGCTTTTGCGATGCTCCTTTCTTTCCTTTTTATTAGCTTTAAAATGTACTTTTCGTCGTAGCCATTGATTTCTGCAATATTTGAGATGTGTTTCTGTTCTTTTTCTTTTCCTTCTTCTTCCATTGGAATCGTCAGCATTCGGTGTATCAGATGATGGAAAGCTGCCATTTTGTGCTGTCTGCTGTGGTTCGATATGTTTTGTATAACTCGCATTGTGTTTGTTGGCTTCCTGTATATTTCTACCGTATCTAGGTTTTCTCTGGTAACTAGTACGTCTAAGAATGGCAATCTTCCTTGTACTTCAGTTTCGTATGTGAATTTTATGTTTTTATGGGCGTCATTTAGGTACTTGAGCGTCTTTTCTAATTCTCCTTTTTTTATTATGGCCAAGTAGTCGTCTACGTATATTATCCATCTTCTCGGTAGTTTACCCTGCTTTTGTTCTAGGTTGCCCATGAATATTTCGCTGATGAAAGCTGACAAGGGAATTCCCATGGGCGCGCCACCCAACTGCTTGTAGAATTCTCCTCTGAAGGTGAAGTAGTTTTCTTCTAGGCACAGTTTTGACATTCCCCTGTATGCTTTTATCTCCTGTTTTGATACTTCTTCGTTTTGTTGCTTAAGCCAGTCTTCCAATATATTGTTGGCTTCTGTAATTGGTATGCTCGGATATAGTGCTTTGACGTCAAAAGAGATTAAACTATCGTCTCTCTAGTTTTCCGATTTCTTTTAGTTTTTCGGTAAACTCCTTGCTGTTTTCAACTGTTGGTTGTTTTTTCATTGCAATCTGCTGCTTGATTACACTGGTATCAATGGCTTTGGCTACTTGTCTCCTGACCTCCGCTTTTTCTCCATGGGTGAGTCTTAGGTCTTTTGGCGTATTGTTGATTCTGGCTTCTATATCAACGATGACTTGCCTGGTATCTGCCGTTTCGTGAATTGCATATTTTAGTCCGTTGTCTAGTAGTTTGTTCTCCTGTTCCGTGAATTGTTGCAACGATTTTCTAGTTGTTGGACTTCTGGCCTTTTTTGCATCCTTATTGGCTACTCGTCTCTCAGCTTTTTGAGTTTTTTGTACAGCGTCTTCCTTTTTTTCTCCGATTCGCATTCTTCTGCAATTTTTACCTTTGTTAGGAAAAGTTGGAATTCTATTTTGTATTCCGCGGCTAATTTCAGGTGTAAGAGGTATGCTTCGATTGTTATGTTCTGAAGCTTTCCTCTCAATTGTTTTATGCTTCCTTGGATATTTTCTCTCTCCCATTTTTCTATTTTATGAGCTACTTTCGATTTTGTTTTCATTTTGTGACTTATAGGTGTTACTTTAAATCTTAGACATCGGTTTAAGAACTGTATGTCGTTACTTATGGATTTCTTCAGTCTGATGAACTTATTTGGCTCACTGTGGTTGCTTTCCATGTTTTATTTGAGTGTTTTGAGCGTCTTTTGGTGGTATTTTAAGATTATTGAAAAAGTCGTGGTGTTGCTTCTCACCAAAAATATTATGTATTTCCTCAAATACGTATTTCGGTTGCTACTTGCAACCTTCTTCAATGTTTTGTACGCGACTGAAGCTTTCTATGCATATTCATTTTTTTTTATTAGGATAAGATCAAATTAGCAATCAATTAGATCCTAAGTATTTATGTATAAAAAAGAATAGAATATGCATGAAAAACTTCAGTCGTGTACAAAACACTGAAGAAGGTTGGTATTGCTCCTATAGCCAGCCCCTATCTCTCCGCTTGTCTTTATTTTTTGCTTCAATATCTTTCTCTCAGTATAATACTATCACTAATATTAATAATAAAATCTTAGACCTTGTCCTCTCTTCTTCCCCAATTAACCTGTTGACCATCGCTAAATGCCTTCATCCCTACACTAGGGTTGATCGTCATTATTCTCTCCTCTTATGAGATGTCTTCTTTGAATTCGCCAAACCCAGAAAAAGTCCTGGCTTACTAATGCCGAATTTTGGCATTCGAGTCCACTCTCAATTCTTAAGACTGGTACCACAAACTTCATAGTTTGGTTTGTTAAGCTGCCTTATATTCCTTTTACTCCGTGCTCAATAATCTTATCGTTTGGTTTCCCCAACACGATGCAACTAAACTGTTCTGTTCAGATAAAAATCCGCTCTCTTCGTGAGTTCTCTTTTGCCCCTACCGAGTTGACACATAACGGCCTCATCGCTCGCTCTCCTCAAGAAATGGTAAACTGTCTTTATTCCTCCATGGCACGTCCCCTTTCGTATTCCTTTTCTACTCCTTCTTGAATAGTACCTTCTAATTTATCTATTTCTCATTCAGAATTAGAAAATCTTATCAAAAGAATCAATCCTAATGTCATTCCTGGCCCCGACGATACACCTAAATTGTTGGAAACATTTACACACAATCCCTATTCAAAAATCTGGTAATCCTTCCCTTGCCTGTAACTACTTTTCTATAGCTTTATCTTGTTTCTCAAAATTATTCGAAAGGTTAGTTTACAACTCAATTATTGCTTCCATTAGGCTTATATTTACTAACGTACATCATTTTGTTAATGGTCGCTCTTCACTTACTAACCTCTTAGAATTCACTATTTTCACAGGCAGTAGATGGCAACGGATTGCATTTACATGGATCACAGGTTTTCGACTGCGTTTACCATAGTATATTAGGGCATAAACTAAAGGTCTATGGTTTTCAAGGGTTTTTACGCAGATGTTCCTATTTGGTAAACCGTAAATGCATCGTCTTTTTCTGCCGTCATGACTCCACCCCTTTCAATTTATCGTCAGGTGTTCCCCAAGGTTCCACTTTGGGTCCGCTTCAATTTTTCTTTTTGGTTAATTCATTCAGTCTCCCTGCGTCATGTACGCTGACGACTTCAAAGTTTTAGGACAATTAATTATGTTATCGATACTTGACCGTGATCTATTTGTATTTCAATAATGGTGCGAACTCAATAGTTTAATGATTAATGTTTGCAAATGCCGTAAACTTACATTTTCCTTTAAAATCAATCCTATTGTTTTCCTTATTCTTTACACAGCATTGCCCTTCATGCAGTGCATTTTTTTGTGGCCTTGGAGTCGTGTTCAACTAAAATTTGACCACAATATTGTCAATACTATGCTTAAAGTATCTAAATTTTGTGGACTCTTGCTAAGAAGAAGAAGAAACTTCATTGCGTTTGAAAGAATCGAAACTGGTATAAAATTATTCAATTCTCTTGTTCGTAATTTGTTCGAATACTTTTCCTCAATTTGGTCTCAACGGCAAATGTGACACTGATATAATCGAAACGATTCAGCGTATGTTTACTCGTATTCGATTCTACAAATTGAATATTTTTTACGCTCCTCTTCGTGATCGTTTGAAATATCTCAACGTTGTCATATTACAACGTAGACTGTATTTAGATGACTTTCTCCTTTGCAACCTTTTTTGCATATCCTCCCCATTAATACCAAATCTAGCCTACATTACAACTCTCCACTGATTCACTTACAAAGAAATCAGCTTAAATTAAAGTCATATCTTAATTTTTAACTTAAGGGCGTAGTAGCGATTATAATTTTGAAAATAACAATAATTTTTTGTTTGTTGCATTTTTCAATTTATTATACTTTCAGAAATTACGTCTCAACATTTTATTAAGATATTCCCAAAAATGAAGAATTTACGGCAGTTTAAGCGCGCACGCCTTTTTCGCTCGATAAGCGGTATTTTCGGTAACATACTTCCGAGCACGATAATTCGTTCACGAGTGAATCTACGAGAAAATTATCTAAGAATAATGGTTTTGAGCTTAACGACAGCCTGTCATTTTCCCTTGTTTTTTCGGAGTTAGCGACAATGGTAATGTGCAAAACTTTAAACGCGTTTTTCTCGAATTTCCGTTTTTTCAAACTGCGGACTCATATTCTCTGGATTGGCCGAACCGAATAAAATCAATTTTGGTGTGCTACTTTATTAAAGTATATTGTGTGGTAATCTACCACATTATAGACCAAAAGTCAATCCAAAAAAATTTGACAAACGAAACAAAATGAAAAAAACCATTTCTCGAAAAAAAATTTCAAACCGCTAATTTTTTTTGGTCATTTTTTAAAAATATTGTGGTAGATTATCACGTAAGAAACATTTCTCTTTAAAATGCGGTTTGGTTTTTATGTTTCAGATTTTTAATTTCTGAGATTATCTGTCCGCAGTGGTACGAGGTATTTTTCGAGACATCAACTTTGCCGCCCTCTATAAATAAGTAGAAAAATGAAAAAAATTAAAATTATTTTTTTTTTGTAATCTTCGTAATGTGTATTTCACCCATGCAATTTCTAAAATTTATATATAGTAAAGGAGCTGAAAAAAATATTGAAAATTAGGCAGTTTCTTAGCATTCTAACCGGTACTACCCCCGTAACGTCAATTTTATTCATAGTTGTTCTTTCCTCATCTTTATTATATTTGTTTTGATAATAAATACATTTATTTTGATTAGTTTTAATCGCTACTGTGTAATTGAATTCTTCTGTTTACTTACTATTGTAAACTATAAGCAATTTTACATGGGTATTAAATGCTGGTTTTCATCCATAGCATCTTACGCAGTCATCTCTTTCCCCATAAATAGCAACTTTCCGAAAAAATTCAATAATATCGCTATATTAACTATACCCCGAATTTACCATCTATATCCGATATCATCCAAAAAAACAATATTTCATATTAACTTTTAAATTTAGATCTAATATAAGCCTCCATTCCCGCTTTGTTTACAAGTTAGACAATGTCACGTTGAATTTTGCAAGCGATATGGCGGCTGTTATAGAGTGCAACGCAAGGTATATAGACTAGAATGTAAGACCATGCCCATGCTCTCGTCCTATCTCGCTCTAAAAATGACGAAACTGATGCCGAATCGTCGCATAAATTTTATGAAAATTAGGGCTGCCGCTTCTGGTAGTGGGAATAAAACATGAAATTTACGCATTGGTGTTCCCATGCAGTAGAAGCATTGTGTGCAAATGAAGAAATAAAAGAAGTGCGAAATGGTTCATCACGAACATGTTATTGCATTAGCAGGTATTGTTTGTTGTGGGATCGTCGCGTGCAGTTTACAATTCGAAATTATAAGGCTAACGCGATCTATCCCATAATTTCCCGAGAAACCTAACGTACCCGTTCATACGCACATCGTTATTATAAAGATGCTTAATCATATATGTAAGTACATCAAATCCATCGTTGGCATTTGTTTATTCATCATGCATCAATTTCGTTACTTTTCATATAAAATTTACTTGCGCAAATAACATATCCATCAACTTTCCTAGTGGAATAGAATTTAAATCTCATCGAAGCGAGATGAAAATTTGCACTGGGAATTTTTCGGCATCAGTTGCGTACATGCGCAGCCCGGACGAGTTTGGAAACGCGGAAGATCTTACCTCTAGTCCATATACCTTGGGTGCAACGGTTATAGCTGAAAATTCAGCTCATGTGAGCACCGCTCAATTCAGTCGATTGCGTTGACTGATATTTTCCCTTTTTGATCATACTCAAATTGCTATTGTAACATTGGTGCGTTTGTTAACCATATTAATTCTGTTAGGTTTTTTGAGGCCGATTTCCTCAAGGGGGTAAAGTTATTGCTGCTTCTTCAGATTCCACTCAAGAAGAACTTATCCATCTCCAAGGCCTTTTCCATTCTTTTGTTGAATATACCGATTATATATTACGATCACAATTTTCAATACACCTTGGAGTGTCCCGCAGCTAAATACGTTAAGGTGACAATTTGATTGGACATCCAATACAGAAATTTCACTATTATGGCCTCTTTTCCCTTCAGGCGGAGTTTACCAATTTTTTTTACTCCAAAAAAAGGGCAAACACAAAGAGATTGAAAAACAGGAGTCCACAAAACCCGACCGCCTTTTCTGACTCCCTCTGATCGACTCCCTTCAGTGCGAATTTTAAAATAATTTTCATGTTTCTAATTACGTATCCGCCGAAATCTTAGATTTGCCTAGACTTTATTGTCCTGTTGTCCTTTTCAAGGTAGCATCGACCAACACTTTACCTCATTCAATTGCCATTGAATAAGGTAAAAAAATCTACGGGAAATGAGTTACATCAAATTGGATTTTTATAGCTACAAGTGTTTCTAATTATATGTCCGCGGCTGTATATTTTTATATACATACATATATAGTTATATATATATATATATATATATATATAAATATAGTTATATATCGTCACCCTTATGCCTGAGACGCGAAAGTGTAAATCAGCAGTTTTGAGTTATTAGTACATTCGTGTCTTTGGTTCTCAGACAATAAAATATTATTTGCTTTTGTGTCGTAGGCTTTACATTTTTTCGTTATACCACTTCAGATAAATCACATTCGTACTTCTGGGATAGCATCTTTGTACCATTTTGTATTAAAAAACCCTATTAGCGCGAAAATGGAAATTTGCACTTTCGCGTCTCTAGCATAAGGAAGACGATATATATAGTTATATATATGTAGCGTTACCTGCGACAAAATAATGACGTTATTGTGAATTGATGTTGAGTTTTAAGCGGTGAAGTTCCATGGCTGCGATTCGCCCCTGTCGTGTTAAACAAGTCTAATAAAGCAGACGTAAGTCCAATTTCGGAAGATATTTAATTATTTCTACTTAACTCGACACCACAATTGGTGACCTTTCGACGCAGTTTACATCAATCGACATTTCACGACGGTTGAAACTTCAATGGCTACTAACAACGACTAGAAATCGCAAGATGACATCGTCGGCGAAAACCACGCTGGTCAGAGCGACGCCACAAATAACATCCCAGCCCCCCACGAGCCGTTTCCGCCAAGTGTGAACGATATAGCTCAACTGCGGCTGCCACCCTTCTGGAAAACAAGGCCATCTTTATGGTTCGCACGTGTAGAAGCTCAATTCAGACTGGGCAGAACACGCTCAGACACTGCAAAATTCGATAAAGTGCTCGGCGAACTAGACTGCGCCATTCTCGAATCCGTTGCAGACATCATCGAGCATCCGCCAGAAAGCGTCAAATACGATGCACTCAAAACAAGACTCATCAACGTCTTCGACTTGTCCGAGGAAGCTCAGATCCGATCGCTGCTCACAGGCATGGAACTAGGCGGAGGCAAGCCTTCACAGCTATTGCGCACCATGACTACCGCCGCCAAAAATAAGGTAAGCGTGAACTTTCTCAAGACGCTCTGGCTACAGAGACTGCCAAAAAAAGTCCAGTCAATTCTTGTCATCTGCGAGACTACGGACCTTAGTCGCCTTGCCGGCATGGGAGATAACATTTTGGCGATTAAAGATCCGCATCACATCTGTGAAGCTTCTAGCAATCATGGAGTAAATTCGAGTGTTCCTGAGAGTCTCGAAGCTCAGATAGCCGAACTCAAACGGGACATACAGCGTTTGTGTGTTTCGACTGCACGTCGGCCAAGGCAAAGAAGCCGATCGCGTCAACGCGATACCAAAAATATGTGTTACTATCCTCGTAAATTCGGCGATGCCGCGCGACGCTGTGTTAAGCCATGTCGTTATGCAACAAACCAAGATTCGGGAAATGAGTAGGGGCGTCTGTTGATCAGGCGGACAACAACGACCCCGGACGCAACCGCCTATATCTCTATGATCGTGAAACAAATTTACGTTTCCTGATCGATACAGGAGCCGACGTTTCGGTGATTCCCAGGACTACTGCAAGGAAGCCGATTCACGCATCCGATTTCAAGCTTTACGCCGCTAATAAAACTAAAATTAACACGTATGGTGAGAAACTTCTCACACTCAAATTAAATTTTCGTCGAACATTTACTTGGCCCTTCGTAATCGCTGACGTTACACAGCCTATTATCGGCGCTGACTTTCTTAGCAAGCATGGATTGGCCATCGACCTAAGCAATAGATGTCTCATCGATACAACAACAAAGTGTACTTCTTCGGGATCATTGTCTAGTTTACCTTTTGGATCCGTTTCGACTGTGAATCCGGAATGTCGCTTTCACGAACTACTAAAAGCGTTTTCAGGATTAACTAATCCTGCTTTAACAACAACCACACGTCATGCAGTGCAACACCATATCACCACTTTAGGCCCACCGGTATCGGAACGTCCACGTCGGCTACCGCCGGACAAACTAAAAGCCGCAAGAGGTGAATTCCAGTATATGTTGGACCAAGGCTACTGTCGCTCTTCAAATAGCCCTTGGGCCAGTCCTCTTCTACTCGTTCAAAAAAAAAGGAGGCTCCTGGCGCCCATGTAGCGATTACCGTAGACTGAACGCCGCAACTCTACCAGATTCCTATCCGATGCGACATATCCAGGATATCACCGCAGACTTAGCGGGTAAAACGATCTTCTCAAAGATAGATCTGCTACGAGCATTTCACCAGATTCCCGTCGCAGAAAATGACATTGCCAAAACAGCTGTTACAACTCCGTTTGGCCTGTTCGAATTTAAGGTTATGACCTATGAATTACGAAACGCCGCGCAATCGTTCCTAAGGTTCATAGACGAGGTGTTAAGGGGATTGGACTTCTGCGTGTCCTACCTAGATGACATCCTCGTTTCATCTACCTCAAGCGAGCAACATAGACAACACCTTCACATGATGTTCGAACGCCTCAACAAGTATGGAGTTGTTATTAACATAGACAAATGAGTATTCGGAGTAGAAGTGGAATACCTAGGTCACAAAATAAGCAGCCATGGCATTTTGCCCCCAACCTCACGAGTTCAGGCTATACTTAATTTCAAACTCCCGTCAAACGTCAAAGAACTCCGCCGGTTTCTGGGCACCCTGAATTTTTATAGGAGATTTATTTTCAATGCCGCAAACTTACAAGCACCATTAAATAACTTCCTCCGCGACACAAAAAAAGGAGACAAGACCCCAATTAACTGGACTGCAGAGACTATCGCAACTTTCAACAAATGCAAGGATAGTTTGGCGTGAGCAACGTTACTGGTGCATTTTGTACCATCAGCGCCGTTACAACTAGTAACTGATGCGTTCGATGTTGCAATTGGCTCTGTTCTGGAGCAGAAAGTTAACGGAAACTGGCAAACCCCCCGATTACTATCAGCGGAAACTTACGAATGCAGAAACGAAGTACAGCACATTTGACCGTGAATTATTAGCTTTCTACTCCAATATTAAACATTTCCGACACTGGCTGGAAGGGGTTCAGTTCATTATAAAAACAGATCATAAACCCCTGATCTACGCGTTTTCTCAGAAAACTGAAAAAGCATCTCCTACACAAATTCGCCACCTCAAATATCTCAGTTCAGCACGAACATTGTTCACATTAAAGGAGATGAAAACATAATTGCTGATTCCCTCTCGCGACTTGAAGTAATCAATTTGCCATCAAGCATATCGACACGCGAGAGGATTGCAGGGCAGCAAACTGACAGCGAGCTGCAGAATATTCTAAAGGAGAACAACACATCGCTTTCACTACGACCCCAACCGATAAAAGACGTTGAAACTATATACTGTGACATAGCAACAGGTCATATCAGGCCAATAGTGCCACGGTCACTTCGAGAACGAATGTTAAACGTCTTTCACAGATGTTCCCACCCAGGCGCTCGTGCAATGTTACGAGCGGTTCAAAAGAAATTTGTCTGGCTAAGCATGCGCAAAGACGTTCAACTGTACACAAGATCGTGTGTGCCCTGCCAAAGATCTAAAGTAGGAAGGCACACGAAATATAGAGTTCAACACTTCCCGATGCCAGACAAACGCTTTCAACCAGTTCATCTGGATCTCGTAGGACCTCTAGCATCTTCAAATGGATACCGTTATTGCCTCACGATGGTCGACAGATTCTCCCGATGGCCCGAGACCATCTCTATAAGCGATCGGACTGCTGAAACCGTAGCCGTAGCGTTTTATGCGAACTGGGTATCACGATTTGGTGCACTACAGGTCATCAGAACTGACCAAGAAGCTCAATTCGAATCCGCGCTATTTTATTCCTTAATCAACCTGTTAGGCGGCAAGCGTACTTGCACTTCACCCTGCCACCCAGCGTCCAACGGGTTAATTGAAAGATGACACAGGACACTGAAAGCCGCAATTATGTGTTACGAGCACAATACCAACTGGTCGGAGATACTACCAAGAGTCCTGCGCCGAAATCGTTTTCGGAACCACCATAACTCTACCTGGAGAATTCCTTGTAAACGACGGCAACAACAGTTTCGATCCAGTCGTATTTGGAACAGAACAGAACAGACCAGTACCTATTAAAGATCGCAGCGAACGAAATACATTCGTGCACCATCAACTACACTCCTGTACACATGTTTTTCTACGAGTGGACTCAATCAGGAAAGCACTCAGCCAACCGTATACGGGACCTTACCGGATCGTGAAACCTATATCCAACGTCCTGTTTACGATCGAGGTCAACGGCAGGCTGGTAAATGTTTCCACAGAACGACTTAAGCCGGCTTTCCTGGCTAATTCTTCATCACACCGTGAAGATGAAAAATCTACAGCGAATGGATATGAGCAGCAATCAACAGATACTGATTCCACTTACCAAGCAAAGCACATCGAGCAAGTTATACAGACTTTCCCAAAGCATCATAATAAATATTAAATGTTAATTGGAAACGTGACTGCAAGTCTAAACAATTAAGCAAATGGCAGACGCAAGTTAAAAAGACTTCCCAACAGCCTCCTAATAAATATATAATGTTAATTTAAAACGTGACCGCAAGTATAAACAAATAAGCAAACGGCAGATGCATCGTTTGCATTTTTTAATAGAAGTAGATAAAAGGACTAATGTAAACCAAAACGGACGCAGTCGAATTTAAAATACTACACAATAAAGATCTATTCCACGTCTCTCGGAGTTTTATTTTATTTGATTTTATTTACTTCGCTCGGCAAGCGAAACCAAAACGGCGCAGTCGGTCAACCCGGTTAAAAGTCGAAAAAGATAATAACCAAAACCGTGATCCGCGAAGGAAACGTGTAAATTAGTAACAAAAATCCCACTTCCGATGTAAGAAAGATCCTGTCACCGAATTGGCGACAGTTGAACAAAGTATTGAAAGAAGTTTAATAATAAAATAATAATATAACAGTGAAATTAAAGTGAATGAACGAAAGGAGACAGAAAAGAAGCGAACAATACGCAACCAGAAGAAACTGCAAAATGGAACAAATGGAACAGCAAGTTCAAGAACTGATGCAGCAAATACAGGAAAGGAATGTGCAAATGGAACGAATGGCAGCATTATTGGTACAGCTACAACAGCAGCAACAACAGCAGCAACAACGGCCAATGCTGAATAGGGAACAAATTCTCAAGGAAACGAGACACCTTATAGTATTTACCGGCAAAGGTGATGTAACCATAAATGGATTTGTAAGCGCCATCGAATACTACCTCAATACACTCAACGACGAAGAGCAAAAGAAGGTTGCTACTAAGCAAATCTACTACGAAAAAATTCAAGGAGAAGCCAAAGATACGATAATTAATTTTCCAGAGCCAGGGGACTTATCAAATCAACATTGAAATTAAGGTATAAACCAGACGTGGAGCCATCAAAAATTTATCAAAGGATTAACAGCATAAAGGTAAACGATGTTGCAGAATTAGCGTTAGAATTGCAAGATATTAAATATAAGAAGGATGAACTTAAAATTTACTTTGAGGAAGATGTGTATGTAGATTTATCAAATATCGATTCAATGCTTGTAAACACAGCTAAAGAAATAACGCAAGGCGTTTTGCTGGACAAAATTTACGAGTCCAGAGATATTTTAGATGTTATCAAAATTATGAGAAGTAGAAGATTTGAAAGTTCCTGCATTAGGCCGGAATACAGAAAAAAACAAGTTTGATATAGAACAGAAAATTTTTCCATATATAAAATATCATAGAAAACAGCAAATTGTTCATTATTCCAGTAATAGACAAAAATATGAACCCAGACAAAATTATGAAAATAGACAAAATTATGAACTCAGAGAAAATTATCAAGACAGACAAAATTACGAAAACATAAAAAATTACAATCACGAACAGAATGACAGACAATATAATTCAGAAATTAGAAATAGAAATAGTAACGATAAGTTTAACCCACATAGACAGAATAATTTCCAGCCAGGAAATTATAAAAACAATTATAACAGATCTCAGCAGAGCAAAAGATATGACGTATCGGATCAACGTAGAAGAAATTCAGGGCTCGTTAGGCAACAATACGCAGAATCCATGGAAGTAGACAATATACAGCGTCAAACAGACAATCGTCACTTTCAAAAGGCAAACTTCAACCAAAAGAGATTTGAGCCAATGAAAAATACAGATTCTTTTTTTTTTTGGAACTAGCCTCGGACGAATTGCCATTGATTAATATAACTATTGACAACATTCAGTACACCGCGTTAATCGATACAGGGTCATCATTTAGTTTAATTAGTGATTCCATTGATCAGTTCAGAAGAGTGAAAATAAACCCCATATATTTTACCACTGTCACAGGAAAAGACGTCTTCAATTATGAAGCACACACACCATCCCCAAGAGAATTCAAATTACCATTAAAGGCAAAGTTGAGATGGAAAGTAAAAAATTTGAGCAGACGAAAATATCAGTTCAGTATTAGTGATGTGCAAAAAGTAATCATTCGTTACAAAGTATTCGTTACTTGAAATGATTACTGAGTACCGAATACTCATTTTGAAAAGTATTCGTTACTGCTACCCAAAACCCGAAAATAGCCACCAACGAATAGATACCCATTCACTCGCATACGTGATGGATACCCATTCCCATGAATGCACGTTTTTAGTCTCGAGTCTCAAGTTGCTTGGTTTGGATTCGCTATTCGCATAGATCGATGAGTTGCTGACAGTTGGCTGAGTCGATATGGCCATGCATGTACATATGTATGTATGTATGTATGTTTTCATTTTATATTTGCTCGGAATTCGTTTCATTGTGCTTTAGGTTTCTGAAAATGTGTATTGTGTTCGCTCAAAATTAGTTAAATTGTTCAATTGCACAATCACTTTACTGAACCTATTTGTAACACATTGCGCTTTCGATCATCAACGAGTAGCAGAGTAACGAATACCAAGTAACGAATACAAAGTAACGAATACTCAAATCAAAGTACTCAGTAACTATTCGTTACTCGAAAGTTTTCGTTTTGCACATCACTATTCATTATAGACTTATTTAATATGTCGATATTAAATAAGTTCGAAACCATAATTGACCTAGAGGAAAAAGCGATATTTCTTAACGGAGTAAAAATTCCTTTCAAAAACAACCCATATATTGAAGAACAGATTTTTAGTTAAGAAAAAACTCCAAACGACTACATTAGTAGGTTAAAGCTAGAGCATTTAAATGAAGAAGAACGTAAAGAAATCGAGAAAACTATCTTAAATTTTCAGGATATATGTTATAAAGAGGGCGATAGGTTAACATGTACGACAAGTATTCAACATGAAATAAAAACTACTACAGATGCAGCTGTTAATGCGAAAATATATAGGTATCCACCTAAACACGAACTGGAAGTGAAGAAACAGATCGAAGAAATGGAGCAGCAGGGGATAATAACAAAGAGTAATTCGCGATATTCAAGTCCGCTCTTAGTAATACCAAAAAAGAGTGACAACTCGGGTGAAAAGAAATATCGTCTTTGCATTGATTATAGAGCGTTAAATTCTGTCACAATAGATGACCAATTTCCTCTTCCTAATATTGAAGCAGCATTCGACAAATTAGGGCGAGCCAATTACTTTTCGACCTTAGACCTCGCTAAGGGTTACTATCAAATTCTTGTAAAGAAAGAGGACAGGCATAAAACAGCCTTTGTTACGCCACAAGGACTTTACGAATTTCAAAGAATGCCATTCGGTCTAAAAAAATGCCCCTAGAACCTTTCAACGACTCATAAACCACGTCCTTCGAAAATTCATAAACGTTTCTTGCATTGCATATCTTGATGACATTTTGATATTTAACACATCTCTTAAAGAACACATTGCAGCCATTACTTAAATTTTTAAAATATTGAGAGAAAACGGTCTAAAGTTGCAAATTGATAAATGTAATTTCATGCAGAAGGAAACGGCTTTTCTGGGACACATAATTACAAGGGAGGGTATCAAGCCAAATCCAGAGAAAATTTGTACAATTCAAAATCTTCCCATTCCTAAGACGGAAAAACAAGTAAAAAGCTTCTTGGGCTTACCGGATACTACCGGAAGTTCAAACGAGACTATGCGAAAATCGCACAGCCAATAACAAAATACTTAAGAAAAAATACTAAAATCAATTCTAATGATCCAAACTTCATAGAAGCCGTAGAAAAATTGAAAACAATTATAAGTTCACATCCCGTGCTGAGATTCCCAGATTTTTCAAAATCATTCCACCTAACAACGGATGCATCCAACTATGCGATAGGTGCCGTGTTGTCGCAAAATGGTCATCCTGTTTGCTTTGCTTCCAGAACGCTAAATCAACACGAGCAAAATTACTCAGCAACCGATAAAGAATTTTTAGCCATCATGTGGTTTGTTAATTATTTTAGACCGTATTTGTATGGCAACAAATTCAAAATATTCACCGATCACCAGCCCATCAAATTTTTGCAGGCAAAATATAAGGGAAAGGATTTAGCCCCACGCCATCAAAGGTGGTTATTAAAACTAGGAGAGTATGATTTTAATATTGAGTACTTAAAAGGCAAGGAGAATAAAGTTGCAGACTTTCTTAGCCGTATAAAGCACCCAACTACAAACGATGGTAACGACGAAAGTCCTGATAATATAACACAAGATTACTCAAACCTAGGAGTCCTGTTTAATGTCGAAAACGAAGAAATATCAACCGGAGCTACGATTCACTCAGCCCCAGAAGAGTTATTAGACTATATTCCCATTAAAGAAGAAATAGTGAATAAATATCGAACACAGTTAATACTAACGAACAATAAAACTGTAGAATTTAAAACATATCATGGTAAAAGAATAATATTCATTGCAGAACATGATTTTGCGAACTTGAGAAATATATTAATTAAATATATTAAAAAGGGAATAACAGGAATATATATGGAAATAAACGATAGGAAGTATAACATCGTACAAGATCAAATTAGAGAACTTTTTTCCAACAATAAACTGGTTAAGTTCGTCAGATGTTCTTTCAGGGCACAAGATATAGAAACAGAGATAGAAGCATTAAAGCAAATATCATTCTATCATGTCAGGGAAAGTGCACATTCAGGCATAAATGAAACTTTCAATACATTAAAAATAAGATATACTATCCCAAACTATTGGAGTTAATAACTATTGCTATAAGTCAGTGCGATGTGTGTCAACGAACTAAATATGATCGAAAACCTATTAAACCCAAATTTCATCACACAGAAACCCCAAATAGTGTAAATGAAATAATTCAAGTAGATATTTTCATGATAATGAAGTGTAGTTTTTTAACTATAATTGATACATTTTCAAAGTTTGGAGTTGTCTATTATTTGCCAGACAAAAATCACCATACAGTAATCGAACAACTAGAAGATTACTTCGCGAAAATTGCGAAACCTCAAAAGATACTGGCGGCAAATGAATTCAGTGGAACTTAATGAAGGAATTTTTGCAAAAAGAAAAAGTTGAACTACATCTTACAAAAGCACATAGCCATACTGGGATAGCCGATATAGAGAGATTTCACAGTACCATCTTAGAAAAATTTAGAGCGCTTACCGTTAATAAAACGAAATTTTCACCAAAAATCATTATGCAACAAGCTGTACGAAATTATAACGACAGATACCATTCCACTATTAAATGCACTCCAAAACAGGTGCATACTCAAAAAATGGACTTCAAAAGAATTCGAAATAATATTGAGGAATTTAAAAATAAATATTTAATGAACCGAAATACACGTAGGGAAGACTACACAGAGAATAGACAAAAAGGTTTCATCAAAAATTATAAGGCCGTAAGACACAAACACCTACCAACATTTAGGGAAGCCAAACTGGATAACGTTCATCCAACCAACATTAAAAGGAAACCAAAATACGCAGATCTGACGGAAAATGAGCACAAAAGTATAGAAGAGCAAGAGCAAGACCAAGAGCTTCAAGATATAAGCGAAGAACAGAAACTTTTGATCGATGAAGTGGTAGAAGGTGGCTCAAAAAGGGAAGTGCTAGTTTCCAAGTTCAATTTAAGTATTAGCAGGTCAGATATTAAAACGTTAGTAGAACAGAATTGGCTTAACGATAACATAATCAATTTTTATTTTGAATTATTGCAAGAAAGAAGCGCTAAGAGATACAAGGTTAACTTTCCAAAAGTTTTGTCTATGAATACCCACTTCCTGATTACCTTACAACAGGCAGGGTACAACGCAATCGAAAGATGGACCAAAAAGACAAACATATTCACATTTGACATAATCCTGTTTCCGGTTCATGTTAACAACAACCATTGGTGCTTAGCAGTAACAGATTTTAGGGACAAAACGATAAAGTATTATGATTCGTTGGGAAATCAAAACCATATTGTTTTAGATGCAATCGAGAATTACCTGAAGAAGGAATCATTAACTAAACTGAAGAAACCATTTGATACTACAAAGTTTACAAAAGAGTCAGCTACAAATATTCCCAAACAAAGTAATGGAAGTGATTGTGGTGTGTTCTGTTGTATATTTGCCGAAACAATTACAAAAACTCAACAAATAACATTTTCACAGGAAAACATTGCCTACTTTAGAAATAGAATGATTTTAGAGATATCACAGGCAAAACTTTTCAATTAACAAATTTTTAAATTTACCTTACGGAAATGATATTTTAAACCACTTAGAAATAAGAGATATAAATAAAGAAAATAGAACTTAACTTCTACAAACTCAGGAACGTAAGAACAGGACTATTAAGACGAGACAAGGACACAATAATATTAACAGTGAAAATTCCAGAACTATACCTAATGTTAACAAAAATAAATGATTTAAAATAAGAATATATAATAGAAGTACATAACACAAAATATCAATATAAAGGACAGAGTAAATATAAATCAAAACTCAAACCAATCGATAATTGTATATCTATTAAAAATTGTCAATTGATTAGTAGTAATAAAAGTGAAATAAAAAGATTAGACGAAAATACTATTATATGAAGAAGAAAAAATACAAAAAAAAATTTTATAACCATCAATAATTATAACCATAAATAATTGTACAATTAAAATAGAAAATATGACATTTAATGCATACAATGAGAAATTCGTGAATAGATTCTTTTATACTGAAGAACAAAGAAAATTTAAACTTTGATGATATAATACCTAATAACGCAGATAACCTGAAACACATAAGATTTTTAAACATCCATAAAAGTGTAAATTACATTAATATTTCATTTATTATATTTATTTTCACATTTGATTTACTGGTTATTAGAGAGAAGAAGAAAATAGCGATGTCATTATCTAATTTTAAAGAAAAAATTGTCATTGAAAGAATTGTGGACAATTCTAAGAGTGGAGAGGGGGAAGTTATACAGACTTTCCCAAAGCGTCATAATAAATATTAAATGTTGATTGGAAACGTGACTGCAAGTCTAAACAATTAAGCAAACGGCAGACGCAAGTTAAAAAGACTTCTCCACAGCCTCCTAATAAATATGTAATGTTAATTCAAAACGTGACCGCAAGTATAAACAAATAAGCAAACGGCAGATGCATCGTTTGCATTGTTCAATAGAAGTAGATAAAAGGACTAATGTAAACCAAAACTGACGCAGTCGAATTTAAAATACTACACAATAAAGATCTATTCCACGTCTCTCGGAGTTTTATTTTATTTGATTTTATTTACTTCGCTCGGCAAGCGAAACCAAAACTAGCAATCATCACACCTTAAACATAAATCAGTTTCCTTTGAACCCATCAACAGCCGCCCATTAGTTCTGACTACAATTGAAGTCCGAGCCCGAGCTGTTGATGATGGCGACAACTTCAATGACAGTTTCAATGAAAGCTAGTGAGTGGCCCTATTTAAAAGCAAAAGGCACTAGAAATAGCCAAAAGCTTGAATAACTTTGATTTTGAAGCTAGTGATGGTTGGCTAAATCGCTTCAAATCCAGATATGGAATTTCAGGAAAAGTAATATCGGGCGAAAGTGAATCAGTTGACCATGAAAAAAGTCTTCAGTGGAAAACAAATTTACCGAAATTGCTTAAACATTTCAAACCTGAAAATGTTTTCAATGTAGACGAGACTGGTGTTTTTTTCAAGTGTCTGCCAACAAGAACCCTTGCTTTTAAGAGGGAAAAGTGCTTTGGAGGCAAGCATAGCAAAGATAGAGTGACTTGTCTCGTAGGATCTAATATGACTGGAACAGAGAAACTCAAACTGTTAATCATCGGTAAAAGTAAAAATCCACGCGGTTTCCGTCTTATTAAATCTTTACCTGTGGACTACTTAGCCAACAAACGGTCGTGGATGAATGGCGATATTTTTTCCCAATGGCTTTTGAAGCTTGATGCTAAGTTTGGCAAAACGGAGCGAAAGGTTTTGCTATTAGTTGATAACTGTCCAGTTCATCCTAAACAGGTACAAGAAAAGCTAAAATTCATAAAGTTGGAATATTTTCCCGCAAATATGACTTCGGCAGTTCAGCCCATGAATTTAGGCATAATACAAAATTTAAAAATACATTATAGGCGACGCATACTAGCTATTACATGCTCAAGAATATAGAAATGAAATGCAGCAGATTACATTGTTGGATTTTGTACGTGAAATTTCCAAGGCCTGGAATGAAGACGTTACTTCACTGACCATTAAGCATTGCTTTCAGAAAGCAGGGTTTAAAATCGAGGGTGATTGTAATGAAGAAGACGATATTCCCCTTGCTCAATTGCAACAAGTAAGAAATAACGAAAATGCCGAAGGTGATATTGACAGCATCTGGAAAAGTTTACACGCTACAGATTATGATACGGGAGATTGCGACTGGGAAGATTATTTGCGTGTTGATGATGATTTGCTAGTAGCTGAACCTCCTGACGTGAATCAAATTTTGAACTACATTACTACGGATGACAATAATGTAAGCGATGAAGAAGACGATACAGAAAAATGTAGTGTTTCAAAGCCCCAAAGAAAGCAAATCCAGGAAGCAATCACAATATTACATAACGCTGTTGAGACAACTGAAAACGTCCCAGATGAAATATATAATAGTTTATTTAACCTCGATAAATTTTTCACCAAAATAAATAATATTCACCAACAATCCAGAATAACAGACTTTTTCAAGTCATAACACATAATATGCAGAACTTTTCAAGGCAGGAAGTCAATTGTGAATTTTTGATGATTTCATTTTGAATATTAAATTCTAATATTAAGGTTTTTGGTTTTTATTATGCATATGAGCAAATGAACATTTTTGGTGATTAAAATAAATAAGTATGTATGTATGTACTTAATATTCTCTACAATGGCTACACATTCTCTAAGTGGAATTCATCCTTAAACCCCTCTACGTCGAACTAATTTGTTTGGCAGATGGCAATTCGACTTAAAGGGAATGGTCCAGAACGCCATGAAGGGGAAGAATGATAAAGAAAATCGCGGCCGGCCACGGAAAACCACTCCATCATTGCATCGAAAAATTGTGCGTCTCTAAAAGGAACCCTTTCGCGTCTTCGGTTGTGATTTTGCAGGAAACATATGCTAACGTGAGTGCTAGAACAATTCGTAGACGTATTGGACGCAGACTCACCAGCCCAATCACCAACAAAAGTGCTTCTCCTAAGTAGAAAAAACATACGAGACCGACTAAATTTTGCAAGGGCCCATTTAGATTGGAGTGGAGAAGAAGGCATGAGAAAATGGCAAAATATTTTCTGGAGTGACGAATGAAAGTTCAACATCTTCGGATCCAACGGAAAAGAATATGTTAGGCGTCCTCCCAAGAAACCATTTGATCCACAATATACCAAAAAGACCGTTAAGCATGGCGGAGGTAACATAATGGTGTGAGCAACATTTTCTTGGTATGGTTTGGGCCCAATTCAGTTGATTGACGGGATTATGACCAAAGAAAGTTATTTGGACATAATGCTGCCATTTGCAGAAGAGGACATGCCGCTTCGGTGGACATTTCAACATGATAATGGTCCGAAGCACTTTGCAAAAATAGTGAAGAATTGGTTGCGGCGCAAAAAAATCGGTTCTCGATTGGCTGGCGCAGTCATCGGACTGTAATCCTATTGAGAACTTGTGAAAGCAAGTCAAGGATAGTGTTTATGTACATTAACCCAGAAATAAGTTCGAACTGTGGACTGCAGTAAAAAGAGAGTGGCACCTGATTTCAAAAGAAAGCTGTGAACGTTTACTGGATTCTATGCCGGCTAACGAGCTAACGAGAATTTGTTTGCAACGGCAAACAAATTCTTACAAATAAGGGTCACGCAATAGATTACTAAGTTGATATTATATAAAAAAAACTGAAAACTTATTTTGAAAAGAATTAAATTTTTCAATAAAATTTCTCATACTGTATTTATTTTTTGTCCGCTCTAAAATTAGGATAATGAATCCTAATCGGAATATAACCCTTAACTTCAACCTATCGTTTCAATAGACTGGCTTAACTTACAAGGTATTGAAAGCTGAAAAAATATGTCTTCCAAAAAACGCAGGCGTGTATTTATTATTTTGAACACCAGTGTATAAATAATTTTATATATATATATATATATATATATATATATATATATATATATATATATATATATATATATACTGGTGGTCAAAATAATAAACGATATTCTTTACTTACTCCTCATCAATGTCCATCGTTTTATTGAAACTTTCCAAATATGCTTTCTGGAACAAATAAAAATGCATTATTTAATAGAAAATACTAACATTCTAGCAGCTAATAGTAACAATACTCAATCATAGATAAATGCTCAGTTTAAAATAATCCAAAAAAAACCCTCTTCTAATTTGAACGGCTAGAGCAGGCATTGACATAATAATTCGTGTCAATATGATGATCTTACTTCGAGCTAATAGTAACAATACTCAATCATAGATAAATGCTCAGTTTAAAATAATCCAAAAAAACCCTCTTCTACTTTGAACGGCTAGAGCAGGCATTGACATAATAATTCGTGTCAATATGATGATCTTACTTCGACATAATACTTACTTTCGCTCATGCTGTTTCTGGTCGACCTTTACCATAGAAATAAACTAAGACGACAGTATTGTCTTTGTATACTAGGGTTGAATTATGGTCAAAATCTTCATTTTTTTAAATTTATTACACAAAATTGCTTGATTGTAGATATCAACCTTTTCGAATCAAAGATGATAAATTTGTCGAACATGACTAAGATATAATAACTTCTCATTTATCAGTAGAGCGAATAAAATTTTTTTTCAATGACTTGCTATTGTAATTCACTTTATAAATAGCGTTTTACGAGCTTTTGTTTTGTTTTGACAGCCACAGCATTCGATTGATTTTGGTAAAACGAACATTCAATTGTTGGGAATCGAAATAAGCATTTATCGGGAAACACCTTAAAATTGATATGCCTTGTTTCGTTTCACACAATGGCTTTCATCGGAGCACACGGTTTGCAGTTAATAATTTATCTCACAATCAACAGTTACCACTTCAAGCTACAGATGTCCACTTTCAAACTGTAACTTGATTTGCCTTTAAAGCTGTTTACCAAGAATTACTTTTGAATTCTTGGTCATTTTGCAAATTTGAATGTACTCGTATTCTTCCACTTTATAGTTTCATCAGATCGTACTTATTTGCGGCATTTATTGAAAATGGCATATTAGAAAATACCTCTACGATAAACAACTTCATTGACTGTATATGAACTCGAAATATGTGGTTTTTTATCGAAAATCATCATCATTCATTTTCAAAATTTTGATATCGAGGCAATTGCGTAAGCTGGGAAGTTTTAATCATAAATACAACTAATAAAGTATTACATTGGATTTCCTAGCCTATCCAACCGCTTTTAATAACAGGAAAGTAAAACGATTGATTAAGCCAGAGTGTCAGAGAAATATTTTACAATTAGGTGTACATTTTTCAGAAAAGGGTTATGGATCTTCTCGACATTTAGCGAATTTAATGATGCAATGTTTAAAAACTCACAATCGAAACAAAAAGTTATACACACAAACACAGATATATAATGGTATTTTCTTTTATCTCAACGTGAACTGTTTGGTCTTTCATACCACAAAACAGTTTTTGGCAATTGAAATGTACTTTATGTGATACATTGTCCCAACGTTGCCCAGATGACATTTGCTAGCGTTCGTAAATATTAAAAATAGCAATTTGGTATATACCTATTTCAATTTTGAGATAAGAAGCAAAGCAGACTCGTTAAGACTTGAATAAATTACGAATCAAGCGCATAGGCTGCTGGTTAAAACTTACAAGACTGACTGACTTATTCGGCTGTTGTCCACAAATGTACTTACTACTATCTGATCAACAGTTCCGCGAATTAAAGCTCGGATAATTAAACGACATGTACACATTTTCAAACAGTTGTTTTTTTTCGCCTGAACAGATCTAATGGAGATCTTATAAACATGTAGGATAATACACTTTGAAGTGAAAGTTAGAAAATATATGTTAGTTATTAAAATATCGCGAATTGAATTCTTAAATAAGCCATTTGCATCGAAAAAATATATGTTATCAAAATTAAACTTACATAATCCGGATCATTTGCTTGAAACTCAGGATTATCTGGATTTTCGATAAATATTCTATGTAACAGTTTGAATGTCTCATACCAAGATTTCAGTTTCGGAATCTAAGGAAAAACATGTAAAATATTACTGTTCATAGTACGTACGTCTTTATTTATACATGAAAATGACTCTTGCCCTTGTATTTAGACATGTTGTCATCAAATCCACATTGAATAGCTTCTTGAACATGCTCATTTAATAAATCTGCAAATCTTCTTTTGCTAATAAGTTCTTCTGGTGTTTTATTTTCTGATGATCTTCCGAATCCCTAAATGTTATATTCATATGATTTCTTAATTCATATCATTAAATTACTTTATATGGTCTTAAGTCGTCTTCTGTATCATTTAAATTTGATTTGTCAATGAATCCAACCAATAGTCCCATAGAATTTAATAAGGAATCACCCCTTAATGTTGTGTTTTTATTAATGAAAACGAACCTTTTGTTGCTTGGTATCGAAAACAGTGACATTGAACTGCAATGAAAAAACTTATACAGAACTGGAATGAAGTAAATTATGAGGAAAATTTAAAAAAAAGGTAAATTGCAGTTTAAAGAAATTTTAAAATCAATCACCGTTCATTTCTTTTTATTTTATAATTCCGAAAGATTAGTTGACAGGAACATTTTGTTACAAATAAAATAAATATTCTGTTCATTGGAGATATTCCGCATATGGGTCGAGTTTTCAGGTAAAATTTTTATTTTGGGTACGATTTCGGATGCAATTAAGATGATCAAAAACACGACGAACACAATAAACCCTTGTTTTCTCAAACATATATTTATTCTTCCAAGATTTTGAGAGGGCATGAGACCAATAATTTTAAATATTTTCTATTCAATTACTTAAATGTGAATTATTTTTGACCGATATTAAGAGAGTCAAAATCTATCAAAATGAAAACAATTAATCATTGAATTACTTACCTATTGTTTGTTATGATGAATTCATTTCTTAGAATTTTGTAAATATTGTCTTCAATCTCAAACTCACACTTTGATAACGCTTCGTCTTTGTTTTCTTAAACAGCATTAATAGCTTTATTAACATTTCTCATGAGAATTTATTTTCAACTCATACCAAATTCTTTCAATCCTTTTTCAAAGAAAAACAAAAATCTTGGTGAGCATAGCCGAGCATCTTTCCCTAAAAAAGCACCTAGCGCAGAATTTTTGATAAGTTTTGGTAGAAAACGCAAAACATGTTTTTCCCTAGAATTTGTGGAAATTTATTAAAGTTTCATACCTGAATTGCTAGCTTACCTTATATTTTTCAATGACTTGAAAAGTTGTAGGTATGCTGCATCAAAAGTAGGATTACTATCTACCAGAACTATAATATGACAAATTTGCGTAGCAAAGAAAAGCGATCGTGCGAATTTTGATCTTACAAAACTGTTGAATGGTTGAAATTGATTTAAATTTGTTTGGTTGATTGCATCTTGTAAGGCGCTCTCCATGCAGTGATTATCGTAAATAGTTTCAAAATGAAGAAATATTATGGGATCTGATTTTTGGAAGATTATTTTAATGCATTCCTAAAAGACGTCAAATATAAAAACATCATAATGGAGCGAAAGACTGTAGGTAGATTATAACAAAGCAATTTTCTTTGATTAGGTTCCTTGTTGAAGGAATTAATAAAAATGGATGGATGGAATATACATTTGTACAGTTATTTATGTTAAACAAATAAAACAAACGCATCTTGCATTAAGCATGCTTATAAGTAATTGTTAATGACGGCCTTTATATTATTTATGTATTCCCATAATTATTTCCACCACAGGTCAGGTACCTGCGTCATATCATTTTTAATTTTGAAGAACACCAATTTCAATGCGCTCTGGCCCGCGAATGGCAGCAAAAATTTCATCTTAAAATGTTTTCACTCGCGAGCAGAAGCTAGTTTATTTTTTGAAACGACTTCAGTCTAGTTGACGGCTGCCATTCGAAAATTGAAGCCTCTAATGCATTAACAAGGTATCCCTTTTTATAATTGTTTTTTTTTAAATGAATATCAGTTGCATTTCTTGTGAAATACATAAAACGAAAACTCAATTGTCAAGGTGATTATAATGATTACTTGATTATTTTGGGGGGAAACTGGAAGGAAAAATTAAAATTGTTCGCTTCATGCACAAGACGTCCCCATTGAGATTTGAAAAATCGGCGATATATATGAGGATAAAAACGTGTTTGGAGCTATTTGGCACCAAAAGAAACAAAAAATACCATACTCTGCTGTGCCCACTTTACACGAAAACTGCCGAATGGATTTTGATAAAATTCGGCATAATGATATCTTAAAATTCTGGAACAATGAATAAAGCAACAGTGCTTTAAACGACTATTTATTATGTGAAATTACAAGTTCGCATTTCGAGATCCAGTTGATCCTTTCTTCAGTGCTTTGCCTGCTTGGAGATACTTGTAGCGTAATTGATATAATACACACACACACACACACACACACACACACACACACACACACACATATATATATATATATATATACTCCAATTCATCGTAAGGGCTCAAGCTACACTGACAAGATTTAGCGCGTTTTTAGACCATATGGCAACAATCAACATACTAACATACATAGCAATTAGCTTTCATCCGCAAGGGCCACATTTACAGTTGTATCAATATTTATGGCACGACTAGATATATATACATTTACTTTACATTCTGTTTATAGATGTAGAGTGAGTACGTATACGGACCAAGTTGCAGGCTATTGTGGTTTCGGGGGTGTCGCAACATCAGCGAATGGAATAAAGTTTCCTAGCGTATGGAACGCTAAATATGTCATTAGATCTGGCAGGGAGTTTTGTAATACGATACTCTGACCAATCAGTGAGGTTAGAGGTTAATTGATGGTGGTGAAGCCGAAACAAAAAACACTCATCTAAGCGGCGTCTGCTGGATTGCAAAGTAGGAAGTTGTAGCAAGGAAAGTCACTCTTCATATAGCATATTGGTAATTTTAAATTTTAAGATAAGTGATTTTGTGCTGTACTGATTCAATCATAGAATCCAAATATTGATAAAGTGGTGACCATACTTGCGAGCAATATTCAAGGATTGTTCTAACGAGGCTAGTGTATAGGTTGACTGAGAAAGAAATGTCAGTAAACATATGAGAGTGTCTTAATACGAACCCGGAGACGCGAGAGGCCCGTGAGTTACGTATCCACCGACCACCCAAGTTACGTATCCATCGACCACACACGATAAGAAGCAATTTGACCACATCATCGCAGTATGATGAGATAAGCATTCTATTAATAAATATGATATCACTCAATTGGATTGTGTATCCAAGATTATAAAAGGCAGTATAACGGAACAAACTGCAGATTGTGTATTAAATCCACTTGTAGAGAACACACCTCTCAAGAACCCTTAGCTTAGAAGTTATTTGAATAAAATTAAATTAAGTTTTAGAACTTTATTTTATTATTTTTTGAAACATTGCTCAGCCCGAAACTTGACTGGCGCAGAAATTTTAATCCTTTTAGAAATAGTTATAGTAATCAATATAAAAATTATAGACCTCCTCAATATCATAATCCAAATTTTTATCAAACAAATCAAACCAGACAATTTCAGAGACAAGAGAGACCACAGAAACAACCTATGGAAGTAGATAACTTAACACAAACTACAAAAACTACTAAAAATCAATACGAAAATGTTCAGTCATCAGCCTCCAACGAGATATGATAAAAATAACAATTAATCAAAAGAAACTAAAAGCTTTAGTAGACACAAGATCCACGATATCCTTACTTGACATAAAATACGCTAATAACCTCAATAAAGAAAAATCTAATTCAGTGATAAAAACCCTAGCCGGAAATAAAAACATAGAAGCAGAAGAAGTAATACCTACACCGATAGAGTTAGGCGGATTTAAAAAAATACGATGGAAACTAATCGATTTATCAGATAGGCAACATAACGCTTCAATAGGAACGGATATCCTAGCAGCACTCCAGGCACGAACAAAAAGAAATTATAATAGGAAACAATAAAATACCATTCGGAGATAATCTTATTAAATATGAAGAAATAAATACAATGAAACCAATGGAACAAAATCAAATAAATACTCAACATCTGAATAATGAAGAAAATATACGACTAAGACAAGTCATAAAACAATCCAAAAATATATTTTATAAATAAGGAGATCATCTAAGTTCAACGAGTAAAACTCAACAAAAAATCAAAACAACTACAGAGGAACCAATCTACAGCAAAATGTATAGAAACCCTCAAATACATGATCAAGAAATCGAAAAACAAATAAATCAATTATTGAGTGATAAAATAACAGAAAAGTAATTAACCCTATAACTCACCTGTAATAATAGTGCCAAAGAAAATAGATAATTCTGGAAAAAAGAAATGGAGAATGGTCATCGATTATAGACGACTTAATGCTGTAACAATAGACGACAAATTCCCGTTACCCAATGTAGACAGCATATTGGATAAATTAGGAAGAAGTCAATATTTTACAACATTGGACCTAGCTAAAGGATTTCATCAAATCAAGATGCATCCTCATGGTATAGCTAAGACGGCTTTCTCCACAGCTTATGGTCACTACGAATACCTAAGAATGCCATTCGAATTGAATAATGCCCCAGCAACTTTTCAACGAATGATGAATGAAGTTTTATCAGAAGTTATGAATAAAATATGTGTAGTATATATGGATGATATACTCATTTTTGGAACCTCATTAGAAGAACACATTCAAAATATAAAAAAGATATTTCAATTGCTACAAAAGACAGAACTTAAAATTCCAAATAGATAAAAGTAATTTTCTACAAAAAGAAACTACCTTTCTAGGACATCTAATAACTCAAGAAGGAATAAAACCCAATCCAGAAAAGATTAAGAAAATACAAAAGATACCAGTGCCCAAAACTAAGAAAGAAATCAAATCTTTCCTTGGAATAACTGGATATTATCGAAAATTTATAAAAGATTATAGTTTAATAGCATTACCACTAACAAAAGGTCTAAAGAAAAATGCTAAGATTGACATAGGAAATTTAGGATTTCAAGAAGCACATCGGAAGTTAAAAGAAATATTAACAACAGACCCAGTACTTCAAAGAGCAGAATTTAATAGCATTTTTGAAATAACAACGGATGCCAGTGATTATGCTATCGGAGCAGTTTTATCTCAAAAGCAACATCCTATAGCCTACACGTCAAGAACCTTAAATGACCACGAACGAAATTACCCAACTATTGAAATAGAGTTACTCGCTATAATATATGCAGTAACATATTTTAGACCCTACATCTATGGTTGAGAATTTAATTTATACACAGATCACAAACCAATCGAGTGGTTATATAAAAAATATAAAGGCACAGATATAAATCAAAGAATTCAAAGATGGATATTAAAACTAGGAGAATACAAAATTAATATTAAATATACAAAAGGAAAAACAAATATCCCAGCTGACTATTTATCTAGAATCATGAATGATGAATGTAACATATTAACCATAATCGAAAACAGAACAGCAACCTCATGTGAAATACGACAAGCACAAAATTTAGAAACCCAAACGATATCATTGAACACTCTAATCCCAACACAACATTCAGCTGAACAAGATTCAATTGAATTAATACCCTTTAAAGAAGATTTTCTAAATAAATATCCACAACAAATAATATTAACAGATTCAAAACGACCAGAATTAAAAACTAAATTCCATCATCGCATTATATTAAATAATGAAGAATTAAAAAGTGAAGATTTAATTAAAAAACTTAAACAAGAACTAGTAAATAGGTAAACTGCGATATATAACGAATTACCAGAAGCAGCATATAACTACTTTCAACTAAAACTCATTGCACACTTCAAAGTAAAAGATTTGAAATGCATCCGAGTAAACAAACTTTTGCTAGAACCAAAAACTGAGGAAGCATTAATGCAATATATAAAACATTACCACAATAGTGAAACAACTCATGGAGGAATAAATGCAAATTATGAAGGACTAAAAAAAAAAATATGTTACCCAAAACTTAAAAATCATATAAACAGATATATAAATCTTTGTAAAATATGCGATATAAATAAATAAGACAGAAATCCATTCAAAATAGAATTTCAACGAACACAAACACCTAAAAAAATGAGACAAATAATGCACGCAGATATTTTCATAATGAGTAAACAAATAATATTATTAACAATAATCGACAAGTTTTTAAAGTTCGCAGCTCTAACTATAATCCCATCCAAAAAAGCGTAGATATTAGAAGCGGGCTAAGAAAAATATTTTCTATCATAGGTAAATCACAAACTCTGATAGTAGACAATGAATTCAATCGAATCACATTAAAAGAATACTTTCACTGCCAAAATATAACAATACATTTTACAAAACCTAACACACATCGCGGAAACTCGGATATAGAAGGATTTCATAGTACCTTGTTAGAAAAAATACGTACAGTAGAACGCCGATTATCCGAATTAATTGGGACCGGGGTCGATTCAGATAATCGAAAATTCGGATAATCGGACATAGACTGGTAATAAAGAAAAACGAACTGTCACACATAGTATAAACTTTATTAAGTTTAACAAACACAGTTCCACAATATCTTGTAACTTGAACATCTCGATCATAGTAAGTTGCCTCGACGTTGGAGCTCGTTTCCGTGCGGCAAGGTCACGCAGGCGCCGGACGGCAAGAATTTGTACATCGTCGCATTCGGGTTGCCGTTTCATCCACTTGACGGCGTTATCGAAACACATAAACGCCTCGCTGTGAGATGGTACACTTTGGTCTTGTGCCTCTTCCCCTTCGGTCTCATTGTCGTCCTCTTCATTATCCTGTTCGTCCATGGCACTCGCTGCGAATTCATCATCTGTCTGTATCTGGAACCCTTGATCATTCTTATCACAGTGCAACCACTCTTCCATATCAGCGACATCACACGCCGAACATCCCGCGATTTCATTAGCCATGTTTACAAACTCTTCCACTGACGGTAATTCCTGTTCGTCTTCATTAACTTCAGCGGTTGATTCTCGTTCCTTCGCCTGCTTTTCTAACTCAAGTTGCTCTTTTGTTGATGTGCCGTTTATTTTATTCCAAGCTCGTTTCAGTGAAACACTTTTAACCATGTTCCAGGAATCTGCAATAATGTAGCAAGAGTCTTTCAAGTTGATTTTTTTGTACAAATCCAAAACCCGTTCTTCGTCGTTCTCTTCAGCCAGAAGCAATTTACGAAGCAACTATTGTCTGTAAAAACGTTTCCTGCACTCAATAACACCCTGGTCCATGGGCTGCAGCAGACTTGTGACGTTGGGTGGTAAAAAGAGACACTTAAATTTCCCTTCTTCTCTGACGAGAAGCTCAAGTGATGGATGCGTTGGTGCATTGTCAATAATTAGCAAAACTTTTCCCTTTTTTCCTGTTTCGTTTTTAAACTTTTTTGTTTCAGGAATAAAGGTTTTATCATACCACTCCAAAAAAATACTGCTGTTCATCCATGCACTCTTCTGATTTGTGTAGGTCACTGGTAACTTGGCTACGTTCTTAAAGCCCTCGGCTTCTTTGCTTTGCCAATCAATAATAGAGGAAGGCGATGGGTACCAGTAGATTTAGCGCAGATCCCTATGGTGACGCGATCTTTACTGACTTTGTGACCGGGAGCACTCTGTTCTCTTTTAAATGCTAGGGTTTTTCTCGACAAAGCTTTCCAATTCAAACCAGTCTCATCAGCATTGTAAACAAGATCAGGGTCGTAGTTTTCAGTTTCTTTTTTAAAGGTGTTCACAAATTTATTACAAGCTTGACTATTAGCAGAAAGTTTTTCACCAGCAATATTCAATTTCCGAATGCCGTGCCTATTTTTGAAATTGCGGATCCATCCAGTGCTTGCCTTGAAACCAGCTACACTAATTTTTTCACTGAACATTCGTGCCTTTTCACATAAAATCGGTCCTGAAATCGATTGTCCAATAGATCGTTGCTGCAGAAAGCACGTAAAGACAGCATTCTCAAGCTGTTCATCCTTTACCTTTTTCATTACTTTTCGTGACGAACATCCATTATCAGTTTCCAACGCAGTCATAAAACTTAAAAAAATTTCACTGTTATTTTTAATATCAGTTATTGTAGCCGCCCCGACACCAAATCTATCTGCCAGTACCTTTCCCGCCACACCTTTTTTTAACTGATTGATTATTTCCACTTTGTCCTTTAGTGAGAGGACGACATGTTTCCGCTTTGCACTCATTTTGGTTATTAGCTTGTCATATAACCGTTTAAAACAGCGATCCGCACAATGAGAGAGGGAGGAGCTCACTGACAGTAATTAACTGTTATTGAGTTGAAAAAAAACGTTCCAACGTTCCGTTTCACGGAAGCCGCACGACGCAAAACATGTAGTGTCTTGCCTCTAGCTTTCAACTATAACAGTTGAAATATATCTGGACTCCAGCCAGTTCCAACTTGTTACAACAAAACAAAAGAAAAATTACTTGGTTTTAAGTTTTTATATTATGCTTAAGACCGATTCGGATAATTGGCGATTCGGTTAATCGGCGTTCTACTGTATAATCAAAAGTAAAGACAACCTAAGTACAGAAGAATTAGTATATGAGGCTCGTGCAGCCTACAACCTTCAAATACATAATACAACAAAAAATACCCCATTTGATGTAGAAAGAGGTTTAATAAAAACAGAATTGATACACGAACTTTTAACAAAATCAAAATAAAGAATGTTAAACAAACAAAACATTAATAGAGAAAAATATGATGAAAAACGCGACCAATTATTGATAAAGACTTACAAGGCTGTCAGGAATAAATTACAGCCTAGATATAAAGAAATCAAATATATTCCAACAAAACACGCAATCGAATTAATAAAAAGACCTAAAAAGAAAAATCTCTTTCCAGACAATGGAAATCAAACTAATATTGATTCTATTAATATTGCAAAGGACCCAAGCATATCTGACTCTGGAACCGATCAACAGTCCAGCCGAATATATAGAAATATAAGTCCAGACATTAAACATAGCGACTAAGCATAAAATTATAATACACAGAATTAATTTAACAATAATTGAAAATTTTATAGACTCATATATACAATGACCCTTACATATTTTTCACCCAAGAAGAACCATGATACTTAATCACGAAATACAGAACCTACATTCACAATTTTTAACATTAGTCCCACTCAAAATAAATAGAAAACAAAGAGGACTTATTAACTTTGTAGGATCAGCCTATAAATATTTGTTTGGAACAATGGATAGTGAAGACAGAGAAGACATAGAAGAACATTTAAGGATGTTAGATTCTAATGAACACGAATTAATTAAAAATCTTAATCAACAAATCCAAATAAATGAGGATTTTCAAAGTAAAATCAACAACATAATCAAACACATAAATAGGGAGAAAACCCAAAAATTGAGATCAATAATAAAATACAAAGGGATATCAAATTTATACAACTATTGGACAACATAAATATGATCAATAATTATATTGAAAAGATACAAGACTATCCTATCATCCCAACTCAAGCAATCTCAAATCAAAATCAAGAACAACTCCTAATAGAAAATAATACATGTCAATAGCAATACCTTGCGATATAATGGAGAAAAATATCTAAAAACTATGAACCCAAGTAAACTTTGTATTCATAAAACCACTACATGTACAATTGCAAAAAGTCTACCCAAAATACAAGAAATCCATCAAGGAATAATTCTATTAAACAATATTAAAGTAAAAATATGTAGTACTTGCGATCAAAGAACATGGGAACTTGAAACAAATCACATTATACATTACTCAAATTGCCAAATCACAATCAATAATGAAACATTGATTAATAAACAAGAAATATTTGAAGGAAACTACATCCTACCACAAATTTATCAAAATCAGAATAAAGCTATATCCTTATAAGAATTACATGAATTAAATATAAAAAACCCAAACGAAATCATTAAACTCAAATATGAAAAGAAAATACACACCTACACAGGAATAACAATAATACTCATAATTGTAACAATTTTTATTTCAATCTTTATTTATCTGAAATTTCGAACAAAAAGAATAAAATTAAAAATCGATACAAAACCTTAGATTAAGTATAATCTTCAATCAAACGATGGGGGAGTTACGTATCCACCGACCACACACGATAAGAAGCAATTCGACCACATCATCGCAGTATGATGAGATAAGCATTCTATTAATAAATATGATATCACTCAATTGGATTGTGTATCGAAGATTATAAAAGGCAGTATAACGGAACAAACTGCAGATTGTGTATTAAATCCACTTGTAGAGAACACACCTCTCAAAAACACTTTGCTTAGAAGTTATTTGAATAAAATTAAATTAAGTTTTAGAACTTTATTTTATTATTTTTTGAAACATTGCTCAGCCCGAAACTTAACTCGTTCGGCTATATATAGAAGACACTGACACGGTATGACTGAGGAAAGGTCATTTATGTAGAGTAAGAAAAGAAGAGGGCCTAGAATAGACCCCTGAAGAACGCCGGAGGTAGGGTGGAACAGAGAGGTTTATGCTCCACATAGACTAACACGGCATGAACGCGAACTGATATAGGATTCAAGCTAGGAGAGTAATGGTCCAAACAGGCCAAAGTGAGCTAGCTTTAGAAGTAGAACATTAACGTGGACAGTGTCAAATGCCTTACTGAAGTCATTGTACACTACATCAACTTGGGTACAAATATCGAGTCTTTGCGACAGTTTGGGTGAATCCAAGGAGATTCGTATTGGTTGACCGGTTTGGAACGAATCTGTGTTGGAATGGTGACAGCCAACAATTAAAATGCCATTGATGTGGAAGCTGCAATATATCATGGTCCAACCGAAGTGAAAGCAGTGTGTGCCGATATAATAAGAAGCAGCCACCAGAGAACTCGGCCACGAAATAATGTCGACAATGGTAAGGTTTTGAATAAATTGAAGAAAAAAGCCTTAGAAGATAATATTATCATATGTAAAGCTGATAAAGGTAATTCAATAGTTTTAATTGATAAAAACGTGTAAAAGATTTGCATTTAAATGATAGTTCGTCGCAGTAGATGCCTTCTCGGTGTAGGACGCCGAACGCCGGATCTTGTATTCCTCAAGTGTGATCCGGGATTTAGCGCTGTATAGGAATAGCGCACTTTTAGTGAGGGAACAGGGTTAAATTGAAGTACCTACCGGCAAGTTAATTGCCACATATCTGGCGCAGGATTCAAGATCCAAGCTAGCCGATATTTTTATTCTGTTTTACTTTTAGCGACTGCTTACGCTTTAATTGTAGCGCTTCTAAAGCCAAGTTACGGCTCGAGCGTATTGCCAAACTACGGCAATAGTAGATAATTAAAAACGAGTCAAAAGTAAGACTATGACTATATTTTCTTTTGTACACTTTCCTTTTATACACTTTTTACAACTTAACATATAATCCCTACTCTAATATTTTATTCTACTTAATACATAATCCCTACTCTAAAACTGGAAGAATTGAATATGGTAAATTCATTCTACCAATCAAAATATCGATCAGCACTTTTCCATATGACCCAATTTAAAAATGCAACACTCATAATAGTCCATGAGTGAAATGTAACACTCATAATAGTCCATGAGTAATATGCAACACTCATAATAGTCCATGAGTAATGACTACTCAGGTTTCGTACTTTGTGTGTACATTACACATGCCAATGCTAGGCGCCGCTTCGTCTAGAGCGATCGCAATGGGTTAGTATAAACATTCGTTCATATGTCTATTTTTAGTGACAACATGAATTGACTTTCGTGTGAGTGTAATGCGAAACGAGTATGCAAAGTGAGCATTACAAAGTGATCGTAAGTTATGCATTTGTATATTCTACGATTGCTCATTGATTATTAATTTGTGGGTTTAGTTTATAGTAAAATGCTGATTGATTGTGTAGATATGTGTAGATCCACTACACCCTTAACCTTTTGAGGTGAGAGTTTGGGTACAAACTCGAGACTTATTTTAGGTATTTTTACATGTCTTATATTATATTTTTATTCATTGTTATTCCCCTTTTTTTTTTTTTGAAAATCTTAAGTCTATTATTGTGTATCCATTTTTTCTTATTGTCTATTTCCAATAGTGTATTTACATTATTTTTACTAAGTACTTTAAATGGACCTTTATACGGTTTCTCATGTTTTCTTCTGTTCTCTACTTTTAATAAAACAAGATCGTCTATTTCTATGTTTAATGGTTTTGAATAACATTCTTTATTTGTTCTAATCATTTTAGCTTTTTCAATTAAGTCCTTTGCTTTTGTTAGAGACATTTTTAATCTAATTTTTAATTCATTTCTGTAATTCTCTAAATTGTATATTTCTTCTGAATCGCTTAAAATGTCATTTGGTAAATAGGATAGTTTGCCGAATACTAGTTCGTAAGGTGTATAATTTGTGTCAATGTGTGGAGTTGTATTGTATGAAAATGTATAGAAAGGTATCCATTCGTCCCAGTTGTTGTTATCAACGAAGGACAGTAAGTATTCGTTTAATACGCGGTGGTTCCTTTCTATTACACCTAACGACTCATGATGGTAAGGGGTTGAAAATATTTGTTTTATATGTAGTAACTCGCATACTTCTTTCATTAGACTGTTTGTAAATTCTGTCCCTAAGTCCGTTTTTAGAATCTTGAAATGACCGTATAATAAGATAAATTTATTTACTATAGCTTTTGCTACTGTGGTAGCATCCTTAGTCTCTATGGGTATGGCAGTTATAAATTTCGTTAATTCGCACTGAATAGTGAGAATGTATCTGTAGTTGTTGGAAATTCTCAACGGGCCAACAATGTCTGCGCTTACGATCTCGAAGCTAGTAGATGGAGTCTCGGTTTTTATCATTTTCTCTTTGGTGTGCTTAGTTATTTTATTCATTTTGCACTTTTCACATTGGTTTATATGTTTTTTGACCATTTTCTTCATATCCTTCCAACAGTATCTCTGTTTCAATTTTAGCAATGTTTTATGTACTCCTATGTGTCCTCCATGTGGCGAATTGTGGTACTCAATAATTAATTCATTTTGCTTTTTGACGTCTTGAATTCTTATGGGCGGTCTGTATATTAATATTTTTAACTTATAAATTTCTTCTCGTTGCAACGCATTAAATAATTTCTTGAATTCATTTCTCGGTACGTACCTGAATATATCATCATTAGAGGATAAAGATAGTGCATTTATGCTATTGTTCTTTGAATATATTAACAACTTCTTCATGACAGAAACTAATTTCGTGTATGAATTATCGTTGTTGTTATCATGAACTTTCAGCTTATCGTTGAAGGAAACTGGTTTCTCAACAACTTTATCACTGTAGCGCACTACTATAAAATCTTTCTCTTTAGTTATAGATATATCATCTCTCTTGTATTTCTTGCTAGCTAGCATATAAAATTTCAGTTTCATCGCCCCTTTAATATCTGACAAAGAAGTGCAATCAAACGCATGGAGGTGATCAATCTCTTCGTTTTGGTTGCCACTTTGCTTGTCGATTTCTGTATTTTTATTTTCACTTTGTACCTTTTTCGTTTTACTTCTTATTATCGCCAATAATTTTTTGCTAATATTTTCATCGTTTGTCGGAGGTATCATGGATTTTAGCATTTCAGTGTTCATTTGTATTCTTGACAGCGCATCCGCATTTGTATTTATATTACCCTTTTTGTATATGATCTCGAAATCGTAGTCCGATAAATCTAGACGTATTCTAGTAAGTTTTGAAGATGGATTTTTATGTGTAAACAATGATACCAAAGGTCTGTGGTCTGATACGACTATAAACTTCCGTCCATATAAATATGGCCTAAAAAAGTTTATGCCCCAATGTATCGCCAATAGTTCCTTTTCTATGATAGGTTTATTCAATTCGTGCTTATTTAAGGATTTGCTCGCGTACGAGATTGGTAGATCTGAACCAATTTCTCCTTGCGATAGTATAGCACCTAGTGCGAAATTTGACGCATCTGTAGTAAGTATGAAGGGTCTTTCAAAATCTGGGTATTGTAGTATAGGAGGTGAAATCAGTTTGCGTCTTAAAAGTTCGTATGCTTTTTGCTGTTCTTCTTCCCAAACAAACGGTGCTTTTTTCTTTAAAAGAGAGTTCAAACTCTTTGCCGTTTCTGCAAAGTTTGGTATGAAGCGTCGATAATAGTTGCAGAAAGCTACGAATCTTCGCACGTCATCCGCGGTCTTTGGGATGGGATAATTTTTAATTACTTCATGCTTAGCAGGGTCTGTTCTTATACCATCTGCTGTAATAAGGTGTCCTAAATACACTACTTCTGATTTTAAAAATTTGCATTTATTTGCATTTAACTTCAAATTGTACTTACGAAGTCTCTGTAAAACTGTTCTTAAATTTTTATTATGATGTTTCATGCTACATCCGAAAACCATGATGTCGTCTACGTATAAGAATGCTGAGTCACTTAGACCAGTTAAGGCAATAGTGAGCATCCTTTGGAAGCTGTTTGATGATATTTTCAATCCAAAAGGTAATCTTTTGAATTGATAGTGTCCATCATTGGTGGAAAAAGCGGTTAAATGTCTTGATTCTTTTTCCAGTTCAATCTGGTGGAACGAACTAGTCATATCTAAGGTTGAAAAGTACTTTGCCCTACCTAGTTTGTCTAGGACGTCTTCTAACCTTGTCAAAGGAAATTTATCGTTCACCAGTTTGTCGTTCAGTTTTCTGAAATCAACGACTAATCTCCACTTCTTGGTGTCATCCGAGCTTTTCTTAGGTACCACTAACAATGGAGAGTTGTACGGGCTTGTGGATTGTTCGATAATATCATTATCTTTTAGTTCCCGTACTTGCCTAAGAATTTCTTCATTCTGGGTTTGCGGTAATCTATAATTTTTTATGTAGACTGGGTTTTCGTCGCAAGTGTTCAGTTTTTGTTGGTAGAAATTATTTTTTGTGAGGTATTCACCTTCCAGATGGAAAACGTCTTGGTATTCCATTATAATTTCTTGCAAACTCTTGTTTGCTTGTTCATCGAGACTGTTGGTATTAATTACGTTTAATAGTTCGTCTAATCGTTTTTTGTCAAATTTCCGAGTTGTCTTTAATACGTCATAATTCCTCAGTGGTTCTACCTCTGTTTGAAAGTTTTTCAGAGTTATGTCATGTTCGTTAGTATTGAGTATTTTCACATGACATATACCTTTCGCTGGAATTATGCAATTGCTTAAGAATATCCCTTTTTCGATTTCTTTGTTTAGTATTATGCTGTCTTCCGATCTGTCTACGTCTATGGGTATTATCGCTTCTGTTCTTGCGGGAATAGTTATGTGTGCCATGTTAGCTTTTGTAGTGTACATTGGTAACACTATATCTCGAAATCCTCTATTTTCCTTGGACGTGGACCAGGTAGCGATGATGGCTTATATGGTGGAGCTCGTAGATTTGGACTAAGCTCATACTCCTCGTGTAAGGTTGCCGCTGGTGTTTTTTGTGCTCGTATCAGACATCTTTCAAATGCCTTGTGGAACTCTTCATCTGTTGTTATATTGGCTATTTCACCGTCTTCAAGGTCTTCCGTATGCTGTGGTATATCATCCTTCAGATGTTCGAAGTTTACTGGATCGTCGGTTGCAGGATCGTCGGTTGCAGGATCGCCATGTAAAAGATTTGCATTTAAATGATAGTTCGTCGCAGTAGATGCCTTCTCGGTGTAGGACGCCGAACGCCGGATCTTGTATTCCTCAAGTGTGATCCGGGATTTAGCGCTGTATAGGAATAGCGCACTTTTAGTGAGGGAACAGGGTTAAATTGAAGTACCTACCGGCAAGTTAATTGCCACATATCTGGCGCAGGATTCAAGATCCAAGCTAGCCGATATTTTTATTCTGTTTTACTTTTAGCGACTGCTTACGCTTTAATTGTAGCGCTTCTAAAGCCAAGTTACGGCTCGAGCGTATTGCCAAACTACGGCAATAGTAGATAATTAAAAACGAGTCAAAAGTAAGACTATGACTATATTTTCTTTTGTACACTTTCCTTTTATACACTTTTTACAACTTAACATATAATCCCTACTCTAATATTTTATTCTACTTAATACATAATCCCTACTCTAAAACTGGAAGAATTGAATATGGTAAATTCATTCTACCAATCAAAATATCGATCAGCACTTTTCCATATGACCCAATTTAAAAATGCAACACTCATAATAGTCCATGAGTGAAATGTAACACTCATAATAGTCCATGAGTAATATGCAACACTCATAATAGTCCATGAGTAATGACTACTCAGGTTTCGTACTTTGTGTGTACATTACACATGCCAATGCTAGGCGCCGCTTCGTCTAGAGCGATCGCAATGGGTTAGTATAAACATTCGTTCATATGTCTATTTTTAGTGACAACATGAATTGACTTTCGTGTGAGTGTAATGCGAAACGAGTATGCAAAGTGAGCATTACAAAGTGATCGTAAGTTATGCATTTGTATATTCTACGATTGCTCATTGATTATTAATTTGTGGGTTTAGTTTATAGTAAAATGCTGATTGATTGTGTAGATATGTGTAGATCCACTACAAACGATTATGAAAGTAAAATTGTAGACTTTATAGATGAAACTAAGCCTATTGAATTAAAAAAAAGACCACACAAGTAAATTTCAAATAGGGGTAAGAAATTTTGTTAAAAATTGTAAATTCATTTTGGACCCTAAGTCAAGTTTTAAATATATTACAATGAACCCTTCTGCTCCAGTTCTCTATGGCCTACCGAAAATTCACAAAGCAAATATTCCTATTAGACCTGTAGTTTCCTTTTGTAACGCACCCACTTACAAAATTTGCCAACTTTTCAACAAAACCCTTGTAGATGAAACAGGATTTGTGTCAGAATTCTCTATTAAAAATTCCCAAGAACTGACCCAAAAACTTCAAAACTTCCAAATTCCTGAAAATTCTAGCTTAGTTTCTTTCGACATAGTAAATTTATTTTCCTCCATTCCCATTAAAGAACTTGACCTAGTAGTAAAAGACCTTATCTTTGGAAACATTAAAACTAAGGGAAAAGCAGATGAACTACTCAATCTGTACAAAATTTGTAAGGATCAGAATTATTTTAGATATGAGGGTCAATACTTCTCGTTTGAAGACGGTTTACCAATGGGATCACCACTTTCTCCACTTCTAGCAGATATATACATGACTTTTTTAGAGAAAATTATTTTGAGTTCAGTTAATCCCCATTCTAAAAATATACTCTTCTGGTATAGATATGTCGATGACATAATTTGCTTATGGGATAGTAAAGATCGTCTATTAAATAAATTTTTAACATTTTTAAATAGCCTCAATAATAGCATCAAATTTACTATGGAAAAAGAAATAGACCGCACTATTAACCATTTAGATCTTACCATTACTCGTAAAAAATCAAAATTAGAATATAATATTTACAGGAAAAATACTTATTCAGATGTGCTCATTCCTTATAACTCGTTCCATCCATTAAATATTAAGCTAGCTTCTTTTCATTCCATGATAAATCGCGCTCTAAATATTCCACTTTCCAAAGAAAATTTGGAGAAGGAACTTTATACCATTGAAAATATAGCCAGAAATAATGGATACCCCAAGCAACTCATTTTAGGACTTATAAACAAAAAACGTAAATTGAAAATTATTAATGAAATATATCCAGTTCAGAAAGATGGTAATGTTCAATCATGGAGAAAGTTAAATTACGTAGGCCCCATCAATAGTAAATTGTCCAAATATTTAAAATACAACACTGAATTATCCTTTATTCATTCGACTAGAATTAATTTAAAAAAATTACTATTTAACAAAAGCAAAAATGATCCCCTTTCTCATTCAGGAGTGTATCGTGCATCCTGTGATAATTGCGATGCAGCTTATATAGGACAAACAGGTAGGAGCTTTAAAATTAGATACAATGAGCACATCAAAGCAACTAGAGAGGTAAATCCAAGTTCTGGGATAGCCCAACATATTTTAGATACAGGTCATAATTTTAGCATTAACAATATTAGCATCCTACATAAAATAAACAAAGGGAAAAAGCTAGACTACCTGGAATGCTTTGAGATTAGGCGGGCCATAAAGAGGAAGGAAAACCTACTAAACGATATTACCCTTCCCTTCCAATCACCACTCCTTCAGCCATTAATTACTTAAGAACAAAACCAAGAAATATTATACATTGTATGTAACCTGAAGATGATCTAAGGATCGAAACGCGTCGTGCTAATAATAAAGTTTGTGAGTCAAAAAACGAAGTGTTTCATTTAAAATAAGATTTTATTCTATTATGGCTCATCAAGAGAACACGCAACTTTCTATAACTGATATTTCGTATATTTGAATGTAGACAATGCGTTCAAGAAGTTTGAGAAAGCAAGAAAGTAACGAAATGGGAGATAATGGGAAGCATCGGTAGAGGATCCAGACTTGAGTATAGGAAAAATGTTAGCCAACTTCCACATATGGGGGTAGCAAACATCTCGCAGAGTTTTTCAGGAGTCGGAGGAGTGTTTCATCCCCCGGGATACCTGAATTGGAGCTCGCATTCAAGGCCTGCAAAGTCAACCTCGCCAATGCAAGAATGCTAGCACATCCGGAGCCATCCGCAACTCTCGGCTGCAAGGTAAAAATCCCAAAAGTTTCCTTTTTCAGCTGTGTGCCTCCACAAAAAAGTGGTTTCATGGTTATGGAATCCAATTATTACAAGCGTTAAGTCCCGACCTGAACCCCATAGAAAATTTGTGGTGCATCTTAGCGAGGAAAGTCCACTGAAAATGTAGCAGAATAATAGTAGCCTGGAACGAGATATCAGATAGCTTATTAAATATTCTTGTTAATAACGTTGTGAGTCGATTGTTAAATGTAATCAAAATAAGGGCAAATGGACTAAGTATTAAATGAAAAACTTAACAAACATTGCACTGAGTTTATACTTTTCACAGATCTTACAGCGAGTTTTTATGTTGTCGTTTTTTAAATTTTATTTTCAGAAGGAATGTAATCAACCTTCCATCCCTACTACATTTTCTTAAATACATATTATCTAATAAAATCAACAGTTTTTTGAAATAATTTCCTGTTTTTATGATTTTTCACAGCAATATATATGTATATATGTATATACATACATATATGTATATACATACATATATACAGATATATTTATATATGTATGTATATATATATATATATATATATATATATATATATATATTATAGCCGGCTGCTGATAACGACGAAAAGCTGAAAAAAGTGAGAGACATGCTCAACTCAGATCGTTGCATGAGCGTTAAAATGTTGGCAGGGGGTCTGATGTTGCCAAGAGTACCGTGTATCGCATTGTTACTGACGATCTGGGCATGCGCAAGATCTGAAGATGATGCCTAAGGTCCTCTCCGATGACCAGAAGACTTATCGTGCAAGGCTCTCTCGTAAACTCTTGGAGCAGTCTGAAAGTGATCCAAATCTTTTAGACATTGTGATAACAGGTGACGATTCGTGAATTTTCGAATACGACCCGGAATCATTACAATTACATTACAACGACTTGCACATATCGAAGAATCATACAGAAATCCTGTGGAAACTGTTTTTCGTCCGTACGAAAGTTGCATCTGGATCTGGTCGCCGAGGAATATTTATATCACGGATGACACTCAGGAGACGATTAAGAGAAGCGAACTTACATGCCAGGCGACCAGCGAAAAACCGAAATTAACGGCCAAAATGCGCAAAGCTAAAACACTCCGTAGATTTTCGAAAGGTAATTAATAATAATTTAATAATAATTGTTCAGTGTTAACTAAAGTTCATCATAGTAGTCTAGCTATAGCTGTCGGAAAAAATAACTATTCAGTATTACCAAAACTTAATCATAGTAGTTTACTATAGCTGTCGAAAAACAAACAATAATAAAACAAAATTATAAATTGTTCTGCCTTCAGTGAATAAACATAATCGGTTCTAAATTGTTCTGTTTTCTGTATAAAAATAAAAGAAAATTTTTGCAAATAAAAAAAGGAAATGAACTGCTTATTATTCGAGTAAAGACTCCATCAAGGTCAAAGAACTTACACCGATATCAACTGTTATGTGGATCTAAAGACTCCATCGAGGTCAACAAAGGAGTTACGCCAAGATCGACGAAGTACAGTTCATCATTCAACGCTACAACCAGATAAGTGTGAAGTGCTCTCCATTCCATATCCCTCTCTCCAATCCCACATCCCTAAGAGAAGAACAATTTTTTTCAATTCGGTCATAGATTTCAGATAGAATCTAATTATTAAAATAAATTTCAAATAGCGTTAATAATGACAAACACTGAGAAATTGTCTCAATTAAAGAAACAAAGAGCTGTCCTCAAGACCAAGCTCACTAAATTTATAAACTTTATAGATAACCCGCAAAATAAAAATAAATTAACGGAAATCAAGTTACGCGTAGAAAAATTCGATTCTATTTTAAATGAGTTTGAAGTGATACAAACAAATATAGATGCAATAGCAACCGAGACGTTAAATGAATTCTATGACTTTGAAACTCTTTATTATGCAACGATAAGTCGGGCCCGAGATAAGTTTCAAGCGAATGCTTCTTCGGAGTCAAACATGAACGCGAACAATAACCCAAAAAGCATTCGTTTACCGAAAATAGAATTGTTAACCTTTGATGGAAAATACGTTAAATGGCTAGACTTTTATAATTCGTTCAAATCGATGGTTGACGAAAATAATAGTCTTTCTCATATTCAAAAATTACACTATTTAAGATCGTGTTTGAAAGAAGAGGCAGTCTTTGTTATCAACGCGTTAGAATCAACCCCAGAAAATTATGCTAACGCATGGAAATTAGTAAATGAGCGTTTTAACAGGAAAAGAGTAATCATTCAGAATCACGTGAAAATATTAATGGAATTACCCAATATTTTAAGAGTCAGCAGATGAGTTGAGATAATTATTAGACGCAATACGAACTCAACTACGCGCATTAAAATCATTGAAAGAACCCGTTCGCAAATGGGACACATCATTAATTTATACGATTACTTCGAAAATAGACAGATATACGCATAAAGAATGGGAAAAATCGATGTCAGGAACCGAAATGCCCACTATGGGGGAATTCATGAACTTCTTAGAACAGCGATATCAGATATTGCAGGTCGCGGCGATAAATACAAACAAGACATATAATACGAATATACAAGCCAAAACGCGAAACTATTCGAATAAAACACAAACATTCACAACAACGCAAAAATTACCAACATGTATTATTTGCAATGGGACTCATAAATTATTCGGTTGCGAGATTTTTAAAGGAATGGGAATTAATGATCGCGCTGAAAAGATAAAATCCGCGCGTTTATGTTGTAATTGTTTTCACTCCGGGCATAGAAATGACGAATGTAAATGGTCAGGATGTAAAAAATGTGGTAAAAATCATAATACGCTCCTTCATTTTGAAAGAGAATACGATAATCGGCAAGACAGCAAGAATACAGAATCAAATGTTAAACAAGAAAGCATTAAAGTGCATAGCGCATTAGTCTCCACCCAAGTATTATTGTCAACTGCGTTAGTAAACATAAAGGGTAACAATGGCGATATGTTCCACGCTCGCCTATTGTTAGATAATGGGTCATAGTCTCATTTCATTACAAAGGGATTTGTTGATCGTTTAAAATTACCATTAAAAAATATAGATTTACCTGTGCAGGGTGTAAACCAATTAGAAACGCGCATAAAATATTCAATTAAAGCAGAAATACATTCAAAATACAATGATTACCATGAAAAAGTCGAATTTCTTGTTTTACCACGAATATGTAATCACGTACCCAATCAATTAATCGATAAGCGAAGTTTAATAATATCTCAAAAAATAAACCTGGCCGTTCCACAATTTTCTGAGCCTAAGGAAATCGATGCTTTGTTAGGTGTAGAATTATTTTATGACCTCTTATGCGTAGGTCAAATCCCAATACCAGGTCATAAAGCTCGATTACATAAAACGAAATTAGGTTGGATTATTTCCGGAAGGGTAGGCAATTCTGAAAAATTAATAAATAAAAATAATTGTAAGCTAACGTTCAATTCATTGCATAGAAGCATCGCTAAATTTTGGGAAATTAAAGAAATAGAAAATAAAACGTTTTTACCAGAAGAGCAATTTCAAGTCAAAGAACATTTTAAACAAAATACAAAACGTGACCCAGCCACTGGGCGATACATTGTTCGATTGCCATTTAATGAAAAAATAAAAAAAATTTAGGAGAACCCCGCAGACAAGCAGAACGACAATTTTATTCATTAGAACGACAATTAGATAAAAATCTTGAATCAAAAACACAATACATCGAAAATATGCGCGAAGTTATCACATTAGGACACATTGTAGAAATTAATGCACGCGAAACAAAAAAGAGCATTGTTTTTTGACACATCATCCTGTAGTGAAGAAGTCGAATTTGACCACTAAAGTTAGAATAGTATATAACGCATCGGCAAAAACAAGCAAAGGTATCTCTTTGAATGACTGCCTAAAGGTAGGCGCGGTGGTTCAGAGTGCCAGCTTTGACATAATCCTTAGATTCCGGACACACCAAATTGTCATGTTATCGGACATTGAAAAAATGTACAAACAGATTCGCTTAGATGAGCGAGACGCACAATATCAACTTATTTTATGGCGTGGAAACCAGACCGAGGAATTAAAAACCTTTGTAATACCGGTTGTTTTATTCGACAGTGCATCGGCACCACATTCAGCAACTTGCGTATTAAATCAATTAGCAGACGATGAAAAAACTCGATTTTCCAAAGCGAGTAAAATATTTAAACGGGATTGCTATGTTGATGACGTCATGACAGGAACTGATAACGTTGAAGATGCGAAAAACTTACGAGATAAATTAATCAAGATCACAAAAGCAGGAGGATTTACGTTAAGAAAATGGGTGTCCAATAATACAAAAGTAGTAGAGTCAATATCTAATAGATCATCTAACGTAACCATGTTAACGAATAATAATGCGGAAATGAAAGCATTGGGAGTTCAGTGGAATAGCCTAAATGATATAATTACTTATAAAATCACGGAAGAACTCGATCCGAAAATCACAAAACGAAGCGTATTATCAAATATTGCTCGATTATACGATCCGATAGGTTTATTAGGCCGAGTAGTAGTTAGTGCAAAAATTTTAATGCAAAACTATGGCAATGTAATGCAGGTTGGGATGAATCATTGCCGAAAAATATTCACACATCATGGGTTAGTTTGAAAGGTCAACTTACAATGCTAACGGGAATTGAATTTGATAGAAAAACAATAATAAATGATGAAATTCGTACCGAATTCACGGGTTTTGCGACGCGAGTGAAAAAGCATACGGTGCCTGCATATATATACGATCAATCGACAAACAAAGGCAAAATCTTCACAAACTTACTGTGTTCAAAAAATCGAATCGCTCCGTTAAAAACGATATCATTGCCAAAATTAGAATTATGCGCCACGTTATTACTCTCTCGTTTAATAAAAACGGTTCTAAACGTTATTTGTAAAAGAATTGATGAAGTATATTTATGGTCAGACTCGTCTATAACCTTACAATGGATTAACACTCAGCCATATTTACTAAAGACCTTTGTTGCGAATAGGGTATCCGAGATTAGGAATGTCACAAGCACAATGCGGTGGAGACACGTGCCCCCACAAGAAAACATGGCCGATGTTCTGTCACGAGGTCAATCACCTGCCGAGTTTGTAGAAAATGAACAGTGGAGAATAGGCCCACAATGGTTAAGGAAAGATCCATCAAAATGGCCTAATAGCCCTATGCACTTAGGCCCGTTATGCGAACTGAGGCCCACTCACACGTTGACAACAACAATAAAACAGAATCCTTTGTTAATCAAATATTCGACAATTAGTAAGTTAAAACGAGTTGTAGCCTATGTGCTGCGCTACAAGAATAATTTCAACAAAATCAAAACTAAGTTAGTTGGACATTTAACGACACGCGAGCTTAATACCGCTTTAATAGAAATATTAAAGGAAACCCAGAAAGAATGCTTCAAAACCTATATAGCACGACTTGCAGAAAATAAACTCATAAATTCAAATAGCGAATTACGCGCGCTGAATCCATTCTTGAACAGCGATGGACTCATTCGAGTCGGCGGACGGTTGAGAAACTCGTCATATTCGGGGAAGCATCCTATTCTTTTACCAAAAAAACAATCACATTACTGAGCTTATAGTACGCGAGCAACACTTATTGAGTTTGCATAGTGGAACTCAAGCAACTTTGAATGCAGTACGATTGAAATACTGGCCTATTAGCGGTAAAAATACAGTTAAAATGATTATAAGAAAATGGGTAACGTGCTTTCGAGTAAAGCCAACCGATTATTCAGATTTTATGGGTGACCTCCCCCGTAACAGAGTCACTCAAACACGTCCATTTTTGAATACTGCAGTCGATTATTGTGGTCCGTTTTATATAAAAGAAAAGAAGTTTCGAAATCGCGGAAAATTAAAAATATATACATCTATGTTTGTATGTTTTGCAACTAAGGCTGTTCACATTGAACTAGTGATAGACTTAACGACGGATTCATTTATAGGCTGTTTACGTAGGTTTTTTGCTCGACGAGGGCGCTCTTTGAACCTTTATTCGGACAGTGCTACAAATTTTGTTGGAGCGAAAAACAAAATAGAAAATTTAATAAAATTGATTCAATCAAAGGATCGCAACGACATAATAAATACATTTTTGTTAAATCAGGGTATAAACTGGCATTTTATACCTCCCCGATCACCGCACTTTGGCGGACTTTGGGAAGCGGCATTAAAGTCATTTAAACATCATTATTATAGAATAATAGGCGATAAATTATTTACATATGAAGAATTAGAAACTTACACGACTGAAATTGAGGCAATTGTAAATTCTCGTCCTATTACTCCTTTATCTGAAGACCCAAACGACCTCCGGGCCATTACTCCTACTCACTTTCTTATAGGAGACACATTCACAAGCTTACCTGAGTTAAACTTAATGGACGAACCTATTAATCGTCTTTCTAATTGGCAACATATCCAGAATATGAAACAACATTCTTGGAATCGATGGTATAAGGAATATTTAAACCAACTAAATACTAGATAAAAATGGCAACTGCAAACACCAGGCGAAATTAAAATTGGCACTCTAGTTCTACTGAAGGAGGACAACACACCGTCACTGCATTGGCCTCTTGGGCGAATCATCGAGACGCACCCTGGTGAAGATGGCAGAACACGAGTAGTGACGGTAGTCTCGCTCAGGAATTTACAAGCGTTGTATCACGCATGTGGCACCTCTGTCACTAGATTGATTATATATTATAGAAGGTTTCATTATCTTACACCTTTAATTATGCTTTCATTTGTTGAACGTAGTCCGTTCAAGGCAGGCGGGATGTTCAGTATTAAGTAAAGTTCATCATAGTAGTCTAGCTATAGCTGTCGGAAAAAATAACTGTTCAGTATTAACAAAACTTAATCATAGTAGTCTACTATAGCTGTCGAAAAACAAACAATAATAAAACAAAATTGTTCTACCTTCAGTGAATAAACATAATCGGTTCTGAATTGTTCGGTTTTCTGTATAAAAATAAAAGAAATTTTTTGCAAATAAAATAAAGGAAATGAACTGCTTATTATTCGACTATATATATATATATATATATATATATATATATTATTCGACTATATATATATATATATATATATATATATATATTTATATATTTATATATAGTGACTCCAAAAACTGTTCACGAAAATATAATTAATTTTTCAAATGTACAAATCAAATTGTGTTGTCATTTGAATTTCAAACAAAATAAAATGATATTTCATCATAGGCATGCAACAAAATTATTTTTTTTTTTTTGACCCAACTGAATAATTTTCTTTCCCAGCGGATAAGTACGTCGTGTAACCTTTGGTTTTTAAAACAGCCTGAATACGTTTAGGTAAACTTTCAATTAAATTATTGAGCACCGTGCTGTCTATTGTTCTCCAAGCGTGTTGAGTTACTTCCCATAACTCGTCTAGGGTTTTGGGCTGACTGACATTTGCCAAAATAGACCGCAAATGCTCAATAGGATTTAAATCATGCGACTGCGGTGGCCAGTCCATAGTCGTTAAATCGATGTTTTTAAGGATATTTTATGTTATTTTTGCAGTGTGTTTCGCATCATTGTCCTGCATGAAAATCACGTCTTCCTTACCGCA